>JBBDGP010000742.1:722500-1922500 GCA_037952835.1 Lithobates septentrionalis | reverse complement strand
TGCAGACATAGTACAGGAGATGATCAGAGACTGCAGACATAGTACAGGAGATGATCAGAGACTGCAGACATAGTACAGGAGATGATCAGAGACTGCAGACATAGTACAGGAGATGATCAGAGACTGCAGACATAGTACAGGAGATGATCAGAGACTGCGGACATAGTACAGGAGATGATCAGAGACTGCGGACATAGTACAGGAGATGATCAGAGATTGTGGACATGGTATAGGAGAGGGTCAGAGATGGCGGACATGGTATAGGAGATGATCAGAGACTGCGGACATGGTATAGGAGATGATCAGAGACTGCGGATATGGTATAGGAGAGGATCAGAGACTGCAGACATAGTACAGGAGATGATCAGAGACTGCAGACATAATACAGGAGATGATCAGAGACTGCAGACATAGTACAGGAGATGATCAGAGACTGCAGACATAGTACAGGAGGTGGTCAGAGACTGCAGACATAGTACAGGAGATGATCAGAGACTGCAGACATAGTACAGGAGATGATCAGAGACTGCAGACATAGTACAGGAGATGATCAGAGACTGCAGACATAGTACAGGAGATGATCAGAGACTGCAGACATAGTACAGGAGATGATCAGAGACTGCAGACATAGTACAGGAGATGATCAGAGACTGCGGACATGGTATAGGAGATGATCAGAGACTGCGGACATGGTACAGGAGATGATTAGAGACTGCAGACATAGTACAGGAGATGATCAGAGACTGCAGACATAGTACAGGAGATGATCAGAGACTGCAGACATAGTACAGGAGATGATCAGAGATTGCAGACATGATATAGGAGAGGGTCAGAGACTGCGGACATGGTATAGGAGATGATCAGAGACTGCGGACATGGTATAGGAGATGATCAGAGACTGCGGACATGGTATAGGAGATGATCAGAGCCTGCAGACATAGTACAGGAGATGATCAGAGACTGCAGACATAGTGCAGGAGATGATCAGAGACTGCAGACATAGTGCAGGAGATGATCAGAGACTGCAGACATAGTACAGGAGGTGGTCAGAGACTGCAGACATGGTACAGGAGATGATCAGAGACTGCGGACATAGTACAGGAGATGATCAGAGACTGCGGACATAGTACAGCAGATGGTCAGAGACTGCAGACATGGTACAGGAGATGATCAGAGATTGCGGACATGGTATAGGAGATGATCAGAGACTGCAGACATAGTACAGGAGATGATCAGAGACTGCAGACATAGTGCAGGAGATGATCAGAGACTGCAGACATAGTACAGGAGGTGGTCAGAGACTGCAGACATGGTACAGGAGATGATCAGAGACTGCGGACATAGTACAGCAGATGGTCAGAGACTGCAGACATGGTACAGGAGATGATCAGAGATTGCGGACATGGTATAGGAGATGATCAGAGACTGCAGACATAGTACAGGAGATGATCAGAGACTGCAGACATAGTACAGGAGGTGGTCAGAGACTGCAGACATGGTACAGGAGATGATCAGAGACTGCGGTTATAGTACAGGAGATGATCAGAGACTGCGGACATAGTACAGCAGATGGTCAGAGACTGCAGACATGGTACAGGAGATGATCAGAGATTGCGGACATGGTATAGGAGATGATCAGAGACTGCGAACATGGTACAGGAGATGATCAGAGACTGCGGACATGGTACAGGAGATGGTCAGAGACTGCGGACATGGTATAGGAGATGATCAGAGACTGCAGACATGGTACAAGTGTTTCCTAGGCTAGCAGTGACCAGTCTGGAAAAACATTGATCACTGCACTATGTGTAAACAGGAGTTTACAAGATATAACAATGTGCCAAAAAAACAAAAAACTTTACTAACAGTCATTTCTCAAGCACAGGAGGACAGTAAATGGTTAACAGGTCTGAGAAGCTCCTCCCAGCCTGACCAGATAATAATGCCTTCAAAGATACAAATAAAAGGTCAAACAAATCCTGGATGGACTATATAGCTATAGAAAGAGCTGAAGTTGCAGAGTCTTGCAGAAGTCTGATCAGCATTCTCCTGTCCTGTGTTCAGTGTAAATAAAAACACAGATAAGAAGCTTGGTGAGAAGACTGAGTGGAATTGATCAGTGTGATCACCACATATTCTACACACAGCAGGGAGAAGGAGAACACACTGATAGATTTCTGCAGCCAGCATTGTGATCTCATGTTTGATCTCATACCTTCTTCATAACTCAGGTATGTCAGGTCCTCCCCATCCCGCCCTGCTCTGGCCACTAGCATCTTCTGGTCAAATGTGGCGGGCTGGACAATCTGATTGGCTAAGGAGGTAGTGGGAGGCGGAGCAACTTAGCAGTCACACCCTCCCACTCAGAAGAGCAGCGCTATTGGCTGCCTGCCTTGTTACACAGACGTCCCTGAAAGCCGATGTTAGGGAGAGGGGAGAAGCTACACGCTGCACTGCAAGGCAACCACCCGCCCGCCCGCACCGAACTCCTTGCTGTCTGGGTCCCCTATTAGCGGCTCTGCCGGGAGCTTGGTGGGGGCGACAAGAAGGGGGAGGCAAGGGTCAGATGCGCCCCTAGGCGGCTGCCTAGTTCGCCTAGTGGGTTCACCGGCCCTGCTTCCTTGTACCTAATGAAAAGAACTCAACGCTCCAGGTGTAACTGATTTACCCACTGGAACACCCACCTGAGTGCTAGCCCAGCTCGCTTCCATGGTAAATTGTCAAAATAAGAAACGGCTGCACCTCCCGTGGGCTCCAAGTAAAGTTTATTGGAATATGAATCATCCAATATATTCCAATAAACTTTACTTGGAGCCCACGGGAGGTGCAGCCGTTTCTTATTTTCCTTGTACATAGCACGGCATATGAACATTCTCCATCTAAGGGTTGCTGGGGAACATCCCAGCACTGCAAATAGAGCATTGTGCTTTAAAGTGGTCCTAAACCGAAACCATTTTTACCTTAATGCATTCCATGCTGTGTGCGTCTATGGATGCACACAACCCAGCATGGGAGTGTGCCCGCACAGTTGCCCCCATAGCCACTATGGGGCACTTGGAAGAGAGGAGGGGTGGAGAGCGCCTATGGGGGACCTCCAAAAAACAGGTAAGGGACTGCTCTGTGTAATATCGTTGCACAGAGCAGGTAAGTATAACATCTTTTTTATTTTAATAAAGAAAAAAATTAGCCTTTACAAGCACTTTAAGTCCCGGGGACATGCACTTGCCTTAAGATGCTTGCCGGAAGTCGTCACATGATGTAAAGAGGGGGCACACTGATGTAAGGGGGGGGCACACTGATGATGCTGACGTAAGCAGGGAGGCACGCTGATGTAAGGGGGGCACACTGATGTAAGGGGGGCACACTGATGTAAGGGGGGCACACTGATGTAAGGGGGGCCACACTGATGTAAGGGGGGCCACACTGATATAAGGGGGGCCACAATGATATGAGGGGGAGCACATTGATGTAAGGAGGGGGCACATTGCGTCCATGCATTATTGAAGCATAGTAAACTGTGTTTACTATGCTACAATTTGTGAATGAATGGGAATCTCTGTACAGTGTTATTCCTGTCCATTCAGTCTTTGCAGCTAAGGCTGCAGAGATGGAGATTGAGGGCTGTGTCCTCAATCTTCTTTCTCTGTCTCAAAAGTGAAACATCAGAGGTCTGTCTAGATGTCTGATATCTCACCAAAGCCCCCCAACTGGGCTCCTAAAAAAAAAATATACAAAATAATAAAATGTAAAACTGTAAAAAAAAAAAAAAAAAAAAGAACCTACTGACACCGTCCACTGCCCTACTGACCCCGTCCACTGCATAACTGACAAAGTGTACTGACAAATACCATTCACAGTACTACTGATACCAGTGGCGAGTCACACCAGGGTCACAAAGGTTGCACTTGCAACCGGGCCCTGGCATTCTGCCACCGTTGCGGGCCCCAAGACAGTAGGAAGGGAGCCCACTGCAGAACATGTGAAGGGCCCCATGATGGGAGTAAAGTGCAGAGGGATCAGTGGGAAGGCCCACAAGCTCAGAGGGAAGGGCCCCAGGGTCAAAATGAACGCCCTTTATGGTTTCTTGTTCCGAGGCCCTGAAGGTTCTAGTTACACCCTCTTCATAACGACTTTCTGTTTGAAAGCTGGAGGAAGTGTCCATGCTCATCAGCGTCTTTTCTGGTGACAGATGGGACTTTTAGTTCATTTATTCACAGATCCCTGTCCGATGAATGACACAACGGTGCAGGAGGAGCCCTGCAATGCCGCACTGTTTTTAAATTGTGACAGCCGGTGCGGGGAGAATATCCCCCCACCTGCTGTCACAGATAAGGGATTGGGGGGTACTTCAGGTGCTCTTTAGTAACATGTTACAACCCAAATACGGGTTAAACATGTTACTAAAGGTGAATTTATCCTTCAACCAATTAATGACTGCCCACCGCAGATATACTGTGGCAGGGAAGCCGCGCTTTGCCAGATCATGTACCTAGTACGTGATCTGACACCTCCAGGTCTGGGGAGCGTGTGTGCTGCTGGTGACCCAATGGGAGCCCAGCGACGATACCACAGACTCAATGACTGCCGGCACCTGTGGATTAAACAGGACACAGGCAGAACGACAATCTGCCCATGTAAACAAGGCAGATTGTCGTTCTGTCAGATAGGAAGGCATTGCAAAGCAGGAAACCGGATCTTTGCCTTTCCCTTGTCAACGCACCTTCCACACAGTGAGTAAGCACAGGCTTGGCAAACAGTCAACCCTTTAACCACCCCTGATGTTAACCCCTTCCCAGCCAGTGTTATTAGTACAGTGACAGTGTACATTTTTTAGCACTGATCACTGTATTAGTGTCACTGGTCCCCAAAAAGTGTAATTTAGGTGTCCGATAAGTCCGCCACAATATCGCAGTCCCGCTATAAGTCGCTGATCGCTGTCATTACTAGTAAGAAATGAAAAAAAAATATCCCATAGTTTGCAGGCGCTATAACTTTTGCGGAAAACCAATTATTTACGCTGATTGGGATATTTTTTTTTTTTTTTTTTTTTTTAAATATGTAGCAGATTACATATTGGGCCTAAACTGATGACGAAAATATATAATTTTTTACATTTTTTTTTATTGAGTGTGTTTTATAGTAGAAAATAAAAAATATATTTTTTTTTTCAAAAAGCTCTTTTTATTTATAGCGCAAAAATAAAAACCACAGAGGTGATCAAATACCACTAAAAGAAAGCTCTATTAGTGGGTAAACAAAGGGCAAAAAATTTATTTGGGTGCAGTGTCACATACAGTGTCGCATATAAATTCTTTTTTTTTTTTTTTTCAGTTTCAAAAGATTTTTATTTATGAGAAAAAAGCATTGACAATGAATCAATTACATACATTAAGATTCATATAATTATGAATGTTTAACAGTGAAAATTTCTGTTATAAGGTTATAAAATAACATCTGTATATAACCTAAGTTATAAGAAAAGAAGAGAAAAACATTCTTCAAACAACGTCAATTCCTGAAATGAATAAAGCCAATTCAAATAGTATATAATACAATATGTAATATATTCAATATACTGTCTTGTTCACGAATGTGAACTATATAGATAAAACTGATATCGGTTTCATTGAGGGTCTAATGTGTTCTTGCCAGTAGATCAAGCTAAGGTCTGTTCTCTACCAACGCACCCCTAATGGGACCACACTGTGCGAGGGAGAAGACTGTAATTTTTCTCTGATGAGTAGTCCAGAAATGATCTACCGATTTCGGTGTAATTATCCCTCCATGTTAAGAATGAGAATCAAGTCGGTTCAGGTCATTATAAGTGTAAGACATTAAATGTAATGAGTAGTATGTTATATGTGAATGTAAAAACGCATATGTTGAGTGTATTAGGGTCACCCCTGTGGGACAAGTTAGGTGAATATCGGATCTCGTAGTAGTGAGTTTTAGATGCTTGCATAGGTGTGAGTTTTGTATGTGGGTGGGAATATTCAAAATTAGTTGGGGCGTCTAAAAAGGTGGATTGCGGAAAAATTTAGGGGAGAAGTTCTTGAAACTTATCGGAGGTACGGAAGTGTGCCCAACAGGCCCAAGTATTGCGATATTTGGTTCGATTATCTTTAGCTTGATGAATTAAATCTTCCATTTCTGATATTTTTTCAATGCGTTTGAACCAGTTGACTAGTGTAGGTGATGTGGTGCTCCTCCAATATAGGGGTATGCACTGTTTGGCTGCGTTTATTAGGTGAAGTATAAGGGACTTTTTATATGTGGATTGTGGAAGCGATGTGTGATGTAGTAGATATTGAGCCGGTGTAAAATCCACAGTATAAGTTATGATATGTGATATTGTAGCATGGATCTTTTTCCAAAATAATTGTATGTGTGGGCATCCCCACCAAATATGGAGAAAGGAACCAACGTCAGTATTACACCTCCAGCATGAAGATGATACTGATGGATGATATATGTGATTTTTTTCCGAGTTCTGTACCATCTTGTGTAGATTTTATAGCAGTTTTCTTGTGCTCAGACATTAATGGATCCCTTATGAATATTTTCATAAATGGAATTCCAGTCCTCTGTAGGTATGTCCAACTGGAGTTCCCTTTCCCATTTCTGGTTTATTGGATTGCAAGTAGGGTCTTGATCGGTAAAGAGGAGTGAATTAGTCTCTGAAATGAGGTGTCTTTGAGGAATCGTTGTAGTGCATAGTGCTTCAAAAGGATTTTGGTCTCTCGAGCATTGTGCGCTAGTTCCGGCACTGTTGAGGAAATGTCTAATTTGAAGAAATTTATAAAAGGGAATGTGGTGATCGGGAAATAGAGAGACCAAAGCATCAAATTGGATAAGTGTTCCGTTTTGGAAGAATTGAGAGGCTCTAAGTGTTGGTGTTTTTTGGACGAGCGTTGGAGTAAGCAATGATATACCAGGGGGAAAATCAGGGTTGTTATTTAGTGGGGTCATCGGACCCGGTGAGGAATTCCAACCAAGTAAATGTGAAATTTTTCTGAAAACGTGAAATGTGGGTCCTGTTAACGGGTGTGTGGAATATGCTGTAGGTGTTGCCCTAGCACCAATCCATGGCAGATGAGCTAGCGGGACCTGATCAATAGATTCTTCAATATTTATCCAATCTTTGGAGTATTTATGGACGTGCCAGTCAATAACTCTTGTTAGGTGGCATGCTGCATGGTATTTATAGATGTCGGGGAGGCTTAGTCCTCCTTTTAGTTTGGGGATAGTCATTCTGACCCCGCTTATTCGTGGGGATTTGGAAGCCCATATAAAATTTCTGCAAATTCTTTTGTATGTCGTAAAAAATGACGCGGGAAGTTTAATCGGAATTGCCTGCATTATATATAAAATGCGGGGTAAGATGTTCATTTTTATGATGGCAACACGTCTGAACCAGGAGAATTGTCCTGAGGTCCATTTGAGGAGGTCCGTTTGTATCGTGCGTAATATTGGTAAGTAATTTCTGTCATATAGTTCTCCTAGGTTCGACGGGATTTGGATCCCTAGATAAGTGATAGCTTGTGGTTCCCAACCAAAGGGGAAGTTTGCCTGACATAATGTTTTTAGTGGTGGGGGAAGGGAAACGTTGAGGGCTTTAGATTTTGTGAAGTTAATTTGCAAGTTAGCTAATTTGTTAAAGAGGGCAAAATCTTTAAGCAGGTTGGGCAGAGTGAGTAATGGGTCTGAGAGGAATAAAAGAATATCGTCCGCATATGCTGCGACTTTATATTGCTCTTTGCGGATATTAATGCCTTTGATGTCGATGTTAGCTCTGAGTTTACATAAGATGGGCTCAAGGGTGAGGACAAAGATGAGAGGTGACAGTGGGCATCCTTGACGAGTACCATTGGAGACGGAGAAGGCGCTCGACAGGCGGCCATATATAAATTCTTTAATTTGAAAAAAATAGCATTTACAAGCACTTTAAGTCCTGGGGACATGCAAGTGCCAGTAAAGCCTCTAAAAAAAAAAAAAAAATACACCATGCAAGACAAAGGCATAATGAGCTAGTATGCATAGCATACTGGCTCATTATGAATTACTTACCTGAGATCGAAGCTCCTGCATCGGCCCTCGTTCGCCTCCTCCGACACCGTCATTTATCCAGGAGTGACTTCGGAGTATTGCAGCTCCGGCACTGTGACTGGTCGGAGCCGGGATGACGTCACTCCCGCGCATGCGCGCTGGTGCTGCCACTAACGGCATGATCGCCCTTAGAAACGTCACGCTCAGTGCACCCCCCGATCACCCCCCTGTCACAGTGACACCAATAGCAGTTTTTTTTTTTTTTACTGATTATTGCATTGGTGTCATTCGTGACAGTTATAAGTGGTAGGGCAGTTAGTGGTAGGCCCCTTTAGGTCTAGGGTACCCCCCTAACCCCCCCTAATAAAGTTTTAACCCCTTGATCACCCCCCGTCGCCAGTGTCACTAAGCGATCGTTTATCTGATCGCTGTATTAGTGTCACAGGTGACACTAGTTAGGCAGGTAAGTATTTAGGTTCGCCGTCAGCGTTTTATAGCGTCAGGGACCCCCATATACTACCTAGTAAAGGTTTTAACCCCCTGATTGCCCCCTAGTTAACCCTTTCACCAGTGATCACCGTATAACTGTTAGGGTGATGCTGGTTAGTTAGTTAGTTTTTTATAGTGTCAGGGCACCCCCGTTTATTACCTAATAAAGGTTTAATCCCCTGATCGCCCGGCGGTGATATAAGTTAGGTTTTAGGATCAGATAGAGTCTGCGTCGCCCCAGGCAGCGTCAGGTTAGTGCCAGTACTGCTAACACGCACACAGTATACACCTTCCTTAGTGGTATAGTACTTGAACGGATCAATATCTGATCAGATCTATACTAGCGTCCCCAGCAGTTTAGGGTTCCCAAAACCCAGTGTTAGCGGGATCAGCCCAGATGCCTGCTAGCACCTGTGTTTTGCCCCTCCGCCCGGCCCAGCCCACCCAAGCGCAGTATCGATCAATCACTGTCACTTACAAAACACATAACTGCAGCGTTTGCAGAGTCAGGCCTGATTCCTGCGATCGCTAACAGTTTTTTGGTAGTGTTTTGATACAGTCGCTAACAGTCAGGAGCTTTTTTACCTGCGAGTCTCACTGCTGTACCACTAAATTTAGAGCCCAAAATGGCAAATCGAAGGTACACTAGTGAAGAGGCCTATACGTTTCTGAGCATGACAGATAGTGAAGAGGAACTCACTCATCTGTCAGATTCAGGCTCAGAATACGATCCTGTAGACAGCAGCGGCTCCATGACAGATAGCTCTGATGACAGAGTTGTGGTCCCTGCCAAGGTCAGGCTTACCAGGCCCCAATCTTCTTCTGCTGTTGAGGTGCAAGAACCGCAGGTCCCTCGTATGGAGCAGAGCAGTACTAGCGCCGCTATTCTTTCTGGTGACCTGGCAAGCACCAGCGGCCTAGTACACCCCGGTCGTACATCCAGCACTGCAGTAACACTTGGTGACGTGGCGAGTCCCATAAGTGCAGTTCAAGCTGGTGAGGTGGCAAGCACAAGTAGTGTCCCACTGCCACCAAGAAGACAAACACAGGCCCGTCGTGCCCTTCCTGCTGCATTCGCCAATCCTAATTGGGAACCCACCACTTCTGCAGCACCCGTACTTCCCCCATTCACTAGCCAATCCGGCATTCAGGTGGAAACAGTTGATCTTACGTCACTTGACTTTTCACCGAAGATCTCTATAGATCTATTGTGGACCAAAGCAATTTGTACGCTGGTCAACACATCTCCACTATTCCCCAGTCCTCCCTTGCCAGAGATTTGAAACCAATTACGGTTTCCAAATTTAAGATCTTTCTGGACCTATCCCTCCTCATGAGCATAACCAAAAAGAGTGAGTTGCGGTCATATTGGTTCACTAACCCAATTCATCATATGCCCGTGTTCTCTGCTTCCATGGCCAGGGCACGATACGAGCAGATCTTGCGGTTCATGCACTTCAATGACAATGAACTCTGTCGTCCTCGTGGAGACCCTGGATACGATCGGCTCTACAAAATTCGGCCCTTCGTAAACCACTTCAACCAATGTTTTGCAGACTTGTTTACTCACCATCAAGTTGTCTGCGTTGATGAGTCCCTGATTAAGTTTTCTGGCCGCTTGTCATTCAAACAGTACCTTCCCAGCAAGCATGCCAGATACGGGGTCAAGATGTATAAACTCTGTGACAGGGCCACAGGCTATACATGTAGTTTTATGGTTTACGAGGTAGTCACGTAGAGCCGACAAACTGCCCTGACTACATAGGAAGCGCTGGCAAGATTGTGTGGGACTTGGTGTCACCCTTATTCAGAAAGCGGTACCACTTGTACGTGGACAATTATTACATGAGCGTGCCACTTTTTAGTCACCTTTTTGATCATCAGATTGGAGCATGTGGCACCGTGCGATCTAATCGCCGGGGCTTTCCCCAGCGGCTCGTAGATTCCCGTCTTAGGCTGGGGGAGAGAGCCTGCTTGAAGTGTAATAATTTGCTCGCTATGAAGTGGTGGGATAATAAGAATGTTTTTGTTCTTACCTCCCTTCATGCAGACACGACGACCCAAATTACTACGGCGACTGGTGTTGTGGAGAAACCGCTCTGTGTCCACGAATATAACCAAAATATGGGAGGGGTGGACCTCAACGACCAGTTGTTTGCGCCGTACCTAGTTGCCCGTAAGGCCAGACGCTGGTATAAAAAAGTGTCTGTATACTTATTTCAATTGGCTTTGCTGAACGCTCATGTGCTATACAGAGCTTCAGGACGGAGTGGATCCTTCCTTAAATTCCAGGAAGAGATCGTCAGAGCCCTTCTGTTTCCAGACAGTGCTCCACCTCACCTTCCCAATCCAAATGCAGTAAGCCGGCTGCATGAGAGGCATTTTCCTTATGTCCTCCTGAGTACCCCCTACCCAACGAACCCCCCAAAAAAGATGTCGTGTCTGCAACAAGCGCGGATATAGGCGTGACACCCGCTATTATTGTTCCTCCTGTCCTGCCAATCCTGGTCTTTGCATTGGTGAATGTTTTGAACGCTACCATTCACTAGTTGAGTATTAGCGTAGGGTACAGCATTGCACAGACTAGGCACACTAACACAGGGTCTCCCAAGATGCCATCGCATTTTGAGAGACCCGAACCTGAAACCGGTTACAGTTACAAAAGTTACAGTTACAAAAAAAAGTGTAAAAAAAAAAAAATACACAAAAAAAAATATAAAATAAAAAAAACAAAAATAGTTGTTGTTTTATTGTTCTCTCTCTCTATTGTTCTGCTCTTTTTTACTGTATTCTGTTCTGCAATGTTTTATTGTTATTATGTTTTATCATGTTTGCTTTTCAGGTATGTAATTTTTTTATACTTTACTGTTTACTGTGTTTTATTGTTAACCATTTCTTTGTTTTCAGGTACGCCATTCAGCTGCAGCGCGGATTTATATATCATGACAGCAACAGCGTTTGCTCCCACGATACATAAAGCCGTGACTCCAGCGATGTCGGAGGTGATTTCACCACCACAGTTAGAAAAAAGAGCATATATACCAAAGCATGGGGGCAGCAGGGGCGGAGGAGCGATTTGCTCCTAGCTTTTGCGGGACGATGCCCCCATGCTTCGGCATATATATATTTTAGGCACAGGTTGCGTTAAAAACTGTTTTATTTTTTACTATGTTTTTTTTGTATTTGCTTTGCAGGTATGGTAAGTCCTACTGTTATACTGTAATGTTACTTTGGTTTATTGTTAACCATCATTTGCTTAGCAGGTACGCCATTCAGTTGCAGCGCAGATTAATTTATCTTGACAGCAACCGCGTTTGCTCCCACGATACATAAAGCTGTGACTCCAGCGATGTCGGAGGTGATTTCACCACCACAGTTAAAAAAAAGAGCATATATGCCGAAGCGTGGGGGCAGCAGGGGTGGAGGAGCGATTTGCTCCTAACTTTTGGGGAGGATGCCCCCATGCTTCGGCATATATAAATGGTGCATGTATGCCCATCATTAGAAGTGGGTGGATGAAGGGAGGTATTCTAATGGTGGGCATACCCACCAATCAATCTCTTTTTTTCGTTCAGCCCACTGGCTGCATGAAAAAAAAGATTACAATATATGCCCAACAAGGACCAGCCTCTAGACTGCTTTTACAAGCAGAGGGAGGGAATGCTCCCCCCCCCCCCCCAACCGTCTTCCATGGTTTTCTCTGGCTCTCCTGTCCCAACAGGGAACCCGAGAATGCAGCCAGTGATTCGGCCAGCTGACCATAGAGCTGATCAGAGACCAGAATGGCTCCAATCATCTCTATGGCCTAAGAAACCAGAAGCTACGAGCATTTCATGACTTAGATTTCGCTTTGGGAAAGCATGTTATCACACCAATCTTGGTGTGGTCAGATGCTTTGAGGGCAGAGGAGAGATCTAGGGTCTAACAGACCCCAATTTTTTCAAAAAAGAGTACCTGTCACTACCTATTGCTATCATAGGGGATATTTACATTCCCTGAGATAACAATAAAAATGATAAAAAAAATATGAAAGGAACAGTTTAAAAATAAGATAAAAAGGCAAAAAAAAATAAAGAAAAAAAAAGAGGCACCCCTGTCCCCCCCTGCTCTCGCGCAAAGGCAAACGTAAGCATCGGTCTGGCGTCAAATGTAAACAGCAATTGCGCCATGCATGTGAGGTATCAACGCGAAGGTCAGATCAAGAGCAGTAATTTTAGCCGTAGACCTCCTCTGTAAATCTAAAGTGGTAACCTGTTTGTCGCCACTGCACGTTTGGGTGCAATTTTAAAGCATGTCGTGTTTGGTATCCATGTACTCTGCCTAAGATCATCTTTTTTATTTTATCAAGCATTTGGGCAATATAGTGTGTTTTAGTGCATTCAAATGAAAAAAAGTAGGTCAGATCAAGAGCAGTAATTTTAGCCGTAGACCTCCTCTGTAAATCTAAAGTGGTAACCTGTTTGTCGCCACTGCACGTTTGTGTGCAATTTTAAAGCATGTCGTGTTTGGTATCCATGTACTCGGCCTAAGATCATCTTTTTTATTTTATCAAGCATTTGGGCAATATAGTGTGTTTTAGTGCATTCAAATGAAAAAAAGTGTTTTTTCCCAAAACTGTGATAGGCAGTGAAGAGTGAAATCAAAAATTTATGTCCTTAGAAATCCTGAAGGCGGTGCTTGATTTCCGGGGCCCCGTACGCGGCTAGGCTCCCAAAAAGTCTCACACATGTGGTATCCCCGTACTCAGGAGAAGCAACAGAATGTATTTTGGGGTGTAATTTCACATATGCCCATGGCCTGTGTGAACAATATATCATTTAGTGACAACTTTGTGCAAAAAAAAAAAAGTTTGTAATTTTCCCGCAACTTGTGGCAAAATATAAAATATTCCATGGACTCAATATGCCTCTCAGCAAATAGCTTGGGGTGTCTACTTTCCAAAATGGGGTCATTTGGGGGGGGGGGGGGGTTTGTGCCATCTTGTAAATGCCACACCACCGCACCCACCTCTTTGCCCTGCACAGAGCAGGGTTTTTTTTTTTAATTTCATCTAGGGTCTAGATGCTATTTAAGTCCAAAAAGTCTATGACAGTAGTAATTTTTTAATTAAATATAAGGGGACTAATGCGCAAGAACCACAATATGAACAAGACTCTGAAGCTAATAGTAAGGTACCAGGAAGAGAGCTGCCAACATAGATGGGTCCACTCAGTTCCCCCAAAAAAGCAATAAATACGTAATAAAATATGTAGCGCTACTCTATCAATCAGTACCAAACCAGCAATTTAAAACCTAACCGTAATCAACTAGGACAAGGATAAAAATGCCACAACCTCTGCTTAGTGGTGATTCCAGGATGCTAATTCCTACTAAGAACAGGTTGTAGTTGACTCAGGATTCATAACTCCATACTAGAATCCATCAAAAACATTAGTGCCAAAAAAACGTATATAAAGGTGAAAGACAACCAATAAAGTGCCAAAGTGTAAGGTGAAAGAAATGATGTAAAGGCTACCCCACATAGAAGGGAAGCGACAGGGAAGTGACAGTATTTCAAAACTACCAATAATAATTTCCCAAAATGTGCTGAAAATCAAATAATCCCTAGTGTTGAGCAAGGTGACGAATCACTATTCGCGTGAAAACGCATAAAATAGCAGCTAAAAATCAAATGGTCCCTGGTGTTGACAGAAAATGCCAAATAACTCTTAAAGTGTAACACATAAAAATATTATATAGAGCAAACTGGTGTGCAAAGTGTAACACATAAAAATATTATATAGAGCAAACTGGTGTGCAAAGTGTAACACATAAAAATATTATATAGAGCAAACTGGTGTGCATCAAAGTGATTACCAATAAAAATAAAATAAAAAGTGCATACCAATTACACATCAATATCACATCAATATCAATCCACAGTATTATGAACAAAATTCAAGAAGTGATTGCACTGTCATCACCATTATCACTTCTTGAATTTTTTAATTGTTACCATCCGCACATATACCAGAACATTTGCAGTTTATATTATCAGAAACTGCTCCTGCCATGAAATAACTGTCATTAAAAAAAAAGAATATTAACACAAATAAAAGAAAAACTGAGCTTTATTTGTAACGGAAACCTGGATGTTATTATTATACCATATTGTTGGTTGCTTGAGACCAATGATCTTCGCTCCCCTTTCTATTAAATAGAAAAAAAAAACTTAATTTTAAGAGTGTTTTATAAAAGAGATAATATATAGACACATAGGGGTTGATTTATTAAAGGCACAAAAGTTGTGCACTTTACAAAGTGTCGTTGCACTCTGCAAGTGCAGCTGCTCCAGAGCTTAGTAAATGAGCAGAAGCTCTACTGACTTCCATCATCCAATCATGTGCAAGCAAAAATGCTGTTTTTTTTTTTCCCTTGCACGTGATTGGATACTCTTTGAAAAGTGAAGCTTTAACTCATTTACTAAGCTCTGGAGCAACTGCACTTGCTGAGTGCAACTGCACTTTGAAAAGTGCACAGTCTATTTGCCTTTAGTAAATCAACCCCATAAAATGAAACCAAATCCTATCCAAGGTTACACCATCAGAATGGTCACCAGACTTATGCCCTGTACACACGATCGGACATTGATCGGACATTCCGACAACAAAATCCATGGGTTTTTTCAGACGGATGTTGGCTCAAACTTGTCTTGCATACACACGGTCGCGCAAAGTTGTTGGAAAATCCGATCGTTCTGAACGCGGTGACGAAAAGCACGTACGTCGGGACTATAAACGGGGCAGTAGCCAATAGCTTTCGTCTCTTAAATTATTCTGAGCAAGCGTGGCACTTTGTGCATCGGATTTGTGAAAACACGATCGGAATTTAACCGATCGGATTTTGTTGTCGGAAAATTTTATAGCCTGCTCTCAAACTTTATGTGTTGGAAATTCCGACAGAAAAAGGTCCGATGGAGCCTACACACGATCGGAATTTCCGACAACACAATCCGATCGCACTTTTTCCGTCGGAAAATCTGACCGTGTGTACAGGGCATAAGACTGTATGTTTTTAGGTGTTTCTTTAACCTACAAAAAGTTAATTTGTAGATGACGTTCCTTGCTGAAAATATGAAATGTACTCTGACAATCTACAGAGTATGATAGCATTTTGTTTGGGAAGCACAGATGACAAAGTTAGCAAAAGTTGGCATATATATATAGAAAAATAGTATACACTTGACCAATTATTTCACATTTAAGACAAAAATACAAATACAACAGTATGAAAAAAAATTTAGGTACTTCCAGTTCATTACTACATATACTATTTACATACTTGCCACCGTAGTAAGAAACATTTTTGAATGCACTTATAGTTCATTACTAGATATCTATTTACATGCTTGCCACCGTAGTAAGAAACATTTAAAGGAATGTTTCACTTTCAAAAGAAAAAATATTGGAAATATTGCTTAGTACTGGTTACCTCCCACTGACCTTCCACAGTATGTTTTTTTTAAACTGGCCTGGGAGTATCGGAGCACTACAAAGGGTGTATACATAAAGAAAAAAAAATTGCATAGCTATTTATCCAGTGAAACTGCTGCTACATTCGTTCTGTGCAAATAAGGCAAAATCAAATGTTCTCCTATTTTCTCTACAGGTCGAATGCTATTCGTTCATAAAAAATAAAAAAAAATAGAGTGGTTTGGCGAAAATACCGCATTATGGCCACTAGATGGGAGGTGCATTTCATAGGAAATAAGTACCGTACTTATAGAGAGATAACAATATTTTCATAACAACCATTGCAAACAGCAATGAAGATGCCGATACCCATAGTGACCAATCTGCTTTCAGTTCACGGGTGATGATTTCTGATGGTAAGGGCCCATTCACACTATTGTGTTGCAGTAACATACAGCACAGAATGTTACATGCATTAGGGTGATGTGATACCATTCATTCTGAATAGCTCCCCAGTGTGCCTTTGCCGACGGAAATGCGCTGCAGCATAACAGAGTGCTCAGAAATGCAATATGTGTTGCGCTGCCAGAAATAGTACATACACCTTTTCTTTGGTCCATTAGGCAGCCCGTTCCTTTGAGCATGACATAATGCAGATTGAATGTTAATGCATGCTAATACACCGCAATGGTGTAAGTGGTGTGAGGAAAGGTTACTACATTTGCACATAACCGTTGCTCTTTGCACTCGCTGATTAACCATGCATGACCACAATTTAGATATTTTAAAAGCTAATACAAACAATTAGTCACCGCAGTGGCAGTAAACAAGGCAAGACAAAGGAAAAAAATATACATATTATATTGCACTTTACAAAAAATTTGTACATTGTTTTTTTTAAAAAAAAAAATTACCTTATCTTAAAGATTACTTACAAAATACTTTAAAAAGCGATCATTTCTCTTTGTACATTCAGTTTTTAAAGGAGATGACTGACCATGCTAAAAAAAAAAACACACGTTTGGCTACACATATTTTCTGTACAAAATTTAGACCTCTTGGAAGCTGCATAGATCTCCTTTTATTGGTTATTTCCAGTATGGAGTGCTTAATAAATGTTATATTGGTATGCCTGGACTGGCACTTTGGCAAATCCAGCATTAGCCAGAAGACTTGTATGTTTGGGAGGACATGTGAGTTGCTACGGGCAGTTGTGAGCTGCTTCTTATCAATTAGATCTTTGTATTAAAGTGTATCAATGCATTAAAGTGTATATGTTGCAGCTTATCTGTCTTTAGGCTCTGTTTGCACCATGCAGGTGTGATGGAGCGCATGCGCGTTTCCGAGCTCCGCATGTAGGGTACCCCATTCATTTCAATGGGCTGCCCTGTGCACAAGAAACGCACAAAAAAAAAATCCCTGACCCTTCAAAAATTGTGCCGCATCGAACCGTATAGTGCTGCGGCACCATGCAGTTTGGCACTTGTGAAAACGGGCACATTAGCAAATGCATGGAGGTGCCATTAACAATAATTGCGTCTTCTATGTCTATGCTTGTTAGGAAAGGGACCAAATAAGAGAAGTTTGTTGTTAGGGTTTACGTACAACTTAAGTAGCAAAAATGTAGCCAGTCTGTACACATTCTTGATTTGGCCACCATATTTGTACGGTGTCAGTAATTGTACAAATATATAATGGTTATGGTTCCAGTAGGCTTGGAAACATTTGGTCCTATAGTCAAAGATAGATTTATTATTTCCATAATGGAGACACAGAATAGACCACAGTTCAGGTCACAATCTGCCCGGCCATACCTCTACTTTGTTCTGAAGCCTCCCCTTGACACATCCAGTGTGACCACAGGAAAAACGGACACCCAAGGAGGAAAAAAGCATCCATTGGAACACATATTACAGAATGGGAACAAGATAACCAATTATTCCAAACAGAATCCAGTATGTCCTCTTATTAATATACCTCAATGTGGAGTGACAAAATAAATAAATGATGATCAGTCTTTTGTCTTGCATTTTCTTCTTTGTATGTAAAATGAAGTAGCTGGGGAACTCTTTGTCCAGATGCCTATTAACAAGTCCTAGAATAATGTCTCTGATGAGGTTGGGGTTACAAGAAGCGTCTGGTACCCTCTGTTCCATGCTGGAACATTCCTTCCCATCAGGCATTGTTGTGACTTTAGTTAGATTTCCGTCAGTGTGATCTTGAAGCCTTGTTCCATCATGCTTTCCACGTTCAGTATGAAGGTGTCCTCGTTGGAGTAATGCTCAATGATGTTGTCATCCATGTTAACTAAGATGCTAAGAAATGAAATGAAAGATTTACAATTTACATAAATATTTGCATAATGAAATTGCACATAACATACAGGTTTGTAACAAATAACCTAGGGCAGGGGGTCTTCAAACTACAACCTATGGGCTATATCCAGCCCTCTACAAGACTTTATCCAGCCCACAGCTAGGATCAGTGGTGTATCTTCAATGTGTGCACCAAGGGGGATGGGACCCACTGTGCTCCCACACACTGCACAGATTCAGGATTCAGGGGGGGGGGGGGGGGGTCCACTTCTAATTTTGACTGTCCTCTCATCCTGGACCACAAACCTTCCTCACTGTGCTATATGTTTTCTGCTGCACCATTGGCATGGTTATATCTTCTTAGTCCTCTCCATAAAATTATCAAAAATTTGTGCGTAGCCCCCCTGGCGGTTTTCCCGAGTGTGGCTCGGGGTTAAAATTCAGTCCCATTAGCGGTAACCCCGAGCCACACTCGGGATCGCATTGCAGGATCCTGGTGTGGCGTTACTTACCTTGTCCCCGGGATCCTGCGATGTCCCCCGCTGTGTCCGTGGGCTCCGTCCTCTGCCCGAAGCCTCTCTGTGCCAGGCTCCGTTCCCTGCGAGCGTCGCGACGCACGGGGGCGGAGCCTGGTGGCAAATTCAAAAAACTGTCAAAATCATAACACATACAGTACTGCAATCTTACAGATTACAGTACTGTATGAAATTATTTCACATCCCTTTTGTCCCCAGTGCTTTGTCCTATGCCCTGCATGCAGTTCTATATTATATATACTGTTCTTTCTGCCTGGAAACTGGAGATTGTCCATAGCAACCAAAAAGTGTCCCTTTACGTCAAAAATGGTTTTAGACCAGCTAGAAAACTGCGATAGTAAATTAGAACACTTGCAGAATTGAGCGATAGTGAATCGTGGGGAAATTTATTTTATTATTATTTTATTTTTATTTTTTTAATTATTTATTTTTATTTATTATATTATAATTTATGTTTTTGTTTTTCAAACTTTATCATACCCGGGATATCTACTAGACTCTGGTTTGGACAGATTTAAGTGTGTTATTGTTAAGAATTACAGACCTACAATATAAAACGCCAAATTTCCATGCAAAATAATTGTACCGCTTTCAGCACCTAAAATCCGAAATAACCATACCACCAGGGAGGTTAAAGTAAAACTATAGGCAACACTTTTTTTTTTTCATTTTGGATAGAATAAGGGAGGGTTATAGCCCCTGTCAGTCTATTTTTTTTACTATCCCTGTCCCATTGCAGGGATTCAGGGATTTCCCTTCGCTTCCTGCCCCATAGCCAAACAGGAATTGAGAGGAAATCTATGCAAATTAAGGGAATCCTTTGCCCTCCCCCCCAGGCTCTCAGAACTAGTCTCCACTTGAAAATTTCAGGGCGGGTCTTAAACAGAAAGGGGTGTGGCCTTGACAGGAAGGGGTGGGTCATATGTAAATTAGGGGGTGCACAAGTTTAGTCAGGTCTAGTCAGGCCTAGGGCAGCACAAAACCTAAATACACTACTGTGTAAGGGGGGATTCTGATGGGAACTCTGATTGGGACTTCTCTGATATAAGTGCAGACTAATATAAGGGTGGATTCTCATGGAGCCTCTGTAAGGTGGTCTCTGATGGGGACCCTAATGGACCCCCCTTCATGACCAGGCCATTTTTTGGGATACGGCACTGCATTACTTTAACTGACAATTACGCAGTCCTGCAACACTGTACCCAAATGAAATTTATGTCATTTTTTCCCACAAATAGAGCTTTCTTTTGGTGGCATTTGATCACCTCTGTTTTTTTGGGGGGTTTTTTTTGCTGTAAACAAAATTTTGAAAAAATACATATTTTTTACTTTCTGCTATAAAACATATCCAATAAATGAATTGAAAAAATCTAATTTCTTCATTAATTTAGGCCAATATATTTCTGGTTAAAAATTCCCAATAAGCATATATTAATTCGTTTGCGCAAAAGTTATAGTGTGTACAAACTATGTTATATATATACTGGAATTTTTATTTATTTCTTTTTTTTAAACACGTAATGGTGGTGACCAGCGACTTATAGCAGGACTGTGATATTGCGGCGAACAATCTCACACTAACTGACACTTTGTGGGAACCAGTGACACTAATATTAATAAAGCACTGTCACTGTACTAATGACACTGACTGGGAAGGGGTTAAAAATCTAGGGCAATCAAAGGGTTAAATGTGTGCCTAGCCAGTGTTTTTGTGTGCTGCATTCACTAAGGGATGTGATGGATTATATTCCCTTCACTGCAGGGAATGAAAATCCATCCCATCCCTGCTGACAGGACAGAGCCCGGCATTTTTAACTTATGCAAAGCTACGTCCAACCTTTCTTCCTGACGATCGGCGAGTGCCGGCCGACATCCATTCCCCGGCATCCGCTGATTGGCTTCTGTTGTGACTAACCACACCAGAAGCGGCACGCCCCCTATGCAGAAGTGCAGAACTACGTAACCATTTTTACGTAACCTTTATTGAAAAGACAGAATTACGTATATATACGTGAACGGCTGCCCTGTAGGGTGGATAGCAGATCCCCCATAGCAGATTCAGCAGTAAATCTGCTATGGGGCGGTTGGCAAGTGGATAGTCTGGCTTTAAAATACAGTTCCCTTTTCAATAAAGCAGGGAAAGAAAATGCATCACATCCCCACTTTCAGGACAGAGCTCTGTATTGTGTACATAAGCAGAGCTCCGTCCAGCCTCTCTCCTCGACAATCAGCGGGTGCTGGCGGAGATACATTGACTAATCACAGCAGAAGCGGTGTGCCCCCTGCACAGAATCATGTATATATACGTGATTCTGCACAGAACAGCTGACCTGTAAATCTGCTATAGGGCGGTCGTTAATCTGTCGACCGCTCACAGTAAATATACTTCGAGCAGGAGGCAGGTGCAGGCATGGCAATGTGCATGTACATTTCTGGCTCTCTTCTGGGTTTGGAGCGTGCATGCGTGGGCTCCCCTGGTGTCCCGTGCCTTGATTGGACACAGCACGAGTTTGGCAGCAGATTTCAACCAATGATTTCAGCTGAATTCTGCTGATCGCCTGTGTCCAATCACACACAGAGGTCTGTATTTAAAAACACACAGAACTCTGTGCACAGAGAAACGTGATCTGGCTGTTTATTCTCCCTGAAAAGATGGAAGAAACCAAAACAGTTAACCCTCTTGATGTTAACCCCTTCCCAGCCAGTGTCATTAGTACAGTGCACAGTTTTATCACTGATCACTGTATGAGTGTCACTAGCAACATCAGTGTCAGTTAGTGACCCTCCCAGTCAGCGTAATCTAGCGCCAGACTGCCCGTCACACTATCACAGTCCCGCTACAAGTCGCTGATCACCGCCATTACAAGTAAAGCATCTATAGCTGCATAAATTCCAGTAAATATACCATAGTTTGTAGACACTATAACTTTCACACAAGTCAATTAATATACATTTATGAGAACATGAGTGATTTTGTTAAAAACACCATTTTATTACAGTTGTAGACAGTTATGCTTTCCTAAAACTGTCAAAAAATTGCAACTTGGCCCTGCACTTATAAGACATGTTGGGTTGGTGGCCTTTAGTGGAGATAATCCACCATTCAGAGTGGGACTGGCAGTCAGTGATGCACTAGGGTGACTAGATTTTCAAAATGAAATCTGGGGACATCCTACTGGCTCTTTATAGTGATGGAGATGTAAACTGACATCGATTCTTGAACAACTTGGGCTCTCTCCCACGGCTTCCCACAAGCTCTCTTCTGACCCCCTGGATTCTTGGGTTGCTTTGCAATAGGCCCCCCAGGTAAGCCTAGCTAGGACCTCTGTGTCTTCAGGCTGGCTTCCTTCCCTTGCCTTCTGCCCAGGAGGGAAAGGCCCCTCAAAAGGGGTCTCCTCTGGTAGGCTGGATACAGGAACACTGCCCTACACACACATACTGCAAGCTGCCCTTGCTGCAGAGGACTCAGACTATTTATGGCCTCTTCCCTGCCTTCTGGGCACACCTCCCCAAGGATTTGGCTGAAGTGCCATAAATATTCAGGCTGGCAGTGTCTACCTTACCTCCTACTAAGTTCTAGAAATCTCTAGAAGACAGGGGGAAGTAGCAGAGCAGCAACCTGTGAAACCCTGAGCAGCCCCAATCATTCGACCACCTGCTCCTCTAATTGCAGAGGAGCTAAAACTAAATTTGGCTTAGCAGCCTACTGTAACTAGGAGAGGGTGCTACAGTTCTTTAGACCACAGATGTCTGTCCCTACTATGAAAAGCCTAGTTGGTTGTGTTAACTCTGCAGGCCACATGTTCCAAGTCCATTTAAGAAGGTACTCCAATTTAAAATAAAACAGAAAACACTAATATCTTTAACATAATTCTGCATTTGGCCCTAAGCAAAGACTTTGCACCATGCCTTTTCTATATACAGTGGGGGACGGAAAGTATTCAGACCCCCTTAAATTTTTCACTCTTTGTTATATTGCAGCCATTTGCTAAAATCATTTCAGTTCATTTTTTTTCCTCATTAATGTACACACAGCACCCCATATTGACAGAAAAACACAGAATTGTTGACATTTTTGCAGATTTATTAAAAAAGAAAAACTGAAATATCACATGGTCTTAAGTATTCAGACCCTTTGCTCAGTATTTAGTAGAAGCCCCCTTTTGATCTAATACAGCCATGAGTCTTTTTGGGAAAGATGCAACAGGTTTTTCACACCTGGATTTGGGGATCCTCTGCCATTCCTCCTTGCAGATCCTCTCCAGTTCTGTCAGGTTGGATGGTAAACGTTGGTGGACAGCCATTTTTAGGTCTCTCCAGAGATGCTCAATTGGGTTTAAGTCAGGGCTCTGGCTGGGCCATTCAAGAACAGTGACGGAGTTGTTGTGAAGCCACTCCTTCATTATTTTAGCTGTGTGCTTAGGGTCATTGTCTTGTTGGAAGGTATATCTTCGGCCCAGTCTGAGGTCCTGAGCACTCTGGAGAAGGTTTTCGTCCAGGATATCCCTGTACTTGGCCGCATTCATCTTTCCCTCAATTGCAACCAGTTATCCTGTCCCTGCAGCTGAAAAACACCCCCACAGCATGATGCTGCCACCACCATGCTTCACTGTTGGGACTGTATTGGACAGGTGATGAGCAGTGCCTGGTTTTCTCCACACATACCGCTTAGAATTAAGGCCAAAAAGTTCTATCTTGGTCTCATCAGACCAGAGAATCTTATTTTTCACCATCTTGGAGTCCTTCAGGTGTTTTTTAGCAAACTCCATGCGGTCTTTCATGTGTCTTGCACTGAGGAGAGGCTTCCGTCGGGCCACTCTGCCATAAAGCCCCGACTGGTGGAGGGCTGCAGTGATGGTTGACTTTCTACAACTTTCTCCCATCTCCCGACTGCATCTCTGGAGCTCAGCCACAGTGATCTTTGGGTTCTTCTTTACCTCTCTCACCAAGGCTCTTCTCCCCCGATAGCTCTGTTTGGCCAGACAGCCAGCTCTAGGAAGGGTTCTGGTCATCCCAAACGTCTTCCATTTAAGGATTATGGAGGCCACTGTGCTCTTAGGAACCTTAAGTGCAGCAGAAATTTTTTTGTAACCTTGGCCAGATCTGTGCCTTGCCACAATTCAGTCTCTGAGCTCTTCAGGCAGTTTCTTTGACCTCATGATTCTCATTTGCTCTGACATGCACTGTGAGCTGTAAGGCCTTATATAGACAGGTGTGTGGCTTTCCTAATCAAGTCCAATCAGTATAATCAAACACAGCTGAACTCAAATGAAGGTGTAGAATCATCTCAAGGATGATCAGAAGAAATGGACAACACCTGAGTTAAATATGAGTGTCACAGCAAAGGGTCTGAATACTTGGGGCCATGTGATATTTCAGTTTTTCTTTTTTAATAAATCTGCAAAAATGTCAACAATTCTGTGTTTTTCTGTCAATATGGGGTGCTGTGTGTACATTAATGAGGAAAAAAATGAACTTAAATGATTTTAGTAAATTGCTGCAATATAACAAAAAGTGAAAAATTTTAAGGGGGTCTGAATACTTTCTGTCCCCACTGTAATATAAGCCCTTTGCCTAGACTATTACTCTGCCATAGGGTTCACTTTGTATGAACACAGTAGCCTCCATATGCAAAGCTTTAACACAAGGATAAGAATCTTTATTTTCAGCCCTGTGACCAATTTTCACATCTCATTGGACTCAGCGAAAAAAATCTGTCACTTTTTTGAAAATAATAAGGATCCTCATCCTGATATGTTGGCTTTAGCGTGTTGCTGCTCCTATCTCACTGCGGATCTGTCATTCATTTATGGAATCATTTTTTTGCTTGCTAGGCTCTTCAGCTTGCTAGTTAGGTAGACATGGATCTTCAAAGCTGGTGTGTTCCCCGGTTCACTATCTGAATGATCATTGCGCTCATGAAACATGACTTTACCATAGACTAATGTGAACTCATCACAGAACGTACGGCGCAGGAGAAGAGGATACACATTCCGCTATTTATCTGTTCGGGAGACACAGCTGTGCAGAACTCGTAATAGAGAAAGCGCACTATTAGGAGATATTTCTATTCCGTGACTCATTATTTATACTCCCAGCACCGATATGACCAAAACATTGTACTGTCATGTAAATAGACACGTTACCTAACAAAGCACCGAGTCCTTCTCCCCTAATGTATGACTCAGAGCAGGAAAATCAATCGTTTCAACCCTGGCTAAATTTTATGTAGTTTTTAAATCGTTAAAGACAAAAGTACAAATCAACAGGTTATCATAATCGCCATTAATGCACTGCTGCTGATTGTTTTACTGAGCAGCCTGGCTGGCTGTATGCACGCTACCTTTGCTTTGGGCATTTGTGGGGGACAATGGGTATTAGTCCCCTCTTGTAGAAACACCACCACTTCCTCTGGGGGTAAAAAGATGCCCTGAGTCACGGTGGGCGCTGCTTTCCCTTTACTTCCCAGGAGGAAGCCAGACCATATTCCTGTACCCCCACTGCCATATTACTCCCTGTGTGGGTGCCTGGAAAAAGGGCATGTATGGGGAGGGGGGTGCTGTATGAAGGGGTGGGTAGAGGGGGTATGTAAAAAAGGGGTGTGTATGGGGAGGGGGGTGCTGTATGAAGGGGTGTGTAGGGGGGGGGTGCTGTAAAAAAGGAATGTGTATGGGGAGGGGGTGCTGTATGAAGGGGTGTGTATGGGGAAGGGTGGTGTATGAAGGGGTGTGTATGGGGAAGGGTGGTGTATGAAGGGGTGTGTATGGGGAAGGGGGGTGCTGTATGAAGGGGTATGTAGGAGGGTGCTGTAAAAAGGAGTGTATATAGAGAGGGGGTGCTGTATGAAGGGGTGTGTAGGAGGGGGTGCTGTATGAAGGGGTGTGTAGGAGGGGGTGCTGTATGAAGGGCTGTGTAGGGGGGGGGGGTGCTGTAAAAAAAGGAATGTGTATGGGGAGGGGGCGCTGTATGAAGGGGTGTGTATGGGGAAGGGGGGTGCTGTATGAAGGGGTATGTAGGAGGGTGCTGTATAAAGGAGTTTATATAGAGAGGGGGTGCTGTATGAAGGGATGTGTATAGGGAGAGAGTGCTGTATGAAATGGGTGTGTATGGGGGTGCTGCAAGAAGGGGTGTGTAGGTGGGGTGCTGTAAAATGGAGTGTGTATGGGGAGATGGTGCTGTATGAAGCAATGTGTATAGGGAAGGAGTGCTATTTAAAAGGGGGTGTATGGGGGTACTGCAAATAGGGGTGTGTATGGGGAGTGTTGTATTAAAGGGTTTGTATGGGGGAGGGGGGCCATATGGGATGGGGAAGGCCGCTGTAAAAAGGGGTGTGTATGGGGGGGGGGGGGCTGCTGTAAGACGTGGTGTGTATGGGCAGTGCTGTATGAAAGGGCGTGCATAGGGGTGTGCTCTATGAAAGGGGGTATATGGGGAGGTGCTGTATGGGAGGAGCTGTATGAAGGGATTTGTATGGGATGGGCAGGGGGTTCTGTATGAAGTGGTGTGTATGGGGGTGTAGGGTTGCCACCTTTTCTTCAAGCCAAACCCGAACACTTTTGAGGCACAGGGCAATTTTTTTTTTTATTTGCAGTAAAAACTATAGGAATTATAAAAGACCTGGTACACATTTGGGTGCCCCAAGGAGAGTAGTAATGTAGTGCACAGAGCGCACCAGTGGGTGTGGCCAAATTGCTTTTGCTGACATCATCACCCCGCCCTTCCGTTATGCCAAACCGGCTCCTTATACACCCGCCAGCAGTATCTCGGTTACTTGGTTAGCCACAGCCTGGTCTGAATAATGTGTCCGGATTTCAGGTGAACTGAAACCCGGACACATGATTCAAAACCCGAACTGTCTGGGTGAATCCTGGACAGGTGGCAACCCTATGGGGGTGTGCTGTATGAAATGGTGTATATGCATATAAGGGGGGTGTTGTATGGTGGGCGGGGGGTGGCTGTATGAAATGGTGTATATGCTTATAAGGGGAGTGTTGTATGGTGGGCAGGGGGGGCTGTATGAAGGAATTTGTATATTATAGGAAGCGGTTCTGTATGAAGAAGTGTGTTGGGGAGTTGTGTATGAAGGAGTGTGTATGAGGGAGTGGGGGAGTGCTGCTATAAGAAGAGGTGTGTATGTGGGGGGTGTCTTAAAAAGGGATGTGTATTGGGGGGGGGGGTGCAGTAAGAAGGGGTGTGTTTTGGAGTGCTATAGGAAGAGATATGTATGGGGAGGGGGTGCTGTATGAAGGGGTGTGTATGGGGAGGGGGTGCTGTATGAAGGGGTGTGTATGTGGGGGAGGGGGGGGGTGTTGTATACTAGGGAAATCGTTGTCATCTTTACCATGGAGAGGCATGGCAGGGGAGTCTATCATTCAATACAGTGCCAGTACAGTATGTGGACAATGAAAGGTCCGCTGCTATTATTGCTGGGTAAATAAAAATACATGCACATTTCTATGTCTTGGCTTCTTAGAAATGCAGAATGTAAAGTATGGAATCCAGTACAATCTGCTGCACTGAAATCTCCAAGAGGTGTTGTCAGTCCTGTCTGGGTTCTTCCCTGCTGGATTACAGACCCCCCCCCCCCCCTACACACACAAACTCCTTCTCTCTGTAAAGTACAAGGGAGGTGTTTTGTAGTCCAGCAGGGCGGAGCTCAAGCAAGGCTGACAACAATACTCAGGATTTCTGAGTGGCAGAAAGCAGCGTTGTCAGCCCACTACAGGAAGTTGGGAACTGGATCTCTAGGAAGATCAGCTTGGCATATAGCAGTTTAGAAGGAGGTGAGCGAAGCCAGGCTCCTTATTTTTCTCAGCACATGATTCTCTTATCCACACTTCTAACCCCCCCCCCCCCCCCCCTTTCCACATATTGGCCACACCCACTTTTCTTCTCGGCTGTCTTGGGGTCTTGGGGAGGGGGGCTTACAAATCATTTACAATTGTAGCACCGTCTCTGAGGTCTACTCATCAATATTCATCCCATATGGTACATCACTTTTCATCCCCTTACCCTTTTTTGCTTTTCTTATAAATTTTCACAATTTTTTCAACAGGGATGCCATATTTCTCTGAGATCTGGAACACAGAAGTAAGAAAAGAGAACATGTTACATGCTGTAAATATAATTCACTTCAAACGTTTTGACAGCAGGCATGAATGTTATTCCATCAGAGCTTAAAAATGTTATGTAAAGTCTTCTTAGGTCTGGAAATATAATTAGTCATTAGTATGAGGTATCCCTGTTGTCATCACTGCACTTCATATTAAGAAGTGTTTGCTGAGCTCTACTGCCCTCTGTTGGCGGTACACAGACACAACTCAAACCAAACACATGAATAAAGGAAAATGAAATACTGGTTTTCAGTGGACTGACCCTTTGAGGCCTCATGCACACAGGCAGAAAAATTGCTGTTGTTGAGGGCATGTGTCATTCTATTTTTTTTTTTTATGAATCTGAACTCAGCTCTATATTTCAGCAACACATTGTTGTGTTTAAGTTTGTATTTGAGATCACCGCTCAGAGACGCAAAAAAATGTCTCCAACCTTTATTTAGAGAGGAGCTTTCTGCATAATTTGTGCACATACGTGCATAAACGCATGTGTATAGGTGTAAATTAAGTCCATTGGCCAGAATAAATGAATATTCCAACCCATAGGTGTGCGCAGCCTATTGCATTAGGGTGTGCACCTCAAATGTAATAAAACATGGACAGTGTTAGTAGAGCAGGGGACTTGTCAGTAGGGCAGAGGTTGGTTTCAGTAGGGCAGTGGGTGGTGTCAGTAGTTTTTTATTTTTTCATTTTTACAATTCTTTTTAGGAGCCCTGTTTAGCCACTTGCCGACCGCCGCACACAGATGTACGTCGACAGGGCGGCACGGGCAGGCAAAAGGGCTTACCTGTACGTCCCTGCCTGCCCGCGGGTGGGGGGTCCGATCGGACCCCCCCCCGGTGCCTGCGACGGTCGGCAAATGTCCCCCGGCGATCGGTGGTGAGGGGGAGGCCATCCATTCGTGGCCCCCCCCTCGCGATCGCTCCCAGCCAATGGGATCATTTCCCTGCCTCTGTATTGTACACAGAGGCAGAGGAAATGATGTCATCTCTCCTCGGCTCGGTATTTTCCGTTCCGGGCCGAGGAGAGAAGACTGGAATGTGAGTGCACAACACACACACACACAGTAGAACATGCCAGGCACACATTACACCCCGATCCCCCCCCCCGATCGCCCCCCGATCCCCCCCCAATCACCCCCCCCCCCTGTCACAAACTGACACAAAGCAGGTTTTTTTTTTTTTTTTTTTTTTTTTTTCTGATTACTGCATAGTGTCAGTTTGTGACAGTTAGTGTGTTAGGGCAGTGAATGTTAGGCCCCCTTTAGGTCTAGGGTACCCTCCTAACCCCCCCTAATAAAGTTTTAACCCCTTGATCACCCTCCGTCACCAGTGTCACTAAGCGATCATTTTTCTGATCGCTGTATTAGTGTCGCTGGTGACGCTAGTTAGGGACATAAATATTTAGGTTCGCCGTCAGCGTTTTATAGCGACAGGGACCCCCATATACTACCTAATAAATGTTTTAACCCCTTGATTGCCCCCTAGTTAACCCTTTCACCACTGATCACCGTATAACTGTTACGGGTGACGCTGGTTAGTTCGTTTATTTTTTATAGTGTCAGGGCACCCGCCGTTTATTACCGAATAAAGGTTTAGCCCCCTGATCGCCCGGCGGTGATATGCGTCGCCCCAGGCAGCGTCAGATTAGCGCCAGTACCGCTAACACCCACGCACGCAGCATACACCTCCCTTAGTGGTATAGTATCTGAACGCATCAATATCTGATCCAATCAGATCTATACTAGCGTCCCCAGCAGTTTAGGGTTCCCGAAAACGCAGTGTTAGCGGGATCAGCCCAGATACCTGCTAGCACCTGCGTTTTGCCCCTCCGCCCACCCCAGCCCAGCCCACCCAAGTGCAGTATCGATCGATCACTGTCACTTACAAAACACTAAGCGCATAACTGCAGCGTACGCAGAGTCAGGCCTGATCCCTGCGATCGCTAACAGTTTTTTTGGTAGCGTTTTGGTGAACTGGCAAGCACCAGCCCCAGGCAGCGTCAGGTTAGCGCCAGTAGCGCTAACACCTACGCACGCACCGTACACCTCCCTTAGTGGTATAGTATCTGAACGGATCAATATCTGATCCGATCAGATCTATACTAGTGTCCCCAGCAGTTTAGGGTTCCCAAACACGCAGTGTTAGCGGGATCAGCCCAGATACCTGCTAGCACCTGCGTTTTTCCCGTCCGCCCGGCCCAGCCCACCCAAGTGCAGTATCGATCGATCACTGTCACTTACAAAACACTAAACGCATAACTGCAGCGTTCGCAGAGTCACGCCTGATCCCTGCGATCACTAACAGTTTTTTTGGTAGCGTTTTGGTGAACTGGCAAGCACCAGCCCCAGGCAGCATCAGATTAGCGCCAGTACCGCTAACACCCACGCACGCAGCATACGCCTCCCTTAGTGGTATAGTATCTGAACGGATCAATATCTGATCCGATCAGATCTATACTAGCGTCCCCAGCAGTTTAGGGTTCCCACAAACGCAGTGTTAGCGGGATCAGCCCAGATACCTGCTAGCACCTGCGTTTTGCCCCTCCGCCCGGCCCAGCCCAGCCCAGCCCACCCAAGTGCAGTATCGATCGATCACTGTCACTTACAGAACACTAAACGCATAACTGCAGCGTTCGCAGAGTCAGGCCTGATCCCTGCGATCGCTAACAGATTTTTTGGTAGCGTTTTGGTGAACTGGCAAGCGCCAGCGGCCTAGTACACCCCGGTCGTAGTCAAACCAGCACTGCAGTAACACTTGGTGACGTGGCGAGTCCCATAAGTGCAGTTCAAGCTGGTGAGGTGGCAAGCACAAGTAGTGTCCCGCTGCCACCAAAAAGACAAACACAGGCCCGTCGTGCCCATAGTGCCCTTCCTGCTGCATTCGCCAATCCTAATTGGGAACCCACCGCTTCTGCAGCGCCCGTACTTCCCCCATTCACATCCCCAACCAAATGCAGTCGGCTGCATGAGAGGCATTTTCTTTATGTCCTCCCGAGTACCCCTACCCAACGAACCCCCCCAAAAAAGATGTTGTGTCTGCAGCAAGCGCGGATATAGGCGTGACACCCGCTATTATTGTCCCTCCTGTCCTGACAATCCTGGTCTTTGCATTGGTGAATGTTTTGAACGCTACCATTCACTAGTTGACTATTAGCGTAGGGTACAGCATTCCACAGACTAGGCACACTTTCACAGGGTCTCCCAAGATGCCATCGCATTTTGAGAGACCCGAACCTGGAACCGGGTACAGTTATAAAAGTTAGTTACAAAAAAAAAAAAAAACACATACAAAAATATAAAATAAAAAAAAAATAGTTGTCGTTTTATTGTTCTTTCTCTCTCTATTCTCTCTCTCTATTGTTCTGCTCTTTTTTACTGTATTCTATTCTGCAATGTTTTATTGTTATTATGTTTTATCATGTTTGTTTTTCAGGTATGCAATTTTTTATACTTTACCGTTTACTGTGCTTTATTGTTAACCATTTTTTTGTCTTCAGGTACGCCATTCACGACTTTGAATGGTTATACCAGAATGATGCCTGCAGGTTTAGGTATCATCTTGGTATCATTCTTTTCAGCCAGCGGTCGGCTTTCATGTAAAAGCAATCCTAGCGGCTAATTAGCCTCTAGACTGCTTTTACAAGCAGTGGGAGGGAATGCCCCCCCCCCTCCACCGTCTTCCGTGTTTTTCTCTGGCTCTCCTGTCTCAACAGGGAACCTGAAAATGCAGCCGGTGATTCAGCCAGCTGACCATAGAGCTGATCAGAGACCAGAGTGGCTCCAAACATCTCTATGGCCTAAGAAACCGGAAGCTACGAGCATTTTATGACTTAGATTTCGCCGGATGTAAATAGCGCCATTGGGAAATTGGGAAAGCATTTTATCACACCGATCTTGGTGTGGTCAGATGCTTTGAGGGCAGAGGAGAAATCTAGGGTCTAATAGACCCCAATTTTTGCAAAAAAGAGTACCTGTCACTACCTATTGCTATGATAGGGGATATTTACATTCCCTGAGATAACAATAAAAATGATTTAAAAAAAAAAATGAAAGGAACAGTTTAAAAATAAGATAAAAAAATAATAATAATAAAGAAAAAAAAAAAAAAAAAAAAAAAAAAAGCACCCCTGTCCCCCCTGCTCTCGCGCTAAGGCGAACGCAAGCGTCGGTCTGGCGTCAAATGTAAACAGCAATTGCACCATGCATGTGAGGTATCGCCGCGAAGGTCAGATCGAGGGCAGTAAGTTTAGCAGTAGACCTCCTCTGTAAATCTAAAGTGGTAACCTGTAAAGGCTTTTAAAGGCTTTTAAAAATGTATTTAGTTTGTCGCCACTGCACGTTTGTGCGCAATTTTAAAGCATGTCATGTTTGGTATCCATGTACTCGGCCTAAGATCATCTTTTTTATTTCATCAAACATTTGGGCAATATAGTGTGTTTTAGTGCATTAAAATGTAAAAAAGTGTGTTTTTTCCCCAAAAAATGCGTTTGAAAAATTGCGGCGCAAATACTGTGTGAGAAAAAAAAATGAAACACCCACCATTTTAATCTGTAGGGCATTTGCTTTAAAAAAAATATATAATGTTTGGGGGTTCAAAGTAATTTTCTTGCAAAAAAAAATTATTTTTTTATGTAAACAATAAGTGTCAGAAAGGGCTTTGTCTTCAAGTGGTTAGAAGAGTGGGTGATGTGTGACATAAGCTTCTAGATGTTGTGCATAAAATGCCAGGACAGTTCAAAACCCCCCCAAATGACCCCATTTTGGAAAGTAGACACCCCAAGCTATTTGCTGAGAGTCATGTTGAGTCCATGGAATATTTTATATTGTGACACAAGTTGCGGGAAAGAGACAATTTTTTATTTTTTTTATTTTTTTTTGCGCAAAGTTGTCACTAAATGATATATTGCTCAAACATGCCATGGGAATATGTGAAATTACACCCCAAAATACATTCTGTTGCTTCTCCTGAGTACGGGGATACCACATGTGTGAGACTTTTTGGGAGCCTAGCCGCGTACGGGACCCCGAAAACCAAGCACCGCCTTCAGGCTTTCTAAGGCCGTAAATTTTTGATTTCACTCTTCACTGCCTATCACAGTTTCGGAGGCCATGGAATGCCCAGGTGGCAAAAAAAACCCCCAAATGACCCCATTTTGGAAAGTAGACACCCCAAGCTATTTGATGAGAGGTATAGTGAGTATTTTGCAGACCTCACTTTTTGTCACAAAGTTTTGAAAATTGAAAAAAGAAAAAAAAAATTTTTTTTTCTCGTCTTTCTTTATTTTCAAAAACAAATGAGAGCTGCAAAATACTCACCATGCCTCTCAGCAAATAGCTTGGGGTGTCTACTTTCCAAAATGGGGTCATTTGGGGGGGGGTTTGTGCCACCTGGGCATTCCATGGCCTCCGAAACTGTGATAGGCAGTGAGGAGTAAAATCAAAAATGTACGCCCTTAGAATTCCTGAAGGCAGTGATTGGTTTTCGGGGTCCCGTACGCGGCTAGGCTCCCAAAAAGTCCCACACATGTGGTATCCCCATACTCAGGAGAAGCAGCTAAATGTATTTTGGGGTGCAATTCCACATATGCCCATGGCCTGTGTGAGCAATATATCATTTAGTGACAACTTTGTGCAAAAAAAAAAAAAAAAAAAAAAAAAATTTGTCACTTTCCCGCAACTTGTGTCAAAATATAAAACATTCCATGGACTCAACATGCCTCAAAGCAAATAGCTTGGGGTGTCTACTTTCCAAAATGGGGTAATTTGGGGGGGTTTTATGTCATCTGGGCATTTTATGGCCTTCAAAACTGTGATAGGTAGTGAGGAGTAAAATCAAAAATGTACGCCCTTAGAAATCCTGAAGGCAGTGATTGGTTTTCGGGGCCCCGTACGCGGCTAGGCTCCCAAAAAGTCCCACACATGTGGTATCACCATACTCAGGAGAAGCAGCTAAATGTATTTTGGGGTGCAATTCCACATATGCCCATGGCCTGTGTGAGCAATATATCATTTAGTGACAACTTTTTGTAATTTTTTTTTTTTTTTTTTTTTTTTTGTCATTATTCAATCACTTGGGACAAAAAAAATGAATATTCAATGGGCTCAACATGCCTCTCAGCAAATTCCTTGGGGTGTCTACTTTCCAAAATGGGGTCATTTGTGGGGGTTTTGTACTGCCCTGCCATTTTAGCACCTCAAGAAACGACATAGGCAGTCATAAATTAAAGGCTGTGTAAATTCCAGAAAATGTACCCTAGTTTGTAGACGCTATAACTTTTGCGCAAACCAATAAATATACGCTTATTGACATTTTTTTTACCAAAGACATGTGGCCGAATACATTTTGGCCTAAATGTATGACTAAAATTGAGTTTATTGGATTTTTTTTAGAACAAAAAGTAGAAAATATCATTTTTTTTCAAAATTTTCGGTCTTTTTCCGTGTATAGCGCAAAAAATAAAAACGGCAGAGGTGATCAAATACCATCAAAAGAAAGCTCTATTTGTGGGAAGAAAAGGACGCAAATTCCGTTTGGGTACACCATTGCATGACCGCGCAATTAGCAGTTAAAGCGACGCAGTGCCGAATTGTAAAAAGTGCTCTGGTCAGGAAGGGGGTAAATCCTTCCGGGGCTGAAGTGGTTAGGGGCTTTGGTGAACTATCAGCAGGGGAAATCTGCGCCACACGAGGTGATTAGGGTGTGCCCAGGCACACCCGGCACACCCCTTGCGCACGCCTATGTTCCAACCAATAAAATGAGTTTATGCGCATACTCTTCTTAACGCTATATGCCTATAAACGTGCATAATTGTGCACCAAGATGAGCATGTTTTACAATGGATTTTTCTGCCAGCTCCTGAATCCTTGATGATATCTGACCAGATAGACTCTGACATAACACAGTTGTTGGTACATTGGGATTGATTTACTAAAACCGGAGAGTGCAGAATCAGGTGCAGCTGTGCCTGGTAGCCAATCCGCTTTTAACTTCAGCTTGTTCAATTAAGCTTTGACAAAAAAAAAAAAAAAACTTGGAAGCGGATTGGTTTCTATGCAGAGCTGCACCAGATTTTGCACTCCCAATCTTTAGTAAATCACCCCCATTTTGTTGATGTAACAGGTTTATGTCCTATTAGCATACAGTTCTAACAGGTGGAAGGCTAATATACAAAAGCAGCAGAAAACTAGCAGGAAATTTAGAGCCTAACCAAACTAAAAAAACTGCAGGCAAAAACAGAGAAAAATTTGATATTTTAAATGCTTATGTAATATTTACTTTCAGCGTTTTCCTCTTCCAGTTATTGATTTTATTATTCACTTGCTAGAAAATTTGACTACTCCAGGAAGGGTCAATTCCCTCCTTCCTTGCATGTCATAGCTCTCTCCTCATATGGGAGTGTCTGATTACTGTCTGTGCTGGCCCAGATCCTTGGCCCCTCCCCTTACCTCCCTACATAATTGTTTATGTAGCATCCAGGGGAGGAGGGAAGCAGAAAACTCTCGAGTGACAGCTCTGAGTCTGCTGCAGGTGCTGCTTTCACATCCATGATGGTGGTGCCCTGCAGTAGTCTTGGGCCTTGTGGTTGTCTACACAAGAGAGGCCTTCACAGGTAAATAACATTCATAAAATATGTGAAATGCACATTCTGTATAATCTTATGAGAAGATTTTTGTTGAAATGAACAGTCTGGTGACAAGGTCTCTTTAACACATTACACTTGTCCTCTACTTTTTGTTCTTATCTTTATAAATTGCCCCCAATGCAAAATCCTGTGAAATGCGGTATATTGTGTCATCGGTGTCTTACACATACAGTATGTGGAATTCTAGTTAATATATTCAATAATTTGCATTGTATATTTTGGACAATTTTTTTTTTTTTTTTTTTGTGGGATGTTGGAGATTCAAATTACATGACAACATCTTATATCTCCTGGGGTATAGCTTTTGAAGTGCTTGTAGGCAGTTGCAGTCTGCTGTCTTAACTGTAGGTGGTGCTCAACTGCAGCGCCAATGCAGAGGGAGAGGAAATCATAGGGAACAGCGTTCCTCTATGTATCCTGAGTCACTAGAGCAGCGATCCATTTGGATGTTGGCTGCCCACGTGACTCTGGGGGCCATCTTAGGTGTGGCAGTCTACTTAAGATCCTGACCCCTGGGTTTGGCACACTTCTTGCGAGTGGGTAGTGTGGGGAAAGGTTCCCCATCCGTTAGGAACAGTACTAGCAATAGGGAAAGGTTCCTGATGAGGAGGGGAAGTGTAGGGTCGCATCTCTCCAGACATCTTCCTACTTGGGCATGAGAGGGCCAGGCCGCATTCTGTTCCCTTTCAATACATGCTGTTGGTGAATTATTGCCGTCGCATCACGCTGCACCTCACCTACAGGCTCTTGGGAGCTCCTGGGTCTGTACACCTTCTCTGGCCATCATAAGGTGCTCCCACTCTCTCTGCTGGATTTTTTCATTTTATATTAACCACTTGCTGACTGTATAACTTAGATATAAGGTGGCAAAGCAGTGTAGCTGCACAGATCTAGTACGTGATCCAACACTTCCGGGTCTGGGATAGCACATAGCACATGCATGTCGCCGGCGGCCCGCTTCTGCTGTGATTATACATAGTGGGAGCTGATTGGCAGGTACTGTGGACTCGATGTCCGCCAGCACTCGCCGATCCTTCAGTACAGAGGGAGAACAGCGGTTTGCCTATGTAAACAAGTCAGATCGCCATTCTGTCAGTACAGAAGGTATGGATCTGTGTTCCTGCAAAGCAGGAAAAAATTAGATTTATTTAAATTTTTTTTATTGGATGTGTTTTATAGCAGAAAGTAAAAAATATTGTTTTTTTTTTTCAAAATTGTTGGTCTTTTTTTGTTTATAAGGCAAAGAATAAAAACGGCAGAGGATATCAAATACAACCAAAAGAACGTTCCATTTATGGGAAAAACAGGACATACATTTTATTTGGGTACAGCGTCGAACAACATTGTCAGTTAAAATAACACAGTGCTGTATCGCAAGAAATGACCTGGTGGGGGGTAAACCTTCCCGGAGGGCAAGTGGTTAAGAAGAATGTAGAAAGATGTGACTGAACACACCAAGGCAGGAGGAGAAAATCTCAAAAATGGACAGGAACAGAGTCTGGAATCATAAGAAGCCAGCGCCTGACTCAGCTCAAGAAGCTCTGACTATACCTAGAATATCACTGTAGAGTGGGCTGATTCCGTATCTTTGACCATTGATAGAAATGAAATGTGGAGTTTGACTTCAGCTATTATTGTAACTTGATCAATCAGGCCCTATAAAGGCCCGTACACACAATACGAAAATCAGAAGTAAAATTTTGTCCGATGAACGATCTGCCGATTTTACAATCATTAGTACGGTGCTTCCGATTTTTCGTATGACAACAGCTGGATGTGCAGACTATAAAAAATTTTTGACGGATGTGAACGCAACGTCCGATTTTTGTTTAATCAGTACGGTTTTCATCCGAAAAAAATCGTAAGAGCAAGACTACGCATGCCCATAAACGAAAGAATACATACAACACTATTCAACACATCTGATGTTGTATTCTGTCGTACCAGAATTTTCATATTGTGAGTAACCTCTTCACGTTCGACATGAGACCAGCATGCATCAAAAAATGGATGAAACGGTGAAGACTTGTGCAAAATATATGAGCTCAGTGCCTGTCATCCTCATCCTTCTTTCACTACTTAGGAAGGTAATGACCCAGCGAGCATACAACAATGAGACACTTTATTTTCAACCACTGTCCTAGGTCATGGTCTCTGGAGCAATGAAGGAAGGAGGAGGACGACAGCTCTGGAACGTGCACCAAAAAAAAAAAATTAGCAACGCCAACTTTTATTTTTCCATCCATGAATGTGTTTTTTGTTTTTTTATTGTAGTGTCAGGGAGTGCTTGGCAAGTGTAAGCAACAAAAAAAGAACATATCAGCCTTTCTTATATGTCTTCCAAGATTTATTACATATACTTACAGCATCTAATAGACCCTTCACTGTAGGATACTTTAACATGAGCGCATCAAATACTTCATCTGTTTCTTTCCTTACATAAAGAAGAACTGTAATGAAAATACAGAGCAGATATTTTTGAATATATGTTTACTTTCCATGTGTTTTTTCTAGAATAATGATTATATATATATTTATATACAGTGTATATAGTATGTTTTTTTTTTTACATAAACATGCACATCACACAAATCACACTAAATGTTGTAATAAATAACATTTAGTCCTTCTATAATTTGAATTTAAAGTATATGTAATCCCAGTCACTAAAATCTCGCATAGGCTTAACTTCTTGCCCTTCAAGTGGCCCAGTAGGTCGGCTTCCAATCATGTGGTACTGTGATTGGCTGCACAGTGATGATGTCATTGGGAACCCATCCTACAGGATCCTGATTGTTGGTAGTTGAATGTTAGCTGCTGTTTCTGGGCATGCTGATGGAGTGTGCTGCAGAACAACACAGTGGTGCATATTTGCAGCTGGGTGTTAAAGCGGAGTTCCGCCAATTTTTTTTTTTTTTTAAGTCAGCAGCTACAAATACTGCAGCTGCTGACTTTTAAAATATGGACACTTACCTGTCCAGGGTGACCACGATGTCAGCACCCGAAGCAGATCTGTCCCTTGGCTCTCAGGTGGAGGCACCACAATCTTCAGTAAGGGAATCAGGAAGTGAAGCCTTGGGGCTTCACAGCCTGGTTCCCTACTGCGCATGCGCGAATCGCGCTGCACAATTCCACTGGTCCCTGCTGTTTTCTGGGACCTGTGTGTCTCCCAGAAGACAGCGGGGGGAACGGAGGAGGTGCCGGATATAGTATAGATATCCGCAGATAGGTGGGAGCAAATACCTGGATTATACAGGTATCTGCTTCCCCCTGAAAGGTGCCAAATGTGACACCGGAGGGGGGGAGGATTCCGAAAAGCAGAAGTTCCATTTTTGGGTGGAACTCCACTTTAAGGACCAACTGCAATCCTCCTGCATATATAGTATGTGTAAGTCTGTTGTAAAGGAATTCAACATGTTAAAGCAATTTAAGTAGTCATTTTCAATGGTTTTAAATCTGCAGCTTTCATTATACTATTAACTTGCCTGGTGATCCTGCCATCAAGGCCTTTGTTCAGGCAATTCCTGTTATATGGTGACATCACTCTGTCCCTGTCTCCCTATGACAATCATGTTGTCTTCCTATCATGGGGCTGCCCATGTGAACAAGCCCCATGAAGCTATAAAAACCCAGTAAGTTAGGTATTAAAGAAGTACAACCACAGCTCATTTGGTGGGACTTCTCCTGTGGATCACAGGAGTGCAGTTCGTTCTGCACTCCTGTGACCCATTTTCAGCAGACAGCGGGCTGAAGCCCACAGATGTCACAGAGCCGCCCACGAGCCTGGACTGATACCCGGCTGAGCCTCTCAGCAAGCTGCTGAGAGCCTGGGCCGGCCACTCTCTCCCCGTCCACAGCCCAGCACTCCAGTGAGAAGGGGGGGGGGGGGGGGTAGAGCAGAAAACGGTGACTCAGTCATCAGCTCTCTGCACACGGAGCTCCAAGAACCCAGCAATCAGCGGTCTTTGATCACTCGGTTGTCAGAGAACTGGTGCCTGTCAGTCACCGCTCTCTGTCCCCCACCCCCAACGCTCACTGGAGCACTGGGCTGTGGAGGGGGTGGGAACCGAGCGATCAGTGGTCTTTGATCGCTCGGTTCTCAGCCTTAGATCCAGTGGGGGACAGAAGCGGCATGGGAAATAGGTTGTATCCACCTAGGTAAGTATGATTTTTTTTTTTTTTTAAAGACCAACTTCTCTTTTAACTTACAGGCCTTCAATAAAATAATAGATTTACCCAGAAGTATTTTGTTTGTTCAGATAGGGCTGTTTGCATTCTGAACCTTTTTAACCAGCTTTCATTTTGAAGCATGAATATGAATATTTTTGCCTCAAAACTTATTTTTGTTTTTTCTTTTGCAGTCGGACTATAGTATTTACATTCAATTTTACCTTTTTTAGCTGCTTCTTTCATTTGCTTGGGTGCAGGTGGACCAAATTCTTCCTCAACAGGACGGTGCATCCTTTTCACCAGCACACTGCTCCTGTATGAGAAAAAAACAGAAGGTTTAGTAGATATTATAGCTGGTATAATATACAATTGCTAGCTCCTGGGCTGCTGTGCTCCTAGAGTTGGTTTTCTCTGTGCCTAGTGGACTGCTTTCTTTGCCTCTATATTGGTTCCTCTTAAACACACACACATAGGATAGAGTACAGCAAGAAAGTATGTGTAGAAGCCACCATTGTATTATTGAAGGCTCTGCACACCTAATTGCTAAAATACTACAGCACTTTGCAGATTACCTTGCCAATTATTAATGACATTTTTAAAAAATGTGTATGGTAAAGCATATCTGTAAGAGAAGGGGCTCTAAAGTTACCTTTTTGTTGATATGTCACCTCTTTGCTTCTTCCTGACCACTGTAAGTATTCCACATTTCTAAGTGTGTGCAATACCTGCTTCCAATCTGCATGCTGTGGTTTCATCAACTGGCCCATACATCATCATTACATGACTATGACTACTGCGTGCGGTGGGGGACACAGGGTATAAGACCCATCCAGTGAGTTGACAGTCTGCAGTGGCTAAGGAAAAGTGAAGAGGTGGCATACCAACAAACAGCAGCGGAAAATTAGGTAAAGTGTTTTTTCTATTACATGCATGCTTTACCATACAAAGTTGACTTTATCAAAGGTAGCTTTGAAGCAAACCTGTCAGTACCATAAAGGTAGTGTAATAGCTTTCAGCAATATTAAGCGAGCCTAGAAATGTGTGGCCATTGTGACTGCCTACCATAACTATGGGCTAATAGCAGTGCCTACGTGACCCCCCCCCCCCCCCCCCCATTACCGGTGGGGCCACAAATCCCAAGCCACTGTAGGATGCCCAATCAACAGTTCATGACAGGTTTCAGAGCACCTATCCCCATGCCAGTTCCTATTGGCCCTCTGCTATGATGGAGTGCTTACTGGCCTAGAGGAATGTGCAGGTGAAGGTTGGCCATCGATCATGACAACCAGGAAGTGTTATAACTGGCCATTGTCCTGGTTTTGGAGCACCACTGGCACTGGAGAGGTCATATAAAGGCAGTGGTGTCTCCAGATTACTGCTGAAGCCTGTTTAGTACATTTAAAAAAAACTTTTACTTTAAACCTATTAAATAATTGTTAGCAGTAGCAGGCATAAAAAGCAGTCAATGAGAGGGGTCTGCATCCTGTAGTGTTCATCTACACTGTAGAGTACTCCAGGAGTTCCAAAACGTAGGAAATCTGCACCAACTGGGGGTCCAGCACCTCCTCTTCTCCCATGTCATTGGCCAGTCAGGTCACGATTAAAAGATATGGTCCAATCACAGAGTGAAAGAGGCAGAAGCCGAACACTTGCTCAAGGTTTACATAATAGGTAATCTTGGGTACATCTGCAGATATTTCTTGTTTAAATGGCTTCACCTGAACACACTAAATATAAGTATTGATTTTCCTGATCATGATTTTGTTTTTGCAATTTGCCTGTTTAAGGGGCAAGATAACAGTCCACACAAAATGATGCTGTTAAGCTGCATCCTCCAGGCATAGTGACTTGGACAAGTACAGCACATCCTGAGCTCTAGATTGCCAAAAGTAAAAATCAGAACAAAATTATTAAACTAAACAGCTAGGACTGAGAAAAATAAATCATTCAGATTGAGATCTCATTTGCACAAAAATGGAAATCATTATCAAATGGCAATCCTCAATCTGTCCGATGGCCTGCTTGGTTATGCTGATTACATTCAATCGATTTTTAACTGGTTTTCTGTAATAGAATGGGTAGAAACTGAGACTGTATAAATGCAGAAGATATAAAATGGTTTACCCCTACCAGCCTTTCCGATTCTGTAAATTTTGCAGCACAAGTTAGATGATAAGAGATATGATGTTGTATTGTGTCTATGTCACACACTGTCAGGAGCCAGGGAGCGTCTCCGCTCGCCGGGCTCCGGTGCGCATGCGCACGGGACGAGCACTTCGCCGCACACCCGTCCGCGGCCTGATGGTGCGGCGCGCGCGGGTGCACGGCGGTCCCCGTGTGCGCGCCGTAGCCCGTGCGGGTGCCCGGTAGCGCGTCACACTGACGCGCTCGCCGGCAGGGGAACTATATCTGACGGCTCCAGCGCCCAGTCGGGTTGCTGGTTTGTCGTCAGCTCTCCCTGTTCCTTGAGCCTGTGTTTCCCCTGTACTTTGCCTGATCTGTGTACTGAACCTCTGCTGGCTTGTTTAACTACTACTCCCCTGGATTGTCCCTTTGTACTGCTGCCTGATCTGTGTACCGAACCTCTGCTGGCTTGTTTAACTACTACTCCCCTGGATTGTCCCTTTGTACTGCTGCCTGATCTGTGTACCGAACCTCTGCTGGCTTGTTTAACTACTACTCTCCTGGATTGTCCCTTTGTACTGCTGCCTGATCTGTGTACCAAACCCCTGGCCTGTTTAACTACTACTCTGCTGGACAATCCTACCAATAACCTGCTTGACCTGTGTACCAAACCCCTGGCCTGTTTAATTACCACTCTGCCGGACTACCTTGATTCTAGCTGCCTGATCTGTGCACCAAACCCTGGCCTGCTTAACCACTGCACTGCTGGACCTTGTGATACCCTGATTATCACCTGCTTGTACCCTAACCTCTGCTTGTGTTTTCAGCCCTGCTCCCTACGGATCCCAGAACACCCGCTTCCAGCTTCGGAACCTACTATCCTTTCAGAAGCCCGTGCCTCCGCGTGCCCTCAGCCTCCTGTACTCATTTCGGGGGTCTGGGTGCGCGTGGTCGTAAGGGCGAGCCGCTCTCGGCATCTCGGCCTCGGTGAGTATTTGTCCGTGACAGTACAAACCAGCCAGATGTCTGAGGCCGACAGAGCGCGCTCTCCTCTGGAGATCCTGTGTCAACAAGTATCTACCCTTGCAGACTCCGTACAGAAGTTACAAGAAGGTTATACACAAATTGATAACCGTCTGCAGCAGATCACCGGGCTACTACCTTCCGCAGCCGCAGCTCCTGCACCCAGCAGTGGGGGTCCACTTCCCCAAGCTCCAGCCAACCCCACTGTGGTCATGGCTCTTCCTGAGCCCAGGGTCCCTACACCTGAACGGTTCTCGGGAGACCGCAAGAAGTTTAGGGCTTTCAAAAACGCATGTTCCCTCTACTTCGCCCTACAGCCGAGAACCTTCTCCTCAGAAATTGTCAAAGTGGGGTTTGTGATTTCCCTGCTATCTGAAGAACCCCAGGCGTGGGCCCACAGCCTGATGGAACAGAGCAGTCCTGCCCTGAACACTATTGAGGCTTTCTTTGAGAGCATGACCCAGCTCTACGATGATCCGCAACGCATGGCCACAGCCGAAGCTATCTTGCACCACTTGTCCCAAGGAAGAAGACCTATTGAGGACTATACAGTGGAGTTCCGTAAATGGGCGGCCGACACAAACTGGAATGAGCCGGCCTTACGTTATCAATACCGTCAAGGCTTGTCTGAATTACTCAAAGATGAGTTAGCTAGGATGGAGACCCCTGCTTCCCTAGAGGAACTCATTCAAGCAGCTACCAAGCTCGATCGGCGTCTTCGGGAGCGGCGCTCAGAACGGTTTCAGCTGCCTCGCCCTGCCTGGGCGTCACCAAGATCTCACTCCACGGTACCCTCAAATTCATCTTCAGTTCCCACTGCATCGGTCTCTGAAGCCGAACCAATGCAGCTCGGCTTGGTCCGAGGTCCGTTAACCTCCGAAGAGAAGCAACGCAGGCGGCAGTCTAACCTTTGCCTCTATTGCGGAGGAACCGGACACTTCCTACGCAGCTGTCCGATCAGGCCTAGTAAGTTCCCTCAATCAAACGTATTGAACTTTCCAAACAATAACATTCCCAAGGCTTATGTGATGTTGTTTGTTTCTCTACAGTTTCCGGAAAGGGAGACTCGCCTTCAGGCCATCGTTGATTCCGGGGCCTGCAGCTGTTTCATAGATTCCACCTTGGCACACAGATTGAAGATCCCTCTACAAACCAAAGAGCAGGATTTACAAATACATTTGGCCGACGGATCCCTTCCTTGCTCTGGTCCCATCACCCAGGAGACCCAACCTATTCCAGTAGTCACAGACTCCGGTCACCGGGAGTTCTTACGGCTTGACCTAATCCGTTCACCAATCTTTCCCATCATACTTGGCCTACCTTGGCTACAAGCTCACGATCCACTAATCAAATGGAGCACCAAGTCGGTATCCTTCTCTTCGCAGTATTGCTCTCAGCACTGCCTGCTCCCGGATTCCCAAGTCTGTGCCACAATGGCGGTACCACCAGGCAATCTCCAACACGTCCCTTCCGAGTACCTCGAGTTTCAAGAAGTCTTTAGTAAACAAATGGCTGACCGCCTACCACCTCACAGGGCCTACGACTGTCCAATTGACCTTCTTCCTGGATCCGAGATTCCATTTGGCCGGATATTTCCCCTGTCTGAAACCGAGTTGGAGGTCCTGAAGCAGTACATAGATGAAAATCTTGAGAAGGGTTTCATCTGCCCTTCATCCTCACCCGCCGGAGCGGGTATCTTTTTCGTCGGAAAAAAAGATGGTACCCTAAGACCCTGCGTAGACTACCGACAACTAAACAACATTACAATTAAGAACCGGTACCCGTTACCGCTCATTCCTGAGTTGTTCCAGAGGTTCCGATCAGCCAAGGTGTTCTCTAAGCTCGATCTCCGAGGGGCCTACAATCTCGTCAGGATCAGGGCGGGAGACGAATGGAAGACGGCCTTTAGATCTAGATTCGGTCACTTCGAGTACTTAGTGATGCCATTCGGTCTCTGCAACGCCCCAGCCACCTTCCAACATCTAGTGAACGATATCTTTCGACAATATCTAGATGATTTTCTCGTGGTATATTTGGACGATATCCTTATTTTCTCCCCTATGCTAGAAATGCACAGGAAACACGTTAAAATGGTTCTTGCTATTCTGCTACAACACAAGCTATATCTGAAAGCCGAAAAATGTGAATTTGAGAGATCAACTATACAATTCTTAGGGTTCATACTCTCTACCAATGGGGTTGCCATGGACCCTCAGAAGATTCAGGCAATTCAGGAATGGCCAGCTCCATCTAATAAAAAAGGAGTACAGAGGTTTATTGGTTTTGCTAATTTCTACCGGAAATTTATCGTGGGATTTTCGGCCATTGTGGCACCTATTACCCAATTAACTCGGCAGCATCAATCTTTTCAGTGGTCCACAGCGGCTCAAGAGGCTTTCCTTAAATTAAAAGAACTATTCAGTTCCGCTCCAATCCTCTGCCATCCTGACCCGACTCAGCCCTTCATACTGGAGGTGGACGCATCAGAAAACGCAACCGGAGCAATCCTTTCCCAGAGACAGGGACCAAAGGCCATTCTACACCCAGTAGCTTTCGCTTCCCGGAAACTCAGCCCACCGGAACTCAATTACGACGTGGGTGACAGAGAGCTGCTGGCTATTAAGTTTGCTTTGGAGGAATGGAGGTACCTGCTGGAGGGGGCGGTTCATCCGGTAATGATCTTTACGGATCACAAGAATCTCGAGTACCTCAGAACAGCAAAACGCTTAAAACCCCGCCAAGCCCGTTGGGCCCTTTTCTTCTCCCGCTTTAATTTCCACATAGCGTACAGACCTGGGGCAAAGAACGGGAAGGCTGATGCCCTTTCACGGATGTTTTCCGCAGACTCCCAAATACCAACACCCAGCACGATCCTCTCTCCTCAAAATTTCCTCGGACTAACTCAAGTAGACTTGATATCCTCCATCAAATCTTCATCAGGCGCTTGTACAGAACCAGCTGTGCATTCCCTGAAAAGATACGAAGATCTTTTCTGGATTAAGGGAAAAATATTTGTACCACAAGTGACTCGGCCCTTAACCCTTCAGATGTGTCATGATCATAAGATGGCAGGACATTTTGGGAACAAGAAGACGGCGGAACTCCTTTCTCGTTCTTTTTGGTGGCCAGGATGGAGAAGGGATTGTAAAGAGTATGTGGCTTCCTGTTCCCTGTGTCAGAGAAACAAAGGCCAAAACACCAAATCCTGGGGTCTGCTCAGACCTTTGCCCATTCCGGAACGACCATGGGCTGATGTCTCCATGGATTTCATCGTGGATCTACCCAGCTCAGAGAGTTTCTCCACCATCCTTGTTGTTGTCGATCGCTTTTCCAAAATGGCTCACTTTCTGCCCATGAGGGGTACTCCCTCTGCCGTAGACACGGCCAACATCTTTCTAAAAGAGATTGTTAGGCTCCATGGGATACCAAGGAGCATCGTGTCGGACAGAGGCGTCCAGTTCACGTCCAAATTCTGGAGGGAGCTATGCAAGGCCTTGGGTATCAACATTTGTCTTTCGTCGGCTTATCATCCCCAAAGCAATAGCCAGACAGAGAGGACCAATCAGACGCTAGAGCAATACCTCCGCTGCTTCTGCTCGGGATCCCAGGATGATTGGGCGAGCCTCCTCTCTTACGCTGAATTTGCGTACAACAACTCTATCCATGCCTCCACCAACCAGACCCCTTTCTGGATCAATTGTGGGTTCCACCCCACATCCTTCGCTAACAACATCCCCGAAACGGCAGTCCCTGCAGTCCAGGATAGGATAAATTCACTACAAACTAACGTTCAAAAAATACAAGACACACTACGCAAAACCCAGGAGGACTACAAAAGACAGTACGACCGGGGCAGAAAGGCAAACCCAAAATTTGATGTAGGAGACGAGGTCTGGCTGTCCACCGTTAATTTGAGATTGCCGCTGCCATCTCGAAAGCTCGGGCCTAAATTCATAGGGCCTTTTCAAGTCAGGAGGATTATCAACCCCGTGGCTGTGGAGTTGACACTTCCCAAGACATACCGGATTCACCCCGTTTTCCATGTGTCACTATTGAAGCCTGTGGTGCCCAGTCCTTTTCCGGGAAGAGGAGAACCCCCTCCTCCGCCAGTCAGAATCGATGGTGAGACTGAATTCGAAGTGGAATCCATTCTTGGTTGCAGAAAGAGGGGCAGACAGTTACAGTACCTGATTCAATGGAAGGGGTACCCCCCCGAAGATAATTCCTGGGAGCCCGCCAGGAATCTGCACGCTCCACAGTTAATTCGAATGTTTCATCGAGATCATCCGGAACTGATGACCAGCCTTGGCGTCCAGTGTCCGCCCTTAGGAGGGGGGCACTGTCAGGAGCCAGGGAGCGTCTCCGCTCGCCGGGCTCCGGTGCGCATGCGCACGGGACGAGCACTTCGCCGCACACCCGTCCGCGGCCTGATGGTGCGGCACGCGCGGGTGCACGGCGGTCCCCGTGTGCGCGCCGTAGCCCGTGCGGGTGCCCGGTAGCGCGTCACACTGACGCGCTCGCCGGCAGGGGGACTATATCTGACGGCTCCAGCGCCCAGTCGGGTTGCTGGTTTGTCGTCAGCTCTCCCTGTTCCTTGAGCCTGTGTTTCCCCTGTACTTTGCCTGATCTGTGTACCGAACCTCTGCTGGCTTGTTTAACTACTACTCCCCTGGATTGTCCCTTTGTACTGCTGCCTGATCTGTGTACCGAACCTCTGCTGGCTTGTTTAACTACTACTCCCCTGGATTGTCCCTTTGTACTGCTGCCTGATCTGTGTACCGAACCTCTGCTGGCTTATTTAACTACTACTCTCCTGGATTGTCCCTTTGTACTGCTGCCTGATCTGTGTACCAAACCCCTGGCCTGTTTAACTACTACTCTGCTGGACAATCCTACCAATAACCTGCTTGACCTGTGTACCAAACCCCTGGCCTGTTTAATTACCACTCTGCCGGACTACCTTGATTCTAGCTGCCTGATCTGTGCACCAAACCCTGGCCTGCTTAACCACTGCACTGCTGGACCTTGTGATACCCTGATTATCACCTGCTTGTACCCTAACCTCTGCTTGTGTTTTCAGCCCTGCTCCCTACGGATCCCAGAACACCCGCTTCCAGCTTCGGAACCTACTATCCTTCCGGAAGCCCGTGCCTCCGCGTGCCCTCAGCCTCCTGTACTCATTTCGGGGGTCTGGGTGCGCGTGGTCGTAAGGGCGAGCCGCTCTCGGCATCTCGGCCTCGGTGAGTATTTGTCCGTGACACACACTTTATGTATTATTATTTACTCTATAATAGATGAGCCAACTCAAAACTAAAACTTGGATAGTTGTTGTAGAGGAAGACAATAGTGTGCATAAATAAAGCCTTGTACTATTTTGCACATCAAAATAAAATTTGTGATATGGAATTAGGGAACCTAAGATTAGAAAAATATTCGGGTTGCCGTTCCTATCAATCCTCTGAAGATCCTAATGGCATGGCAGTATTAATTATCTTCCAGCTCATTGGATTCATTACCTTACTGACCTGGAACAAGTAAAGAAGTCAGACTCTCTACCTGACAATTTGTCTTAGGTCTATACATCAGGGTTAGCAGTAGAGTCTAAATTACTTCTGACCACCAGATATTTCAAGAGACTTTTTTTTTTACTTTTTTATTTTATTTCCCTGCTGCCTTTGTGTTATTTTGGGAAATGACAATGGCAGAAGGATTGAGAATTGTTTTGCTGCAGTACAAGGTAATTTTACTGTGGACTGACCCTTTAACCACTTGCCTACTGGGCACTTTCACCCCCTTCCGGCCCAAGCCAATTTTCAGCTGTCAGCGCTGTCGCACTTTGAATGACAATTGCGCGGTCATGCAACAAAACAAAAAAAGCCCTACATTTTTTTCTTGGATTCTGTTATAAAATTTTGCAAATAAGTATTTTTTCTCCTTCACTGATGCGGCTGCACTAACGGGAACTGATAAGCTGTGCTGATGGGCACTGATGAGAAGGCACTGATAGGCAGAACTGATATGAGGCACTGAAGGTGGCACTGATGTACACTGATAGGCAGCACTGATGGGCACTCATAGGCGGAACTGATTAGGAGGCACTGAACGGTGGCACTAATGGGCATTGATAGGCGGCACTGATATGGAGCACTGATGGACACTGACAGGTGACACTGTTGGGGCTGCACTGATAATCAGAATAGAGATGATCAGTGCCCTGATTATCAGTGTAAAATCCCCTGTCACAATTGCTGGTTATCGGCTCTCCTCTCCCCATGCGAGGAATGTCGATAACCAGCAAGTGTGTTTACATGTGATCAGCTGTGATTGGACACATGGGAAAGGGCCGCTGTGATTGGCCCTTTACCCCAATCTGTGATCAGCTGTATCCTAGGAACATAGCGATCACAGAGCATGCCGGCTGCCTGCCCCAGGCGCATGGGGGGCAGGCAGGATTCCCTCCCAGAACTAGATGACCATGCTGTGGCCATATTTTGGCTATAGCGCAGTCGGGAAGTGGTTAATACATCATACATATGTATAGTTTCTTACCCTTCTATGTCATCATCTGTATTGTAGAAAACCTGTTTGAGAAACAAGTGTACATTGTTATAAAACGGTTATAATCCAGGGCATATATTTCCATTACTGTAGCTGGCTAAGACATGATGGATCAGACCATTATCCTGATTTAGATATAAACCAGAATGTAATAAACATTGATAAAACGCCATCCTTATGCTCATTACAACAACAGTAACTTGATTAGCGTGTAACAGAAAAGGCTTTATAATTTTTTTATTTTTTTTTTGCTGAGATGGATGGAATAAAACCGAGGAGCTGTTAGTTGGAGGGTCGTTACAAGGAAAGAGATCATTCTAGAAACTGGCAATGATATTGCTTTCATTATGCAGTCATAATCTTATCAAATCTTATAAATTACAGAAGTAGTACACATTATTGCAAAGAGACAGCTGCACTTTCCTAGAATTACTTTTATTGATCCTATTTAGATGTTTAATAATATCTAAAAGATCTTAACACCCTTGATGCTAGAAAAAAAGTAGCTATCTTCCCCTGGAAAAAAAAAGAACATATATACCGTATGTGCAATAAGTGCGTTTAACATTTCTTTTTACCTATAAACATTACTTTAATGAAGAACTCACATATCCTTGAATGAAAATTTTAAAACTACCCTATTCGGCATTTTTATCAAAAATTTGATCTGATTTTGGGGCTTACGGCTGAGCAAAAAGTATCTTCAGACCTACTTGTGATCTTTGCTTACGTCCTAAGGCTACAGTATACTGCACTGTACATAGCTGACAGTCGCAGTCAGGTTATATATTTATAAAGAGTATTATGGCATCCATGTGATTTGGTCAGCAGGGTTCTCAATGGTGTTAGAGTTAAGGTATCTTGCAACAGCTTTTCTAAAAGAAAACCCACTAACATAACATGTAATACTAGACCACAAAAAGAACATGGTATTGACCACATGAATTTGCCCTTAAAGCCCAGCTCCAGTAAAAACTTTATTTTTCAAGCTTTTTTGGGCTATTTTTCATACTTAAAGTGCATTACCATCCAATTGCTATTTTGACAGTCTTGCTCAGTAGGACAGTGTAAAAGGCAAAAGCCATATGCAAAAACATTAAAGCCTCGTACACACAATCGGATTTTCCGCAGACAAAATCACAGACTTTTGTCCGAAGGGCGTTGGCCAGAAACTTGTCTTGCATACAAATGGCACACAATTGACGGCCAACAAACACGAACGTAGTGACGTACTACATGGTTTTTCAGCCCTTTAGCGCCCCCCTTGTGCTCATTCTGCTAATTTCGTGTTAGTAGAAGTTTGGTGAGTGTTGATTCGCGCTTTTCATTTTGCACTTTTCAGTTCGTTTCTGAGCGGCCATTCGTCAACCATCCATGTTGCGAAATCAGAGGAGATAACATGTTATTTATTATTGGCCTTGGAGTTATTGCTTTGCCCCAAGTCCAGTCCAGGAACAGGAGGAGGAGGATTTCTTGGACCAAAAATTGGTTGCTTTATTATTCGTGACCAATTATGTCATATGCCTTTGCTGCGGGAGCTCCAGGAGAATAATCCGGATGATTTTCGGAATTATCTCCGGATGACGGACCCCTGCTTTCACCGACTCTTGGCATTGTTGCCCCCCTATATTAAGAAGCAGGACACATGAGGCTTTTATTTTATTTTTTGGTTGAATAATAATGATTTGATTTGGTATATTTTCTATATTTTTGGATGCATAGAATGCACTTTTTGGTTAAGTTCTATTGGCAGATAGCATGTCTAATTTTATTTGTTTTCTTTTTTTTTTTTTAATGCACAATAAAAAAAATTGTGTAGAATAGTACTTGGCTATGTGTTTTACTTCAAATGACAGTTTGGGAGTCGGCAGTTACATTTACAAAAATACAATGTAAAATTGACAAGGGACACCAACATAGTTGTATCTTTGATCTTAAAAACTACGGGATAATGGTGTTGTGGTAACTTGCCCAAAAAAAAAGCCTTTGAAAATTTGTTTGCCATAACGCCATCAGTATCACCAGCAAAGCAGCTTCATTATTATCCTATTAAAGAAGAAGAGAATGTGCGCTGCATTTTAATATTTCATAATTTGCCGCGTCACTAATGTTAATTCTCCATTACGAACGCCAGTTTACAAGACCGACCGCTTCCAGCTCCTCTTGCTTCCGAGCATGCGTGTTTGTACTTTGGACTTTCGTCCGACGGACTTTTGTACACACGCTCGGAAAATCCGACAACAGATGTTTGTCTGCGGAAAATTTTAAAGCCTGCCATCCAACATTTGTCCACGGAAAATCCGACAACAATTGTCCGATGGAACGTACAAATGGTCGGATTTTCCACCAACAGTCTGTCATCACACAATTCTCGTCGGAAAATCCGATCATGTGTACGAGGCTTAACCCATCATACCCAATCACATTTCTGACTTCTGGTTGATATTGATTATTATGCCACACATCATCATTGCTCCCGGCAGTGCTGTACTGAATGAGCCAAGAAAGCTAACCAAGGGTGGCAATGGAATATCACGGAAATCTCAATCAATCTAACCCATGCAATTCCAATGTTGTCTCTTGTGAACTGCCAATACAATTGTTTCCATTCCATATAAAAGAAAATAATTGCACAGGGTGATTTTTTAAAGTTTTAACCATGAGAATATTCTGACCAGAGGCTGTCTAGCCAGTCATAGTTTGGCACATCACCATTTGGTATGTCTCAGAGCGTGCCACAGAACTGCCATAAATTGTATTGTTGCATTGAATGAAATGCTACCCTGTAGGTCAGGGGTGTCAAACTAAATGTCATTGCGGGCCGCATCAGCATTATGGCCCCCCTCAAATAGTTGGTTGTGTCTGTAAGATTATATACATTTATCAAGGTTTTTTTTTTTATTCTCAGAAAATAGGTGCATTAACTCAACCACATCCCCCTGCCAAACCGCAAAAAATGATGGGTGTGGCCTAATTGCAGTGGGAGGATCTTAAAGTGTTATTAAACCTAAAAATGTTTTTTACCTTAATGCATTGTTTGCATTAAAAAATGTTTTCGGTCTCCCTGTGCCCCCTTCCCTGTGTGAAGGGGAAGAGAGGGGAGAAGAGATCAGCGCTGTGCATGGCTGCATCTATTCTCCCCTTATTTCCTCTTTACACAGCATTCGAGGAGCAGGAGCCATTGGCTCCGTAGACACACTGGTTGGGAGGGCAGGGACTATGCTCTCCCCATAGCCAGTGGCTGGCTATGGTGGTGCCAAGAAGAAGAGGAGGAGCTGAGATTGCCACCGGGGACCCGAGAAGAGGCGGTTCGGAGTGCAGGGTTCAGCTCTCTTTCGCAGGCTGTCCACGTCTCATTTTCACCCCTCCTTGGCTCTGACCTCTGCACTGCTAACTCATCCATCCATTTAATGCATGTGCTTCCATTGTGGAGACGCTTATAAATACAGTAGCGTTAGGACTGCAAGCATACACAGGGTGCCGTGAAGAGGCCTTGCAGCTTATGCATGCATTTGCAAATGCGTGCTAACCAAACCCCTGTTTTTAACGCAGATTGTTGGACAGGTTTATTTGGTCAGTTGGCAGACTGGTTGGTGAGTTGAGCTATGGAATGTTCTGTTTTTGTCTTTCATGTGATGGCCCTTCCATGTGCTCCTTGCTGTGAAGGCCAGTTATGGGTGGGGGCAGGGGCCATTTGTTTGTTACTGGTGTAAATATGGTCCTGGGACACACTGTACACCTTTGCTGCCATTGTGCTCTTGCTGGGTGTCCAGTGTGCTGCTGTTCCTTTAAGGGAGATTGGGCTGCCTCCAGGCCCACCTGCCCCTCATCTATCCATTTAATGCGCGTGCTTCCATTGTGGAGACACTTATAAATTCACTAGCGTTAGGACTGCAAGCATACACAGGGTGCCGTGAAGAGGCCTTGCAGCTTATGCATGCGTTTGGAAATGCGTGCTAACTAAACCCCTGTTTTTAACGCAGACTGTTGGACATGTTAATTTGGTCCGTTGGTAGACTGGTTGGAGAGTTGAGCTATAGAATGTTCTGTTTTTGTCTTTGATGTGATAGCCCTTCCCAGGGCTGGACTGGGACAAAAATGTGGCCCTGGACTTTATCCAGACCGGCCCAGGGCACAGCACATCAGGATAGTGGGCACAGTGCACATCAGGGCACAGCTCACATCAGGGTACAAGCACACATCGGGGCAACAGGACACAGCACATGAGGGTACAGAGCCCAGCACATCAGGGCACAGCACATCAGGGTACAGCACATCAGGCTACTGAGCCCAGCACATCAGGGCACAGCACATCATGGTACATGGGGCACATGAGGGTACATGGGGCACATTCAGGTCACATGGGGCATATTCTGGCACATCAGGGCACATTCGGCACATCAGGGCACATGGGGTATATCAGGGCACATCTGGGCACATTCGGGGCACATCAGGCGCATGGGGTACATCAGGGCACATCAGAGCACATGGGGCACATTCAGGGCACATCAGGCACATGGGGTACATCAGGGCACATGGGGCACATTCAGGGCATATTAGGCACATGGGGTACATCAGGGCACATGGGGCACATCAGGGCACATTCGAGGCAAATCAGGGCACATGGGGCACATCAGGCACATGGGGCACATCAGGGCACAATCAGGGCACATCGTTTACTTGTTGCTAGTAGGTTCTCTCTCATGTCACGCTGCTGTTGCTCCCCCCGGCGGCCCCTCCTCTCTTCTCGTACATCCCAGATGATGTCACAAGCCAATGGGGATAGACGAGAAGAGAGGAGGAGGAGGGGCCGCCGGGGGGAGCAGCAGCAGCGTGACATGAGAGAGAACTTACTACAGAGGCTTCCTGCGCTACTCTGCATGCATCTCCATCTACCCGTCAGGCGCCAGCTGTCGGCAATTGACGGGTCAATCGTAGACACCGCAGATGCAATAGGCATCCGCTGAAACGGGCCCACTGAGCCATTCGGCTCACCGGGAAACTCCCGGTAGTCCCGATGGCCAGTCCATTCCTGGCCCTTCCATGTGCTCCTTGCTGTGAAGGCCAGTTATGGGTGGGGGCAGGGGCCATTTGTTTGTTACTGGTGTAAATATGGTCCGGGGACACACTGTACACCTTTGCTGCCATTGTGTTCTTGCTGGGTGTCCAGTGTGCTCCTGTTCCTTTAAGGGGGATTGGGCTGCCTCCAGGCCCACCTGCCCCTCATCTATCCATTTAATGCATGTGCTTCCATTGTGGAGACGCTTATCAATTCAGTAGCGTTAGGACTGCAAGCATACACAGGGTGCCGTGAAGAGGCCTTGCAGCTTATGCATGCGTTTGCAAATGTGTGCTAACTAAACCACTGTTTTTAATGCCGACTGTTGGACAGGTTTATTTGGTCAGTTGGCAGACTGGTTGGTGAGCTGAGCTAAGGAATGTTCTGTTTTTGTCTTTCATGTCTCAGAGCGTGCCACAGAACTGCCATAAATTGTATTGTTGCATTGAATGTCAAACTAAATGTCACTGCGGGCCGCATCAGCATTATGGCCCCCCTCAAATAGTTGGTTGTGTCTGTAAGACTATATAAGTTTATCCAGGTTTTTTTTTTTATTCTCAGAAAATAGGTGCACTAACAGTGGGAGGATCTTAAAATGTTACTAAACCTAAAAATGTTTTTTACCTTAATGCATTGTTTGCATTAAAAAATGTTTTCAGTCTCCCGGTGCCCCCTTCCCTGTGTGAAGGGGAAGAGAGGGGAGAAGAGATCAGCGCTGTGCATGGCTGCATCTATTCTCCCCTTATTTCCTCTTTACACAGCATTTGAGCAGCAGGAGCCATTGGCTCTTGCTGCTGTCAATCAAATGCAGTGAGGAGGAAATGGGGGGTGGGCCTAAGTCTCCCCCTCTGCGCACATCTCCTTCCACAGCCCTCAACTCTCTTCCCCCCAAATGCTTCCATGCATCTCACCTATTTGGCCTGGCTGTACATCCCGGCACTGTAGACAGCTCCACCTCTCATTTGCAGGGATATCATTGGTTGGCATCTGTGCACCTGGGCACAGATGGGGTTTACAGAGCAGCTTATACTGTGATGCCCCATGACCACACTGCACCTAAATCTCCCTTGTCCCCGCTGTGAGTGCAGGGAAGGCAGAGATCTGTGAGAGCCCCCGAGAGGAAAGCTGTCCTTGTAAACATAGAAGGCTTCTTTGTTCACAAGTGACAGAGGTGAGAAGGGAGTCTGTGTGAGAACCGGTGGTGGTGGAACAAAGTTCTGCCACGTTCCGGCTGAAAAAGCCTTGGGTGTGAGGGCCACCTTAAACAGCCTGGCAGGCTGGATCTGGCTCGTAGGCCTTTTGTGTGACACATGGGCTGTAGGTGATAACTGGCTGTATGTAATCTTGTTACTGTGCATGCTGCAAATTGATTATTGTTTAAAGTGCTACATTTGGAATACCTGTCCAGTTCTTTGTAAATTTCCAAAGTGAACATCAGGGATGAAGAGGACAGGCTGGGAGTCCAGGTCAGACATGGTTTTGAAGAAGGTGATGTCACTCTTTTTCTGTAGAGGCATGGCTGCCATTTTTGCATCAGGTGCTACAATTAAAATAAGCAAAGATTTTTTGTTAAAAAAAACTCAACTCTTCTTTATGTTTTATTTTTCTGATATTCGTGTATCCAAGGATACAACTAAAGGAAACATCTTAGAGGTTCTACATTCTGAATTTTTGCTTTGGGCACTGAAATTCTTCCCAAAAATGAGAGTATGAACATGCGTTGAGGTCGGTTTGCAAGTTGCATTGGGATGTCATTTAAAATGAATAGCATAGCAAAGTGCCACATCAATGATTGCGTGTTACAGTATAGGTATTAAGATGGCCTTAAAGCTTAGGTTTTTTTTTTTTTTTAGTTATCACAAAGGACATATCATTTGTTTTAAAAATGTAACTTTAGTAATACTTTAAGTTTTAAAATCTTGGTCAGCACCAAGTCTACTTTTTGATCTGAAGCTCCGCTGTAGACCTGATGCCCTGTACACATAATCGGACATTCCGACAACAAAATCCATGGATTTATTTCCGATGGATGTTGGCTCAAACTTGTCTTGCATACACACGGTCACACAAATGTTGTCGGAAATTCAGAACGTCAAGAACGCGGTGACGTGCAACACGTACGACGAGCTGAGAAAAATGAAGTTCAATAGCCAGTGTGGCTCTTCTGCTTGATTCCGAGCATGCATGGAATTTTGTGTGTCGGAATTGTGTGCGCACGATCGGAATTTCCGACAACGGATTTTGTTGTCGGAAAATTTAAGAACCAGCTCTCAAATTTTTGTTGTCGGAAATTCCGGCAGTAAATGACCGATGAAGCCTACACACGGTTGGAATTTCCGACAACAAGCTCACATCGAACATTTGTTGTTGGAAATTCCGATCGTGTGTACGCGGCATGAGTGTGAAGATAAAGATCAATGTAGAGGCAGCAGGCAATTCCATGTATGTTGTGAGATGAGCAGCAGATAGACAGTGGACATACAGTATATTCCCCTTGGATGCCAAGAGGATCTTCTGTAAGAAAAGGCATAAAGAAAGACTTACAATTATTTGTGCATGGTGTTTGTGCCGATGTTGTTTGTGTTTTTCCTTTTTTTCTGTTCTGTTTCCTTTCTTCATCCCGGATTTTTCTCTCTGCTCCCTAGAAATCAAACGCAAAAAGAAAAATATAATACTTATACAAAACATGTTTGAGGACGGTTTCACTGGGTTTTTCTTCCACAAGAAATAACACTGGAAAAGATAATTTGTATGTATCTGGTGTTGCAGATAAGAAATACGACAAATAGTCCACACCTTACTAAATGTAGGTGGGCCCTCCTTGTCCTCATGTGGGACTGCTGGTGATGCATTGTATGTGGTGACATCAGAGAGCTGCAATCAGCCAAGCATTAAATAGAAGCAGGCTGATGGGACTGATCACGCAGAAAGGAGAAAGCTTGCAGGAGTAAGGAATTAGTTAAGTCTTTTTAAATTTAAAAGAATTCCAGGTATGGATATTTTATACATACCCTGTTTCCCCGAAAATAAGACCTAGCGTGATTGTCAGTAATGGCTGCAATATAAGCCCTACCCCCAAAATAAGCCCTACCCGGTTTCCCTGAAAATAAGTCCTACCCTGAAAATGAGACCTACAAGGACTTTAACTAGGGCTTATTTGGGGGGTAGGGCTTATATTGCAGCCATCACCGACAATCATGCTAGGTCTTATTTTCGGGGAAGCAGGGTAGTTACATTGGCCCAGCTTCTACCAGTGTAACTATGCATATACTATACCTGGCTGATGTCCCTGAAAAGCTGGAAATCACTGTAGTAGATACCACTACTCCAGCGATCTCCACTTGTTTTGGGGTCCTGTGCTGAGCAGCAGGCCTGCTACATTCTGAACACAGGAGATTCTGCACCAGCACATTGAGTGTTTTGCATTTTGGGAATAAATGCAAAGTGTTCTTTGATTGGACAAGTGGAGAGGTGGGGTGGTGATCCAGAAGCAAGCTGAGATCACTGGAGTAGTCAGAGTGTTTACTTCTGTGATTTCCAACTTCCAGGAAGATGGCATGGTATATGCATAGTCATATTGGTCCAAGGTGGACCAATGTAACAATGTATAAAGTATCCATACCTGGAATTCTTCTTTAAGTTTTTCCTTTCCCTCCTAGCCAAACAAACATTTTACGCATGCAGTGCGAGGAGGGGTGGGGGGACTCTACTGCATACGTCAATTTAACAGTAGCCATTTTTTTTTTGCCGTTTGTGTCTGATTAGGGAGATCTCCCTTCACCTTCTGTCCTGTAGATGCAACAGGAATTGAAAGGAAATCTCTAAAAAGTTAGGATAATTAACCTTTTTTGACAGCTGTCATGAGAATAGATGTCCCCATTGGGGGATATACCATTAACCCCTTGATAACAATGCTAAGATTTTGGACTTTAAAGGGATGTATAAAGGGTACTGTGCTGGCAGCATAAACATTTCATATTACTAGAGCGTGTCTTACTCTGACAACTATCTAATTGTAACTTGTCAGCAATCTGTCAATGATACTATTAGCTATTGACTAAATTGAAGAATATTGCATTATCTTCTGCCACAGTATGTCCATTGTTACCTTATCACAGAAGACCTTGATCTGGCAGTAGGCCCGATGGATTGGCTTGTTGCTGCGGTTATTATAGCTGTATGTGTCAATCTGAATCATGAGAGGAAGACCTTTCACCCCTTTCTGAGAGGAGAAATCAGTACTGAGACAGTTCACAGTGATGAAAATCTGAGGAAGAAGCAAAACATAGAGATCTATGAAAATTGAGTACACAAAGATGTGCGAAAAGAGTGAATCTAATTAAATCCCAGGGGTGTTATTTATACATTTGTTTGAAAAAGATTCACACGTTTCTCTAATTGGATTGACTTGGAAACCTTTATGAATCCTGAGTTAAAGGTATGTGAAAACATTTACAAATAGACCACCAGGTGTCATCTGCTATATAGAGCATGTAAGCCAAACCTGGAGAGACAGCGTTGGCTACAGAACCTACATAAAGACAATTTGATGAGTCCCTACCCTAAATGGACACCATTAGCATGTATGATACATGTAAAACATGCAAATAAGAATTTATTGTGTTTAAATCGAGCAGCTCAAACACTCATAAAACAGATTATTGGATATGTACAGCGTAAACTGTCACACAGTCAAACCGATGCATCCCCAGAGAAGACCAGGCACTCCTTAAAGTGGTAAATATGATAACTATCTGCACCCAGTCAGCTTGAGGAAAGCTTTATAAACAAAGCCCCCTCCCATCCCACTGCTCCATTTTCCCCTCTCTACCTGTAATTGAAGGTTGTCCTCAATTCAGATACTCACCTGCCCAGTAGATCCAGTGTTGTCCTGCTGTGACCCACTGTGCAGCTGTCACAGCCTGTGTCCAGCGCCAAAGGTGTTCTAGCAGGTTGAGGTGAGGACTCTGTACAGGCCAGTCAAGTTTCTCCACCCAAAACTCACTCATCCATGTCTTTATGGACCTTGCTTTGTGCACTGGTCCAAATCTTTTGGTGGAGGGGGGATTATGGTGTGGGGTTGTTTTTCACTGGTTGGGCTTGGCCCCTTAGTTCCAGTGAAGGGAACTCTTAAGGAGTCAGCATACCAAGACATTTTGGACAATTTCATGCTCCCAACTTCGTGGGAACAGTTTGGGGATGGCCCCTTCCTGTTCCAACATGACTGCGCACCAGTGCACAAAGCAAGGTCCATAAAGACAAGGATGAGCGAATTTGGGGTGAAAGAACTTGACTGACCTGCACAGAGTCCTGACCTCAACCCGATAGAACACCTTTGGGATGAATTTGAGTGGAGACTGCAAGGCAGGTCTTCTCATCCAACATCAGTGCCTGACCTCACAAATGCGCTTCTGGAAGAATGGTCAAACATTCCCATAGACACACTCCTAAACCTTGTGGACAGCCTTCCCAAGAGGCGTTGAAGCTGTTATAGCTGCAAGGGTGGGCCAACTCAATATTGAACCTTACGGACTAATAGGGTGTACACACGGTCGGACTTTGTTCAGACATTCCGACAACAAAATCCTAGGATTTCTTCCGACGGATGTTGGCTCAAACTTGTTTTGTCTACACACGGTCGCACAAAGTTGTCGGAATATCCGATCGTTCTAAACGGGGTGACGTAAAACACGTACGTCGGGACTATAAACGGGGCAGTGGCCAATAGCTTTCATCTCTTTATTTATTCTGAGCATGCGTGGCACTTTGTCTGTCGGATTTGTGTACACACGATCGGAATTTCCGACAATGGATTTTGTTGTCGGAAAATTTTAACTCCTACTCTCCAACTTTGTGTGTCGGAAAATCCGATGGAAAATGTCCGATGGAGCCCACACGCGGTCGGAATTTCCGACAACACGCTCCGATCGGACATTTTCCATCGGAAAATCCAACCGTGTGTACGGGGCATAAGACTGGGATGCCATTAAGGTGCATTTGCGTGTAAAGGTAAGCGTCCCAATACTTTTGGTAATATAGTGTATGTCTGCAATAAAGGATTTCTTACTTTCCTCTTCACACACTGTTTACACCGTACAATGATCTGTTCATGTGCAACTCTGTGTACAATCCTTGCATCTACTGGACACATGGGAGTTACGTCATCCCGGCCTGGCCAATCAATATGGCCTAAGATCCTGAACCCAGAAGAGAAGATGCCTGCTGGGTTGAGGAAAGACCAGATGACTTACCAAGAACATTTTATGGAAAAAGGCTCTCAAGCATATCAGACATGGTGCCCAGAGAACTGGCCCATAGTGTTGACGACAATCAGATACAACTCAATGGATATCACACACTCACATGCTACTTGAAAAATAATTTCCTGGTTATTCAAATGAGAACACATCCTTGGGGACTAGTGCCACCTTTCCTCCTCTTTCCTCCTGCGTCATTCATGAAATTTTATGAGCACACTAGTCACTGTCTATAAAAGTCACCCAGGAGAAGAAAGGCCTATTATAGAATTATAGCAATGATAAAGACTGTGGCAGATGTTTATTGTACTTTACAGAATCGTTTCATCTACAACACCACACTTTGGCAGCCCACTCGAAATAGTCGGACTAAGACTGGGATGCCATTAAAGTTCATGTGTGTGTAAAGGCAAGCGTCACAACTAAACTTGAACAATACATGCCCAATGCAGGGTTTAATTTTAGGAAATAAATCAATATTTAAAAAAAAATCACTATAAGGTATAAATTGCTTCATTTACGTGTATGTAAATTTAAAATCAATTTTGGCATCCGATTTGGCATACAGATTTTGTTGTAAAGTCTCAGTGATTTTCACCTTAATGTATTAAGGTGAAAAACCTTCCGTGCTGCAGCAGCCCCCTAGAGTCCCCCTTTTACTTACCTGAACCCGATCTTTCCAGAAACGGGGACAAGCACACCAGCTCCAGCCGCTATCTTGGGTCCTCATTGGCTAGATTGATAGCAGCGGGAGCCATTGGCTCCCACTGCTGTCAATCAAATCCAATGACCGAAGCCGGGGGGTGGGGCCGAGTCCTGCTGTCAATGGACGCAGTAGCAGGACTCTGGAGCGCGCCCCCCACGAGTGCCCCCATGGAAAGCAGCTCTCCGTGGGGGCACTTGAGAAGAGGAGGAGCACCGCTGAGGGACCCCAGAAGAGGAGGATCGGGCCGCTCTGTGCAAAACCCTTGCATAGAGGAGGTAAGTATGACATGTTTGTTTATTTTTTTGTTTTTTTAAACGAACCTTTAGTATCACTTTAAGCAATTGGTTGCAAACTTACCACCAGTACTGCTTTCTGCTGAAAGCTAACAATAAAGCTGACCATAAATCTGAAGTTTATGTACAGGAATGTCCCTCAGAACGAGTGCTTGCAGCGCAGCCATGAGGCTCACTGCAGCTGGATCCTGTAATCATTCTGATCACAGGATCCAGCTGAGCAGAGATCCGGATATGGGTGCTGTGATTGGCCCTCCCGATCACCTGATGCCTGTGTCCAATCACAGCCATCACAATGTAAACAGAGATGCGTGTCTCTGTGACAGTTCTCCCCGCCGAGCTCAGTGAGAGCTCCATGAGGGGGGGGGGGGGGGGATCTGCAGATCTGTGACAGCTCTCTGTGTGAGGATGATTTTACACAGAGAGCTGTTACAGATCACCCCACAAAGTATACCAAGCACCGCTGATATACCCCTGTCCCTATACACATTCTCAGTGTCCCAATAAAAAAATCTGTCTGTCCCCCATCACTGCCAACACCAAATAAACACTGATTTGGGTTTTTTTTTACCAAAGAAATGTAGCAGCATCATCTTTGGTCAAAATGTATCAAGAGAAATTACTTATTTGCAAAATTTTATAACAGAAACTAAGAAAAATGCATTTTTTTGGAAATTTTTCGGTCTTTTTTTTATTTGTAGCGTAAAAAATAAAAACCCCAGCGGTGATTAAATACCACCAAAAAAAAGCTCTATTTGTGTGAAAAAAATGATAAAAATTTTATTTAGGTACAGTGTTACATGACCGCGCAATTGTCATTCAAAATGTGACAGCGCTAAAGGCTGAAAATTGGTCTGGGAAGGAAGGGAGTGAAAGTGCCCAGTATTGAAGTGGGTAAAAAAAAAAATCACTAAATTTTAGCTTTAGTAATTCTCTCCTTCAGCCCCACAAATATGCAGTGTTGGCCATTGTATTCTGATAGCTGGACCCACAACTGTCAAAATACCCAACTATCTTGCTGACAGGGCCACCCATGGAACAAAGCATTATTGTCAGCCTGCCTTGTGTACTCCTTCAGGTAGCCATTGGGCTGTTTTTCAGGTCAATCAGATAGGCAGCCCAACAGGCAACTGAAGGAGCTTGCAAGATTGACTTCTAAAAAACATTAAACTATTCACATGAAGTCAGGCGGTTGACAAGGCAACAACTATCAGTCCTCTGTGGGTCTCCCAGCCCTAAGTGGAGTTCCACCCACTTTTACAACTCTTCGGCATCCCTCACTAAACTGTGCACTGTAAACAAATTGGATATTTTTTTATTTTTTTTTCTCAGCACCTACTGTATATCTGCTGTATTCATTTTTCACTTCCTCCTCCCTGGCCGCGGCCCATTGCATTATTTCCTGTTTGCAATGCCTTCTGGGAAGGGGCGGCAACTTCCTCTGAAACTGCCGTTGCTATGGAAACCTGACCTGAAACCTATTACACTGCTTGTACTGGTCTGAGCATGTGCGAGAGCTGCAAGGATGAGATCCAGGAAGAAATACAGTCTGGGTTCAGATGCCCACACTTAAGATGGCCACGGCCTGCTGTAAGTTTATAAAATAACAAACTACTGCTATAAACTAACAAAACAGACCTTAGTTTACAGACTAACTTTACTAGAATACATTAAGCTTGTGTATTATAGGGGTATTTTTATTTAAAAAGTATAATTTCGGCCGGAACACCACTTTAACAGTCATCTCAATACAAAGTTAAATAAAAGGGTAAATACCCAGTGAGTTGGTACCTGGTAGGTTAACCTCCCTGGCGGTATGATTATTTCAGATTTTAGGTGCCGAAAGCGGTACCATTATTTTGCACAGAAATTTGGCGTTTTATATTGTAGGCCTGTAATTCTTAGGAATAGTTCACTTAAATCTGTCCAAACAAGAGTCTAGTAGACATCCCGGGTATGATAAAGTTTGAAAAACGAAATAAAAAAATTATAATATAATAAATAACTATAAATAATTATAACAAATAATAATTTAATAATAATAAAAATTATTCAATAATGTAATCAAATCAAAAACACTGAAATTTGCTCAGTTGCAGAATTGTCGCTTTCGTTACTTTTAGTGTTTGATGACGGATCTCCCCACAAATCACTATCGCTCAATTCTGCGAGTGATTCTAATTTATTATCGCTGTTTTCTAGCTGATCTAAAGCCACTTTTGATGTAAAGAGACAGTTTTGGTTGCTATGGACAATCTCCAGTTTCCAGGCAGAAAGAACAGTTTTTATACATATAAAACTGCATGCAGGACACTGGGCAGACCACTAGGGACAAAGGGGATGTGTCATTATTTGATACAGTACTGTAATCTGTAAGATTACAGTATACTGTATTTGTACTGTGTGTTTCACTTTTTGAATTTGCCGCCGAACTCCGTCCCCGTGCGTCGCAACGCTCGCAGGGAACGGAGCTCGGCACTGTGAATCGAGCGAGACACAGCGGCTCGCCGATCACAGCGGGGGGACATCGCAGGATCCAGGAGACAAGGTAAGTAAACTCTTCCTGGATCCTGCGATGCAATCCCGAGTCTGGCTCGGGGTTACCGCTTTTGGTATGAAAAATTCACCCCGAGCCCGACTCGGGAATACCGCCAGGGGGGTTAAGGCCCCTTTCACACTGGGGCGGTTTGCAGATGCTATTGCGCTAAAAATAGCACCTGAAAACCGACCCGAAAGTGCCGCTGCTGTCTCTCCAATGTGAAAGCTCCGGGGGCCTTCACACTGGAGCGGTGCGCTGGCAGGACGGTAAAAAAAAGTCCTGCTAGCAGCATCTTTGGAATGGTGAAGGAGCGGTGTGTATACTGCTTCTGCCCATTTAAAATAATGGGACACCGTGGCTATACTGCCGGCAAAGCGCTTTGCGGTGGTTTTTAACCCTTTCTCTGCCACTAGCATGGGGTAAAACCGCCCCGCTAGCGGCCAAATACCGACGGTAAATCGCCGCTAACAATAGCGGTGATTTACCGCTGACGCCGCTCCAGTGTGAAAGGGGCCTAATACTTTCTGCATTACAGGTACAGTTTTTAATAAGTCTTTAGACCCCTTTCACACTGGGGCGTTTTTCAGGCGCTTTAGCGTTAAAAAAAGCGCCTGAAAGAAGCCTCATCTGCAATCCCAATGTGAAAGCCCGAGTGCTTTCACACTGAGGCGCTGGGTTGGCAGGGCATCAAAAAAAGTCCTGCAAGCAGCTTCTTTGCAGCGCTTTAGGATCGGTGAATACACCACTCCTAAAGCGCCCGTTCCCATTGAAATCAATGGGAAGTGCCTGAAAAGCGCCTTGGCAGCGGCGCTTTGTAGGTGCTTTTAACCCTTTATTCGGCCACTAGCGGGGGTTAAAAGCGCCCCGCTAGCACTCGAAAAACACTGGTAAAGCGCCACTAGTTTAAGCAGCGCTTTACCAGCGTTTTTCAGGCACTGGCAGTGTGAAAGGGCTCTTATAGTTTGATGATAGGATCAGCTGCAGAAGTCCCCTCTCCGATCTTCGATCTCATGGCTAAACTCTGTTGACTGCCCGTCTCACTAAAGGCAACCTCAGTTGGCATGGCTGAACCATGATGTCGGGGAAAGTCAGGTCCCAGGAACCAAGTTTCAGGTTAATTATAAAAATATTTAGGGTCAGCATGTGAGCCAGGCAACTGGCATTTACAGAGTGAGAAGTCGGCAATGGTCACCTCCATGTAGACTTAATGACAGGTTTCTTTTCAAAGTTTAAATTGGAGTACGGATTTATTTTAATATATTATATAAAGAACCAGTAATATCATGGATTACATATACACAACAATATAAGTTTACAAAAAATGTAAATATATTTTAAATAAACAATAAATAAATAAAATAACAAAAATTGTACCGAGCAAAAATATTTCCAATGTACAAAATACTTTTTTATTGCTTGTAGCAATATCTAAAGAGGTTGATTTACTAAGGCTGGCCATACATTATACAAATTTCTTGTACAACTTTCCTTTAGATTTACCAAAACCATATAATATGAGGTCAGACCTAAACCCTTTCAATTTGTATGCAATCAGGCAAGCCCTTGCACTACATAGTTGGAAGGTAAATCTAAAGAAAATTGAATAGGAAAATTGTATGGTGTATGGAGAGAGTGAAATCTGGTGCAGCTGTGCATGGTAGCCAATCAGCTTCTAAGTTCCGCTTGTTCAATTAAGCTTTGACAAAAAAAAAAGTGGAAGCTGATTGGCTTCTTTGAAGAGCTGCACCAGATTTTGCATTCTCCAGTTTTAATAAATCCACCTCTAAATTCCTTCTGATAGGTATTGCAAAATTGAAAACAATGATTAAAATACCACAGCCGCACCTGAAGTAGGAATATGACAAAAAAATAAAAATAAAAAAAACGAACGATAATAATAAAAAACAAAACTCTTCCAAAAAACAAACAAAAGAATATTTAGGGAAGTGGACCTATTGCCAAAGATTGTACATTTGAGGTCACTGGAGAGGCAAACCTAAGGACAAAACCTTTTTTTTTTTTTTTTTTTTTTTTGGAGTAAGGGAGGGTTATAGCCCCTGTGAGTATTTTTTGCCACCTGTGTCCCATTGGGGAGAATTCCTTTCACTTCCTGTCCCAAAGTCACAACAGAACGAGGGAGGAAATCTCTCCGAAGTGAGGGGATCCCTGGTTGTCCCCATTGGAAGATTTCTCCTCTATTCCTGCTCTGGTGACAACCCCAAATTTTTTTTGTGAAAAGTCTTAATCTCTCTTCGCTCTATCCACGGCTAAAAAAAAAAAAAAAAAAAAAAATTTGTTTAGATCGCTTTTAGCTTGTGTACCAATATGAAAATAGCTGGTGTGTATTTTTAGAATAGATGCAGTATGTACATGAACTACGTCTATTATTCAGTTGTGGGCTCAGACCTGGGAGAACCCACAAAGCACCTCCATTTTGGCCCATTGCCAGGCTCTCATTTAAAACCCTTTCTAAAGTCATTTTCAAATACCTGGGATGACCAATACGACCTGCATAAAACACAGCGAAGTGTACTGACCTCATCAACTATCACCTGTAGTGAATGTTCTAGATGCATTTTTCCCCATTGATTGCAAATCTGAAAGCACCCTCTACTGGCTGTAAGGACATTGTGCACACTAAAGAGATTGCCGATTGTGAAATTCCACCATTGGGCTCCATTCACTATGCAGTTTGCTTTTAAGCGTTTCTGTAGTGCTTTTTGCATTTCTTTTACCGCAATTTGCATTTTTTATATTGTCAAATTTGTTGTAAAGCAGATTAAAAACACAAATCGTGGCAAAATTGCGGTAAAAACGCTCTGCATGCTTTTCTGCAGTTTCTCTGTTGAAGTCTATTGAACCAAAGATGCAAAAAAAGCATTGCATTTAAAAAAATGTCCCTGACCCTTTCCAAAAACGGAGAGACACAAAAATGCATTGATGTGAAGGTGTTCCATAGTTACCTATGCGTTTCTGCAAAAAAAGCATGAAAAAACGCATTGGTGTGAATGAAGCCTTATGCCCTGTACACGCGATAGGATTTTCCGACAACAAAATCCACGTTTTTTTTTTTCTGACTGATGTTGGCTCAAACTTGTTTTGCCTACACATGGTCACACAAATCTTGTCGGAAATTCTGAACGTCAAGAACGCGGTGGCGTACAACACGTACGACAAACCGAGAAAAATGAAGTTCAATAGCCAGTGCGGCTCTCTTCTGCTTGATTCCGAGCATGCGTGGAACTTTCTGCGTTGGATCGGAATTTCCGACAACGGATTTTGTTGTTGGAAAATTTAAGAACCAGCTCTCAAATTTTGTGTGATGGAAATTCCGACTGAAAATGTCCCGTGGAGCCTACACACGGTCGGAATTTCCGACAACATGCTCCTATCAGACATTTTCTGTCGAAAAATCCGACCGTGTGTACAGGGCATAAGAGCTTCCACATGTGTCAATGTAGGTGCAACAGACAGTCTCAGAAGAAAGGTCTGCAAAGCACATTGACCTTCCTATTGTTTTGGGAAACCAATGGTTAATAAAGGATTAACCATTGGATTGCAATGCCTAATCAACAAAAAGAGGAAAGATGTGGGGTGCTGGGCAGGGTTGCCAACCGTCTGTAAATTTACAGACAGTTTGTAAATTTCAAGCAATTTACAGACTGTCCATAAGGCCACTTTCACACTGAGGCAGTTTCTAGGCATTTTAGCGCTAACAATAGCGCCTGTAAAGCACCTGAAAACAGCCTCTCATGCCTCCCCAGTGTGAAAGCCCGAGTGCTTTTACACTGGGGCGGTGCACTTGTGGGACGGGAAAAAAAGGTCCTGCAAGCAGCATCTTTGGGGGGCGGTGTGGGAGCGGTGTATACACTGCTCCCACACATGCCCCTGCCCATTGGAATGAATGGGCAGCGCTTCCAAAGCGCCTGAAAAGCGATTCGGAAGCACCGCAACACAGGCGCTATTAACCCCTTCTTCGTCCCCTAGTGGGGGTTAAAAGCGCCATGCTAGCAGCTGAAACGCGTTGTTAAAAAGACAATAAAGCGCCGATAAAAGTAGCTGTGCTTTACTGCTAATGAACCCGTCGTCCCAGTGAGAAAGTACCCTAAATGTCTGTTACAGACAGTAGCCACCTGTAAAAAATAAGTCAGTGGACCAGCTTTGGAACTGTGCTTGATTTTGGAACTTTCCTCCTTGCACACCCATTACAAAATAAAAAAAAAAAACAACATTTTTGCTTGCACATGATTGGATGATGGAAATCAATGGAGCTTCACCTCATTCACTAAATGGGTGCAACTGCACTTGCAAAGTGCACAGTCTGTTTGCCTCTAGTAAATCAACCCAGAAGTCAGGCAGTCTGGAAGTCAGAATCAAGAGGGTCCCTTGGTCAACTTGGATCTCTCCAAAGTGATGACAACTCAAGCTAAAGCACCTAGTGGCATCTGATATTCCTCCTATTACTGAGTCTCAGTTTTTACTTTAATTTTTGCCAACTTCACTATAGCTAAATGACGGCTACAGCGCAGTTGCACATTTCCGGGAGGGCATCTATTGACGTCTTCCCACAACCCTGTCCCTCCGTGCGCCCCCGAGGCCTGCTCTGTGACCGAGGTAAAGGACCATTCATAGCTGATCACATGTGAATTAATGCTGGTTATTGGCATTTCCTATCCTCAGCGCTGTCACTGTCTATCCTGTGACGGGGCCCATTTACACCAAAAATCAGGGCACTGATCATTAGTGCCCTGATTATCAGTGCAGCCCCATCATTGCTAATCTGTGTCCAACAGTGCAGCATATACGTGCCAATCTGTGCAGCATATCAGTGCCCATCAGTGCTTCCTTACCAGTGCAGCCTCATCAGTGCAGCTTATCAGTGTCCATCAGTGCTGCCTCATCAGTGAAGCCTCATCAGTGCCCATCATTGCAACCTATTAGTGTCCATCAGTGAAGCCTCATCAGTGCCCATCATTGCAGCCTATTAGTGCCCATCCGTGAAGCCTTTTGGCTTCATTCCCACAAGGCGGATCCGCTGCCACGGAGTCCGCCTCTGTACGCCAGCTCAGCAGGAGATCTCTCCATTGATCTCCGCTGAGCCGGCGGATGACAGGTCCCTCTCTGCTCACTGAGCGGGGAGGGGCTTGTCGAGCGCCGCTGGTTGCTATGGAGAGATCGGACGAAAACAGACAGCATGTCCGTTTTTATCAGATCTCACCCGATCCGCCAGGGACGGATGCGAACATAGGGCCATCCGTCTGCTTTTAGCATATCCGACCAGGTCGGATGTCAGCGGACATGTCACCGCTATATAGACTAGCATGGAGCGCCCGTTCAGGTCCGCCGACAAAACTGACAGGCGGACCTGAACGGTCCGATCGTGTGAAAGGGGCCTTAAGCTGCACATCAGTGAAGAAGAAAAATGACTTATTTGCAAACATTTTATAACATAAACAAAGAAAAGGGTTTGTTTGTTTTTTTAATTTTTTTTTTTTTTTTTGTTTAGCAAATAATAAAACAACCTAGTGGTGAATAAATACCACCAAAAGAAACTCTATCTGTCTCAAAAATATGTAAAAAAAATTGTTGCATGACCGTGCAATTGTCATTCAAAGTGCGACAGCACTAAAAGCTGCAAATTTACCTGGGCAGAAAGAAGTGAAAGTGCCCAGTAGGCAAGTGGTTGAGTAAACCTGTCACAAGTGAAGCTGAGATTAAAATGAGAACAATGCACAATCAGATGTCATCTATAAATTGCTGCCCTGATCATCAGATCCAAACATTTGGGAAGCTGCGTTTACGTATTTCTCATCATTCTAACTACAAAGTGTTCTTATATATCTGTGTGTTTAATCCCAAACTGGTTAATGTATTTGAATAATTCAGAGGCTCATCTTACTTCCAAGAAAAGCACAAGGAACCTGAAAGGAAAGAATACAAGTTGTGCGTTTGTGTTGGGTAAACATCATTATGTATGTTTATACAATAATGAAGCTGCATATCTGTGGAGAGGTGGGGTGGTTTCCAACCAAGTAAAAACATGCTCGGTTTACTCACCGACTACAAATAATGTGTGATTACCCTCAGTGGAATGAACTATTCTCCTAATGGGTTACTACATGGTTCATAGACATGACGCATCAAAGACTATTTGAATACCTAAACAAAACGTTACCGTTGGGCATTTCACTAATGTACAGCACTGGGACACATACATACAGTGCTGGATCCCGAGCTCTGTACCTTTGTCCTTGGCTCTATCCTGGCTATTGGACACATGTATGCGGTCAGCTGTAAAGCTAGATATACATGATTACAATTTCATTTGAATATTTTTTTTATTTTAAAAATGTGTTCTACATTAAAATAGTTAATGGGGCAAATAATCAGGGCTGCAACAAAGGGGGGGGGGGGGGGGGCAGGAGGGGCATGTGCCCTTCATCATCTCTCCATTTGTCATGTCACCTGACTGGAGAGGGGAAAGAGAAGCTGCCTTCAATCCAGGCAGCACTGTGTGTGATCGTACAGTACAAGGAGGAGGGGGGCCAACAACTCAGCCCCAGACCTCCCCTCTCCTCCTCAGACTCCCTTAGCCTGCTCCCTCTCTTACACTAGGTTCACATTTGTTTTGCAGGAATGTGCGCAAAATCGTGCGCATTCCTGCAACGCACAAGAACACACAGCCCTTTTGCAGACGTGTGGTGGTGCCATTGATTCTTAATGGCACCCCACACGCCTCGCTTACATGCATGCTTTCACTGTCATTCGCCTGTGCTAAAACGCATGGTAACAAAGTACTATGCATTTTGCTCTGGCGCAATTTCTAAAAAAGGGTCATGCACTTCTTTTGTGCATTTTTCAGGCGTAGAAAGCACTTTGAAATGAAGAGGCCCTAAACATGCCGCCCAAAAAAACGCGCAGTAACCCTCTGAAGAATGATTCAAATTGAATCTCTTTTCAGAGGGTGTTTGACAGGCATTATGTCATCCCACTGACAGTTCTGCTCAGACTGACACCAGCGATGCAGTTGCATTTTTTACCCACTGACTCTGATGCAGTGCCATCTTTCCCTCTCGGCAACAATACTGACACAAGGATCATTTTTTCCTTCCAGTAATACCACTGATAGAGGGACATTTTTTTTCTTCCCCATCGTTAGTCCCTTATTTGTGCACTGGAAGAAACACCGGGGAAGATGACGGCCGTGTTAGTGGTGTGCAGGCGCCGCTGCAAGGCTTAATTTTAAGGTAAGTATTTCATAATGAGCTAGTATGCGTTGTGTACTAGCTCATTATGCCTTTGTCTTTCAGGTTTTTTGTTTTTCTTTCATGGGGTTTACAACCTCTTTAACAGACCGATAGGAAGATCTTTGTCCCAGCTCTACAGTCCCCAGATAGCAGAGCCAGTTGTGGTATCCCTGTTCTGTCCCTCCTCAACAAGAACCTCTCCCTAGCGCTAAATACACTGTCCCTATCCAGTGGGGATCCTGTCCCTACTTCTATCCACAGTACAAATGTGCACCAACTGAAGTATGACAGTGCTCTTAATTAGCATTGCTGCCACTTAAGATGGCCAGTGTTACAGCTTCCAGCTGCTTTACCTGATGGCATCTACAGAGGCTTCAGAGGAACAAAGCTCCTCCTATCCTCCATTACCTCTGTACAGAGGCCAACAAAACAGCGCCACCTATAGAGGGGAGGATAAACTGCACCTGTTTACAAGCATGTGCCAGGAAACTTTTTATCCGGAATTAGAACTTTCATGGTCTTGAACATTTGTACTTTTAAAGTATTATGTATGAATGAACAATACATACAAAAGAAAGAACGCTAATAATAATAATGTTTCTGTATAGTGTATGCAAAATTGTATTTAATAAGTAGATAATCTAGAACAGGCATCACCAAATGGCGGAGCATGGTCCAAATGTGGACTGCATCACTTATTTGGAACGCCATTTAGCAGCCTATTCTACCCCCTGCAGTCGACTCAGTTCTGGGTGGAGGGTGTCAGCTGCCCAAGGTTAACAAGCAGGTGATTGGCTGCTAGGAAGGGCGGTCCTAGCAACCAATTACTGTCTTGCAACTCCCGCCCTTGATCCAGACATGCTGTGCCTCCCTCAGATCCGTCTGTGTAAGGCAAGGCAGTGTGGGGGGGGGGGGAGTTAAAGGGGGTGAGGAGACACTAGTGTGAAGGGTGACTAAAAATGAGCTGAGGACTGAATGTTGAGGAGGGTGGGGGGGGGGGGGGGTGGAGCAGAGGATTGTAATATGGGAGGTCTGAGGATATTAAAGTGGTGGGGGGCTGAGGACATTAAAGTGGGGTGGGGCTGAGGACTGTGATGTGGGGGGGGGCGAGGACATTAAAATGGGGGAGAGCTGAGGACATTAAAGTGGGGGGAGCTGAGGACTGGAATGTGGGGGGGGGGGGACATTAAAATGGGGGCTGAGGACTGTAATGTGGGTAGACTGAGGACTGTAATGTGGGGGGAGCGGGGCTGAGGACTTTAAAGTAGAGAACGGAGAACTGTAATGTAGGCAGGGGGCTGAGGACAAAATTGGGGGGAATGAGGACTGGGATGTGGGAGGTGCTGAGGACATTAAAGTGCAGAGGACTGTAGTGTGGGGGAGGGGCTGAGGACTGTAATGTTGGGGCGGGGGGCTGAGGGAATTAAAGTGGGAAGGCCTAAGGACTGTGATGTGTGAGGCTGATAAATAAAATGTGGGGCTGAAGTCAGTAATGTGGGGTGGCTGAGGACTGTAAATGTAGGTTGGGGACTGAGGACAGTAATGTGGGGGGGGGGGGGTGATGTAAATAATGGCAGGGAAGTGTGAGAACACTGCTTTGAAAGGGGTGATGTGATGGGGGAGAGGACTGTGATGTGCAGTGGGTACTGAAGACGCTGATGTAAGAATGGGTTCAGATCTGTGCATGTGCATTAGGTGTACACATCCTGGGTAGGTCAGCCCATTTTAATGGGCTGCACTACCCGCAATAAACACAGAAAGAAGTCCTTGACCTTTTTTTTAAAAATTGCGCTGCAGAAACATGCGGTTTGGCACACGCGAAAATCTGCCATGGGTACATGATAATCGGACCTCTGCTGGAAGAAAATTTTACTGACCATGCCGCGGTGAATTTTAATTCAATACCCCTGTTCTACAATATACATACTGTATGTAGTATATCCACTATAACCCCATAGGCTGATGAACATACGTCAAAATGTAACATATATATGCATTATTTAAACTTGGCTTTGCATAAGGTCCCTTTCACATGGGCAGACTGATTAGGTCCACCTGTCAGTTTTTTAGGCAGACCAGAGTGGACCATCCATTGCCCTTTATGGAGCAGTGGGTTTCAACGGACATGTGTCCATTGGCACCTGCCGACATCCTATCCTATCCGCCAAAAACAGATGGCTGGGGATTGATTTCCTATCTGTCTGGCAGATCGGATGGGATGGCAGTCTGGTGTTAAACGTACAGGCGGTCCATTTACATCCGACCACCCATAGAGAAGAGCAGGCTGTGTCTGTGACCGCTCTGCATAAGTGAAGCAGACATGGACCAGCCATCTGCCAGGGATCAGCAGACAGATTCCCCGCTGAGCAGGTGGACTGCAACGGAGCCCACCTCATGTGGAATGGGCCACTTGCACAACCTGTGAAAACGGGTGGGGATCTCTACTCTTGAACCCATTCAATCATCTGCTTACCATTCGTTAAAAAGCAAATACGAGGCTGCTAAACTACTTACAGCTTCTCGGTCATCTTTATGTAATTCAGATCCTATCTTCAAACCCATTAAAAGGAAATGAACCAAAGATCTCTATCCGTCATGCATCAAGGTATGGAAATGTTGGCTTACAAATAATGTACGGACATACTGAGAATAGATTTAAGGTCCTGGCCTTTCATCAAAACATTCTGTATAAGTATGTGACTATCTACCCAGATCATAACAGAGCAGTCTATTGAAAGTTTATACAGACATTTGCTTTGGTGGAACGCACTCCTCCTGGGATTTAATGGCCCACAATGAGATGAAGTGATAAAAAGAAAGACCCGAGAATGCTCCATTATATCAAGTTTGAACCAGATGAGAGTTTTTACAACCTAAAGTTCACAGAATGTGCAGTATAACTAAAGTTCATGCAGAATTCATCCACAGTGCCACTGATCATAGAAACATAGGAAAGAGATGGCAGACAAAAAGACCAAGTGGTCCATTGAGTTTTTTTTTTTTTTGTCTGAGTATAACTCTGTTTCTCTCATGCATAGATCAAACAACCATATCCTTCTCATTAATGCTGAATGCTTAGACTCTGCATCAGCAAAGAATACCCCCAGAGGACTGGTGCAGAAAAAGCTTTACCATGCTTCACACTGGAAAGAACTGTGGCCCTCACTAAAGATATACCACTTAATGAAATGATTATTGATGAATATACTGTATGGCATAATACAGGGTCTCAAACCTCTGACATGTTTTATGCTTAAAGGTGAACTCCAGGCAACTGCTTACTGCACCAGATGAAATACATATACAGGAGCCTACCTACCAAAGAATAGGATGTAAATCATGAATGTCTTTGTCAGTATTGATGTTAAACAGGGTATATGCGTAAAAAAAAAAATTTTGTTCAATCAGCGGGTTGAGAAGAAAAAAACTCACCGATGCCCTGCATCCACATCGATTTCCCCCACCCAAACTACTGTATGACAGTGGGACAGAATACACTGACCAGGGCTGCAGCGGCCGATCAAATTCTGGTTGACAGAGAAATGAGAGAACACACAAACCAAAATGTCAGCCGGTTTCTGACAGCCAAATTTTGATGCGTGTATACCAAACACACCCTGGCATTAAAAAAATACATTTAATGCTGTAGCAATGAATACAGTCCTACATTCATTTGTATTGTTATATCTACTTAAAGTTCAGCCCTAAAGTGTTTTGTCTGGGCAGTACATCACTTCATTACATACTTATTTGCCAATATTTTTTCCTTTTAAAAAATGCTGTAAAAAGTACAGAAAAACCCCTGTTAATCCTGTCAGAAATCAAGTGAGCTCCCAATCCAGCATATGAGTGTATGTTCAGGGACCATATTTTTTTAGTCATTTTTGCAATATTCACCATCTAGTCATTTTTGAAAGAATAATGTCTTTCAATGTTGTGTGCTGGCCACCCACTGTAATAAGTTATTTATTCATCAATAACCCTTTCAGCAAGCAGCAGATCTCCACAGCTCTCCAGTGCAAATGATTGTTCTCTTCATTGTATGAGTGAACGCTGATGTGCTGAATCTCCTGTTGGCTTTCATGCCACTGGTGATTCCAACAGGGAGGTTCCTCCATGGGAAGTTCACCAACCACTACACAATCTACATGAAGATCCACTACAGAGACATCTCTATGGTCCCAGAAGCCCTTAAAGTGAACCCCCACCCCCTCTTTAAAAAACATCAATACAGAGTTAAAGTGTGTACTTCTTCATTGTTTATCTTTTCATTGTTCTTAATTCATCTTTCATAAAGCTTCTGTGCTGGACCTTCCGAGCCTGCGGCCTGCCCACCCAGGGCATATATTATACGCACCCGAAAGCTCCCCATATTCGAAGGCCACTTCATCTTCTGAGGTTCTTTACCTCTTGTTGAACATTGATTTCTGCACTTCTATAACTAATTATTTGTGCTTGTCTTGTGCTGTAATCTGCTTATCTCAATAAAATATTTGAACGGGGAGCTTCTGTACTGCCTTTGCCCCCAGTCCCATGCCACCATCGTTGGCCAGCTTCTTCTGATGACATTTGAGCCTCAGGTTTACTGCGCATGTGCAGGATGAAGCACATGACGTCTTGCCTCCCACATGTACCGTACAACATTATTTCATCTCTTCGCTTCATCTTGCGCATGCTCAGTAGGAAAATACTGCGAGATCTCCCTGAAGGCGCTGGTGATGTAACTTTCCCAGGGATCATTTGTGTGTCTGGGGCTACATCTCCAATGCCTCAGGGAAACCAAGAAGTGGACACTTAAAAACAAAAGTAAAAGCAAAAAAATGTAAAAAAAACAAAACAAAACAGAAATGATATCACATCAGCATGCAGAGATGCATTCTTATCCGAATTTTAGTGCAAGGTCCACTTTAAAGGATATTTAAACCCAAGAACAAAAATGTAATATATTACCTTAGTTGTGGTATCTGCATTCGTTTTTTTAAGGCTTGCTAAAAATTATGTAATACAGAAAACACCTGTTGATTTTGCCAGAATTATAATGCCCTTATAACTGCCTGTGCACTGAACTAATATTTCAAACAATGTTATCAGCTTTTCCAGTTTTCTTCTGTGAACTACAATAATACCTTCTGCCTATGTTATGGAGATAAGGGGAGTGTTTTGAAGTCCTGTCATAGGGTGACAACTTTGCTCCTCCATATATAAAGTAAGGTAGGTGAACATTGTCACTCTAGGACAAGAAGTATGTCATTGGCACAGGTGAACCTTCACATTTCACCAGGTGAAAATGTAGAAAAAGTGTAGAAAAAAATTATTAAAAAAAAAAAATTCTGTTATTAGAAAATATATAGCTTTCTTTTGCTGGCCTATCCTTTTGAAAATGACTCTGATGCATGATGGTTATCACGATAATGCCATGCGATGCTAATGCATGGTTGTCCTGGGTCAGTAACTCAGAAAGTACTAAAAGCAGAGGTGGCCAGATACGTAGACCATGCCAGATAACTAGAAATTTCAGAAGATATTCAGCAATAAGAGCCCTATCATTTTCTCAGCACTTTATATTATATATCAGCTGCTTTACTCTTCCATTGGCTTGCTGTTCTAGAATTCCATTAGTGCCATCTCTGTCACGCAGTTCCAAGCTCTGCCCACATGCTGTTACCAATACAAGGGGCCTTTATTTCTCACGTAATTTACACCTCAGGAAAGGACATAAGAAAACTGAAATTCCTCTTATTAAAGCAATCCCTAAGAAACATGAAAAAAATTGAGATTCGGCCAACCAACCTCCAATAATAACTGAAATATCAGTTTTGTGTGAACCAAAGGAGGTCTAACCAAATCCCTCCCAGAGTAATCTATTTTGGAACTGGCCAGACCCTGAACATGAAAATACATTAACGCATTTAGAAATTGAAATGTTACCTTGGCTTCTTCATTCACATCCCAAGTGAAGGACACAGCGTTATAGGCGATTTCTTCAATGTTTCCAATGGTGTTAAAACTCTCTTTGTAGTCAGCTAGTAACAAAATAAAACATTCTGGTCAGTGAGAATGACAATAGACACCACTGTGTACAATTGCTTTCAGCCGATGCCCAGAAAAGAAGGTCTATATGGCCATTTATTTTAAGAAAACCTGGACAAATTGCTGCTGCACATTGCAACTACAGTAATTAGCATTTGAATATTGGCCATTAGAAAATGAAAGTTGAGTTCAGTTTTCGTTTATGCTGATACAGATGTATCTATATTATTTTATATTTACATACATATATTATAGGTACTATCTTCCTTTTTGCCTAAAGCCGGCCATAAATGGTTTGAATCTCACTAGCAACAATCACTGTGTTCTCCTGGCAGGGACAGCTTCCCCCACACCCCCACCAGGAGAACACAGAAAGGATTCCCCCATCAACACTGACGATGGAGGAATCGAAATGCTCTGTCTATGTCTGGCTTAGGAAACCAACTTAATTTGGTAGATAGATAGAATTGGCCAAAATTTGAAGAATGGGTGGTCCTACTGGCTTGACAGAAGTTGAATACTCAATAGACCTTTGTGAAAAAAGTTGTTGCCCAAAATTGTCAGCCAAATGCCCCGTACACACGATCGGATTTTCCGATAACAAATGTTGCATGTGAGCTTGTTGGCTGAAAGTCCGACCGTGTGTATGCTCCATCGAACATTTGTTGTCGGACTTTCCGTGTGTACACAAGTCTGACGCACAAAAGTTCACGCATGCTCGGAATCAAGCAGAAGGAGCTGCACTGGCTATTGAACTTCCTTTTTCTTGTCGTACGTCTTGTATGTCACCACGTTCCCACGTTCGTAATTGTTGGCCAACATTTGTGTGACCGTGTGTATGCAAGACAAGTTGGAGCCAACATTCTTCGAACATAAATCCACGGTTTTGTTGTCGGAAAGTCCGATCGTGTGTACGGGGCAAAACAATACCAGCAGCCAATCAACTGCACTCGCTGTTTGGGTGTTTAGACATCCCGATGATCCATCTAGCCCAACAGAGGAGATTCATCCATCCACAATGTTTGTGTACATAGAAAAGTCTGTAATGCCCTGTACACACAACCGGTTTAGCCGTCGGCATAAACTCCGAAGGTTTCTCCGACGGAATTCCATTCAAGCGGTCTTGCCTACACATGGCCAATCTAAAGTCCAACCGTCCAGAATGCGGTGACGTACAGCACGTACGACGGGACTAGAAAAAGGAAGTTCAATAGCCAGTAGCCAATAGCTTCCGTCTCGTACTTGCTTCAGAGCATGCGTCGTTTTTGGTCCGTCGGAACAGCATACAGACGAGCGAGTTTCCCGATAGGAATTGGTTCCGTCGGAAATGTTTAGAGCATGTTCTATTCCGTCAGAATTTTCCAAAAAAAAAAATCTGATGAGGCATACACACGATTGGAATAGACGATGAAAAGCTTCTGTCTGAATTTTTCAGTCGGACATTCCGCTTGTGTGTATGCGGCTTTAGATTTCCTTCATTCAACTTTCAGGATTTTTTCTTTAAAGCTGCAGTCATATTGTGTTATATGTTATGATATAATTAACAGACTAAAAGAAAAGTTCTATAATATAACACAATAAAGTTTTAAAACCAACAATGACAATCAGAAAAGCTTTGGTTCTGTGGTCACACCAAAGGACTAGAACATTAATACCATCCATGTACTAGTTGCTCAAGATGGTATTAATGTTCTAGTCGCCACACTTTGGTGTGACCACAGAACCAAAGCTTTTCTGATTGTCATTGCTGGTTTTAAAACGTTATTGTGTTATATTATAGAACTTTTCTTTTAGTCTGTTAATTATATCATTGCAACCACTTTGTTATATCTGTTTGAGAAGTACAAAAAATACATGTTGATCCTGCTAGAACTCTTGTGAGCTGATAACTTCCTATGCTCTCTGTCTCTGTTGTTACTGGTTAGAATTGACCTAGGTCTCTCTGCGGACTACATAACACCCCCTCTATGTTATGGAAGCTTCTGATCCTAAGGTAACCATGCTGCTCCTTCATAGTAACCATACAGGGTGTTCTTACCCTAAGACAGAAAGGTGTTACTAGCGGGATTACCAGGTGAAACTAAAGAAAAAATAAAATGAAAAAAGAAAACAAATGCAGCCACCACATCTAGGGAACGGTGCAATATATAAAATCTTGTTTTTGGGTTACTATATACTATAAGGTAACAGTTTAGAGCTAAACACATTATTTGAGTTTTTTTAATAGGCCTAATAAAATAGGGTGCTGCAAAGAACAATTTTAGTGTGTAAAGCAGAGTAACTAATTTCAGCCAACTAGATTTTATTATTCTGTGGTCAGATTAGTTAAAGTGGTTGTAAACCCTTACCTATACCCAATGAAGTGACTGGCCTCAGGTGATACACAGAGATTAACCACTTGCCTACTGGGCACTTTTTACCCCCTTCCTGCCCAGGCCAATTTTCAGCTTTCAGCGCTGTCACACTTTGAATTACAATTGCGCGGTCATGCAACACTGTACCCAAACAACATTTTTATAAATTTTTTCACATAAATAGAGCTTTCTTTTGGTGGTATTTAATCACTATTTGTTTTTTAATTTTTTGCTAAATAAACGAAAAAAAGACTGAAATTTTTGAAAGAAAAAAAAATGTTTTCATAGTTTGTTATAAAATTTTGCTAACAAGTAATCTTTCTCTTTCAATGATGTGTGCTGATAAGGCTGCACTGATGGGCACTATCGGCCTGCACTGATGGACACTGATGGGCACTGATGAGGCGGCATTGATTGGCAGCACTGATGAGGCGGCACTGATGGGCACTGCTAGGCGCAACTGATAGGCGGCACTGATGGGCACTAATAGGTGGCACTGATGGGCACTGGTAGGGAGCACTGATAGGTGACACTGATGAGGAGGCACTGATTGGCAGCACTGGTAGGCACTGATTGGCAGCACTAGTGGGCTAGATAATAAGTGCCCTGATTATCAGTGTAGATTTCCCTTTTAGAGAACCCGGTTATCAGCTCTCCTCTCCTCTGTGTCCAGAGGCACGGCATTGTCATATGACGATGTCCCAGAATTAGACGACCGCGCTGTAGCCATCATTTGGCTATAGCGCGGTCGACAAGTGGTTAAACAAATCCTTCTACATAAGTTGTACCTGTTTATCTGCAGCCATTTGTCCTGTACATCCTTGTTAAAACTCAGAGATGAAAAGGATTTTTCACAGACTCGTAAAGCAGGGGAGCTGCAGTTACATACTGTACAAGATCTATGAGAGCCGACTGGAGGGAAGGGACAGCCCCCTCCACACAGCACACAGGAACACAGTTGAGTCTGTCAATCACAGGCTGTGTGCTGGAGCTCCTCCCCTGTCACCTTTTTTTCTCTTGGTGTCAGGAAAACTTGTCAGAAGTGACTCATAAAGGCAGAAGAGCAGAGTCGTATGTACAGGGGTTTGCGATTGCAACCCGACCCATGCTCCAGGGGGTCCGTGCGCCCCCCCCCCCCCCCGTACACCTGGATAGTAGAGGCAGTGGCATGTAGAGGAACTGATCCCTCCATGCATCCGCTGAATACCAGCTTCTACTCCTCTCCCTCCTGCAGACATTCAGCTGCTGCAGGAAGGAAATGGAGGACATTGGTTGCTCAACATGCCGATGCCCTAGCACCTCCCTATCCCTGTCCTGCTGTCCCGGCCCCTGTGTGGTCCCCTGCCCCCCCCCCCCCCCCCGCAATGCTGCCGGGTTTCCCCTTCCCACTGGCTTCCGCTGGGGATTGTGTCAGGGTGGAGAGTGGAGAATGAACCGGTAAATATGTCATTTACTGGCCCCCATCATTGTCTTGATGTCATTTTTTTTTTTCCTTTCATAGCTGGTGCATAGTAAATTGTGTTTAATATGCTTCAGTTTATGAATCAACAGGAAGCTCTGTACAGAGCTATTCTTGTCCATTCATTCTGTGCAGCTGAGGCTGCAGAGATGGAAATTGAGGTGTCCTCAATCATCTTTCTATCTCAAAGGTAAAACATTAGAGGTCTGTTTAGACCCCTGATAATTCACCAAAGCCCCCCCCCCCCCCCAAAAAAAAAAAACTGTTTAAAAATAGTTAAACATGTAATTGTAAAAGAAAAAAAATGGTAAAAGAGTTATTTAAAAAATAAAATAACAAAAATAAAAAACTGGTGACACCAGTGTCGGAACTACAGGTGTCGCAAAGGTCGCACTTGCTACTGGGCCCTGGTGTTCCGCCACTGTGGGGGGACCCCAAGACAGCAGGAAGGGGGCCCGCTGCAGGACCCTAATTAAGCTGGGGGCCAGGGGGGCCCTTCATGGTTTCCTGCACCGAGGCCCTGAAGGTTCTAGTTACGCCTCTGCAGCAGAGGAACAAGACAGCAGACAGAAATGACACTTAGTGCTTTGGAGAGAAGTAAACACCATAGAAATATGTGTGTTGTTCAGATTTCATGTCTTTTTACAACCACATTAAAAAGCAATTCCTAGTTGCACATCTACATAGTCACAGCACTAAACCAATAAATAAACCTGTAAAAGTGGTCCTTTAGTAGTGCCTCTGACGATGAATTATATTGTATATTGTGCTATTTGTTGTTCTATAACCCTGACACCAGAGAAGCGTTTACACTTTGGAGATCATGTGACAGATTTGCAATTAGCATGCACTTGATTGGATGGTGGGGTGACAATAGAGAACTGGGAACGGCAGCCAAACATCACATAAAGGTGCGGTTCAACACATAACACAGCTCTGACCCCCAACACACAAGTCTTATGTATGTAGGAGGATTTATGACACAAACCAAACTGAACCAGTCTAAGTAAAGAACGCTGATTTATGATCCATCTTTTTATTCTTTTCAAGTGTACTAAGCCAACCGCCTGGTCTGTATGGGATTGGTGCATAGTCAGTATGCTTAGGCCAATTTATCAATTCGCACTATGAATTGGGGAGGGGACAGAACATACGCCTAGTGATGCTTTTACCAAACTGACCATAATTCAGCATGAGCGAGCCACACACATACTCCACCCCCCAATCCCTTCCTCTGTGCCTATGCTGCCCAACCCTTTACATTATATATTATATACAGTGCCTTGAAAAAGTATTCATACCCCTTGACATTTTTCACATTTTGTCATGTTACAACCAAAAACATAAATGTATTTTTATGTGATAGACCAACACAAATTGGCGCATAATTGTGAAGTGGAAGGAAAATGATAAATGGTTTTCAAAATTCTTTAGAAATAAATATCTGAAAAGTGTGGGGTACATTTGTACTCAGCCCCCCCAAAATCAATACTTTGTAGAACCACCTTTCACTGCAATTACAGCTACAAGTCTTTTTGGGGATGACTCTACCAGCTTTGCACATCCAGAGAGTGACATTTTTGCCCATTCTTCTTTGCAAAATAGCTCAAGCTCTGTCAGATTGGATGGAAAGTGTCTGCAAACAGCTATTTTCAAGTTTTGCCACAGATTCTCAATTGGATTTAGGTCTAGACTTTGACTGGGCCATTCTAACACATGAATATGCTTTGATCTAAACCATTCCATTGTAGCTCTGGCTGTATGTCTAGTGTTGTTGTCCTGCTGGAAGGCGAAGGCTTTCTTTCAACAATGGCTTTCTTCCACGACTAATGCCCTGTACACGGATTTTTCGACGGAAAATGTGTGATAGGACCTTGTTGTCGGAAATTCCGACCATGTGTGGGCTCCATCACACATTTTCCATTGGAATTTCCGACACACAAAGTTTGAGAGCTTTCTATAAAATTTTCCGACAACAAAATCCGTTGTCAGAAATTCCGATCGTGTGTATACAAATCCCACACACAAAGTGCCACGCATGCTCAGAATAAATTAAGAGATGAAAGCTATTGGCTACTGCCCCGTTTATAGTCCCGACGTACGTGTTTTACGTCACCGCATTCAGAACAATCGGATTTTCCGATAACTTTGTGTGACTGTGTGTATGCAAGACAAGTTTGAGCCAACATCCGTCGGAAAAAATCTATGGATTCTGTTGTCGGAATGTCCGATCAATGTCCGACCATGTGTACAGGGCATAATAGTTGTAGCTCTGGCTGTATGTTTAGGGTCGTTGTCCTGCTGGAAGGTGAACTTCTGCCCCAGTCTCAAGTCTTTTGCAGAATCTAACAGGTTTTCTTCTAATGCCGTGTACACACGGGTGGACTTTTCGACCAGACTGGTCCAACGGAACGAATCCGTCGGACAATCCAATCGTGTGTGGGCTTCATCGGACCTCCAGCGGACTTTTTCTGTCGAAAATCAGACGGACTATAGATTTAGAACATGTTTCAAATCTTTCCGACGGACTCGAGTCCGATTGAAAAATCAGTTCGTCTGTATGCTAGTCCGACAGACAAAAAAGTACGCAAGGGCAGCTATAGGCTACTGGATATGAACTTCCTCATTCTAGTCCAGACTTTCGAACGGACTTTAGAACAGACTTTAGTCCGTTCGTGTGTGGGCAAGTCCGGCCGTTCGCAAGTCCGTCGTAACTCCGTCGAAAGTCCGTCGGACGTTTGATGCTCAAAAGTCTGCCCGTGTGTACACGGCATAAGATTGTCCTGTATTTGGCTCCATCCAACTTCCCATCAACTCTGACCAGCTTCCCTGTCCGTGCTGAAGAAAAGCATCCCCACAACATGATGCTGCCACCACCATGTTTCACGGTGGGGATGGTGTGATCAGGGTGATGTGCAGTGTTAGTTTTCTGTCATACATAGCGTTTTGCTTTTAAGCCAAAAAGTTTAATTTTGGTCTCATCTGACCAGAGCACCTTCTTCCACATGTTTGCTGTGTCCCAGACATGGCTTCTCGCAAACTGCAAACAGGACTTCTTATAGCTTTCTTTCAACAATGGATTTCTTCTTGCCACTCTTCCATAAAGGCCAGATTTGTGGATTGCATCGTTGTAGTTGTCCTGTGGACAGATTCTCCCACCTGAGCTGTGGATCTCTGCAGCTCCTCCAGAGTTACCATGGGCCTCTTGGCTACTTCTCTGATTAATGCTCTCCTTGCCCGGCCTGTCAGTTTAGGTGGACGGCCATGTCTTGGTAGGTTTGCAGTTGTGCCATACTCTTTCCATTTTCGGATGATGGATTGAACAGTTCTCTGTGAGATGTTCAAAGCTTGGGATATTTTTTTTTTAACCTAACCATACTTTAAACTTCTCCACAACATTATCCCTGACCTATCCGGTGTGTTCCTTGGCCTTCATGATACTGTTTGTTCACTAAAGTTCTCTAACAAACCTCTGAGGGCTTCAAAGAACAGCTGTATTTATACTGAGATTACATTACACACAGGTGGACTCTATTTACTAATTAGGTGACTCCTGAAGGCAATTGGTTCTACTAGATTTTAGTTAGGGGTATCAGAGTAAAGGGGGCTGAATACAAATGCATGCCACACTTTTCACATATTAATTTGTAAAAAAAAAAAAAATTTGAAAACCATTTATCATTTTCCTTCCACTTCACAATTATGTGCCACTTTGTGTTGGTCTATCACATAAAATCCCAATAAAATACATTTACATTTTTGGTTGTAATATGACAAAATGTGGAAAATGTCAAGAGGTATGAATACTTTTTCAAGGCACTGTATATGGTGGACATGGCCACTTTTTTTATAACCTAACCCTGCTTTAGACAGGTTGTAAACCTCCAGGGGAAGTTGTACCTATAGGTAAGCCTAGAATAAGGCTTACTTATAGGTACTGTAAATATCTACTAAACGTGCGCCGTTCAGGAGATATTTACTGTTTACTTCGCCGATGATGTCATTGGCGCATGTGGTTTGAAGGAACGGCAGCTCGTGAGTTTCTTCAGACGAGTGTGCCGTGACCGGCGGAGATGGATGCAGCCTGCAGGAGGGAGGAAGCGTGCTTCGTTTGCAGGTAAGTGTCATATAATGTGCTAGTATGCGATGCATACTAGCACATTATGCCTTTACTTTGCAGAAAAGAAGAAAAGAAGAAAAACCCACCAGGGTTTACTTCCTCCTTAAACTTCTCCACAACTTTATCCCTGACCTGTCTGGTGTGTTCCTTGGCCTTCATGATGCTGTTTGTTCACTAATGCTCTCTAATAAACCTCTGAGGGCTTCACAGAACAGCTGTATTTACACTGAGATTAAATTACACACCGGTGGACTCTATTTACTAATTAGGTGACTTTTAAAGGTAATTGGTTACACAAGATGTTAGTTAGGGGTAAATGGGGCTGAATACAAACGCACGCCACACTTTTCAGATATTTATTTGTAAAAAAATTTGAAAACCATTTATCATTTTCCTTCCACTTAACAATTTTGTGCCACTTTGTGTTGGTCTATCACATAAAATCCCAATAAAATACATTTACATTTTTGGTTGTAACATGACAAAATGTGGAAATAGTTTTTCAAAGCATTGTATATTGTTCATTATTTAGATATGTATTCCATTTACTGATAACGTGTACACTGCAGTCATATATGTATTTTATTGTCAAACCTGAATTCTTTACTTAAAGAGCCCTTTTACACTGGGGCGGGGGGCGGCGTCGGCGGTAAAACGCCGCTATTATTAGCAGCGTTTTACCGTCGGTATTCGGCCGCTAGCGGGGCAGTTTTAGTTTGGCAGAGAAAGGATTGAATACCACCGCAAAGCGCCTCTGCAGAGGCGCCGTCCCATTGATTTCAATGGGCAGGAGTGGTGAAGGAGCGGTATACACACCGCTCCTTCACCGCTCCGAAGATGCTGCTAGCAGGACTTTTTTTACCGTCCTGCCAGCACATCGCTCCAGTGTGAACGCCCTCGGGGCTTTCACACTGGAATCAAAGCAGCGGCACTTTCGGGTCGGTTTTCAGGCGCTATTATTAGCGCAATAGCGCCTGCAAACCGCCCCAGTGTGAAAGGGCTCTAAGTAAAGAATATACAAAGAAAAAAAAAAGCAGTAAACTAAAAACAAAATACAGTTATTGATGAGAATTACCAATATCTAGGACGCGTTGCTTTGCAGTGTGTTGCCGCGAGTGCCAGTACTTCCAGTATTTCAGTTGTTCATCACGGTTCTTGTCTTCACTGAACACAACCATGATCACGCTCTGCAGAGATAAAACCGATGGAGACAATTAATGGCAGAACACAAATATCCGAAGCATGTACCAGAATGGGTTTTAAATGCTGAGGATGGCGTGGGGTGCGGGCGGAGGACTCTTGTGTCTTCTCTGGAATGTTACGCACCGGACCTGCCTTGTTTGATCACAGATCGACTATGCTAGATTTGTTCCTGCTGTATGAACCTGACAAGTGCACCATGTAGACCTGTGATATTTTGTATTCTGTATTTTTTTTGTCTTAATAAGATTTTTATTTTTTTTAAAAAGAATGGGTTTTAAAAAAAGTGATATTATCAATCCTCAGTTTACAGGCTGGCGAGTGTAGATGACAGGACATTAATTCTATTGTTCTGTTCCTGTAGATGAGATAACATTCTAACTATTTTTCAGCTTCCTGAAAAGAGTCTTTGGAATTAATTTTATGCATGATAAACTCCTCATAATATGTTCATGTTGCTTTAACCCTTTCCTTGCTGGGCATCTTAAGTAGCTAGTTTGTAATTTTTCAGCCTTAAATACAGCGGAGAGCATGTAAGGTTGCATTCACACTTGAGCATCATGTTTTTGTGCATTTTTTTTTTTTGTGGTGTTTTGTCGCACATTTTTGTACAGAATTTTTAAAGCATTTTTGAGTTTTGCCATTTTTTTTAGCCAGTAGAGAAAAATATCATCTGTTTCATCATTTGTTGCTATGTTTTTCAGCTTTTGCATCTTCTTCTTCCTGCTGTTTATTTATTTATTATTATTATTTATTATTAATATTATTATTTTTTGGTTGTTTGTTAGGGTTAGGGGTTAACCCTAACAAAATAAATAAATAAAGAAATAATAAATACATAAATACCAGGTTTAGGGTTGGGGTTAACCCTAACTCCTAACCCTAACAAAATGAATAAAAATGAATAAAAAATTATAAATATTAAATAAACACCAGGGTTAGGGTTAAGGGTTAATTTATTTTATTTTAGGGAATTTATTATTATTCTATTTGTATATGTATTTGTTTTATTAATGTATTTGTTTATTATTATCGCGCGTTTTAATGCATTTCTATAGGGAAAAATGCTTAAAAAATGCACCAATCAGCCCGAGTCAAGCTACAAAAGTAGCTCCAAAACGTTTTGAGCTTCAGGCGACTTGGAGTGGAGATTTGAAAAGATTCCATAGAGATGCATTGAATTTCTCTCCTCAAGTGTCGTGGAGTTTTGAGCTACAAAACGTTCAGGTGTAAATGGGGCCTAATGGAGAGGTAAAGAGTGCTGAATGTAATGGTGGCATGAAGCATTCACTGTAATTTATTAGACACTAGGGGGTCTAATTATTATTGTTTTTACCCAACTTTCGCCCAAGAGTCAAATTTTTTTTACCAAGATTACATTTTCCACCTTGACTCTATTTTTAACCATTTTCCAACAAGATTTGCTAATCAAAATTTTGCATAAAACAGAAATTCACCAATGTTAAAATTGCATCAAATGAGATTTGCCGACATCTGTTCTTCAACGGGGAAATGTACTTTTCTGTATTAAACTTATTTATCACTAAGAAAATGTACATTCAATGGAAACGTGTTCAATAAGCAACAGATATTTGCCTAGCTTAAAATATAAACTATTCATCTGGTTTGGACTAGTAAATTTTGTCATAAAAGTGATCTATGGCTGGTGAACTGGTGAATTTCGGGCATTTGGCATGCTGTAGGCAGGTGACCCGCTGTAGTTGTTGATTTGTGGGCTAGCATTGATGTTGTTTGAGAATGCCTTTTTTTCCCTTTCTCCTATTGATGCAACTACATCATTACCGCTTTTGGCAGCAGCCGGCAATGTCAGCTGAATCTGAGCTGCTGTCTTCTCTGAGGCTAGTTTTGAGCTTGGGGTTTTCAGTTTGATTGTCTCCAAAATTCTAGGGTGGTGAAGCGTTATCTTTCTTGGCCTGCTGTGTAAGAGTGGTTCCATGTTCTAAGGAAGAATTTGGGGCTACAAACAAAAATAGAGGACTGCTAGGCCAAAATGTTGTAAGCAAGGACTCCTTCCAGCCAGCAATAGCACAAGCTTTCCAGATAAGCCAACCCAGTTTCTCTCCACATACTTGAGCAGGTGTTGAAGGCAGCTTTACAACACAAAGGGGTTTATTTACTAAAAGCAAATAGGCTGTTCATTTTGCAAGTGAAGTTGCACTTTGAAAGAGAATTTTCCCCAAGCCTAGTGAAGTTGGTGAAGTTTGACATTGTAAAGAATACCCAATCACGTGCAAGCATAATTTAAAAAAAAACTATTGCATAATGGAAGTCAACTAAGCTTCACTTCATGCACTAAGCTCTGGGGCAACTTCCCTTGCAAAATGAACAGCCTATTTGCCTTTAGTAAATCAACCCAAATCTCCCCAACCTGTTTCCCCCATCTGCTGGTTAGTGACTGGCTACCAAACAGGCTTTTATTGCATAACCCAGATGCCCCATTCACTGTGTGCCATTGATTGCATGTTTGTACCAATTGCTCCACATCAACAGGAGGAGATGTAAAGAAAGCACAAGAATTTCCTTTTAGAAAATGTTCAAGTTGTGTGTGATGTATGTATTCATATTCTCAGTGTCAACTCTGGATTTTCCACCAAATTCCACCGAGAAGTAATGCCATTGGACTGGCTTGTGGCATGACCATACTATGTCTTTCAAAAGTAGAACTCTCTTGAAACTCACTAATGTAAGCAGTCAATCCTAAATTTCTTTTTCCAGTCATTCCTTGAACATCATGGCCCAAGACATACCTAAACCAATGACAAAGCAGTCCACATTGGCTGCTTTTGCTTCAGGGGAAGCAGCCAGTATTCAGATACTGCTACACAGATACACATAGCTGCTACAAGGGTTGATGGGGAAACAATATTTACATAAAGATGTCTGGGCTCACCCCCCCCCCCCCCCCCCCACAGACTGTGGTTGTTTTTTACCCTTGTTCTTCTCTTTTTACATTTTTGCATCAAAACTAACCCAAAGTATACAATCCATGTCCATTTCATGTGCATCAACCACATGTTCCCATGCTGTACCGTACTGTACTCTTGGATAACGTGTTGATGCCCCTCCAATGTTCGTGAGCCATGTTAGAGAGAGGAGCAAAGAAAAAAGTTCAACCCCCAGTCAGTGTTGTCCATACCTACATTTTTTGCTAAGCTAGGGTTTCTTTCTTTTGGGAGGAAGGTAAAAGCCTACTATGTCCATTTTAGACCCAACGTGACTCCTGATTTTGTTATTACATTGGAATATACGCTGTGTATTTTCACAACTTCTAATCTATTCTCATATTTGCATATTAGCCTCTTAAAATATTATGTATGTAAGCAGAGTATTTTATATATGTATGGCAGATGACACCAGTTTGCAAGACCACAACACTTGCAGAAAAATGCTATAGCTGGGCAAGTCAGAAGACCAAGATAAAGTGGTGCTTCGGTCTCCTAACAACAAGGTTCCATTGCCTATGCTTGACAAGGAAAAATAATGTTACACTATCCATTCAAAGTCACAAATCTTATCATGGTGGGCCATGCTGCATAATCTGGCTATCAAACATCGTGTTCATTTCGTTGATGAAAATATTTTTGTCGACTAAATGAACACTATTTTAGTCGACTAAAATATGACTAAAACTAAAACAATTCAGATGACTAAAATATGACTAAAACTAAAAAGACATTTTAGTCAAAAGACTATAACTAAGACTAAATTGAAATTTGTTGTCAAAAGTAACACTGCACTACCACATAAGAATAAATAGGGGGTATCTACTAAGCTGCTGAAAGAAAACAAAAAATAAGAAGGAGGCTTTTCTTATTTATTTTTTTTCTTAATATTTATTGTTGGTAATATATTCAGGTATAATGTGCAATGGCATTAAAGCAAATAAAGCTTAAAGGTTTTTTGGGTTTTTTTTAAATATATTTTAAAGTTGCATTTTTGTTTGTCAAAAAGCAATATTTTAGTTTTTAATAAAACTTGATTTTATTTCTAAAAACGTTATATATGTGTCTGTAGTGCATGTTCAAAAGATAAAATCATAAATAATAACGTTATTAGATTTTTATTCCAGGAGTATATAATGGGTTTGGTAATTCTAAAGAAATGCTTAAATGTTTAAATGCATTACAATTTGACTAAACCTATTCGATTTTAGTCAACTAAAACTTACTGGAGATTTTGGTTGACTAAAATACGAAAAGCATAAAAAAAATAAAAAATTGAAGTGACAGTGGAAAAATATATGAAACAAACATTTTTTTTATATTTTTTCATTATTAAAGCATCAACCACTAATAATCATGGCATGTGTAACCTGTGTGTATCTGGCTCTGATACTAGCCAGTGCCTCACCAGCCACTGACCTCACCGCACATCCCTGCCACGCTGCCATGAATGCTGGGGTGTGAGCTGGAACGAAGATCTCCTTGGTGGCATAGAAACTGGGGGTAAATGGTGTGCACCGGAATGCAGATATTACTAGTGGTGAGGACACCGATATATGAGCTACAGTGTGTTCACTGAAGTAGCATGGATATTAACCCCCCTGGCGGTATTCCCGAGTGTGGCTCGGGGTGGATTTTCAGTACCAAAAGTGGTAACCCTGAGCTGCACTCGGGATCGCATCGCAGGATCCAGGTACATGTTACTTACCTTGTCCCCTGGATCCTGCGATGTCTCCCCGCAGTGTGAGCGAGCCGTCCTCCGCTCAATCTATCACAGAGCCGAGCTCCGTTCCCTGCAAGCGTTGTGACACACAGGGACGGAGAACGGCGCCAAATTCAAAAAGTAAAACACACAATACCTATACAGTACACTCTAATCTTACAGATTACATTACTGTATCAATTTATTTCACATCCCTTTTGTCCCTAGTGGTCTGTCCAGTGCCCTGCATGCAGTTTTATATCATAAATACTGTTCTTTCTGCCTGGAAACTGGAGATTGTTCATAGCAACTAAAACTGTCCCTTTACATCAAAAGTGATTTTAGACCAGCTAGAAAACAGCGATAATAAATAAGAATCACTTGCAGAATTGAGCGATAGTGATTTGTGGGGAAATCTGTCATCAAACACTGAAAGTAATGACAGCGACAATTCTCCAACTGAGCAAATTTCAGTGTTTTTGATTTGATTACATTATTGAATAATTGTTATTATTATTATATTATCATTTGTTATAATTATTTATAGTTATTTATTATATTATAATTTATGATTTCGTTTTTCAAACTTTATCATACCCGGGATGTCTACTAGACTCTTGTTTGGACATATTTAACCACTTGCTTACTGGGCACTTAAACCAGACCAGACCAGTTTTCAGCTTTCAGGGCTGATGCACTTTGAATGACAATTGCGCGGTCATACAACACTGTACCCAAATGACATTTTTATAATTTTTTCCCCACAAATAGAGCTTTCTTTTGGTGGTATTTGATCACCTCTGCGGTTTTTATTTTTTGTTAAAAAATTGTAAAAAGACTGAATTAAAAAAGAAAAAAAATTATAAAAATTTTAAAACAGGTAATTTTTCTCCTTCATTGATGTACGCTGATGAGGCGGCACTGATGGGCACTGATAGGCGGCAGTGATGGGCACTGATGGGTGTCAATAATGGGCACTGATCAGTTACACTGAAAGGCAGCACTGCTAGGTGGCACTGATTGGCACTACTGGTGGGCATTGATTGGTGGCACTTGTGAGCATTGATAGGTGGCACTTGTGGGCATTGATAGGTGGCAGTGTGGGCACTGATAGGTGGCACTTGTGGGCATTGATAGGTAGCACTGTGGGCACTGTTAGGTGGCACTGTTAGGTGGCACAGATGAGGCAGATGTGCCTCTTCCACTTCAGGACCAATGTCCCTCACATCTGAGCCGGTGGTCGGCTTTTTTTTCTACTCACGAATACCGAAAAAAACCCGATTACCGATCTTTTGTTTACATCATGACCGACCCCTTACTCGGATCGGTGATCACCCGAGTCTCAGTGACTCGGTGATCACAGCGCGCTCATCGCGCGCAGGGCACGTGCGCAGGGAAGCCCGTCATATGACGGCCTCCCGGGAATTCAGGTCCGCGCTGTGGCCGTCATTCGGCCATAGCGCGGATGTCAAGTGGTTAAGTGAGTTGTTCCTAAGAATTACAGGCCTACAATATAAAACGCCAAATTTCCATGCAAAATAATTGTACCGCTTTCAGCATCAAAAATCTGAAATAATCATACCGCCAGGGAGGTTAAGGAATGATCTTTGTCTACTTTGGGGCAAGTCTCATTGGTCACTGAGTGATGAATTTATAAATCACAAGACTGACTGTAGTACTAAAATACAAATCCTTTGGCAGGTAAAGCAAAAAAATGTATATGTATTTAAATTGTGTGTCTAGAGCTTTATGGGGATTTTTAGATATTTGTTTGAAGCTGTATGAACATCAATTATTATTTAAATTGTACAGATTTATAGGCTCAATCCTGCTTAACCTTCTGTATGCTGGAGATGTGCTCATGCAGATGGAGATTCTTTTCATGTTTTCTGGACCTGCCCATCTATCTCCTGGTTTTGGCCCGGAGTAGTGGGCATAATTAATGATGTAGCTCAGGCTCACCACCCACTAGAGCCAAGGGTGTGCCCTCTGGGCTTACTGGAAGACATGACCCCCACTGTAGCAGAACTTTTCTGGGTCTGTCCCTTGCTCGAAAGTCCATTGCCATGCATTGGAAGAAATCTATCTCGTGCATTTTAGGAATGTCTCATTAATGCTAACCTGCCTCTCCATTGAGATACCTACAAACAGGGGCAGAAAGAAAACGTTTTGTATCGTCTGGTCAAGGTGGATGAAGGAACCCCCCACAGCGGATGATTCCGGCTATTGAACTTTTGGCTAACCCCTGGAAGTTGCGTATCTCTTCATGGCTATTTTGCCCATTTGTATGTATTCATAAGGGAAGATGCTCTGTAGCTTTTCTCTTTTTTCGGTTTTGTGGACTGGTTCCTGAGCCATCACGTTAGGGTTTTTTTTTCATTTCCCTGTGTGTAATATTACCAGTGACACCCCCCCCCCCCCCCCCCCCCGCACGGGTTAGGTCATTGGAGTTTATAGTCTTTTTTTTCTTTTATATCTATTCAAAACATATATAAATAGATTTACAAAAAAAATGTACAGATTTTTTTCACACTAGGGCATTTTTGATGCTTGAGATACTATAATACATTTTCCCATGTTAATGCCAGTGTTCAAAGACATTGACCTATTCAGTTACTTCACAGCCAACCTGTGCCTACAGGCACCCATCTTGACAGCCAGAGGTACAGTTTAGGAAGCCACTCAGTATGGTTTTCCTACTATTCTGCTACCCATAATTTCATCTGACAATGGAAACACTATCACCTGTGAAATATATGGCTGTCACACATTGTCCATTCAGCTCATCTAAAGAAGTCGCCTCGAGGGGTAACTTAAACATCTGTAGCTGCCATTGTAACAGCGGAAATTACAAAGAGAATTTTAACTGCAAACTTTCCACTACCAGTACCCAGAGAAATTGGAGCAACAACCTCAAAACATTTCTTTCATAATTCAGTATAGGTGATTATTTAACTTTATTCTGATTGTCATTATCGTTATGTGCTCTCCTTCCTTTCCATGCTGTCCTTTACAGATCCTTTGTTTTTCCACACACAATTGTCATCTGTTGCTTTATTTAAAATTAACAGACTGTCTAAAGATCTTTCGGACATGTGGCAGACACGTATACTGTTTATTGCATATTGTATGATCTTTACACAATTTGTAAGATGGGAATATAGGCCTATTTCTGCTCACACAGCGGGGGATGGGATGACTGTAAACTTAACCCAGGTAATTAACTTTGCTTCTCCTGTTGATGCCCCAACATTATCTTCTGAGGTTATTCATATCCCACATGCTGGCCATAGTTATACGATGGTGCTCTGAAGATCTGGTTGCTAAAAGTATATATAAACCCTAACAATGAACTTCTCTTATTTGTTCTGTTTTGGTCTGTTAAATGAAATGTACCATTGGAAGCAATTCTTATAGCTGCTGGATAATTGCAAAAAAAAAAAAAAATGTTGACCATGTCAGACATTTAAAGCTGTGTCCTGTGCACACTTCCAGTGTTATTTTAAGGTTTAATTATCCACCCCCCCCCCCCCCCCGCAAATGCTTATCTTGGACTACAGAGCAATATTTCTGTATATTGTGGAGATTAGGAGAGTGGGAGAGATCCTGTACTTTAACAAAAGTCAACTGGGCAGAGCTGACACCATTCCTTGGGAGCTGAGTGCATTTTTAGCTACACAACAGGTATGTTTTGCATGGACCTTGTATATTATTTTTTATTTTTGCTCTTGCATGTGCTTTAAAAGACTTTAATTTTAAACTAAAGATTTTTTCCTAAACATGCATTATGACTTCTGCAGGCAAACCCCCTCCCAACTGATATCGGGAGGAAAAAATATATAAATTGATTCTTCTGGAAGACATTAGCACTCTATAACAGCCTCTATTTGTCTGGGAAGGCATTCCACAAGACTTTGCAATGTGTATGTGGGATAATATACCCGTTTACCCAAAGTAGCATTTGTGAGGTTAGGGAATGATGTTGGACAAATGACTCGGTTCACAATCAGCTTTCCATTTCATCCCAAAAGATGTTCAGTAGACTGAAGTCAAGGCTCTGCACAGGCCACTCCTGTTTCTCCATACCTAACTCATCAAACCATGTCTTTATGGACATGGCTTAGTGTACCTGAATTCAAAATTTGGAGGGGGAATATTTGGCGCATATAGTGCTTTGACCATATAAGGCTTAATGGTCAGAATGTAGTGTTTTCAGGTTTTTTGTTTTTTTTTACAGATACATATGTAAATGTCTTCTGCCTAATATATGTTCCCTTATCGATGTGGGACAACGTTGGAAAAATTGTGAACACTAAAAATAATATAAATGTTAATCAACCATAAAATGTCTTACCCGGACTTTTGAGATAGGGTGCCTGAAACACTTATTGGCTCCAGTTTCGCTTAGGGTTACGGCATAAAACTGGCCTTTGTTCAAGTAAGTCATTGGTCCCTCGCCTTGTTTTTGCCGCAAAGATTTCGTAGCTTCTAGAGTATACTGAAAAGTGCTGTGGGAAAAACCACAACTTATTTATATGATTACATCTGACAGCCACAATCTTACATACATCTTTGAATTCAACAAACTTTACAAGCCATGTCTCCTGCAAGAGCATTGACATTTCTTATGCCGCGTACACACGAGCGGACTTTACGGCAGACTTTGCCGGGCGGACTTTTCGAAGGACTTTACCACGGACTTTCTGAATGAACGGACTTGCCTACACACAATCCACCAAAGTCCGTCGAATTCGTACGTGATGACGTACGACCGGACTAAAACAAGGAAGTTCATAGCCAGTAGCCAATAGCTGCCCTAACGTGGCTTTTTGTCCGTCGAACTAGCATACAGACGAGCGGACTTTTCAACCGGACTCGATTTCGACGGATTGATTTAAAACATGTTTCAAATCTAAGTCCGTCCAGCTTTTGAGAAAACAAAGTCCGCTGGAGCCCACACACAATCGAATTGTCCGACGAAATTCAGTCCGCCGGGCAAAGTCTGCCGTAAAGTCGGCTCGTGTGTACGCGGCATTACAGTTCATTGCCACAGCAAAAAAACATATATGCTTGCATTTATATTACCTGGATGTTTGATCATACAAGAATTCCTCCGTCACAGAGGAGCCACGGTATTTCTAAAACAGCAGGAAATAATCATATAATTATTCACGTTTGTTTAATTGCTATACAGTATAAACCAAGTTCCCATATGTGCAGTGAATAGCCCCTATTCATCTCTGTAGTGCCCAAAATTATGTACAGTAAATATCACTGATCCTGCACACGCTGGCAGAAGAAGTCTGCTCAGACACCAAGCCTTGTCCATTGATATGCATTGCACCTAAGACCTGCAGTTCCAAATTGAATCCAACTGCCCTCTGAAATATCAGCTTCACAACATACTCCAGTAGGACAGCTTGATTATGTGACCATACTGTCTATCACAAGGCTGGGTGAGAAAAGTTATCTGGGCAGGAATAAAGCCAAGCTATCTTCAAGGAGGCCTACCTCTTGCATACCTGAGACTTATAATACATAAAAGGTAACTGAACTCAGTTAAATTCATGGGAATCATAGTCTTAGTTGGTCATGCACATTGGTTTTAGTTTCTTAACCATGAATAGGTATACTTTTACCTATAACCAGCCTTTATTCGGTGCATGGAGTATGTTTTGTAGTAGCTTCACAACAAAGAAAATGATAAGCAGTTTTTTTTTTTAGGCTACATGTACACTGGAACTGCCTTATACATTAACTCTACTGGCAGCAGAAAAGCGCCAAACATTAGCCGCGTTTAGCTCTTTGACATTTATTTGTTTTTTTGGCCAGAGTACTTGCCATTAAAATAAATAAACATCCAAGAGCTAAAGGCGGTTAGCGCTTAGGTGCATTTACATGCATTTGGCATTTTTGGCCAAACTGTGGAGAGGGATGTTTAACTGCCCCTAATCTGTTGCTCCTAAACTCTGGTAAAAGCCTATGTATGTGTGCATGGACACAAAAGCTTTTATTGAGTTGAGTTCAGGGGCTTTAGCAAAAAAACACCAAAACCTCCTAAACTTACATTCAGGAGCAGCAGTGTACATGAGGCATTAGAGGCCCATAGATTTATGAGCATTCCTGTAATTAGTGACAGCAGAGGACCCCTGTACAAAAGAAACATTCTGGTTTTAGCTGAATATGTACAAAACGATTCTGCGCTGCCCTATATGAAACAAAAGCAGCTAACACAACCAACAAGGCATGGACAAGAGAAAAAAAGGGCAGGACCCCACTGTCGCCACTTCTTTTCTCAGCGCTGTTTTATCTGTTTTACCTGGATTTACATGTGTGAGTGTACATCTTTTTTAATAAATTACATATATTTTTTACGGATTTACACTATGTGGCCATTCCTTCTTTTTCCACTTGTCTACATCATTGTTTGGCTCTTCTAAACTCGATTCTGAGGGATACGATACCATCTGGCTTGCTTCATCTACATCGCCCCCCCTGGTTTGGGCACCCACCATTTAAAGGGATTCAGTAACAAGCCGGTTCATCCACAAGTATCATCTTTCCAGGTCGTCTCGAGTCACTCACCACCCAAGCCTATCTGACCCAACTTGGCGTATGCCCTTTGGGTCCATCCCATCTGGTAAGCCTCTTCATCTGTAGGTGGTGGTGTGTTTATTTTCATCATAGATGTCCCCTTGAAGTTTCAGTCTCTTGAAGGACTTCTCATATTGATGCTTTTTTGCCTTTTTTGCTTATCTTTGGGAACTTTCACAGTTTTTACATATTGGATATTCATTTCATTAGCGCTACACTTGTTTTGTTTTTTTCTCTGGTTTTAGCTGAAGCTCACCTTCTGATCTCCCCAACAATGGGCATACCCATTTGCCACAACATCACTTGCCCAGATACTGTCGCCTTAAAAAGCTCATAGTAGGGCACTTATATGTTGGATTGTAATGCTATTTGCCTACTTTTTGTTCGGCACTTCTGCCACGTGTCTATTTGCTAACTTGTATGCTCTGACCACATTATCATTATCACTGGGCAAGATAATGAGAAGTGGGAGTAAGGGTCTTTTTCTATCTACACCACCTGACCTTCCACATAGCTTCCTGATATACCTACACCTTCCAACTTTCTGTGATGAGAAAAGGGTAGACCTTTTTGTACAAAGTATGTAAGCAAAGGACACATCCTTGCCCTAATTATGCGGACCACAAAGAATTAATTATATTAAAGCGGAGTTCCAACCAAAAATGGAACTTCCGCTTTTCCGGTTCCTCCCCCCCTCCGGTGTCACATTTGGCACCTTTCAGGGGGGAGCAGATACCTGTCTAATACAGGTATTTTGCTCCCACTTCCGAGTATAGATACACAAGCCACCCGCGGGTATCTATGCCACTTCCGGTGCCTCCTCCGTTCCCCCCCCCCCCCACCGCTGTCTTCTGGGAGACACACAGGTCCCAGAAGACAACAGGGACCAGTGGGATAGCGCAGTGCGAGTCGTGCATGCGCAGTAGGAAACCAGGAAGTGAAGCCACAAGGCTTCACTTCCTGATTCCCTTACTGAAGATGGCGATGGCAGCACCCTACAGCCGAGGGATAGATCGGCTTCGGGTGCCGACATCGCGGGCGCCCTGGACAGGTAAGTGTCCTTATTTTAAAAGTCAGCAGCTGCAGTATTTGTAGCTACTGATTTAAAAAAAAAAAAAAATTGGCGGACCTCCGCTTTAAGTAATTATAAGAATAGAGGGATTGGTTCCAAAGGAAGGACAGTTGGGAGCTGTGTATACCAACTCTGGATGTCCAGTTACATAAGCAATATTTGAACATCTTAGAGGAGAAGTCACAGTGATGTGGGTGTATCTTTTCCTGAACTGTCATAGGAATGGTTAGGCTGGAAATTACAGCAAAAGCCTTTGCTTCTTCAGGAACTTCAAACAAGTGCAATCTCTGCAACCCTTATGCCCCGTACACACGGTCGGACTTTGTTCGGACATTCCGACAACAAAATCCTAGGATTTTTTCCGACGGATGTTGGCTCAAACTTGTCTTGCATACACACGGTCACACAAAGTTGTCGGAAAATCCGATCGTTCTGAACGCGGTGACGTAAAACACGTACGTCGGGACTATAAACGGGGCAGTGGCCAATAGCTTTCATCTCTTTATTTATTCTGAGCATGCGTGGCACTTTGTCCGTCGGATTTGGGTACACACGATCGGAATTTCCGACAACGGATTTTGTTGTCGGAAAATTTTATATCCTGCTCTCAAACTTTGTGTGTCGGAAAATCCGATGGAAAATGTGTGATGGAGCCCACACACAGTCGGAATTTCCGACAACAAGGTCCTATCACACATTTTCCGTCGGAAAATCTGACCGTGTGTACGGGGCATTGGAGATGATCCCCACTTGTGTAATAGAAAGGCCACAATGGGGTTCATTTATCTTGCTGTGACCACAAAGCACACTGTGGCTGTCATTTGTTTAAGGAGGCAAAAAAATTTCCTCTCATGCACCCTGGCTAGATTTTGGTGAACACTCTTACCCTATAAATTTAGAATAATTTAGAATAATCATGTGGTCATAGGGAATAACTGGAAACTTTCTGTAGCCACAGAATGCCTTCTTTTTTAAAGTATTTGAAGAAGAAATTGTTGCTGTTGTCACAAGCAAGATGTCAATATCATATATGAATTTCCCTATGTTGGAATAAAAAGATGAAGGGGATAATCTGGTTGCACTGAGCTTCTTGGACAGGTCTTCCACCTGAGACTTTAATAAATAGGATCAATAGGGGTCACTGATAAGAAGTCTAAACATTATTTTTTTGTGATTTGTTTAGGCACTGCCAAAAGTACAATATATACTGGTGCCATTCGAATATTTACTTCAGTTTCTTTGAAGCTTTCATTGTATGTGCTGTCTGGAGTACTCCGCTGATCGTCTTTGAGGTAGTCTGTATGTTGGCTGATATGTCCTCCGTAGTGACTTTGCTCAAAAATCACACTCCTGGGTTCCTCACTGTCTCCTCTGTAAGGCACGGAGGGTGACATAAATACTGGTGTGAATTCCTCTGCTTTTACCACGGTGGCCGAGGAAGCAGGGGCAGAGGGACTGTTTGATAAGTTGCTGTTATACTGTTCTCTCTTAGAGGAGTCTACAGTCTCTGTGTTCAAGGAAAGGTTCACCGGAAGTGTCTTCAGAACTTGCACCCTGTTCTCTCCAGTGCTCAGGTTACCTGAAGATTCAGAACTCTGAATGCCGTTCCTGGATGTACAAGAATTAGAAAAGCTCATTATAACAGATGGCAAAGAAAGGGGATAAATATTAACCTACAGATGTGTTTTAATACATAGCATGTATATAGGTGGCCATAATTGCTAGATATACAGCTTTCCTTCTGGATGCTTAGTCCCAATTCACACCTGTGCGATTTGCTGTGCTTTGGCCGTCACACGACACAAGAGGAATCCCATTATTGTCTATGGGGCCAATTCACACCTATGCAATGCACTTCTGTGTGACTTGGAAAATGATGCTGGTGCTTCTTTTTATATGTATTTAGCTCCATAGACAGCACATGTAAAACACATGAAAAACATAGAACATTGACAACATATAAAAAAAAAGAAAGAAAATGCAGACACCAACTGGCAACCTAGCCCAAAAGAAATAGTATCACAATCTTTTTTTTCCATTATTGAGTTCCCAGTTAGACAAAGTACATGTAAGTACTTTGTCCCATCTCCCTAGATGCCCTGTAACACTAGCTGCAAAGTCAGACAGGCCACCAGCCACCCGACACTGCAGCTAACAAGCAGGTGTCCACGGTGCTTTATAGCGCCTCTCTCCAAATCCCAGCATTTTCCGAGGAAAGCATCGGCAAGAGGATTGCAGAGGGAGGTGGGACATGTCAACCTCCCATCTCTTTGCTTTTCTGGTGCCCGTGCTTGCCTCAGGCAAGTGCTTGGAGCCAGAGATAGGCACTAAAGTAAGAGATAGGCACTAAAGTAAGAGATGGGCCCTAAAAGCAAAGCAGCTGTCTCCTTACTAAGTGTTGGGTGGCTGTGAGCCAAGGAAGGCAGGGGGTGCCTGCAGCTAGTGTTACAGGCCACCTAGGGAGAATGGACAAAGTACTACATGTATTTTATCCCATCAGGAACTCAATAATGTAAAAAAATCTTTAAAATGTGAGTGTACTCTCCTATTACCTCACTGTATGTCTATTGGTCTACTCAAATTCAATGAACACAATACAATCTCAAAGTTTTCTCAGCAATTATGTTGATTGCGCTGTCTGGCACACACCAAAGAATTTTTTTATGAATCTACATATTAAATACAATTATAAAAATAAATTTTAAAAAATACATAAAATGTAAACAATAGCTTAAAGAGAAACTGCCGTCTGCTCACATAATTTGTAATAAAAACATCTTTGCTATTCTGAAGCTTCCCTCCAACCACTTTGCATATTATTTTATATATACTGTGATTCTGTACTTGCCAAATATGCTGCAGAAATCTCCCTCCACGAAGTGTGGCTGCATCCATTTTAACTGTGGGCAGCTGAAGCTGCTTCCAGTTCACTTCCTGGATTTACAGACACACAGAGGCACACCTCCAGCTCTGCAGACCTGCAGCTCTCATTGGCTCTCTTATGACTCATCCCCCTTCCTTCCTGGCAAACTCTCACAAGAGTGCGAGAGAGAGCTGTGCGTGATTTGATAAGCCTAGGCTAATTACCAGACAAGAGACAGGAAGTGGTATTTACTGGCAGAAAATAAAAATACTTTCAAAAGTTAAAACAACAAGGGCAGATTTAATAGATGGAAAGTTGAAAAAATGACTGAAGGTCGGCTTTAAATGTGGAATTGCTGAACTACACTAATGTATCTTTTTAATACTAACAACAATAGCAATACAGCTTTAATTGTGATCTCCTCTACACACTTGTGCAGATCATTGTCTGTCCTGGTAGCATCTCATACAGCATGCCAGATATCACATTACAGTTCCTTATCTATGAGTAGCAGAAAACCTGAAGTTGTTTTATGATTGTCCTTATCATTAGTAAAGATTGATAGGAAGAGAGCAATAGGCAATTGTCATAATTGTGACATCACATTTCCACATTTTGGTACTGACAAGTGAAATAGTTTCATGCTCACCCTGGACATTGTGATTGGAATATAAACCAAGATACATCTGAAATTGTATTTTGTTTAAATGGTGATTAGATTTCCTTCCATATAGGTTATACTTGCATGGCATCACAAAATTTCCTTTCTATAACCAGAAAAGAGGTGTACAGAAGTTGGATATTTTATCCAGTATCAGTTATCTGTAATTGGGCAGCCTTGTGCTCTTGCCACATGATTTCAATGGCACTCCAACAAACTAAAGGTATGCACCTCCAATGCACCTACATTACAAGGCAACACAAGGCACAGTGACACACTACTGACATAGAACATAGAAGAGTGACAGTAGAGAAAAACCTTTGATCCATCATGTCTGCCCCATTTTTTTTTGTTTGTTTGTTTTAACCTTTTTGTATAGTATAGTATAGTATAGTATAGATCTATGTTTCTCCCAAGCAAGTTTAAAGCGGGGTTCCACTCAAATTTTTAACTTAATCTTACCCCCTTCAGTTAATTGCATAGATGTTCAAATGCCACACGAAAAAATTTTTTATCGCTGTAATTACCTTTATATTGTACTTTATTGTGGCACTTCCTGTCTCTCCTCCCATGGGAGTAGGCATGTTTATTGCCTTTCCACGGCGCCGCACTGTCTCCTGGGAGCTTAGTGTCAGGCTTCCCAAGATTCAGTGCGGGAACAATGATCATGCTTGTGAACAAGCTGTGAATGAACAGCATTCACCGCATCCAGGAAATCAATGTTTGTGGGCTTCACATGCCCACAAGCAAGATGGAAACAGCCAGCATCACATTTTTTAAGTTATTCTTCAGTACGAAAACAGACAGAGGCGGAAATATTACACCCAAACTGTGAGTATTATTTTGGGGTTAGCAAAGTGTCTCAATGACCTAAAAAAAAAAAGATTGGTCGCCGGACTCCCACTTTAAATTCACTCCCAAACTCTCCCCAACAAGTTTTGTAAGTGGGGTCTCCAGATCTGAACACAGTGGGCTCAATTTACAGAACCAGATCGCATGTGGTATGTAGGTGACGAAACACAATTTCCGCATACCGTATGCAATACCGCATACGATCATAAAACTGTCAATTCACTATACCATTCTGCGTTATTTACCGCAAAATGCTGAAAACGCTCGGTAAAATACCACATGAACAGGCGTTACACTCAATTTGCAGAGGGGAATAAATAATTAAATGCATACGGTAATTAAGTAGTGATCGAGGCACGTGGTATTTATGGAATGTGTACTGGTTGTTAAGGAGCGTGCAACAACTAATGTGTTATCAGCTGTCAGCAGGGTTCCCCGCTGACAGCTGAATGTAAAAAAAAGAATTGCCTGCAATAACAAATTAGGGATAAAAACAGCCTTGGGGTCTGGTATTGATTTTGAAGGGAACCCCTATGCCAAAATTTAAGCAAGGCTGTGGGGTCCCCCCAAAATTCATACCAGACCCTTATCCGACAGTGTGGCTTAGAGCATGTCCAATGTGACAGAAATGTAACTGTTTTTTGAAACTGGTAAATCTATGGGTTTATTTCCACTTTAACAACCATGACATTTACTGGTTGTGATGCTGGATTCCACCCCCTCCTTAACAACGTGGTCTTTACTACTGGTAATAAATACATTGGCTACCGCCCATAATTACTTAACCACATGTTTTCACTACTAAACTACTGCATGACTTCATAAAATAAATCATGCGGTATTTTAGTAGCGCTTTTTCATAAAACTTCTTGAAAAACGTTGTGCTGTATCTTACCGCATCCTCAGAAGTGGTAAGATATCGCTTTGTGAATGGTGCCCAGTATTCTAAATGGGGTCTAATTAAAGATCTATATAGGAGAATCTTCTTCCTGCTGGTGATCCCTTTAGTGATATCTAAAGATCTATACAAAGGAATCTGGACTTTTTTCCTCGTGCTGGTGGCCCTCTATTGATAACTAAAGATCTATATAGGGGAATTAGGACCTCCTTCCTACTGCTGGTGACCCCTCTAGTGATAGCTAAAGCTCTATAGATGGGAATCAGAACCTCCTTTGTCTTGCTGGTGACCCCTCTAGTGCTAACTATAGATCTATATAGGCGAATCAGGAACTCCCTGCTATTGTTAGTGACCCCTCTAGTGATAGCTAAAGATTTATATTAGGCAATCCTTCCTCAGGCTGGTGACCCCTCAAGTTATAAGGAAAGATCTATACAGGGGTATCATGACCTTTTTCCTCCTGCTGGTGACCCCTTTAACTGATAAATAAAGTTCTATAAAGAGAAATAAGGACCTCCTTCCTCCCACTGGTGATCTCTCTAGTGATAAATAAAAGATCTATAAAGAGGAAACAACAACAAAAATACACCTCCTGCACAAAAATGCAGTGTCCTAGTAAGTGGATTGAGCATAGCTCCACGTCACGGGGATGTAGCCATGAGCCTTGCTGCCCTCTTGGATTGGGGATGCCCTGAAGCCAGCTATTGAAAAGCAATTGTTCAAAATTTTACTCACAAACAAGTGAAGAAGGTGTATCCTTCAAAACACATTCGCCAGTAACAACCCTGCTGAGGTCTCCTTGGACTTTGGAGTGAACGGAGTCGTTGACTACAGGGCTACAAATGAGTAGCTTGATGAGCGATTTTAATTCACTTGTTTGTGAGTGTTTTTTTTTTAATTTTAAACTATTGCTTTTCAATAAATCTGGGAGAATGCACTAGGCTGGTGCGCCTTCATTTGTTTGTGTTTTGTACAATCTATAAAGGGGTATCAAGACCTCCTAACTCATGCTGGTGACCCCTCTAGTGATGTACCCCGGAATTATATTCCCTTTCTTTACTGTCATACCACACCGATTGCTTATTTTACAGTCATCTGAAAAAAGGCACCCCAAACCTTTTTCTCTCTGTACCCCAAACACTGTTTTCTACGTTTCAGGATTCGTTTCGTCTTAGTTCAGTATTTTGTATTTATAATCACTGAACTGCAGTTTCCACTGTATTGACCAATCATGTAGCAATGGCATTTCCATGTTACGAACTCCTCCAGGACCTTATTGCAACCTTATTGCACACCTACTGTGTGTTGTGTTGTGCTGCATTGGAAACAAAATGGTGCATGTTCAATTGAAGGTCCATGGTGGTGCGTTGGCAGTTGAATTCAAATGAATTGACTGTCTTAATGCAACACATGGTCATATATTCCATAATGCACTGCACCAGACCAGATCTGAAGGGGCCCTAAAGGAATCAAAACTACTCTAAAACCAATAACTGAAAGTAAAAAAAAAATACTTATTGTACTTCAGTTACCTTTTCTCTTGCTCATCATGTTCATTTATTTTACTTAGAGGCAATGCCCTTTTATCCCTTGGTACCTGCAAACAGAATGAGATAGGGAGATTTTTTATTGTTATTCAGCAGCCCAACTCCAGGCAACTCTTTATCTTGTTTTGTATAGAGTGGTAGAATGTAAGATTTTTATTACTTTATGTTTTCCTACTGGGGACATTTCCCTTCGTTTTCTGTGAAGTGAAGGGAAAATCTATCCAATGGGATCACAGACAGACAAAAAGTCATTTTCCTGGGACATTTTGTATGACTTTTTGGGACTTTTTGGATGTGTTTCAGTTGGAGAGACTCCCCATCGGTCCCTGTTCTGGTAGGAAATGAAGGGATATTTCCCCAACAGGGACACACACAGAAACAATCTTCCCAGATGGAAATTATATTAATAATACTGACACAGACTGAAGTAAAAACCTGAGTCAAGTAATAAAGTGAACCAGCAGCGCATACCTTAATTTCCCTTCCTAGCAGCTCCCTTGAGCTGTGTGGAAAGAAAGAAAGCCTGTGTAATTTATGAATTGCTGTAGTTGTAGCTTACACATGGTTTATGGACACAGCTTGTCACAGTGCTGATTGGCCCAGTGCTGTCACATGGAGGTCAGCTATATGTTCCTCCATACCTGGATGTACCAGGTCTTTCCTTTGGCTACCAGTGCTCAATAGAATGGCGAGAAAGTAAAGGAAAGGTGAGTATGTGCTACAGGCATGACAGTTTAAAAACAAACCTGTTACTCTTAACGGGCAAAGGCTTTAAGCTTTTACGCATGGATTCAGGTGAGTATAAAAACCAGGCTTTTGTGGAATGTATAATCGTAAAAGCATGGTGTATCACCATCAGACGGTGTTGTCTAGTAAAATGAATGCCCCTGTCCTACACACTCATACACCCCTCTGGTATATCAATCAGCTACTTGAATTACTATCTCTACCTGACTTTTGCGCGTGGGCTTCTTGGGGTATAACTTACTTATTTCACGTGTTTACTATTACTGGTATTAGAACATTTCATTAGCTCAATGAAGACTTTGCCCTTCCCAACTCCATGTTTTTTCGCAACCTCCACACTTTCGGAGGTGAATATGGGGGGCTTGGAAGAGAGAGAGTGGGATGAGATCTTAGACTCGTGTAAATTGGTCGTTCCCAAACTATCTGACAGGCTTATACACCTATATATTTTCCATAGGGCCTATCTGTATGTTTAGATATTGTCCCTCATATAGCTCCCAGTGCCTTAGATGCTCCACCACTAGAGGTACCGTCTATCATTTAGCGTTGGCCTGTCCTGTGATAAAAGGCTACCGACCAACGTTGTCAAATTTTTACATGAAATGGGCTCACTTCTGACCCTGAACCCTAAACAATGTATCTTTGAACGCTTTTCGGACCCCGACGCTGACAAATACCTGACAATCTTTTTGGCAGGAAACCCTTTTCAGTGCCAATAGCTGGACATTGGATACAGGCTCTTCCTCCTACATTCCTATCATGGGTCTCTGAAGTTAATGCTACGCTCTCTTATAAGAAATTTATATATAATCACAGGGAATGTCCCACCAAGTATAATAAAGTCTGGGATAGCAGTTGCAGCCACATTTGAATAACCCTGGTGTTCTGGCCATGGTTATTATGTTTCCAGTTTTTATTCCCAGTTTTCCCTCTCCAAGCACCCAGTAACCGCACAATGACTAAAGCAAAATTTTTGTATGGGTTTATCACCAATGACTATTCATTAGCCACGTGTTTTTAAGTCTGACTAGCTGTACCAAATGTATGCACTCAAGATTGTAACCTTCCGTATTGTTTACGCAGGGCTTTTTTTCCTTATAAAATAAGTGCAGGAACTCAACCACAACCTTCAAAACCCCCCTTCCCCCACCCACACACACACACAAATACCCTCCAAATCACATCAAATAGTGGGTGTAGTCAAATTTCACTTACAGTGGGAAGGTCTTGAAGGGGCATTAAATACCAGGAGTGCATAGTATAATACATGGTAAGTACACAGTGCAGAGGTTTTTTTTTTTTGGGGGGGGGGGGTTACACACAAAGTTCAGGGGTGCGCTGCATACAGAGTGCAAAATTCACTTTTACCTTATAATAATCATATAAAAGGCCAAGGGCAGCAGCACTGTCTTCATCTCCATTTATGCTCATCATTGCCTTTGTGGCAGCCGTCAATGGATTTTCCAGGTACGTCTTCCAGGCCTCATCCTCACTTGTGTACGGTCGTCGGGAGTTAAAAGCTGCTTCATTGGACACCAAGACCACAAGCCTTTTACTAAATTAAATAAAAAAACAATATTTATTCATTACTGTACTAGATTGCTGACACTCAACACTGAATAAAGGGAAGACATATGATATTTTCAATCATTTTATGATACACAATGTAAAACAGTAACATAATTTAACATAAAGTAACATAAAATAACATTATCCATGTGATAATGTTTTAAAAACTTTGTTTCTAAAAATAGTTTGTAACTATATATGTACATGAAGGCAACCATAGATTCTTATTACATATGGGGACTCTGCTTCCTGCTTTGCAATGCTAACCAAAGGTTGTATTTTACTGCTTTTTCTCACAAGCAAAAATCTATGAGCTGAAAACAACGCACTTCCTGTGTGCCTGAAATTTAACAGTATATTAACAGTTGTAAGGCAAAAGGGCTGAATGGAGGCTGAATCAGGTGAGGAGCCCCCACTAGTGATTAATCACAAAGTCTCTATATTTATTGCAATATTAAATTTAGAAGTACTGTACAAGCGTTTAAATATGTGAATGTCACATAAAAAATACTCTAACTAATGCAATAATAACTTCAAATATATCTTGTAGCGTAAGACTTTTATAAGCCATAACAAGCGATAAGAGGGACATGTACTGTGTAAGCTGTGCCCAAAGAAGGCAAGCAGAGGGCAAAGGACTAGTCACTAGTATTAGCGATCCTTCCCTAGTTACTGTCTCAGGCTAGCTATACATCCCTAGATTTATCCATCCACACTAAACAACTTAGAGGGAAGAACCTCTGCTTCCTGCTATTGTATTCAAGTAGACACAACACCCGAGGCTGCTTGAATACCGGAATGGTGACTGCCTCTGATAGGATACAGTCACTGCTTGGTCAAAAAAATTTCAACCTTCCTTTTTTAATTAAAGAGTTTTGAGTCAATGGTGCTGACAGGGCCTCCCACAACTCGAACCATGTATGACCAGCATTGTCATGCTCTCATTGCCACTGTGTATCTATGTGGAGTTGGCTATCATGTAAGAGTAACAGGGGCTTTGCTTCATCATGTCAGAGCTGGCTGGTGGGGTAATAATCAGCAAGCTGCAAGAATGGTGAACAAAGCACAAATCCACATAATGAATGAAGGGAGAAGCAGAGAGATCTTTGTACTGCAGGTCTTCAGGTACAGCTTCCTCTTCAGCAAGGAGAACAGTGAGCAACATAGTAGTGACATAATCAAATCTCACTCCAAATCAGAGGCAGCAGTGCCTTAGATGAGCTCACACTGCAAATATACAAATATTAGGCTATAGAAGTGCCTAGGCACAGTCACATCAGGAAGAGCACTGCTGATTTTTTATGAGAAATTAAAGGCGATATATACATATTTTCCAGTGTACTGTGTAGGAGCATTTAACATCTAGATGTTCCCTAGACGACAGCAAATCTTCAAATTTTTAATTCAGGTGCACTTTAATATCAGTTGCACTGATGTGTATTGACGTGTTTTAAACTTGGTGCTTGGTCGGGCTTTGAAAAAACTTTATTGACCTGAGTGGCAAAATGCAGCATGCAAGACTGATCTCCAGCACAATATAACTCATGCATTGCCCATGCATTTAGCCTGCTCTTAAAAGTGTAGCAAAATGCATGGCAATATAACTGGTGTAAGATCCGAAAAGCAGCAGAGAATGCCAGCAAACTCCATCGCACCTGCATGGTGTGAACGGAGCCTAAAATTGGTTTTTCCCATTTTCTCAATCTTGGAATCCTATTTTAACACAAAATAATAGAGCATCTTTGTAGAATGTGCCATGAAGTCATTATTGGCAGAGTGCCCGAACAAGTCACAAAGCTCTGGCATGTACCATACATTTGCAGTAATGTAGATAGAGGTAGGAGAGTGGATGTGTTTATATGTATCGAGGTGACGACATAGATATCCAGTGTTTACTGAGGAATGTTCTGCTATATATCTTAGCAGATATTCATCTCTAGGAAAAGAACTGCTCTATGTGAAAATTCTATGTTAATGGAAACTGTGTTTTGTAATACTCGATGTATCTCTAATAGTTCTGGGATTCATGGTCTCACATTCGGTTTTCTTCAAAGACAAAGAATAAGACAGAAAACTTCACCAACAGATATTAATAGATCCATTAAATACTTGACTGACTCTTTTATTGGGTGAGGAAGAGCAAGATATCAGCATGAAGCACTGTGGTTAGTGGTTATCACTTTCGGCTTGCAGCACTGGGGTCTCCGGTTTGTGTCCCAGACACTATCTGCATGGAGTTTGCATGTTCTCACTGTCCTTGCGTGGGTTTCCTCCCATACTCTAAAGACATGCTGGTAGGTTATTTGGCCCCAGTCATGTATGTATAAATGGGAGATATGGACTGTATACTCCTTGAGGGCAGGGACTGACACAAATGTACAATATATAAAGTACTGTGTAAATTGTTGGCACTAAAAATATCTGTAATAAATATTAGTGGAGCACCAAAATGAAAATTTCAGTATCAAAACCCAAAAATCTGTATGCATTTGGCTGAAACCGAAATTTATGGTTTTTAGAAATTAAATATATTTTTTATAAATAATTGTATTATATTCAATTTTGTAATTAATATCATGAATTTAAATCAATTTGAATTTATTGTTGGCCATCATCAGTACCTTTTGAAGCAGTGTTAAAAATCCTACTTGCTGCATTTTTGGCGCATATTTGTCAAACCACTCCAAAAACACACCTCACATTGAAATGCATTGAAAACGCATCAAGAACACATCAAAAATACACCTGTGTTGCCTTTATGAGTCACATGACCTATGGAAAAACACACCATAAGCAAGGTAAAATTAAAAATGGCTGGTGTTTTCCACAGTCGTTATCGGCACTTTTTTCTTTTGGCACAACGCTGAAAACCCTATTTTCGGCCTATAATTTTTGTCGGACAAAATTTCGGTGCATTGAAGGCCAGTTTGGTTAGAAGTCAATAACCCTTTAATCACCCTGCCGGTATTCCAGAGTGTGGCTCGGGGTGGATTTTCAGTACCAAAAGCGGTAACCCCGAGCCAGACTCGGGATCACATCGCAGGATCCAGGAAGAGCTTACTTACCTTGTCCCCATGATCCTGCGATGTCTCCCTGCAGTGTGAGCGAGCCGTCCTCCACTCGATCTATCACAGTGCCCGGGCTCCGTTCCCTGCGATCGTTGCGACGCACGGGGTCGGAGAACGGCACCAAATTCAAAAAGTAAAACACACAATACATATACAGTACACTGTAATCTTACAGATTACATGACTGGTGTATAGCTGATTTTCGTGTGCTCCCCTTAACCAAAACCCATTCCACTACTTGCCTAACCTTACTTATTAAAATGATCCCCACACACCTTCTGGATTAAATGGCCATCCGGCCCCTTTATTACCAAATAACAATTTTTATAAAAAAAAAAATCAATTTAACAATATATAACCGTATATATAAATATATATATATATATATATATATAAAACAGAAATATTATATATATATATATATATATATATATATATATATATATATATATATATATATATATAAAACACTTATAATAAACCCCAGCTTTTTTAAACTCCTGCTCTGTCTGAGGTTCGTGAAGGAAGGTATATCTACCGCATCGGCTGCACCACCACCACCACAGTATCCTTGGCCCCTAGCCGTGATCCCACTAGCACAGGGATGAACCATTGCCACCTTCATACCACTGCAGCCCAATGACATTATTTCCAGCTAGGGAGGGTAGCAAACCGAGATAGGTCCAACCCTCCCCACACCATATCCTGTTTACCTTCCACCATTTCAACCTACACAAACCAGAGACCCATGCCACAGACTCCCACCGGTGACCACCTCACACGTGGGAGGCCCGCCACAGCCGACAGGCCTGCTGCATCCCATCCTGGAGGCCCAGGAACCACATGTCAATCCCAACAGCTGACAAAAGTACCCCATCGGCCCTTAAGTACAGACCAAAGTCCTGTTCCAATTCAAAATGGCGGACCACCAATCCACAATTGCGAACCACAAATTTGGCCACAAATAAATAACCTTTATCCTGGTCTTGTTGATTCGCTCAACAGACCGGGCACCCCTTCAAGTTGCCCTGTCAATCATATCTGACCACACCACCACTGTCTCTGGAAATGCTAACCTTAAACGTAAGAAATCCCCTTTGACATCTTGAATAAGATCCCTCGAGGCCTTGATACTCAAATCATTACCCCCTACGTGCAACAACAGCACATCTGGGGGGCCTATCCAGCCTCGCGTACCGCTGCACTTCAGGAAGGACGCGGGCCCACAGCATGCCCGGAATCCCAATCCACCGCACAAAGCTTCCTTCCTTGGGAAACCCAACTGCCTTCCCGTCTGACCAAGGCCCTTCTTGCTCCCCAAAATACGTATGAGTGCCCCATGATCCATATCAGGCACACCGGGCCTGAAAGTCAGAAAGGGAAACATAGACACACACACCAATCTTCATTCATACCACGCAGCAGGCTCCCCCGAACTTGCAGGTTCCCTCATTGAACTGCCAACAGAAACCCTTGCGCTTAACGGCTGATAGTGACGAGGTGTTGGCCCCCCCCCGGCCCCGCTATGAAAGGGCTGCGGCACCGCCCTGGCTTGCGTCATGAGCTTCAAACACAGCCCAATATCTTTTTGATTCCACCGCAACGACGGCCGAAGAGCCTTTCGCTGCCGGAACTGCTCCTCGTACCTAAGCCAGGCCACCCCCCCATAAACCCTTTGTGCCTCACTGATGGAATCCAGGTAACAGAACAGCCCCGAACAATTGTCCTGAGCCTTCTCCCCAGTGATGCTCGCTAAAATATGAAACGCCTGCGACCAATTAGCAAACGTTCTAGGAATCAGCCGATAACGCCGTTTCTCCTCTTCTTCCTTTTTGCTCTTGTCCAGCTTAATCTTGTCCAGATTAAACTTTTCCAGCGGAAGGTGCAATCCCCCGCTTCCCCCAGCAATGGCCGCGGCCGCTCGGGGGAGGGGCCCGCGCCAGTAACCACAAGTCGTCCACGCCAAGCACTGCCAGACACAGGGGAATGCTCTGCCCTGTCCTGATCCCTTGTAGAAGGAGGCCTGGAGGGGGATGCTTATGGCGCCCTCCCAGCCGGGTCCCACCCACGATGGGGATTCCTCCCAGCCCCAGCAGCCATGGCTAGGCGCTTGGCCCTGGGCGCTGGAGGGTCAGAATTCGGGCTCCCGGATTGGCGGCTCACCCGAGGGGTCTCACCCGGCCTAAAACGCGCAGGAGGCCAAGACCTCCTCGCACGCGATGTTAAGGGAGCTGGCGGAGCTGAGTCCTGCCCCGACCCCTGTAGCAACACCATGAGCTGAGAATTCAGCCACTGCGTGCCGGCTGTCCTAAGCTATTCTATAAGTCTGTAAAAGGTCTCCATGCTGACAGTAAAAAACCTTACCTATACCTCCCACTGCCTCTGCTGCCCCATGAATGACTAACCCCTTCCCTCTGCAGGGTCAAAATTAACTTTACACTCCCCCCCCTGACCAATCCAAAAACTCCCCTTCCCCTTTCTCCTGACCACTTGTCAACATCCTGTGCACCCACTACAGCTGTCCCCAGTCATGTTCGCCCTCCACCTAAGGTTCCCTTTTCATTCCGTGCTTATTCTTTACTGTATCAATTTATTTCAACTCCCTTTTGTCCCTAGTGGTTTCTCCAGTGTCCTGCATGCAGTTTTATATTATAAAAACTGTTCTTTTTGCCTGGAAACAGGAGATTGTCCATAGCAACCAAAACCGTCCCTTTACATCAAAAGCAGGTTTAGACCAGCTAGAAAACAGCGATAATAAAATTAGAATCACTCGCAGAATTGAGCGATAGTGATTTGTGGGGAAATCTGTCATCAAACACTGAAAGTAAAGACAGCGACAATCTGCAACTGAGCAAATTTCAGTGTTTTTGATTTGATTACATTATTGAATCATTTTTATTATTATATTATTATTTCTTATACTTATTTATAGTTATTTATTATATTATAATTTATGATTTAGTGTTTCAAACTTTATCATACTTGGGATTCTACTAGACTCTTGTTTGGACAGATTTAAGTGTGTTATTCCTAAGAATTACAGGCCTACAATATAAAATGTCAAATTTCCATGCAAAATAATGGTACCGCTTTCAGCACCTAAAATCTGAAATAGTCGCCAGGGAGGTTAATGCCCTTGGGTATTTTGATCTTTATGACCTAAAGTGATGCTGTATAGAATGTTTTCAAGGGAATGTGTACAGTCGGTCCCCTACATACGAACCTTCGAGTTGCGAACTTTCAAAATATGTGAACGTGTGTTTGCACATGTGATCACCGTACCAACACAAGCAATGTTGGTACAGCGATCTCCCCAGCTGTGCAATTGTCTTCTGACAGGGGGACTCCACCCGTCAGAACAAACCAGTCAGCGCTCACAGCCTTTGTCTGCAAGTACTGATCTTTGTTGGACTTACGAACAAGTTGGACTTATGAACGAGCTCCCGGAACGGAACTCATTCGTAAGTAGAGGACTTACTGTATAGGTTGTAATTTAAAAAATTAAATACATCTGGTTTTTTTTTTCTTTTTTTTGTCAATAAAATATTTTTTTTTGCTTTGGATAAAGTGGTGAGGGGTTAGACCCCATTTTAGGTCTCTACTCCCTGTCTGTGTTCCTGCTCAGAAAATTCTCTCTCTCTTTTTTCCTAAAAAGCATTGTCACTAGGACTGAAAGCAAACTATAAGACCCCGCTCCGGCAGCGTTTTGCGAGTGGATTTAACCCCTTTTTGGCCGCTAGTGGGGGGTTAAAACCGTCCTGCTAGCGTCCGAACAGCGCCGCTAAAACGGCGGTAAAGCAGGGCTAAAAATAGCCCCGCTTTCGCCCAGGGCGGCTCAGTGTGAAAGGGGTCTAATACAACATTTTGAGTTGTCACCAAAATAGGAAAAAAAGGGTAAATCTTCCAATGGGGACACGCCTTCTAGTGATAACTAAGGCTGGCCATAGATGGTTCTGCCAAGGAGGAAGCGATGTCATAGGAGCGGGTGAATACTTTCACTACTCTCTCTTATGCCCCGTACACACGGTCGGACATTGATCGGACATTCCGACAACAAAATCCTAGGATTTTTTCCGACAGATGTTGGCTCAAACTTGTCTTGCATACACACGGTCACACAAAGTTGTCGGAAAATCCGATCATTCTGAACGCGGTGACGTAAAACACGTACGTCGGGACTATAAACGGGGCAGTAGCCAAAAGCTTTCATCTCTTTATTTATTCTGAGCATGCGTGGCACTTTGTGCGTCGGATTTGTGTACACACGATCGGAAATTCCGACAACGGATTTTGTTGTCGGAAAATGTTATAGCCTGCTCTCAAACTCTGTGTGTCGGAAAATCCGATGGAAAAAGTCCGATGGAGCCCACACACGGTCGGAATTTCCGACAACACGCTCCGATCGCACATTTTCCGTCGGAAGATCCGACCGTGTGTACGGAGCATTAGTGATCCATTCACTTGTAAGCTGTCACAGGGTTAGTAATCTGACATGGCTTCCAATTCTCTGACAGATGATCTATCACCTTTATTTCTGTATGGCATATGTTGGGTATTTAGATATACAAAGTTTTCAGAAAGATGGTGCTAAAAGCTCCTTGATGGAAGAAAATAACAAAAAAAAGTGTTTCATGCTTTGCAAGCTTACAAATAGTGAGAAAACCCGTGTCCTGGGGGTTTAAGCTGTCCAGAAAAGAAAATGGCAATATATAAGACAATTTATTTCTATTCCATCCATAACATTCCGCTTTTGTATCTAGAAGAAAGCAGTAGGAATATTTTGAGTGAAATGTGACAACTCATATCCTGGGAGGGGGAAAGCTTGATGATAATAAGGCTTACTACAGATTTAATATTATTCATGATTAGAATAATACAGCTCGCTATTTGACCCAAGGGCTGTTTTTGCATAAGAATAATGGGCTGTGAGCAGGATCACTCTACTGTCACAGAATAATCTTTTTTTACATTTTATACATTTGATGTTATAATACAGGAATTCAGCAGGAAAATCTATTTCATAAATATGCAGCAAATAGCTTTTTTAATGTATAGAATATATTTGAATATGAACAGATTTTTAGGGTAATATAAATTTATATCTACAGCTTTTAAACTTTGAATCGGTGAATCTGTGTATAGTTTTTTCCATTTTATATGGAAATAGTAGTTGCTATAGTAGCGAGTATTGAGTGAGTGCAATAACTTTGTCCGAAGTGCAGTAAACCACAGTGGCCATTTGGGTTTCAGCTCCCAGCCATCGTCAGTGCAGTATACTGTCTCATTGGCCCCCAAGCCTTACTGAATGGTGGAATAAATTGAACTTTTTGGCTCACACCTTCTTTGGACATGGTATGTTCCTTACTTTACAAGTACTACATGACCTTAATGATACCATACCCCAAAGGTCTTATTCGCAAGTAAGACACTTCTTCAATGCCCAAGAGTCCATCAACACTGTGCTAGAAAACTCACAGATTTTGAGACTTTATCCACCTCTGGCACTCCACTCCAGAATGTATTCTTCCACCTACACTCCTGCCTATACCTGATACATGCACCCAGTAAAGATCCAAAGCTTGGGAAAGAGACTTGGGTCTTAGCTTAACTGAGGAAGATCGGGAACAAATAAACACTATCCAAGCAAAAAAGCTCCATTCTTATTAATATAAAGGAAAGTAACTATAAATTGTGAACAAGACAGTACCACACACCGGAAGACATACATAAAATATCATTACCAGGGCTTTTTTTCTCGGAGAATAGGTGCAGGAACTCAACCTGTCTGAGTCACCTCTTTTCTCTGCCCCCTACCCACCTCTGACCACCGTCCCCTTGATTCCACCCCCTACCCACCTACCAGTACTGCCCCTTTTAGAGAATCCAGAACCAAGTATTATTTTGTGGTGCTAAATCATTTGTATGGAACATGGTAATGATAAAAAGAAAAGCAGTAAAATAGATCCCCTGCAGCCAGCAACAATAGAATCCCAGCAATAGATCCCCACACAACAATAGACTCCCCCAGCAACAATGGACACCACCCCAACAACAATAGATTCCCTGCAGCAACAGTGAACCACCCACAACAAAATATCACACTCAGTAACAAAATATCCACCCAAGCACATTAGACCCCCCCCCCAGCAGCAACAACAGATCTCCCAGCAGCCAGCATCAATAGATCCTCCAGCAGCCAGTAAAAATAGACCTCTCCCTCAACAGTAGATCCCTTCCAGCAACGTAAGACCCCCCCAGCTACAATAGATTCCCCATCAGAAACAATAGACCCTCACACAAAATCAGATCCCCACCAGTGACAATAGATCCCCCAGCAGCCAACATCAATAGACCCTCCAGCACACCCCATGCTATTACATACATTCAGTGCTGCAGGTGCCGGAACTGCGATCCCCCTGCGTTCCCGCTGAAAAAAAGCCCTGATCATTAGACATTCCAGATATCTGTTTCAAATGTTAGGTAGAGAAATGGGAAGGTACCACTTTTATGCCATAAGCAGCAGGCCTGTTTTGTGTAGGAGGAATTTGAATTATTCCGAAAAGTTGGTATATTTGCAGTTATTTTGGGTGAATTTGTGGGCATGTCCACCCTATACAGTGCCTTGAGAAAGTATTCATACCCCTTGATATTTTCCACATTTTGTCATGTTACAACCAAAAACGTAAATGTATTTTATTGTTTTTTTTTATGATAGACCAACACAAAGTGGCACATAATTGTGAAGTGGAAGAAAAATGATAAATGGTTTTCAAATTTTTTTTTTTTACAAATAAATATCTGAAAAGTGTGGAGTGCATTTCTATTCAGCCCCCTTTTCTCTGATACCCCTAACCAAAATCTAGTGGAACCAATTGCCTTCAGAAGTCACCTAATTAGTAAATAGAGTCCACCTGTGTGTAATGTAATCTCAGCTGTTCTATAAATACAGCTGTTCTGTGAAGCCCTCAGAGGTTTGTTAGAGAACCTTAGTGAACAAACAGCATCATGAAGGCCAAGGAACACACCAGACAGGTCAGGGATAACGTTGTGGAGAAGTTTAAAGTATGGTTAGGGTATAAAAAAAATCCCAAACTTGGAACATTTCACGGAGCATGTTCAATCCATCACTCGAAAATGGAAAGAGTATGGCACAACTGCAAACCTACCAAGACTTGGCTGTTTACCTAACTGACAGGCCGGGCAAGGAGAGCATTAATCAGAGAAGCAGCCAAGAGGCCCATGGTAACTCTGGAGGAGCTGCAGAGATCTACAGCTCAGGTGGGAGAATCTGTCCACAGGACAACTATTAGTTGTGCTCTCCACAAATCTGGCCTTTATGGAACAGTGGCAAGAAGAAAGTCATTGTTGAAAGAAAGCCATAAGAAGTCCTGTTTGCAGTTTGCAAAAAGCCAAGTGGGGAACACAGCAAACATGTGGAAGATGGTGCTCTGGTCAGATGAGGCCAACATTGAACTTTTTGACCTAAAAGCAAAACACTATGTGTGGCAGAAAACTAACACTGCACATCACCCTGAACACACCATCCCCACCATGAAACATGGTGGTGGCAGCATCATGTTGTGGGGATGTTTTCTTCAGCAGGGACAGGGAAGCCGGTCAGAGTTGATGGGAAGATGGATGGAGCCAAATGCAGGGCAATCTTATGCCGCGTACACACGGTCGGACTTTCCGGCATACTTGGTCCGGCGGACTTTTCCGGCGGACTTTTTCCCAAATGCCCGCCGGACCTAGATTTGAAAAAAGTTCTAAATCTTTCCGTCGGACTCAGTTTCGGGCGGAAAGTCCGCTCGTGTGTGTGCTGGTCCGACGGAAAGCCCGCTCGTGTGTAGGCTGGTCCGACGGACCAGATACGACGCGAGGGCAGGGTATTGCATCTCACGCTCACTGCAATAGGAAAAACAAATCTTCCTATTGCGGCGAGCGCGGGTCATACCAGGCCCTTAGGTCTGGTATGGATTATAAAGGGAACCCCGCTACGCCGAAAAAACGGCGTGGGGTCCCCCCTAAAATCCATACCAGACCCCGATCCGAGCACGCAGCCTGGCCGGTCCCCGCCCGCAGACCCCGACAACCAACGGCCAGGGTTGTCGGGAAGAGGCCCTTGTCCTCATCAACATGGGGACAAGGTGCTTTGGGGTGGGGGGGCCCCGCAGGGCGCCCCCCTCCCCCAAAGCACCCACCCCCCATGTTGAGGGCATGCGGCCTGGTACGGTTCAGGAGGGGGGGGGGCGCTCGCTCGTCCCCACCCCCTTTCCTGACCGGCCAGGCTGCGTGCTCGGATCGGGGTCTGGTATGGATTTTAGGGGGGACCCCACGCCGTTTTTTCGGCGTAGCGGGGTTCCCTTTATAATCCATACCAGACCTAAGGGCCTGGTATGCCCCGCGACGGGGCTCGCAAGGTGTCAATCTCGCCGATAAAAGCGGCAAGATTGACATCCTTTGCTAGTCCCGTCGCACCTGAGTCACGTTCAAAATGAACGGACTTGTCCGTGTGTGGGCAAGTCTGTTCATTCTGAAAGTCCGCCGGAACTCCGGCGAAAGTCCGTCGGAAAGACGGGCGGACTTAGCCCGCCGGAAAGTCCCGGCGTGTGTGGGCAAGTCCGTCCGTTTTAAAGTCCGGCGCACCTGGCGGACAAAGTCCGTCGGAAAATGTGCCGGACCAAGTAGGATAGAAAGTCCGACCGTGTGTACGCGGCATTAGACGAAAACCTATTAGAGTCTGCAAAAGACTTGAGATTGGGGCGGAGGTTCACCTTCCAACATGACAACGACCTCAAACATACAGCCAGAGCTACAATGGAATGGTTTAGATCAAAACATGTTCATGTGTGAGAATGGCCCAGTCAAAGTCCAGATCTAAATCCAATTGAGAATCTGTGGAGAGACTTGAAAATTGCTGTTCACAGACGCTCTCCATCCAATCTGAGAGAGCTTGAGCTATTTTGCAAAGAAAAGTGGGCAAAAAATGTCACTCTCTAGATGTGCAAAGCTGGTAGAGACATCCCCAAGAAGACTTGCAGCTGTAATTGCAGTGAAAGGCGGTTCTACAAAGTATTGACTCAGGGAGGCTGAATACAAATGCATGCCAACTTGCCAGTCCTTAGATGTGATGATTGCATTACTTTCCTATTGTCAGGCTAATGCCGCGTACACACGGTCGGACTTTTCGGCTACAAAAGTCCGACAGCCCGTCCGACAGACTTTCGACGGACTTTTGGCGGATTTGCGGCAGACTTTCTAACGAACGGACTTGCCTACATACGATCACACAAAAGTCCGACGGATTCGTACGTGATGACGTACACCGGACTAAAATAAGGAAGTTGATAGCCAGTAGCCAATAGCTGCCCTAGCGTGGGTTTTTGTCTGTCGGACTAGCACACAGACGAGTGGATTTCTGGGTCCGGCGTAGTTACGACGTAAAGATTTGAAGCATGTTTCAAATCTAAAGTCCGTCAGGTTTGCAGCTGGAAAAGTCCGCTGAAAGTCCGGGGAAGCCCACACACGATCGGATTGTCAGCCGGCTTTAGTCCGTCGGCGTCCGTCGGACTTTTGTAGACGAAAAGTCCGACCGCGTGTACGCAGCATAAGGCCTGCCATAAATTAAGTGATTTTCTTTCCTGCAACCACGGGAAAGCAGCATCTGTCAGGAATTAGTTAGATACAGCCAGACAGTATTAGTTTTGATGAGACACCCCTGCTTACGACTACACTTTTTGGGTTTAGATACACTTTAATATTAAAAAAATGGTTTAAAATGTAAACAAAAATGGTTAAAACCCACAAGCTTTTTTTCAACCCCTCTTTTTCTTTCTTACTGGCTTTCCAAAATGACAAATTTATTAATTTAGGCTTTGAATGGAAAGTTTAGTATATAACACTTTTTGTTGTTAAATAGTACATTTTTCTTATAGACGTCTTTAGGTAAGACCAAAAAGAGGCACAAAGAAGGAGGACAGAGAGACAGAGGATTTGGTTCCTAAAGAGACACAGTTGGAGTTATACAGTAGGCCAAAGGGGCCTTTAGGACGGCTCTAATCTGTCAAAGCCGTGAGAACAAATCTTAGGGCCCATCTGGGTGCTGGATGCATTTTCGGCTTTGAAAATAAGAACATTCTGGCATCTGCCAGGAATTTGGTCTCAGGTTATATGTCATCATCTAATGTTGTTTAACAGTGGGCAAATAGAGATAATTATTTCCGAATAAACAAATGTTTTTTTTCCAGTCCAGCAGACCAGCCTCTGTGTGCCACATATGATGATGCCAAGTTATGTTTAGCTGAAGCAATTAAGTAAACTCACATTAGAGATCAGATAATGCTTTGATAAGGCCGGGGAGGTAGATAACATGTAGGGCAGTGTATTCATTATAAACTGGATGGACTGTTTGCAGTTTTCAGAACAGTGGAGCTCTAAAGCGATCGGCCTGGAGGAGGAAGATGCATATGGCAGCTGCCAGCTGGCTCCATCACAAGTTTCCTGGACTATAGCCTTTTTACATAAGTTTAAAGCAGCACTCCTAATATATAGCTGAAACCCCCCTCTTAAAAGAAATGAGCTGCCGTTGCTGACTTTGATAAAAAAAAAGGTGAAAAATATTTTAAACTAAAAAAATTACAATTGTTCAGTATACATAGCGCTTTAGCAAACTACAGGCAGTCCCCTAGTTACAAATGACTCCTACTTACAAACAGAGGGAGACAACAGGAAGTGAGAAGAAATCTCCCCCTAGGAAGATAAATTCACTCCTGTAATGCCCCGTACACACGGTCGGACTTTCCGACGGAATATGTGCGATCGGAGCTTATTGTCGGAAATTCCGACTGTGTGTGGGCTCCATCGGACTTTTTCCGACACACAAAGTTTGAGAGCAGGCTGTAAAATTTTCCGACAACAAAATCCGATCCTTTAAATTCCAATCATGTGTAGACAAAGTGCCACGCATGCTCAGAATAAATTAAGAGATGAAAGCTATTGACTATTGCCCCGTTTATAGTCCCGACGTACGTGTTTTACGTCACTGCGTTCGGAACGATCGGATTTTCCGACAACTTTGTGCGACCGTGTGTATGCAATACAAGTTTGAGCCAACATCCGTTGGAAAAAAACGATGGATTTTGTTGTCGGAATGTCCAATCAATGTCCGATCGTGTGTACAGGGCATAAGAGTTATTATGGGAAAAAGGTACCTCCACTGGTGCTTTATCACCAATCCTTGTTTCCACAACATCCCAAAATTTTCTAAATCCGATTGTCATTGGGACAGAAAGTGAGGGGAGATCTTCTAAATGGGGCACAGACAGCAAAAGAAACATTACAGGGGTGTTAATCCTTCCCTATGCTATCCAAAAAGATGGCTGGAGCTATACTTAAAAAATGTACCTGTTCAGAATTACAAACAAATTCAACTTAACCCCTTCCCGACCGCCAATATACATCGGCAGAATGGCACCGGTGGGCAAAAGGGCGTACAGGTACGTCCCCTTTAAGATTCCCGTGCATGACCGCGCAATTTTCAGCTAAAGCGACGCAGTGCCGAATCGCAAAAAGTGCTCTGGTCAGGAAGGGGGTAAATCCTTCCGGGGCTGAAGTGGTTAAGAACAAACCTACAGAACCGATCTTGTTTGTAACCCGGGGACCGCCTGTACATGTAATTCTACTACATGGGATTTACATTTAGTGTAACCCAAGTATTGTTTGATGTAACTTTTATATTTCCATATTTGAATGACTGTATTGCATATACAAATTTGTAGATTCTCTCCCTAGGGGCCCTCTGTATGTCAGACACCGCACAGAGCAGCCTTGCAGAACACAATGCCAGTATAAGTCTGTAGTCATTTATACATTGGGGTTGATTTACTAAAATTGGAGAGCACAAAATCTGGTGCAGCTCCACATAGGAACCAATCAGCTTCCATTTCTTTTTTTTTTTTGTTGTCAAAGATTAATTAAACAAGCTGAAGTTTGAAGCTGATTGGCTACCATGCACGACTGCACCAGATTTTGCACTTTTAAACCCAGAAGCAAACATTTAATACACTGAGCAAAATTATAAATGCAACACTTTTGTGTTTGCCCCTATTTATCATCAGCTGAATGCAAAGATCTACGACTTTTTCTATGTACACAAAAGGCCTATTTCTCTCAAATATTGTTCACAAATCTGTCTAAATCTGTGTTAGTGAGCACTTCTCCTTTGCCAAAATAATCCATCCACCTCACAGGTGTGGCATATGAAGATGCTGATTAGACAGCATGATTATTGCACAGGTGTGTCTTAGGCTGGCCACAATAAAAGGCCACTCTAAAATGTGCAGTTTTACTGTAATCGGGGGGGGGTCCGGGGGGTCCGAAAACCAGTATCTGGTGTGACCACCATTTGACTCACGCAGTGGAGCACATCTCCTTCGCATAGAGTTGATCAGGTTGTTGATTGTGGCCTGTGGAATGTTGGTCCATTCCTCTTCAATGGCTGTGCGAAGTTGTTGGATATTGTCAGGAACTGGAACACGCTGACGTATACGCCGATCCAAAGCATCCCAAACATGCTTAATGGGTGACATGTCCGGTGAGTATGCTGGCCATGCAAGAACTGGGATGTTTTCAGCTTCCAGGAATTGTGTACAGATCCTTGCACCATGGGGCCGTGCATTATCATGCTGCAACATGAGGTGATGGTTGTGGATGAATGGCACAACAATGGGCCTCAGGATCTCGTCACAGTATCTCTGTGCATTCAAAATGCCATCAATAAAATGCACCTTTGTTCGTTGTTCATAGCATATGCCTGCCCCATACCATAACCCCACCGCCACCATGGACCACTTGATCCACAACATTGGCATCAGGAAACCGCTCACCCACACAACGCCATACATGCTGTCCGTCATCTGCCCTGTACAGTGAAAACCGGGATTCATCCGTGAAGAGATCACCTCTCCAAAGTGCCAGACGCCATTGAATAAGAGCATATATATGAATATGAGCATATGCAGTCAGGTTGAGACCCCCAATGAGGACAACGAGCATGCAGATGAGCTTCCCTGAGACGGTTTCTGACAGTTTGTGCAGAAATTCTTTGGTTATGCAGCAGCTGTCCGGGTGGCTGGTCTCAGACGACCTTGGAGGTGAAGATGCTGGATGTGGGGGTCCTGGGCTGGTGTGGTTACATGTACTGCCAAATTCTCTGAAACACCTTTGGAGATGGCTTATGGTAGAGAAATGAACATTCAATTCAAGGGCAAGAGCTCTGGTGGACATTCCTGCAGTCAGCGTGCCAATTGCACGCTCCCTCAAAACTTGCGACATCTGTGGCATTGTGCTGTGTGATAAAAATGCACATTTTAGAGTGGCCTTTTATTGTGGCCAGCCTAAGGCACACCTATGCAATAATCATGCTGTCTAATCAGCATCTTGATATGCCACACCTGTGAGGTGGATGGATTATCTTGGCAAAGGAGAAGTGCTCAATATTTCAGAGAAATAGGCCTTTTGTGTACATAGAAAAAGTCATAGATCTTTGAGTTCAGCTCATAATAAATAGGGGCAAACACAAAAGTGTTGCGTTTATAATTTTGCTCAGTGTATATTGCAGCTTACAAATTCTAAATTGTGATGGCTGCATTGGTTTTCTTTTTAGGCTTTCTTTCTTTTATTTTCATCTGGTGATCAGGCCAGTAAGTCTGGTGTTTTTGAAAAGAACAAGCTGCCCTGCCGATGTAGCAGTTAGAGGGTTGAGACAAACTATAGATACTACTACTGATAGAGGTGCTCACAATGTTCAGCTTTTATTTATGGAAAACCTTTATCCAAAAAGAAACTGTTGCTGTAACTGAATATAAACTATTAGCTTGAGTTTGGCTATAATTTGTTATTTTATTTAAATTGGCTAGTACATCCAACACTCCCCTTATCTTGATGAAGATAAACGAGAACAGAGAGACAGAAACACTGAACCAATTTTGGCGCAAGAAACAGCCTGTGCGGGCTGGCAAATGTTTTTTTTATTGTCCCAGGAACTGTTAGGACAGCACCACTTTTGATACCAAATCACTCTGTCCCTCTGTTTTAAATATCCCTTTCTTACTCGCGGTGGTCATTTTTTTTTTATTTATCTGGAGGAGTGGAGGAGATGGATTTCAGGAAGTAAATGCTACATGAATCATCTGCCCTTACTCAAGATGGCCGCAGCTAGAAATGCTAGGGGGCTGTTTTTCAGTGATTTGTCAACAAAATAAATCGAGGAGACATGGATGGATGGGGGGAGTTTGCTTTGACTATTGAAAATGAATAAAATTGTGTTTTCAGTCTGTGGTCCTCAGATACAGTTAGGTTCCGCTTTAAGCACTTAAAGACTGTCCACCGCATATATACTGCAGGGTGGCTCTATTGCGTGAAACAACGTACCTGTAATGCAATAGATACTATGTGTGCGCGGAGGCGTGCACGCGCACCAGCTACATGGAGGGGGAGCCAATGCGCGAGTCACCCACAATCACTTCACAGGGATCTGCCTATATAAACAAGGTAGTTCCCTGTTCTGACAGGGGAGAACATGGGAGATCTTCTGTTCCTAGTAATCAGGAGCAGGGATCTCTGTATTCTTCCTGTCAGTACTTCCCCCACACAGTAAGAAAGCTCAAACAGGGATCACAGTAAACCCTTTAATCGCCCCTGATGTTAACCCCTTCCCTGCCAGTGTCATTTATACAGTGACATTGTATTTTTTTAGCACTAATCACTGTATTAGTGTCACTGGTCCCCAAAAAGTGTCACTTAGGGTCATCTGTCAGCCACAATGTCGCTGTCCCGCTAAAAATCGCTGATCGCCGACATTACCAGTAAAAAAAGTCCATAAATCTATCCCATAGTTTGTAGACGCTATAACTTTTGCGCAAACCAATCAATATACGCTTATTGGGATTTTTTTTTTAACAAAAATATGTAGAATATATATTGGCCTAAATTGATGAAGAAATTCGTTTTTTAACCTTTTTTTTGGATATGTATTATAGCAAAAAGTAAAAAATATAGTTTCCTGACAGACTTCATGGCAGTCTACGTGTGGGTTAACCCTGCCTCCTCTCCAATACTATAGGACCCCACTCCCATAAATTTGAGCTCACAGCCAGATACTGTGTTCCTTTTTTGTCCTCCTCTTTGGACCTACAACATATGCACTTACGTTTCCTCACATCCAAAACAGATGAATGAGCCCGAGTGGGCCGATGTCATGCATACCAACAGAGCGGTGTGGAGAGCCCAAGGCCTAGCCACGGGAGGGTGAGCGGCTTCAGGCATGTATGCCACAGTGGTGAGGGGCAGCCTGCGTATTCTCAAGAAGAGACGTTCAGCACGGCTGGCAAGGTCAGGAGTCTTCAGTATATCTCTATGGCAGTGTTTGTGTTTATTTGTTGATGCATCCAGAACTCCCTCTTTCCCCTTTGCTTCCCTTCCCCTGGCTCTGTTCTGGCCTCTAATGGCGCCTGGAGCGCTTCCGCGTTCCAGAGCACCGTCTTACTTCTGTGTCGAGGCTTGGTTCGCACATGTGCAGCTCGGCGGAAGACACGGCGGCCACGCAGGCGCCAGACGGCAAATCGCCATGGCGCAGGCGTGAGTGAGGGGCGCGGCGGTGACGTCACCCAGGCGGGGAATTTAAATAGCCTGTCAGCCACTGCTTCTGTGGAATCTCCTGCGGGCAGTGTGCGGCAGTTTCCCCAAGACCTGGGCATCCAGCAAGAGGTAAGCACTAGCTCAGGTCTGTGCTTTGTGAGACAACAGCTGTAGGTCATTAGCCCGGTCTTCCTCTGAGGTGCCATGCATAGGTCACCGCCTTCATGCGGCCAGCCCTCACGCTCAAGGTACGTGAGGGAGGAGGAGCCAGGATTGTTCGTGGATGGACAGGTGTCCTAATGACATGCCTCTGTTTTTCCCTACCCCCTTTATTTTGTTCAGCCCTTCTAGGTCAGATCATCAACTTGTATGGGACGACAGAGACCTTGCCAGGCCGCAACATCAACATCAACATTCTTCTTCCAGGTCCAGACGTGACTCTCTGTCCAGGACCCACCAGCAGAGGAGATGTTCCCATTCCTCCTCCAGAAACCGCACCCACCGCCATGACAGCCGCTCTGATCGCAGAGCCTGCTGGCGATGTGGGGCACGAGTCCCAGAGGGCAAATCATTGTGTGACCCATGCTTTGCCCAGGCGGTCGGGGAAAAGGAGACTGAAAACCAACAGATGGAGTCTCTAGTTAAGCGTGTGGTGCAGCAGTCCCTAAGGAGTGGGGTACAACCTGCACGCGGAGCCAGTCCACCACTCTATCTGGCTCCCTGGCTGATGAGGCCCAGGAGGATCCGGGCCCATCCCAGCCTTATGACGCATCTCTCGGGTCTTCAGACAGTGAGTTGGAGGGAGACGGATTTGTTGGAGGCTTCTACTTCGCTCTTGTTTCTCCACTAAATAAAGCGGTCAAAGAGGCCCTTAAGTGGATAGATCCTTCCACTCCCCTGGCTAAGGAAAGTAGGTTCTTTAAACACCTGGGAAAGGAAAGTTCCAATTTCCTGCTCCTTTCAGAATTGAAAGATATCATTGATGAAGAGTGGAGCAAGGTAGATAAGAAGACTTCTATGTAAAGCAAAACCGCCAGATATAAGTGAAACATCTGGAAAACGCTCCCCTCATAGACGCAGCACTGACCTCAAGAGAATTTACGGGCTAGCCGGTATCGCTTGAAAACCCATCTTGGCCCTCGCGACCATGTCCAAGACTATGGAAGCCTGGACAGAAAAATGTGGGCTTCGATCTCAAGGGCGTTTCAGAAGAACTGGCCAGGGGCTCAGCAGTTCAGCAATTGAAGCTGGCAGTGGCCTTCCTGGGGGAGGCTTCTATCGACCTGATCTGCCTGTTGGCCCGGACTGTGCTATCCTCGGTCACGGCTAAGCGGGCCCTATGGTTGCGTCCTTGGCTCGCTGATTCAGCATCTAAGCAGGCCTGGTGTAGGTTCCCCTCCGAAGGGCCCTCGCTGTTTGGTAAAAGGCTGGATAGTGCCATAGCCCGGGCCAGTCGGGCTTCTTGCCCCAGGATAGGCGTCTGCTCGGCCAGAAGAAGCCCCAGCAGCAATACTTCAAGAGAAGCATGCTCTTACAGGCCCGGCCAGGATTTCAGAAGGAATTGATATAGGGGCCAGACATCTTTCCAAAAGCCCGCTAACAGCCAGGCGTCTAACGGACGTGAGCCGGCTAAGTCATTTTGAGATTGGGCCCGCCCAGGTGAGGGTACGGCTGGTTCTCTTCTGCCATGTCTGGGTGGCTTCAATCTCGGACTACTGGACCATCAAGACGGTCTCTACAGGTCACACATGGTCCTTCACCAGTACTCCTCCAGATTTATTTCTACCTTGCTACCCCGGTCAGAAGAAAAGAAGCAGGTGTTAATGTCCTACGTGGATTCGCTGATAGCACAGGGAGCCGTGGTGCCTGTCCCGAAAGGCGAAACGTTACGGGGGTATACTCCCCTCTCTTCTTAGTGCAAAAAAAAAAACGGTTCATGGCGCCCCGTGAGAGACCTAACTTACCTAAAAAAGTTTATACGAAAGATTTAAAATGGAGACTCCGTCTACCATCCAACAAGCCATGCAGCCAGGCGATTGGCTAATCTCAATTGACTTAAAAGATGCCTATTTCCACGTGCCTGTAGCAGAGGAGTTCCGCAAATACCCCCGGTTCAGGGTCGGGCAAGAACATCTTCAGTTCACCTGCCTCCTTTTCAGGCTGACAACCTCACCCTGATTCTTTTAAAAAGTTCTTCTGGCCGTGGTGGCCCTCCTCAGAACAAAAGGGATATGGTTGTACCTCGATGACCTCCTGCTACTATCCCAAGACAAGGAGCAGCTGCTGATCCACAGGGAGCAGGTTATCACCACGCTGCTCAAATTCGGTTGGCTCCTAAACCTGGAAAAGAGCCATCTGGAACCAGTTCAGTGCCTGATATACCTAGGGGCCCAGTTCGACACGGTGGAAAGTACCATCTCTCTCCCAGTGGAGAAGATACCAGTCATATGAGAGAGAATATCACGGGCTTTAAGCTCCTCATGCCTGAGGGCCTCACAGTGCCTAAAATTTTTTGGCACGATGGTCTCTACGACCCCCATGTTTAAGTGGTCTCTGTGGAGGTTACGCCCTTTCCAGACAGGGTTTCTCCAGCAATGGAACTCAGGGGATGGCAATCAATCCATTCACATAAAATCAGTGGTGAGGAACAGCCTCTTCTTGAGGCCCTGTGCTGATCACATGCACCCACCCAAGAAAACAAAAAAACTCTCTAGCAATACACACCAAACTGAGCATGTGCAGCCTGACTCCAAAGGCTCTGTCCTATCCAGACATGTTCTGGAGTCAGTGGAAGAAGGGGAGGATCAGAGAAGAGAGGATCAAACAACGTTTTTGCACAATGCAAAGGATTAACCTCTTAGGTTCCACAATGAGTATAACAAGCATGCTATTCTGCATATACAGACTGATTTTACTGTTGTGGGTATAGTAACGCTTTAAGTGTGGTACAGCTAAAATGCCTGTGGGGTTCTTCTTACAGTCTGTGTTCCCATTAGGGAGGTTTATCCTCTCTACTTGTGGTGACCAGGACAAAAAGTGAGCAAAGAATACAATTTAAAATTTAGAGTTGTCATCAGAACAGGAATAGTGAGGAAATCTTTCAATGGGAACCAGTGGTAGCCCGTCCATTAGGGGCGCACGGGGGCCGCCCCCCCATCCATGTGTCCGGCCCCCTGATCTACATACAGGGCGCTGGACTATGGATTCCAATGGGGGGAGATGTTTTTTGAGGCACGTGATTAGAGCCAGAGGCTCTAGGGTGGGCACCCAGTTGTATGACAATAGTGAATGAATATTCGCTATTTTCACACAAAATCTCCTTCCCGTTTCCTAAATGGTTAAAATGTCAGGCGATTCTATTGGACTCCTAGCACCTAGGAGTAGGAGAGACGGGACGTACGGCGGAAACCGCCGTGCTGGAGGAGAGGACACTGTAGCCACAGCCCACCGCCCGCCACCTAAATGGGGTCCGCCGTGCTGGAGGAGAGGACACTGGAGCCGCTGCCTGCAACCCGCCACCTTGATGGGGGCAAGTAAACGGCAGACAGAGAGCCCCCCCCCAAAAAACAAAACAAAAACAGTAGCCGCCACTGATGGGAACACTCATTGTGGTGAAGATGGGGTTTACTCACTTTCTGAAGGGAGATCTCTCGACTGGAACATAGATGACAAATAAAACGGACTTTAACCATTCCTTACTCCATCCAAAATGAAAAAAAAAAGATTCAAATTTAGAAATACTTTAGGAGTGGAGAATTAGATCCTTATAAATGAATACTGACCACTTTCTCTTAAAAAAAACAAAAAAACATAGCTTTCTTTTTAGAGTCCAAGAAATACGCTGGAATACTTCACTATATATTGCCTGCATTCCAGAGCTGTTAACACTGAAATACTCCAAAATCAAACATTTCCCAACTGAATAAATACACTGGGAGTCATTCACCTCCATATGGGTCACATTCTGTTGGTGCTTCATTTATCACATTGTCCAAAAGTACACAGCGAGGAAAGACAATATATTTTACTACTGCGTGTTACACAAATAATGAGCTTTTTTGGCAACTTTGTAAACATCAAGATAAAACGCACAATTATGTATATTTAGTGAGTAATCACCCTGGGAAATATTTACTCAGACGTCCAACTGCAGTGCGAAAACTTTTTTTAGTTTTGGAGAGGTGAGAAGGATTAAGCCTTCATGTACACTGTCCTACATTTACCGCGGCCGCTGGAAAACGCAATATGTGGCAAAATCGATTTTGCCGCATTTTGCATTTTCCACGGCTGACAGTCAAGACGTTCCTATCCTCAACTTAATTCTTCCAAAGAGCTTCTCCAGAAGAGCCATCTACTTCCCCCCGGATTGCTACCTGAGTACTCCCATTCAAGTGGATAGCCCTTTGTTCTTGGGTCCCTCCAGCTGTTCACTTGTGTTACCAGAGGTACCCAAGACTTCACAGAGAAGAACACTATGAGAAGGACACTATGAACATAATCACCAGTAGCTATGTTCTGAACTGTTTTACTGAAGTAGTAATTCTCAGCTAGACCCTCTGTTCAAGTGGATAGCCCTTTGTTCTTGGGTCCCTCCAGCTGTTCACCTGTGTTACCAGAGGTACCCAAGACTTCACAGAGAAGGACACTATGAGAATAAGCTGCAAAAACGTCCAGTGTGCATGAGGCCTAGTGAATTAGCTAAAATTTGCAGTTGTGATTTAAACAACTCTACACAATATACTGGACTATAAATTAGCTTAATTTCATTAAGCCTACCCAAACACATTCCCCCTATAGCAAGTTGCAACCAGTGCTTAAAACATGTTAAAATGACAGCTCTGTGCAGTGCAGTAGAACTTTACTAAGACACTTCACTGCTAGCCAGATTTTTATCATGCAGAAGATTATGGAGTGTTAAATTTGATCTGAACTCTTAGGCTCGGTTCACACTACCGCGACTTGGGATCCGACTTGTAAGCCCTCAAGTCGCCCCAAGTCGCCCCAGAAAGAGATTCACATTACAGTGAATGGGAGCGTCTTAATAGACACTACTGAAGTCGCTCCGACTTCAGAGCGTACTCCCTGTACTACTTTGATCCGACTTTGATCCGACTTTGACTATTGACTATCATTGAAGTCGGAACGCCGTCTCGCATGATCCGACTTCGGCATGCGACTTGTGCTCAGATGATCTTGAGGGGGAACTCCGCGCCAAATTTTAAATAAAAATCCGGCATGGGTTCCCCCTCCAAGGGCATACCAGGCCCTTGGGTCTGGTATGGACCTTGAGGGGAACCCCCTACGCCGAAAAGACGGCGTGGGGGGTCCCCCCCAATCCATACCAGACCCTTATCCGAGCACGCAGCCCGGCCGGACAGGAATGGGGGTGGGGACGAGCGAGCGCCCCCCCCCTCCTGAACCGTACCAGGCCGCATGCCCTCAACATGGGGGGTTGGTGCCTTGGGGGAGGGGGGCGCGCTGCGGCCCCCCCACCCCAAAGCACCTTGTCCCCATGTTGATGAGGACAAGGGCCTCTTCCCGACAACCCTGGCCGTTGGTTGTCGGGGTCTGCGGGCGGAGGGCTTATCGGAATCCGGGAGCCCCCTTTAATAAGGGGGCCCCCAGATCCCGGCCCCCCACCCTATGTGAATGAGTATGGGGTACATCGAACCCCTACCCATTCACCTAGGGAAAGTGTCAATTTAAAAAAAAACACTACACAGATTTTTAAAGTAATTTATTAGACAGCTCCGGGGGTCTTCTTCCGACTTCGGGGGTCTCTCCGGTTCTTCTCCGCGCTCTCCGGGTCTTCTGCCGGGCTCCTCCGCTATTTTCTGCTCTTTTGCCGCTCTTTTGCTATAGCGGAGGAGCCCGGTCTCCAGCCTTCTTCTCTTCGGGGGTCTCCGGTTCTTCTCCGCGCTCTCCGGGTCTTCTGCCGGGCTCCTCCGCTATTTTCTGCTCTTTTGCCGCTCTTTTGCTATAGCGAAGGAGCCCGGTCTTCAATCTTCTGCCTTCTGCCCTCTTCTCCTGATGTTGACACGACGCTCTCTGGGGCTGGAATGCACTCTGAGCGCTCCGCTCTGACTTATATAGGCGGTGACCCCGCCCCCTTATGCCGTCACAGTCCCTGGGCATGCTGGGACTGTGACGGTTTAGGGGGCGTGGTCATCACCCGATGACCACGCCCCCCTTATGTCGTCACAGTCCCAGCATGCCCAGGGACTGTGACGGCATAAGGGGGCGGAGTCACCGCCTTTATAAGTCAGAGCAGAGCGCACAGAGAGCATTCTAGCCGGAGAGAGCGTCGTGTCAACATCAGAAGAAGAGAAGAGGGCAGAAGACCGAAGACCGTGCTCCTCCGCTTTAGCAAAAGAGCGGCAAAAGAGCAGAAGAGAGCGGAGGAGCCCGGCAGAAGATCCGGAGAGCGTGGAGAAGAACCGGAGAGACCCCCGAAGTCGGAAGAAGACCCCCGGAGCTGTCTAATAAAATACTTTAAAAATCTATGCAGTGTTTATTTTTAAATTGACACTTTTTCCCTAGGTGAATGGGTAGGGGTACGATGTACCCCATACTCATTCACATAGGGTGGGGGGCCGGGATCTGGGGGCCCCCTTATTAAAGGGGGCTCCCGGATTCCGATAAGCCCTCCGCCCGCAGACCCCGACAACCAACGGCCAGGGTTGTCGGGAAGAGGCCCTTGTCCTCATCAACATGGGGACAAGGTGCTTTGGGGTGGGGGGGCCGCAGCGCGCCCCCCTCCCCCAAGGCACCAACCCCCCATGTTGAGGGCATGCGGCCTGGTACGGTTCAGGAGGGAGGGGGCGCTCGCTCGTCCCCACCCCCCATTCCTGTCCGGCCGGGCTGCGTGCTCGGATAAGGGTCTGGTATGGATTGGGGGGGACCCCCCACGCCGTCTTTTCGGCGTAGGGGGTTCCCCTCAAGGTCCATACCAGACCCAAGGGCCTGGTATGCTCCTGAAGGGGGAACCCATGCCGGTTTTTTATTTAAAATTTGGCGCAGAGTTCCCCCTAAAGATTCATACCAAACACAGTGGCGGGGATCCAAGTCGGATCCCCGTTCATTGAAAGTCGGACACATGTCGCAGGGCAAAGTCGGATCCAAGTCGTGCTGAAGTTGCGTTGAAGTCGCGTTGCAAAGTCGCGTTGAAGTCGTGTTGCCCCTGTGTGAACCGAGCCTTAAGCTGGCCATACATTACTGTATACAATTTTCCTATTCATTTTCCTTTAGATTTACCTTCAACTGGGTAGTAAAATGGCATGCTTGATTGCATACAAATTGAAAGTGTTTAGGTTTGACCTCATTATTATATGGTTTTGGTAAGAAAGTTGTATAATGTATGGCCAGCCTAAAAATGAAGATTGGCTATGTTATAGAGACCATCTAAAAATGTTGATTATGCTTAAGGAGTACCCGGAAAAATTTTACATTTGTTGTCTTGGATTCCTGCTGAAAAATAGCTGATATTTAAGCAGCACTGCTGCCTCTGACTGCTATTTACACAAGATTTGTAGTGAGATTCGGTTTGGTGATGTCACTACTGAGCTGCCACTGTTCTTGCTGGAGAAGAAGCTGTACCTGAGGACCTGCAGTTCAAGTATCTCCCTACTACTGATGTATTTATTCTGTGCATCTGTGTTCCTCCACCTTTGCTGCTGCTTCTTGATTATTCCTCCATCAGTCATAAGGTCACAAGTCATTGGAGGGGGGGAAGTGGGGGGAGTTTGACAGGAGAGCTCCCTGATGGCCATAGATTTTAAAGTGTGGTCATTACTAGAGCAGGATCCTATAAAATTGCTCTGTCTGCAATGCAGAGTGCTCCTTCAACTTAAAGGTCTGTATTGTGGAGGGAAGGTTGAGGGACTAAGTAGGGTCACCACCTCATCCCTTTAAAACCGAACACATATTAATTACACAGGTTCTGTTGCCGATTAAGGTGGTAATTAAACTCACTTGGTGCTTTATCTGCATTAAACTAGCCTCAGAACCTGTGTAATTCATATGTGTTTGGATTTAAAGGGATGGGGAGGCAACCCTAGGACCAAGGGAAGGTTTTCAGAACTATCTTGCCTTCCCCTCCGCAGTGGTTGACCATTGGGGGCTTCCCATGGGCAAATGTCTAACACCCAATCTGACTGTTTTCAGGCAACTTTCATCTAATTTATATAGTAATCCTACAGGGGAGGTCTCCGACCTTTCGGTCTGGGGGGGGGGGGGGGGGGGGGACGACGACACAACCAACTGGCCCTTTCAAGGTATGGATGTTCTCGTTTGAGTCAAAGAAAATGTACCAAGGGGTGTCTCAGTTCCGCAGTGATTGGTGACCATTGGGGGAAGGTGATTGTTCACTCATAGAATATAGTTTATTTCACCAAACCTTTTCATATATATATATATATATATATATATATATATATATATATATGCTAAAAATTGGCAAATATATGTGCAGCCCTACAGAGCACCGCACAGACTGGCAGCATGAGAGCTGACACAAAGCTGCTGTAAATCATTGCTGTATAGGAGGAGAGACATGGCGTTTGCTCTGTGTCTCTCTTGTTTGTTGGATCACATGAATAAGCAGACAAACTGCAGGATCCGCCAAGTCCCATAAACCTGTAAAAGATCCCTGCGGTGTATCTGCATATGCGCTGGATCTCTATTCAACATGGCGCCACCAGAAAAGAGCAGGGTAGGCAGAACTTTCCCTCCAAACAGGACAACACTGGACTCCATAGACTAGTAAGTAATTTTTTAATTTTTTTATACAAGGACAGAGGCGGAGAGGGCTATGACATGCAAGGAAGAAGAGAGCAGGGCTAGGGAATTGACTCTTCCTGAAGTAGTCAAATTCCATAGGAAGATTAAGAGGCACATTGCAAGTGAATAAAATAGCTTTATGTAAAGGTGCAAGTAAGCATTTAAAATACTTGATACAGTGCCTTCAAAAAGTATTCATACCCCTTAAAATTTTCCACATTTTGTCATGTTACAACCAATAACATAAATTTTTTGGGGGGATTTTAAGTGATAGGCCAACTCAAAGTGGCACATAGTTGTGAAGTGGAAGGAAAATGATAAATGGTTTTCTAAATTTTTTAACAAAGAAATATGTGAAAAGTGTGGTGTGCATTTGTATTCAGCCCTCCTGAGTCAATACTTTGTAGAACCACCTTTCACTGCAATTACAGCTGCAAGTCTTTTTGGGGATGTCTCTACCAGCTTTGCACATCTAGAGAGTGACATTTCTGCCCATTCTTTGCAAAATAGCTCAAGCTCTGTCAGATTGGATGGAGAGCATCTGTGAACAGCATTTTTTAAGTCTTGCCACAGATTCTCAATTGGATTCAGGTCTGGACTTTGACTGGGCTATTCTAACACATGAATATGCTTTGATCCAAACCATTCCATTGTAGCTCTGGCTGTATGTTTAGGGTCGTTGTCCTGCTGGAAGACGAAGGCTTTCTCCTTGCCACTCTTCCATAAAGGCCAGATTTGTGGAGAGCACGACTAATAGTTGTCCTGTGGACAGATTCTCCCACCTGAGCTGTGGATCTCTGCAACTCCTCCAGAGTTACCATGGGCCTCTTGGCTGCTTCTCTGATTAATGCTCTCCTTGCCCGGCCTGTCAGTTTAGGTTGACAGTCATGTCTTGGTAGGTTTGCAGTTGTGCCATACTCTTTCCATTTTCGGATGATGGATTGAACAGTGCTCCGTGAGATCTTCAAAGCTTGGGATATTTTTTTTTTTCTAACCCTGCTTTAAACTTCTCTACAACTTTATCCCTGACCTGTCTGGTGTGTTCCTTGGCCTTTATGATGCTGTTTGTTCACTGAGGTTCTCTAACAAAACTCTGAGGACTTCAGAGAGCAGCTGTATTTATACTGAGATTAAATTACACACAGGGGGACTCTATTTACTAATTAGGTGACTTCTGGAGGCAATTGGTTCCACTCGATTTTAGTTAGGGGTATCAGAGTAAAGGGGGGCTGAAAACAAATGCACGCCACACTTTTCAGGTATTTATTTGTAAAAAAAATTGAAAACCATTTATCATGTTCCGTCCACCTCACAATTATGTGCCACTTTGTGTTGGTCTATCACAAAAAATCCCAAAAAAATACATTTACGTTTTTGGTTGTAAGTTGTAACATGACAAAATTTGGAAAATTTCAAGGGGTGTGAATACTTTTTCAAGGTATTGTATTTCTGTTTTTTTTAAATAATAACAGGGTCTTCTTAAATCAGTTCCATCTAAACAGTAGCTGAACAGCAGCAACGGTTTCAATAGTAATAAATCACCAAGCATAGAGAAGTAACTTATACAGGTACATTGAAGCTGGCTGAGAGAGAAAAAACGACTATACAAACAATCCAAGCACTCATTTTACTTCAACAGATCAGTGCATGACCTGTGCATATCTTAGCAGATACCCCAGGGTAAGTGTTATCTCAAAGGACACAATAGGTATTGGCTAGGGGTGGTGAGGGCTTGACAGTATTAAGTTGAATAAGGTCTACAGCATCAATGCCAATAGACAATGGAACATTTCACTGACAGCGTGTATTGAACTATTCACATCTATGCACTGCATCAGTAAGGCAGGCCATAGAGTAGACAATGTCTTGACCAGTGCAAATAAGATGCACACCTTTTCTCTTATATGGCTGCCGCCATCTATCATACCCCAACTTTAAGTCCCCGTTAACCTTATCTATATTGACGACACAACACCTTGTTGGAGTAAAACTGGCCATAGCACCCTTTTATTAACCAATATAAAACTTTATAAAATATATATAAATATATATATATAAATCTGTAGCATTTTAAAACGTAACCATATCAACTGTCAGTTTCTCCTCCTGGTGGTCAATGACGGCACTTCCCCACGTAAATTCAGTTCCACATCTACACTGCGGGCCTTCTATCATAAAAGGCCTACGGCCGTGATAACATCAGCCCAAAGACAACTCGTTACCCGCAGTGTCACCATTACCATCTTCAGCTAATCAGTGTTAACTGTACACACCAATAGGGGCCCATAACCGTTGAGTCCCCCCACACTTCCATCTCCTGGGTTAGTTACCACCATCAAAGACCACCACCACCGCCATCCATCTGCTGCCACGACGTAATCCTTCATACCACCTGTAAATAAACATTAACCAATATACACAAAACACATATTCAGGGAGGGTGGGTGGGAAACTTCCTCCTCACTGTAATTCTCCCCGCAATGATGCCCGGGAGACCCCTCCTGACCCTTAAATAACCTAAACCCCTCCCATTCAAACATTAACTTCTACCCAATCCCCTAATAATAAATCTAAAACAACTTTTATTTTAACCCCTGCTGTACCCTTATCTCCCTGTCATGCCGGCCCTCTGCTAGTTTCATTCTATTCCACCTGCTCCAGGCCTCCCTTGACCAGTGCAAATAAGATGCACACCTTTTCTCTTATATGGCTGCCGCCATCTATCATACCCCAACTTTAAGTCCCCGTTAACCTTATCTATATTGACAACACAACACCTTGTTGGAGTAAAACTGGCCATAGCAGCCTTTTATTAACCAATATAAAACTTTATAAAATATATATAAATATATATATATAAATCTGTAGCATTTTAAAACGTAACCATATCAACTGTCAGTTTCTCCTCCTGGTGGTCAATGACGGCACTTCCCCACGTAAATTCAGTTCCACATCTACACTGCGGGCCTTCTATCATAAAAGGCCTACGGCCGTGATAACATCAGCCCAAAGACAACTCGTTACCCGCAGTGTCACCATTACCATCTTCAGCTAATCAGTGTTAACTGTACACACCAATAGGGGCCCATAACCGTTGAGTCCCCCCACACTTCCATCTCCTGGGTTAGTTATCACCATCAAAGACCACCACCACCGCCAACGCTAACAAGGGTGACCCCCCTTACCCTTGGGAGCTCCTCCACACACGCAGTGCCCTCTGAATCCCTTCCTCCAAACCCATGGACCAAAGGTCAATACCCACTTCCGACAGGTGCACTCCGTCCCTTCTCAAATATAGCCCCACATCCTTCTCCAACTCCCTGTGGCGAACTACCAAACCTCCATTTCGTATGACAAACTGGCCCACCCTTTTGTTCACTTTAATCCTAGTTTTGTTTAGCCGGTCCACCGACCTTGCCAACCTCCAATTTGTCCTGGCCACAATATCGGACCAAACAATCACCATCTCAGGAAAGGAAGTTCTCAGACGTAAGAAATCAATCTTGACGTCCTTTATGAGCTCCCGGCTGGGACGCCCACCCAGGTCGTTGCCTCCAACATGAAGCACCAACACGTCGGGTGGCCTGTCCAGGCGTGCAAAATGCTGTACTTCAGGCAACACCCTAGCCCATTGCATCCCTGGCCTGCCTACCCAACGTACACAAGCATCCTCCCTGGGAATCCCCAACTGTCTCCCCTTAGGTCTCATATCTGCCCGTTTTGCCCCCCAAAACACATAGGAGTGGCCCAATATCCATACGAGACCCCTCTTGATTCCACCTAAAAGAAAGGAGAAAACCACAGATAACCAAAGTCAAATAACACACACCATACTCAATCCCCTGGCCCAAAACAAACCCTTGACCTCCCCCAAAAACATCAGTGATCCGCCCTTCTACTCCACCACCAAGTGTGGTCGCACATATGTACTAAATCTCCTAGACTCCCACCGGCCAATGCGCTTAACAGCCGCTTCGTCCAACCCACATCGAGCCGCCTCTGTGGCCGCTCCAATGCGGAAGGAGTGCGAAGCATACTGCGTAGAATCCAAATCCCCCCGCTTTCAAGCATTTCCTGAAAACTGCCACAAACTGAAATTTTGTTAAAGGAGACCCGTCATTGTGGATCAACAAAGTCCCTTCCCTCACCGGGCGGCATTCCAAAAATTCCCTCATGACGCTCACCGGGCATACCAAAGGATCCTGCATACGATATAGTTGCACCTTAACCCCTTTTCCAATCTGATCCGTTTTTGACCGTCTCAACCATACCTCCAAGCTAACTCCCGTGACCTTCACATCCTGTACCCCCAAGCCCCCCGAAACCTTCCTAGAAGGGCTAACCAGTTCACTTATCCGAAAGGCACCAAAAAAGGCCAGCGAAAAAGCTGCCCGGAATAGCAATGCCTCGTAAGCCGACGCGCATACTGTGCCCAAATGATCAGATAGAACTCGCAGGTTGCTAAAAGTCAATGGCCTCCTAGTATCCTTGCGTTTCTGCGACCGCCGATAGCCCTTCATCGCTTGTCTCACCCAAAATTCTTTTGTGAAATCTGTCCCCCCTTGCAACTTGAACAGGAATGCCAAACCGGCGAGCTTGCGGTCCATCATTGAAACCGACACCCCTTGCTCCAGATTCCTAGATACAAAGTAGACCACTAGCAACCTTACGTCTTCACATCCTGGGTCCACTCCCACTTGCTTGACAAGCTCAAACCATTCGGCCCACACTTTTTCATAAGCCCCCCAGGTGGATACACTCACCGAGCCCTTTATCCATCGAGCGAGGGTTCCAAAACGATCGACCACAGCCCCCGGGGACACCGAACCCCTTGTTGGTCTGCCGACGGAGCCAAGTCCCGGAATTTGTCCCACTGAAAACGAGACAAGGCGTCAGCCAACGTGTTATCCACCCCCGGAAGATGTACCGCATACAAAAAGATATTCATCTGTAAGCAGCGCAGCACCAAGTGCCGCAACAGCCGAACTACCGGTGGCGATGAAGCCGAAATGCGGTTAATCACCTGCACCACCCCCAAATTGTCGCAGTTCAATCGGATCTTCAAATCCCTGAACGACTCACCCCAAACTTCAACTGCCAGCACCACCGGAAACAGCTCCAGCAGCACCAGGTTTTTGCAGAATCCCGCTTCCTGCCATTCCTTCGGCCAGGGTTCAGCACTCCAATGCCCCTGGTAAAACGCCCCGTAACCCGAAGACCCAGCTGCGTCCGTGAACAGCTGCAAATCGCAATTGCTCAGCGGCCCCGCCAACCACAGCGATTTACCATTGTACGTGGACAAAAAGGTGTCCCACACCCTCAGATCGGCCCGATGCTCACGGGTCATCCGGATAAAATGATGAGGGGACCTGATACCTGCTGTAGCTGCCGACAGCCGTCGGCAGAACACCCTGCCCATATGAATTATGCGACATGCAAAATTAAGCTTGCCCAGTAATGACTGCAGGCCTCTAAGCTGAATCTTACGCAACGCCACAGTCGCCCTAATCTCCCTTCTCAAAGCCACCAACTTGTCCTCCGGCAATCGACATTCCATTGCCTCGGAGTCAATGACTATACCCAAGAAGCTAAGCACTGTGGTCGGGCCCTCTGTTTTATCCTGTGCCAACGGGATCCCAAAAATACCAGCCATGTGTTGTAATGTGGCCAACAGCACAGCACACGTCTTGGATGCTGGGGGGCCAACGCATAGGAAATCATCCAGGTAATGAATTACCGAATTCAAACCTGAAACATCCCGAACCGCCCACTCAACAAATGAGCTAAAAGTTTCAAACAATGCGCACGAAATCGAACAACCCATAAGTAAGCAGCGATCGACATAAAACCTACCCTGCCAGCAACACCCCAACAACCAACAGCTGTCTGGGTGTACCGGGAGGAGGCGAAAGGCCGATTCGATATCCGCTTTTGCCATAGGCGCTCCCTTCCCACAACGGCGCACCCAACCCACCGCTGCATCAAAGGATGTGTAAGAAACCGTGCATGCGTCAGGGTCGATCGCGTCATTGACCGATCCACCCTTGGGGAATGATAAATGATGTATAAGCCGAAATTCATTCGGTTCCTTCTTGGGGACCACCCCGAGCGGAGATACCACTAAATTCGGCATCGGCCGCTCATGAAATGGCCCGGCCATGCGGCCCAATGCCACTTCTTTCCCCAATTTTTCTTCAACCACCCTGGGGTGACTCAGTGCTGAGCGTAAATTCTTTGCCACCGGTGGGATAACCGTCAATGAACTAGGGATTCTAAAACCATCCAGGAACCCTTCCCGCAAAAGCCGAGCGGCCGCCCGGTCCGGGTACCTACTTAGGAAAGGCTGCATCCTTTCCACTCTCACTGGTGTCTTCCCTTTTGTTACCCACTTCACCTGGGCGACTTTTCCCTTTTTTAAAGCAGCGGGATCCTGGGTGAGATCCTCCGCAACCTGAGCATTCGTGCTTAAAACAACAGGCACCCCCAAATTTACACGTCCCGTCATTGAATTGCCAACAGACGCCCCACTTTTTTGCGGCCGGCTGTCCGGGTGAAGAAGAACCGCCGGCCCCCCCTGGAAAAAACTGATTCGGGGCCCGAGCTGAGGACATAAGCTTCATCCAGAGGCTAATGTCCTTATGGTCCCAGCGAAGGGAGGGGCGCACCGCCCTCCGTTGCCGGAACTGCTCGTCACACCTGAGCCATGCTGTACCCCCATAAACTCTGTATGCCTCCCCAATGGCGTCCAAGTAGCAAAAGAGCGCCGAACAATGTTCAGGGTTCTTTTCACCGATTACACTCGCCAGAATCGCGAATGCTTGCAGCCAGTTAGAAAACGTGCGCGGAATCAACCGATACCGCCGTTTTTCTTCATCCTCCTTCTTACTGTCATCCGGCTTAACCCTGTCCAGGTTAAACTTTTCCAAAGGGAGAAGGGAAAAAATTTCCACATACTCCCCTTTCACAATTTTCTCCCGCACTTCCGACTTCAAATGAGCCCCAAGCGGCCCTTCAAAGCAGACGTACACCTCGCATTTTGCGGCATCCGCAATGCGAACCACGTCCGTCCTTTTCTCCCCTTCACCTGCAGCCACAACAGTCGTGGCCGGCGCGGACCCCACCGGGGGCACTGACCCCGAGGGGGCTGTCGCACCCGCATCAGCCGTAGGGGGCACCTCCCCCCCCACCTGCGATGCCGCACTTGTGGGGACCCACACCGCAGTCTGCGGCGCCTGCCCATCCTTACCCGACCCAAACTTCTGGACTAAATCCCGCAAACCCCCTAATAGCGCCTGCAACTGCCCGTCCGTGCCCCCAGCAGAAGGTCCCGGGCCCATTGGCAGTGTACTGGCTGCCAACACCGCCCCAGATTGCGGCCCACCCGATATGTTACCAGTTTCCCCCACATCAGCCGCCCCCAACAACCCCTGTAAGGCATTTGTAAGTGTGTAAGAAGCAACAGAACGTGACTTACCGGGCCGACCAGGGGTTGTCCCCGCCGCCGCTGCTCCTGAATCCGATGGCGCCGGACGCTCCTGCACTTCGTCCTCCTCCAACCTGCTCAGTTCTCCCTCGGACCGGTCACTGGGCTCCTGCAGGGGCTCCGAGTCATCCATCCCCGGGGAAGAGGGCCTGAATGCTGCCGTCTCCTGACCTCGCTGACCACGCCTCCCGACGCTGGCTCCTCCCACCGCTGTCACTGTCTTCCTCCCAGGCGTCCTGGAGACCTGACTGTTGGGCCGCCCACTCCTCCTGGAAGGGGTAACGCTCCGGACTTCCGAGCCGCCGGCCGGGGATGGGGAAAGCCCGGCGGCCGTTGACGTCATCCTCCCGCGCTGAGACCTCCCCCTGGCTGCGTCCACAACACAGGGAGCGTCCTTCCGTTCGCGCTGCCCACGTCGAGCGGGCGGAGGGGAAACGCTGGGTCCTGCCGACGCCCCGCCCACTGAGCTCCGCCGCTGCCGAGGATTCCGACCGGGAACCACACCGGCCGAAACAGGGTGTCGTTTCGCCGGTGGTCCCGACGGGTCCCGCTCTGGGGGGCTCCTAACGTGGCGTGCAGCTCTGGGGGAGGCTTCTGGAGAAAAACGCTCCGGAGGCCGAGACCTCCGGGCGCGTGGAAGATCCTGCCCCCTCACCTCCTCTCCAGCTGGAGGTCCGAGGAGTCTAGCCACTTGGCTGTGCAGCCATCCAGGGCCGTGGGTGGCCGCCGCCGCCCGCAGCTGGGCTAATAAACCGTCCAAATCCGCCATTGCTCTATTGCTCAGGGTCACAAACTTCCTCCTCACTGTAATTCTCCCCGCAATGATGCCCGGGAGACCCCTCCTGACCCTTAAATAACCTAAACCCCTCCCATTCAAACATTAACTTCTACCCAATCCCCTAATAATAAATCTAAAACAACTTTTATTTTAACCCCTGCTGTACCCTTATCTCCCTGTCATGCCGGCCCTCTGCTAGTTTCATTCTATTCCACCTGCTCCAGGCCTCCCTTTCCTGCAACCCCATATGAGCTGACTGACCCTATCCCCTCCTACAAGTTTCTATTTGCCAGTAGGACTGTCCATCATACTGATGGATTATTGGGAAACTGTGGGACTAGCCATGAATACTACTAGAAAAATTAAATTTTGAGATAAACTCAAAGCATATCTTAACCCAAAAAAAACATATATGATTTTATTTATTTATTTATTTCAGGTACTTATATAGCGCCGTCAATTTACGCAGCACTTTACATATTAATAATTAATTAATTAATATTAATTTTACATATATATTGTACATTCACATCAAATATGTAATATATTGCAGATTATCAGTTCTTTCGCTCACTTTTAGCATTCAATTTTGCAACAAATCAATTTTACCGAATGAAAACCACACATACAAAATTTGTTAATTTGAGAACATTTTCTGTAATGTTCAAATTTTCTCATCACTGCGGTCAAAGACAAATGTCATTTTGACCCCTCAAACCAATAGAAAATCAAACATTTAAAATAAAGATTTTGAACAAAATTCTTTTAGCGTATGGCCTGTCCTTACAGCGGAGTTCCAACCACATACATGATTTTTTTTTAAATCATTCTCTTTCTATCTAATGTTGACTTAACAATCGTTATTCTTGTAAATAGCACCGCTTTCATTACTATTTTATAATAAAAGTTACCTTATATTATTCGTGCTTGGGCATTCCCATCTTAGGTGTGGGCAGGTGAAGCCCACAAGCATACACTTCCTGGATACGGTGCTGCTGTATTAGCAGCATGCACCGCCGTCCTCATGCATGCGCCGTATGTACGGCGCAGAGCCGTACACTTCTGATGTTGCCATCACAACGGGCGTTGTCGTCGGAAGTGCCCGCCCCCGTTGTGATGGCAATGAAGCCCTCGGCGCTACCCAGTGACTCCTGGGAAATGATGACAGACATCTCCCAGGAGCACTAGCGAGCAAGGGGGCCAAGGGAAATTACGTCAGGCGCCTTGGAGGGGAAAAGGCAGATTACGAGGGACCCCCAAGCAACAGATCCCGAAAAGGTGAGTAAAAAAAATAAAATTTCCAAAGGTTGTTCTTTGTATTTAATGCAGCTGAATAATGTAAAATTTGTTTTATGACTGGAACTCCACTTTAAGTGGCTACACTTACTCCTCCACTGTATCTATGGAGCCAGCCATGGTTGTCACCTAAACAGGGCTTATCATAGATAACATATTTTTATCTTCTGTTCAACTCATTAAAAGTGACAAGGACACTTAAAGTCATTGTAAAGCTTCATTTTTTCTTAAAAAAAATAACAAACATGTTATACTTACCTCCTCTGTGCAAGGGTTTTGCACAGAGCGGCCCCCGATCCTCCTTTTCTGGGGTCCCTCAGCGGCGCTCCTGGCTCCTCCTCTTCTCAAGTGCCCCCACGAGGAGCCACATTCCATGGGGGCACTCGTGCAGGTGCGCTCCTGAGTCGGCCCCGCCCCCGTGTCACTGGATTTGATTGACAGCAGTGGGAGCCATTGGCTCCTGCTGCTATCAATCTATCCAATGAGGACCCGAGACAGCAGCTGGAACTGCTGTGCTCCTCTCTGTCGCTGGAATGATCGGGTTGAGGTAAGAAAAAAGGGGGGGTCTAGGGGCTGCTGCAGCACAAAACGTAAAACCGTTAATTTCTGGCAAGATCAGCATGCATTTTGTGTACTTGAAATGTTTTTATCCTGAAACAAGAAAACGAATACAGACACCACATCTAAGAATTGATAAACTGGAATATATCAAAATTTTGTTCTTAACCACTTGCCGACCATGCTTTAGCTTAATGACGGCTACAGCACGGCCAGACAGTTCTGGGAGGGCGTCGTATGACGCCCTTCTGTGATTGCTCCCGCTGTGGCACGCGGGTGGTGCGCTCTGTGATTGCTGTGTCACTAGCACACAGCTGATCACATATCGGTGTAAAGGGCCAATCACAGCGGCCTTTTACCATGTGATCAGCTAATTAGTGCTCACCAGTATTTCCTCATCAGCTCACCAATTTTTGGTCTTTTTTTGTTTTGTTTTTTAGCAAAAAATAAAAATCCCAGTGGTGATTAAATACCACCAAAAGAAAGCTCTATTTGTGTGAAAAAAATGCAAACAATTTCATTTGGGTACAGTGTAGCATGACTGCGCAATTGTCATTCAAAGTTCAACAGCGCTGAAAGGTGAAAACTGGCCTGGGCAGGAAGGGGGTAAAAGTGCCCAGTAGGCAAGGGGTTAAGGTTAGTTATGTTTTATAGAGACCACTCATCCTGACTCATCATTGTGCAGGGCCCCTCTGCTGTTCTTTCCTTTGTCACAGCCGCTGCAAAATTCCCAGTGAATCCAGGTATGTGGGGAGCATGTGACCTCCTCCCATGATGCAACGCCCTGGCTTAGCAGACAATTTCAAGGCTCGGACACTGTCACATGATAGAAAGGGTGACATCATAATTCATAACCCTTGTATAAGCTCCAATAACATTTGACAAGGCAAAGTGACAGAGTCTCTTTAAAGCGGTGTTCCCCCCAAAACAAAAAGTTAAAAGCCAGCAGCTACACATACTGCAGCTGCTGGCTTTTACCAATAGGACACTTACCTGTCCTGGAGTCCAGCGATGTCGGCATCGAGGTTGATGTTTCCATCAGCTGTCGGGTGCTGCCGCCGCCATTGCGGGTAAGGGTACCCGGCAGTGTAACCTTATGGCTTCACGCCGGGAACCCTACTGCGCATGCATGAGGCCCCGCTCCTCTCTCCTACTGGCCCGGCGACAGGGAGAGTTGGAGGGAGGAGGAGGGAGCCCCGCGGTGATGTCACGGGCCACGGCCCGGACTCCCGGAAGTGGGAACAAGATACCTGTCAGGAGAACACATAGTGATGTAGCACCCTCTACATTAGGTAGGTGCCAGTTTAGGATTTTTATGTGTGTAGGAATATTTAAGCAGGCCTAGCTGGAAGCTAGGCCTGTTTGTTTTGATTTGTGTGGGCTGGGAGTGGCTCACGCAAACCACTGCATCCCACGCCTGTGTGGTAAATAGAACTTAACCCCCCTGGCGGTATTCCTGAGTGTGGCTCGGGTGGATTTTCAGTACCAAAAGCGTTAACCCCGAGCCAGACTCGGGATCGCATCGCAGGATCCTTGTAGAGGTTACTTACCTTGTCTCCTGGATCCTGCAATGTCTCCCCGCTGTGATCTGCGAGCCGCCGTGTCTTGCTCGATTCACAGTGCCGAGCTCCGTTCCCTGCGAGCGTTGCGACGCATGGGGACGGAGTTCGGCGCCAAATTCAAAAAGTAAAACACACAGTATAGATACAGTATACTGTAACCTTATAGATTACAGTACTGTATCAAATAATTACACATCCCCTTTGTCCCTAGTGGTTTCTCCAGTGCCCTGCATGCAGTTTTATATTATAAAAACTGTTCTTTCTGCCTGGAAACTTGAGATTGTCCATAGCAACCAAAACTGTCCCTTTACATCAAAAGTGGTTTTAGACCAGCTAGAAAACAGCGATAATAAATTAGAATCACTCGCAGAATTGAGCGATGGTGATTTGTGGGGAGATCCGTCATCAAACACCGAAAAGTACATTATTGAATCTTTTTTTTTTATTATTATATTATTATTTGGTATAATTATTTATAGTTATTTATTATATTATAATTTATGATTTTGTTTTTCAAACTTTATCATACCCGGGATGTCTACTAGACTCTTGTTTGGACAGATTTAAGTGATTTATTCCTAAAAATTACAGGCCTACAATATAAAACGCCAAATTTCCATGCAAAATAATTGTACCGCTTTCAGCACCTAAAATCTGAAATAATCATACCGCCAGGGAAGCTAATGATAATTTAATAATGTTCGAACAAAAGAAATAATAAAAAAAAGTAACATTGCAATGCTCCAAGAGTGCTGATTTGGCACTGTGGGGTTGATTTACTAACACTGGAGGGTGCAAAATCTGGTACAGCTGTGCATGGTAGCCAATCAGGTTCTAAGGGCCCTTTCACACTGCTCTGTATTATCATTATTATTATATAGGATTTATATAGCGCCAACAGTTTGCACAGCGCTTTACAACATGAGGGCAGACAGTACAGTTACAATACAATTCAAAACAGGAGCAATCAAAGGGCCCTGTAGCAAAATCTTGCTTAATTTTGCTGTTTCAGATGTGTTTCCTGTGCAATTTTGTGTTGCCTGCACCTGTGAAAAACGAACATGTGACTCAAAAATGCACCAAAAAAGCAAACCGTGGTGCGTTTTTACCGTGATTTTGCCACGATTTCCATTCATTTCAGTGGGAAGCTGCGTTTTTGGTGCTGTTTTCAAAACAGCACCAAAGATGCAGCATACAGGACTTTTCAAAACGCCCCGCACCCACAGCGCAGTGCTGTGAAAAGTCCCATAGAATTTGTGTCGGGTTCACACTGGTGCGATGCGGGAGCCACAGCGATTCCTCAGCGGGTTCCCGCATCGCTTCTGAATTGCAGGCAGTTCACTGTTCTCTGCGAACCGTTGCGGGTGTCAATATAAAGTTAATGACACCTCCAAATCGGTTCACAGAACGCAGTGCGAACTGTGGAATCGAACGGAATCGGATGGGTCTGAACAACTATGCGATCGATTACAGTGCGGACAAAAAAAGGGCCCTGCACCATTTTTGGTGCGAATGCAAACTTTATGGCTGAATTCGCATTGCAAAGACATTGCATAGGATGTGCACAGACTTGCGGTGCAAATCACATGCGATGTCTGGCATCACACCAGTAGGAACCCAGCCTTAAAGGGAAACATTTGTCTTGCATTTTTCTTGCAATTTTTATTCAAAGCTAATTGGTTTCTATGCAGAGCTGCACCAGATTTTGGACTCTCCAGTTTTAGTAAATCAACCCCAATGTACTCCCAATTCACACCAGCAGCCAAGCTATCGGTGTGGATGCTGGTGTGTAAATCAGCCCTTAAAGTGGATGTAAACTCTCTCCTATACCCAGTGAAGTGATATGCAAATACAGATGATACAGAGATGAAACAAATCTCCCTACATAGGTTTTACATGTATATCTGCTGTCTTCAGCTTTATATACTGTTTAGAAAGTTCAGATCCTGTTAAAATTTTCACTTCCTCATTCTGCACCATGAGAGAAGTTTTGGATTACACTGGGAGACAGCTGATTGGAGGAAAGGCACCCCCCCCCCCCCTCCAGATAGGGGACTTTCAGAACTGTCCTGTGAGTAGAGCAGCTTTCTGCTAATCTATTTATAGCACCCACCCTGACAAAAAATTCAGGGTGGTTTTATCACATGTGTCCGAGAATTTGTCAGAAGTTATTATGCTGATAATAGATGAACAGAGCAGGAGAAAGCCACAGGACTTAGTGCTTTGAAGAGAGATAAGAAAACACTACAGATATATGTGCCCAGCTCAAATTTCATGAATCAGGTTTACATCCACTTTAACTACTTCAGTCCCGGAAGAATTTACCCCTTTCCTGACCAGAGCACTTTTTGCGATTCGGCACTGCATCGCTTTAACTGACAATTGCCCGGTCGTGCGACATTGCACCCAAACAAAATTGACGTCCTTTTTTCCCACAAATAGAGCTTTCTTTACGTGGTTTTTGATCACCTCTGCGGTTTTTATTTTTTGCGCTATAAACAAACAAGAGCAACTATTTTGAAAAAAACGCAATATTTTTAACTTTTTGCTATAATAAATATCTCGCAAAAATATATAAAATAACAATTTTTTTCCCTCAGTTTAGGCCGATATGTATTCGTCTACATATTTTTGGTAAAAAAAATTGCGATAAGCGTATATTGATTGGTTTGCTCAAAAGTTATACAAAATAGGGGGATAGTTTTATGGCATTTTTATTATTAATTTTTTTTTATTAGTAATGGCGGCGATCTGCGATTTTTATCGGGACTGCGACATTATGGCGGACACATCGGACATTTTTTACACTATTTTGGGACCATTGTTATTTTTACAGCGATCAGTGCTATAAAAAAGGCATTGATTACTGTGTAAATGACACTGGCAGTGAAGGGGTTAACCACTAGGGGGGCGATGAAGGGGTTAAGTGTGTCCTAGGGAGTGATTCTAACTGTGGGGGGGATGGGTTTCAACACACATGACAGCGATCACTACTCTCAATGATAGAGAGCAGTGATCTCTGTCATGACACTAGGCAGAACGGGGAAATGCTTTATTTACGAAAGCATCTCCCCATTCTACCTCTCCGTGACACGATCGCAGGCGCCCGGCGGACATCGAGTCCGCAGTGCCGCTTCTTAAAGGGGACGTACCTATACGCCCTTTTGCCCACCAGTGGCATTCTGCCGACGTAAATCGGCGTGCGCTGGTCGGCAAGTGGTTAGGGAGTACAGTAAAACCTTGGATTGCAAGCATAATTTGTTCCAGAAATATGCTTGTAATCCAAAGCACTTGTATATCACAGGGAATTTCCCCATAAGAAATAATGGAAACTCAGATGATTCGTTCCATAACCATTTATTCATATATCCTTGCATTTTTAGTCCATATAAAAAAATGATAGCAATGTGATAGGTTGTGTAACCATAAAATGTCCATTCACAAATGGAAGCCTCCACAAAGGGGATTAGAAGCAAAATCCAACAGGAGCTACGGAGTATAAAAGAGAAGAGAGGCGCCTCTAAGTGTAGCAATATGGTTACATTTAATGAAGGTACAACATTTAGCAACTCACATGGTTGATGATTAAAACTGGCACATGTAAGTATGCAGGCATCCGGGGTAAAGCTGTCCACATAGACCATCCTCCGCACTGCCGGCTCTTACCGCTGTCAGTCTGCAATAGTGACTGGGAAGACTACCCTGCAGTGGAGTGATGGAACCGCTCATGGAGCGCAGCGTGGAAGGGACGACGTCGATGACGGTGCGGGGGAAGGTCTATGTGGACAGCTTTACCCCAGATGCCTGCAAATAGACATCCGGGGCAAATAGATTGTGCCCTTTGCAGGTGCAGTTGCTCTAGATTTGTTCATATACTGTTTGTTTGAGTCCTATTCTGTATCTGCAGAAAACGTCTATACTTATTATCATGGTGGCTGCATTTGCTGACTTCACTTTACATAGAATACCCAAATGAAGGGAAGCTCTGCTGACTTCCATCATCCCATCCTGTGCAAGCAAAAATTACGTTTTTGTTTTGATTTTCCTTGCATGTTATTGGGTATTCTTTGTAAAGTGAAGTCGGCAAATGCAGTCACCATGGTAATAAGTATAGAAACATTGGATGGAGAATAGGACTCCAACAAACAGTATATGAACAAATCTAGACCAATTCACGGTCACTAAAATTGTAGTATGTTTTGTAAGACTCAATAATTGCCTTGCACAGTATGTGGGAGTAAAAGTAAGTTTAATAGTTACAAAGATAAACACTGATGAACAATAAATATTTTATTTGGCAGAGGTTGCTGCCTTGTAATACAGAGTACTGTAGGTGTTTCAAAAGATTTGGAGACAAGTCAGAATGTGTAACGGAAGTGACGTTATGTCTCCGCCATCTTGCTACACCCCGCACTCGCCCACAGTAAGGATAGCGTGGGAAGGGGGCAAGCGGACATCTTCTTACACCCACCTTAATTTTGCATTGTACACTTATTTTTAACTGGAAACTGAGGTTATATAGTGAAATACTGTACTTAGAACTCTGTTTGATTGTTTAGATGTTGAATTTTAAAAGCAACGGCAAGCCTTCTGATCTCACAGGTTTGCTAATCTGACAGAAGTTCGCTGCTTTTAAAATTCAACATCTAAACTGTCAGAAGGTGTTCTAAGTACTGTATTTCACTATATAGCCTCAGTTTACAGTTAAAAAGTGTAAAATGCAAAACTCTGGTGGGTGTAACAAGATGTCCGCTTTCCCCCTTCTCAGTGTATCCTTACTGTGGGCGAGTGCGGGGTGTAGCAAGATGGCAGTGACGAAAAGTCACTTCCGTTACACATTCTGACGGGTCACCAAATCTGACGAAACACAGGCATGGAGTTTGTATGTTCTCTCTTGGTTTTGGGGTGTCCTGATTTCTCCCACAATACATAAACATGCTGGTAGCTAAACAGATCTCTGTCTTAAGCTGGGCATAGAGTGTGATTTTCTGGGCATAGGGTGTGATTTTCTTTCCAGCAATTGCAGGTTGCAGAAAAGTAAATCGCTTGATACTCCCATCAACACAGTCAGTGTGTTGATGGGGGAATCCCTCCCGTGAAGCAAATGTGTTCTTCCGGTGGGGCCGGGGGGGGGGGGGGTGGGGGGTGGGAAGCCATGCCTGCCGGGAGATTAGGTAGGTGCCAGTTTAGAATTTTTATGAGTGTAGGAATATTTAAGCAGGCCTAGCTGGAAGCTAGGCCTGTTTGTTTTGATTTGTGTGGGCTGGGAGTGGCTCAGAGTTAGCAGCTGGTGAGAGAAAGAGAGAAAGGGAGAGGGAAGGTGGAGCTGCCTGGGGTGTGTTAAGGAGCCCTGACCAATCCCCAACCTGGATAGGCAGGGGGTAGGCCTCCTTTAATCCCTAGAGTCAGCCCAGCTGGGGAGGAGTTGTCGGGTGGAAGAGCTGAGGATGGAGTACTAGACTGTCAGGGCCTTTGAGGGATGTCCCCAGTATGGGGGGGGGGGTGACCTTGGGCCTGGGGCTCGGGTGCAGGGTGGAGCCCTCCAGGAAATCGGGGAGGCTCTGGACAGGAGGAGAAGGAGAGGACAGCAGGAGCTAGTACTGCCGGGGAAGTCTTCAGGAGGGATCTACCGGTTGCAGCCAGGAGGGCTATTGAGTGACATGCACAGTCAGGAGGACTGGTGAGGCATGCCTGAGAAAATTGTGTGCAGTCTGGATGGGTGCAGAGCCAGCAGTATGGACTGTGATGTTACGGGCAGTGGAGTCGGGCAGCTGCAGCCAGGAGGACTGGCAGGGCCTGAAGAGGACTGACTGGGAGCGGTAGTCCACCTTTAGGACTTTCTATTTTCCTGCTACACCATAGGGTGCCTGCGGTCCCCGCCTGCAAGGAGCAAGTTACTGGGTCCCGGCTAAGTTAGCATCGGGCCTAACCATGTGTTAGCTGCTCCTGGGAGCTAAGAGTTGTGCAGAAGGAAGAGAGAGAGGAGTCTGGAGAAGTGTCGTGTACATAGTTGTCCCAATTGATTGCTATACAATCCACCCATTGATTAATATACAATCTACTAATTGTTTATTATAAAATTCCATTGGGCATCCCATATTTCCTTTACCCCATCCAAGTTAATTCCCTCAATAAAATCACCAAAAACAAGCACATGGACTGTTTTCTGCCTGAGAGTGACTGAGGAGTGAACGCCGGACTGGGCAGGGTGACAGGTGGACCACATCACTTAGCAGTCCCTACGGGGGTACAGCTAAAATGATTACATGCAAAATTCGACATTATATAGTTGTACCCAAGTCGATCTATGGATTGATTTGGGTACAATTAGCCACACTCATAGATGGTTCGAATCTCGGCCGGTCCCTACTGAACTGGCTGAGATTCGAACCATCTATGGCCGGCTTTAATGTACACATAGTGATGGCATGAAGGGCACTCCATCTGGCTGTCCTCTCCAACATGGTTGGCTGGTCGTTGGCAGTGTTACCTTCGTCAACAAAAAAGTTTTCGTCAAAGTTGTCATCAGGGGCTTTTTTACAGTGACCAAAACAAAACGAAAAGTACTGCACATTTTCTTCCACTGACGAGAACTATGACGAAAATCAAATCCGTTTCCGTTAACGAACGAAAACAGGACGAAAATGTGAGGCAGGGACGTTTGTGAACTAACTTTCGGTTTTCGCGGAGCTTCGCCTGCTTCCGCAATCGGCTCCCAGCAACCTGAGAGTGAGAGCAGCCCTGTGCATTACAGGCCAGCCAGGCCTCCCGAGTCCTGATGAGACTGAGCCTGTCCCACTCCCGAGTCCCGACTCACGAGGCGACCGCCAGGCGCCCAGAGCAGACTGTGAGTGTGTAGTACATTACAATTACAGCAGGCCTGAGGCCTCCCCTCAGACCACCGTCCATCCAGAACACTGTGTGTGCATTACAGTCCTCCTCTGACCACTGGCAGTGGCATCCAGAGCACTGTGCATTACAGGCCATCCCTCAGACCACCATCCAGCACTGTGCAGCATTACAGGCCTCCTCTGACCAGTGACCACTGGCAGTGCACTGCATGGTGGCACTGACATCATCACAATCACACAAAGAGTTTTTTTTTGTATTTTTTGTTATTTTTATGTTACCCTTTTGTCAGAAAAGCAATATTTTTGAAGAAACAGTTTTACTTAAATAAGAAGTTATATAACGACTAAATCTGTGTCTGTAGTGCATGTTCAAACCTTAATACCATAAATAATAACATATTTGATTTTTCACTCCAGCAGTAGTATATAATGAGTTTGAAAATTGTAGAGAAATGCTTAAATAATGCATTATAGTTAACTTACACCCATTCGATTTTAGGCGACTAAAATGAGTTTTAGTCTACTAAAATTATTTTAGTCTACTAAAATGTACTGGAGATTTAGAAGACTAAATACGACTAGAACTCAAACACTTGCAGAAGACTAAAATGGGACTAAAACTAACATACAATTTTAGTTCTTACGCCACGTACACATGATCGGATTTTCCGACAACAAATGTTGGATGTGAGCTTGTTGGCGGAAAGTCAGACCGTGTGTATGCTCCATCGAATAGTTGTCGGAATTTCCGCCAAAAAATGTTGGCAAGCAGGTTCTCAAATTTTCCGCCAACAAATTTTTGTTGACGGAAAGTCCGATCGTGTTTACACAAGTCCGTCGCACAAAAGTCCACGCATGCTCAGAATCAAGTACGAGCTGGAAGCGCTCAGTCTTGTAAAACTAGCGTTCATAATGGAGATAACACATGACTATTGAACTTCCTTTTTATCAGCTCGCCGTACGTCTTGTACATCACTACGTTCGTAATTGTTGGCCAACATTTGTGTGACCGTGTGTAGGCAAGACAAGTTGGAGCCAACAACCTTCGAACAAAATTGCACGGTTTTGTTGCCGGAAAAGTCCGATCGTGTGTACGGGGCATAAGACTAATGCCCCATACACACGGTCGGACTTTGTTCGGACATTCCGACAACAAAATCCTAGGATTTTTTCTGAGGGATGTTGGCTCAAACTTGTCTTGCATACACACGGTCACACAAAGTTGTCAGAAAATCCGATCATTCTGAACGCGGTGACGTAAAACACGTACGTCGGGACTATAAACGGGGCAGTGGCCAATAGTTTTCATCTCTTTATTTATTCTGAGCATGCGTGGCACTTTGTCCGTCGGATTTGTGTACACACGATCGGAATTTCCGACAACGGATTTTGTTGTCGGAAAATTTTATAGCCTGCTGTCAAACTTTGTGTGTTGGAAAATCCGATGGAAAATGTGTGATGGAGCCCACACATGGTCGGAATTTCCGACAACAAGGTCCTAGCACACATTTTCCGGCTGAAAATCCGACCGTGTGTACGGGGCATAAGACTGAAACTAATTTGAAATTTGTTGCCAAAATTAACACTGGTCATTGGCAGAGGAAATTTGAATAAACCCCCCCTCATAAGCTGATGCCAACTTCTTCCTCTTTACCTCCACAACCACCTTTCTTTCTTCATTAACAAGCTTGCAGATCTATAGGCCACTCTGCAGCATCTTGTGAACCAGGGACTGCTGTGTATGGTGAAACATTCTACGGAAGTTACAGAGAATGTAACCGTACATCAAATACAGGTATTGAATTATTTTCCAAAGACCCTACATGCAACTACTATGGAAACTCTTTAATGTTAGTTTTATGAAGATAGTAGAAGACACTTGTCGTCATCTATCAGCAACTGTAGAGAAAAAAAAACATCCTGGTGATAATGTGAAGATGTATCTATTAGGGGTGGTGTCAGCAGGACTAGGAAACAGTGTAAAGATGATGACCACAGACATTCAATTATATTCTCCTAATCCAGCCTTTTTTGGCCATTTCAAGTGACAATCCAATGTCTGCAGAACAAATCTTGGCAAGTCACTATTGTTTTTTGTGACACTGGGACCAATGGTGTCACTAGGGTTGGTCTCACCTGGTGCTGTAAAAACAGATGACACACCCCCCCCCCCATCCCTCCATTGAGCCTGTCTAGTGAGTTGAGGGGGTGTCACCTGGTTTTACTGCACCAGGGCCGGCAGCGCATGGTCACGGTGTGCACCCCGAACTGGCCCCTGTAAATGATAAGGTTGGTGCAGGCGTGCCGATCTGCGGGCTGTCATGGATAGGGGTGTCACCCCTGTGGCGGGTGTCCCCAGGGCGCGGTCTGACTGGAACCATCTGTGTGCAGCCCCTTTTCCTTCTCTATTGTCTTAAACAAAATAGTCAACACATGTCAAAAATCTTTAGATGGCATGTACGTATCTGACCATTCTCCGCTATCTATGGCAAGCTTTAGACTACCCACAGACATTAGGTAGTGTGAAAACATTCTGACATAAGCACACGTGTGCATGAGTATGCTCTGTAAAAATATCCCTGGCCCCAACATTTTGCCAGGGGAACTATAGAAACTGCATGGGAACATCCATATTGGATGATCAATTATACACCCAAGTTTGATTGGCCAGGACGTGACTAGAAAAATCAGATGTACAATTGTTTCTCAATTTGTCCATTATCAGCCATCAGTCAAGAATTCAAGCAGGCCTTAACAAAACATTCAGGCCCTTGACCCCTGTTCACTGAATAGACACATCTATTCTATTATTACATGTGCTTACGAGTACGTACTGCTTAGTGTCAGGCCACATCAATGCACCTCCACTTTACCAGCAGATATGTACAGAAAACTGGGTAAAACTTTAGAACCCATCACTGAGGACACAGACTGTAGTGCCATGATGGGATCAGATACACTGAGTATGTTTTAAGTGGTCATCTGTAATATCTGACATTATCTATGTACAGCAACTTTTAAATTTACCAAGCCTTTCCCCTTCAGATTCAAACAGTGAAAAGACAGGGGGTTCCCGTGTGTTTTACCTGCACCATGTCATGCTCAAGATGCAGATCTGAGAGTAAACTTGCCCGAGCTTGCTGCTGGGAATCAACATATCGGCTCCATCTATGCTGAAGCCTGCAGCGTTTTATAGCTGCTCTGGGTGGACCCATTAATACAATCTCTGGATTAAAGCCAATTGTATGTTTTGGGGAAGTGTCCTTCACCTCGCTTTACATAGTGTAGGACATCATGAGGTTGTTTTGTTTTGTTGATCTGATTAACAGGAAGAATTGTTTGGACACGGCTGGAATTCTGAGTCACTGTCCACACTCTTCTATTGTCCATGGTGCATTCTTGGTGCCAGGAACAATAGCTAATGAGGGCATGATGAGACAATCCCAACAGCAGATGAAGGACAGGGCTCAGGAGATTGAATGTCTTGACTTGTCTTTGGAGTTTTCAGTCGCTCTGCCTGGGGCACAGAATCATTTGTAGAAATTTTAATGACCCAACCTAGGTATGGATGACAAGGCAAGCCTCCTATACTGCACAGGTCATACACAAAATATGAACGTTTCCTGAAAACGCCGAACACTGGCCCTACTAAAAAGGATGTGCGAAATACTTTCACAGTGCACCATATCTATCCAGCAAGTGTTTCTTACCAATTCTGTCTTTTTGGTAGCAGTTAATATTCTAAATAAATATTGGAATGATCAGCATTCCCTGGGTGAATGTCAAGTGCTCTTGTGTAGTAAATTTGCCAATATCGGCAAAAAATGCATGACCATAATTTCTACACAATCCCTTAAGAATAAATAAAATGACAAACCTTTTTTTTTTCTATTATGTACGAGGGTTCTTTAAAAAGTTTCCGCATTTTTTTAACCAAGTTATATATTTAAACTTTTTGAAGACCCTCTCGTGTATTACTTGCCAAATTATTTACTTGATAATTCGTATAAGTTGATGAGACAGGAGTACCCTGTGAATTTGGTGGTATCTCTGGTGGTACCTCTGGCAGGACCACGTAGACCAAATAGTTATTCCTCATCTCTCTATCTGTGGAACTACAAGTTCAAGCACGCCTTCCCATATATAAGCGGTCGGACCTCAGTGACAGAAATTCCATTGCAGCTGCAAAATTGCAAGATGAATATTTCTGTGGTGTACCATCTATGCACAGTCTGAAGCTAATATCAAACATATGGCACAGCGGTAAAATAATAGTCAGAAATAGAATATATAATCAAATGCATTTCTGTGGAATAATCACATTATAACACACCAGCACACTAAATGAACTGAATGCAAAATGAAAAAAAAAAATAAATAAAATAAAAATGTATTAATAATAAACATAAGCATATTAATTAATAAAAAGTTGAAAAGTTTTATAAACTCAGTGCAAATAAACAAAATTCACAAGCATATGGCGTATAAGGGCAATTCATGTTTTTGTAAAAAAAAAAAGAAGATGCGATTATATATGAAATAACTAGAAAAGGTGAAATAAAATAAAATCTTGTATGCAGCAGAGTGGGGGGTCATTGACAGTACAGCTTGCAGGACAAGAATGCTAGTAATCTTAATTGTTTTTTTTTTTTTGTTTGTTTGTTTTTTTTTCTCTTAGCGGCCCACCTGAGCCCACCCGCCCTATGCACCCCCAGTGCTGCTCAAGATCCCATCCCAAAAGATGGCCGTTTTGTGCAGCAGAAGAAAAAGCCTTTTGTTGCATGAACACAAAAGCCAATCTCTCTCTTTGCCTTGCCAGGCCCTTTCCCAGCAGTGCACACCGTCCCAGCGGCCTGCGGAAAGCTCTCCAGGTAGAAACAGTCCAGGTCAAACTCGCGCAGTCAGAGACACCGAAAACTTTCTCAAAAGGCAAATATTCCAGAAAAAAGTTTCTGATCGGGGGAGCTGCAGGGGGTCAGCAGGCTCAGGCTCCCTGCAGATCAGGTCCTACAACACAGAGGAATGAGGGGAAAAAAAAAAAACTTTCCCAGCTTGTGACTGCCACAAGATCCCAAAACCTGTATGATCACTTACTTGTCCGTCTCCTGTGACATGTTTGATCCAATGAACTCTCCCTTTATCTTCTCTCTAGCTCTCTGGTGGAACTGGACTTTCAAGTCTGTGCAGGTAAAGGTGTGTGGAAAGGAAAGAGATGGCAGAACAAGAGCTACTGGTAATTCTACTTTTTTTTTTTTTCCTTCCACCCCTTCCCCCCCCCCCCCCCCCTTGTTTTTTTTTTTTTCTCTTTCTCTTTCCCAGCCCAGCTAACAGGTAAGAGACAGGTAAAGACACTCCCCCAGCTCGCCCGTCCCATTCTCCACCTATTTTCTGCAGTCTATCAGACTAGCACTGAGCCTTCCACTCTACTGTATGGGACTGACAGGGGTACGCCTGTGTACAAACATTTTTACACAGATAGAATTATTTAATCTGGCCAAGCAGAGAGCGATAATAACAATGCATAGAGTGCGGCAATCCACAGCCCATTTTAAGGTGGTCTGGTCACAGAAAGAAATCTTTTTTTTTTGCTCAATAAGATTAATAAATATAATATACAGTATACTACTATATAACAATGTATACTACTATATTATAATATATACAAATTATTGTATAGTATATATTATAATACATGTCTATATACGGAATATATATATATATATATATATATATATATATATATATATATATATATATATATATATATATATATATATATATATATATATATATATATATATATATATATTTACAGTATACTATATTACCAAAAGTATTGGGGCACCTGCTTTTACACGCAGATGAACTTTAATGTCATCCCAGTCTTAGTCTGTAGGGTTCAATATTGAGTTGGCCCACCCTATGCAGCTATAACACCTTCAACTCTTCTGGGAAGGCTGTCCACAAGGTTTAGGAGTGTGTCTATGGGAATGTTTGACCATTCTTCCAGTAGCCCATTTGTGAGGTCAGGCACTGACGTGGACAAGAAGGCCTGGCTCGCAGTCTCCGCTCTAATTCATCCCAAAGGTGTTCTCTAGGGGTTTAGGTCAGGCTTCTGTGCAGGCCAATCAAGTTTCTCCACCCCAAACTCGCTCATTAATGTCTTTATGGACCTTGCTTTGTGCACTGGTCCATACCAACTCTTAAAATGGAGTTCCACCCAAAAGTGGAACTTCCGCTCATTTGTCTCCTCTCTCCCTCCGGTGCCACAATTGGCACCTTTCGGGGGGGTGACAGGATACCTGTCTTTGACAGGTATCCTATTCCCACTTCCGGGAGTGCAGGCCGTGACCCGTGACATCACCTCGGGGCTCCCTCCTCCTTCCTCCTCCTCTCCCTGTCGCCGGGCCAGTAGTAGAGAAGAAGGGCCTCGCACATGCGCAATAGGGTTCCTGGCGTGAAGCTGTAAGTCTACACTGCTGGGTACCCTTACCCGCAATGGCGGTGGCAGCAACTGACAGCTGATGGAAACATAAGCTGCGGTCCTGACATCGCTGGACTCCAGGACAGGTAAGTGTCCTACTGATAAAAGCCAGCAGCTGCAGTATGCGTAGCTACTGGCTTTTATTATTTTTTTGGGGGGGCGGAACACTGCTTTAAGGTGTCAGCATACCAAGAAATTTTGGACAATTTAATGCTCCCAACTTTGTGGGAACAGTTTGGGGATGGCCCCTTCCTGTTCCAACATGACTGCGCACCAGTGCACAAAGCAAGGTCCATGAAGACATGGATGAGCGAGTTTGGGGAAAAGGAACTTGACTGGCCTGCACGGAGTCCTGACCTCAACCCGATAAAACACCTTTGGGATGAACTAGGCCTTCTCGTCCAACATCAGTGCCTGACCTCACAATCGCACTTCTGGAAGAATGGTCAAAAATTCTAATAGACACACTCCTAAACCTTGTGGAAGGCCTTCCCAGAGGAGCTGAAGCTGTTATAGCTGCAAAGGGTGGACCAACTCAATATTGAACCCTACGGACGAAGACTGTAATGCCTTAAAAGATCATGTGCGTGTGAAGGCAGATGTCCCAATACTTTTGACAATAAAATATATATATATATATATATATATATATATATATATATATATATATATATATATATATATATATATATATATTATCTCACAAAAGTGAGTACACCCCTCACATTTTTGTAAATATTTTATTATATTTTTTTCATGTGACACCATCTGAACCAAATAAGTTTATCTTGGTCTCATCAGACCACAGGAGATGGTTCCAGTAATCCATGTCCTTAGTCTGCTTGTCTTCAGCAAACTGTTTGTGGGCTTTCTTGTGCATCATCTTTAGAAGAGGCTTCCTTCTGGGACGACAGCCATGCAGACCAATTTGATGCAGAGTGCGGCGTATGGTCTGAGCACTGACAGCCCCGACGTACGTGTTTTACGTCACCGCGTTTAGAACAATCGGATTTTCCGACAACTTTGTGCGACCGTGTGTAGACAAAACAAGTTTGAGCCAACATCCGTCGGAAAAGATCCTAGGATTTTGTTGTCGGAATGTCCGAACAAAGTCCGACCGTGTGTACGCCCTATTAGTGTGGAGCCTTTTGAGGACAGACGTGACAAAAATTCCATCTTTCTTAGAAACCAACTGTGCTCCCTTGTCACTATGAGCACCTGAGCACTAGAAGTTATGGAAAATGTTTATTCTATTGAGATTTGCCCTAAGCCACCATGTTGGAAATGCCTTCTTATGATAATGATATTGTGTGCTGACAAGTTATGTTGAAGTAAAACTGTTTAAACACAATTTGAATCTGACTGAACATAATGGGGTTGATTTAGCACAGTTTAAGAGGGGGAACTCCTTGACTCAAGTGTCTTCTCTATGTCCAGTAGCTTAAGACACTGTACATAGACCAACGCTCCACCAGGCTAGTTGGACATTCTCTCTAAACAGTCAGTATGCTTCAAATATTGTGAGAATCAAGAGCTTTATTCCATCACAATGCTCTTCTTGTATAGTCCAAGTATTCCTTCCCCGCATAGCTTAAAGTGGTTGTAAACCCACATGAGAAAAAAAAAGACGTGCAAGATAAAGGCATAATGAGCTAGTATGCATAGCATACTAGCTCATCATGTAATACTCACCTGAGATCGAAGCCCCTGCTGCGGTGCCCGTACACAGCACTTGCCGGTGACAGTTCTCCCCGGAGTTACTTCCGGGTATCGTGGCTCCGGCGCTGTGAGTGGCTGGAGCCGCGATGAAGTCACTCCCGCGGCGGGAGCTGCTGGTAACGGCACACTCACTGAAGCAAACGGCACGTACGTACCATTGCTTCAGTGCGCATGTGCCGATGACATCGGCACATGCAGACACAGGGGATATCTCCTAAACCGTGCAGGTTTAGGAGATATCCAGGGTAGCTACAGGTAAGCCTAATTATAGGCTTACCTGTAGCAAAAAGTGGATTGTAAGGGTTTACAACCACTTTAATAGTAGTTCACTCACCCAGCACATAACAGACACATTGGGGTTGATTTACTAAAGGCAAATAGGCTGTGCACTTTGCAAAGTACAGTTTCACTCTGCAAGTGCAGCAGCTCCAAAGCTTAGTAAATGAGCAGAAGTTCTGCTGACTTCCATCATCCAATCAGACGTGCAAGCAAAAATGCATTTTTTTTCATTTGCCTTGCACGTGATTGGGTACTCTTTGCAAAGTGAAGCTTCACTTGATTTACTAAGCTCTGGAGCAACTGCACATGGAGAGTACAACTGCACTTTGCAAAGTGCATAGCCATTTGCCTTTAGTAAATCAACCCCAAGGTGTCTATAATGTGCTGGGTGAGTGAACTACTATTAAGCTATGTGGGGAAGGAATACTTGGACTATACAAGAAGAGCATTGAGATGGAATAAAGCTCTTGATTCTCCCAATATTTGAAGCATACTGGCTGTTTAGAGAGAACGTCCAACTAGCCCGGTGGAGCGTTGGTCTATGTACAGTGTCTGAAGCTACTGGACATAGAGAAGACTCTTGAGTCAAGGAGTTCCCCATCTTAAACTGTGTAATAGCAATAGCAACCTATGTCCTAGGTTACTGTACAATCAAATATTGACATTCAGCGTGTTATACAAAAATAGATACAACCCCTGGCAAAAATGATGGAATCACCAGTCCCTGAGGATGTTCCTTCAGTTATTTATTGTTGTAGAAAAAAAAGCAGATCACAGACATGGCCAAAAACTAAAGGCATTTCAAATGGCAACTTTCTGGCTTTAAGAAACACTAAAAGAAATCAAGAAAAATAATTGTGGTGGCCAGTAACAGTTCGATTTATAGAACAAGCACAGGGAATAAATTATGGAATCACTCAATTCTGAGGAAAAAATGATGGAATCACCCTGTAAATTTTCATTACAAACACTAACACCTGCATCAGATTATATCTGCTTGTTAGTATGTAGGTAAAGAGGGTAAATCATCAAGCAGTGTTGCACAAGATGTTGGTTGTTCACAGTCGGCTGTGTCTAAAACATGGACCAAATACAAACAACATGGGAAGGTGGTTAAAGGCAAGCATACTGGTAGACCAAGGAAGACATCAAAGCGTCAAGACAGAAAACTTAAAGCAATATGCCTTGAAAACAGAAAATGTACAACAAAACAAATGAGGAACAAATGGGAGGAAACTGGAGTCAACATCTGTGACCGAACTGTAAGAAACCGCCTAAAGGACATGGGATTTACATACAGAAAAGCTAAAAGAAAGCCATCTCTAACACCTAAACACAAAAAAACAAGGTTACAATGGGCTAAGGAAAGGTAATCGTGGACTGTGGATGATTGGATGAAAGTCATATTCAGTGTTGAATCTTAAATCTGCATTGGGCAAGGTGATGATGCTGGAACTTTTGTTTGGTGCCGTTCCAATAAGATTTATGCAGACGACTGTCTGAAGAAAACATGCAAATTTCCACAGTCAATTATGATATGGGGCTGCATGTCAGGTAAAGGCACTGGGGAGATGGCTGTCATTAAATCTTTAATAAATGCACAGGTTTACATTGAAATTTTGGACACTTTTCTTATCCCATCTATTGAAAGGATGTTTGGGGATGATGAAATCATTTATTAAGATGATAATGCATCTTGCCATAGAGCAAAAACTGTGAAAAAATTCCTTGAAGAAAGACATATAAGGTCAATGTCATGGCCTGCAAACAGTCCGGATCTCAATCCAATTGAAAATCTGTGGTGGAAGTTAAAGAAAATGGTCCATGACAAGGCTCCAACCTGCAAAGATGATTTGGCAACAGCAATCAGAGAAGGCTGGAGCCAGATTGATGAAGAGTACTGTTTATCACTCATTAAGTCAATGCCTCAGAGACTGCAAGCAGTTATAAAAGCCAGAGGTGGTGCAACAAAGTACTAGTGATGTGTTGGAGTGTTATTTTGTTTGTTTTTCATGATTCCATAATTTTTTCCTCAGAGTTGAGTGATTCCATAATTTATTCCCTGTGCTTGTTCTATAAATCTAACTGTTACTGGCCACCACAATTATTTTTATTGATTTCTTTTAGTGTTTCTTAAAGCCAGAAAGTTGCCATTTGAAATGCCTTTAGTTTTTGGCCATGTCTGTGATCTGCTTTTTTTCTACAACAATAAACAACTGAAGGAACATCCTCAGGGACTGGTGATTCCATCATTTTTGCCAGGGGTTGTACTTATAGCTGGAGTTGGGCTTTATCTTCTCAGAAAAATACATAGGTGGCCTTCTTAGCTTAAAGCGGAACCTTACCTACAACAACTTGATAAAAAATATGTTCTTTAGCAAGGAACATACATTCCACATTAATAATTATGCTATCAAAATTAGTGTTGTTGCAAATTTTCTCTAGCATTGCTCTTGTTTCGTCTTGCTGGAGGCAGCCATTTTGCTGAAGCCCAGAGCCCCTGAACAGAAGTAAATCATAAAGCAGAACTAAACCCATCAATTTAACAGTTTCAAAAAAGTTTCATTCCTGGAATGCCGGGATTGCAAACTGTCACATTTGCTTGTTTCCTCAACCAAACTGTCAAACCATCAAATGGCTGGTGTCATAACTGATCACATGTGCAGTTACTATGGCAGTTGCAGATCAAACAGAAACAGCTTCCCTGGCTGTAAAGGATAGGAGGGTTTAATTCCGCTTTAAGGCTGTCAGCAGAGCGACCTCTACAAATTTGTCAGTGCCTACAAATAGAGAGCAACTGGGCATGTGCAGAGCAGGATGAGACAGTGTATTACTGGATTTTAAACGGTATAGACACTTATTTTTAATGTTTTACATAGCTATACCTTCAAAAGGGACCAGCCTGAAGTCATCTAGCAGGACTTCATTTTCTGACTAAAGTTCCACTTTAAGTATACATGGGTGCTGAATATGGAGGAGTATTCGGAACCTATGTTTCTCTATGCCATGTCTACCTGGGTGTTCAGTGCTCCCCTAGCCTGGGAAGTTTCTGTGAGAGTACAGTCTAAGTTAATGGACTTGCCATGTTAGCCATGGCCTTAATACTGAAAATCATGATGTTTTGTAGTGCTGCTGTGCACAGTGAAATGTAAGCTTAGTACATATCCTCTTGGAGGATGTTGGGGAGCAATCCAGAACAGCCATATTTCACGTTCCAAGCACCCTTTGTTTATAGTGTGAAAGGAAACATTTCTCTGATCTGTATACAGTCAGGTAAAAAACAAGTATATGCCTCTAAGTCCTCCTCCACACCCCCTGACCAAGCCTGCTATGGGGAAAAAATCGATCATCTTGAATGTCATTGCAAGTTTGGACAACAACAGTTTCGCTTGAAATGTGATTTGATGATTAGATTGTGCACACAAGGCTATCTGCCATCTAGTGTCTGGAGACACCTTTACTTTTTAGTTTTGAAGCTTTGTACCTGAGGTTTACCGCACGTTCACACCTAGCAGCGTCGTTGTTTTTGCTGCGCTTTTCGGACGCTAGCGGGGAGCTTTTAACCTCCGCTAACGGCCGAAAAAGGGTTAAAAGTGCCCGCTTTGCCCGTCCTGCTCACTGATTTCAATGGGAAGGGGCGCTGTAGGAGCGGTGTATACACCGCTCCTACAGCACCTCAAAGATGCGGCTTGCAGGACTTTTTTGAGCGTCCTGCCAGAGCACCGCTCCAGTGTAAAAGCCCTCGGGCTTTTACATTGGAGTGAGAGGAGAGGCGCTTTACAAGCGCTTTGCAGGCGCTATATTTAGCGATATAGCGCCTGTAAAGCGCCTCAGTGTGAAAGGGGTCCTAATCTATACAAAAATAAGGAAGCTCATATTGCAATCTGCTTGATATCATTGTACATTAGACAAAGTCTCTAAGAAAATCTGTCAGTACCAGCAATACCCTCCAAGAGAAGTGCCAATATAAAAACCTTTCCCGTTGCCCGTCTCCCCAACCTCCCCTCCTTTCCAGTGATGCAGCCTGTACCAGTATCTTGGGTATTCCATACTTCTGGTAGTGTTGGATGCCTGTGTCCTCTTCCTAACACTGTGGCTCCTTTCTCTCACCCCTATGTCACTGCTGAGCCCTGTAGTGATGTACAGTAGGTTCTGCAAGCTGTTAGTATCTGGCTGAAACCTGACTTCAGAGTCTCTGTTGTGATCTTTCAGGGTGAATTGCTCCACAGTGCCTGCAGCTTCAGAGGTCAATGAAGACTTTTCTAACCCTTTTACGCTGCAGTAACCCACAAAGACAGAGCTGCCGAAAATGGCTCTCGGTCCCGTGAAGAGATCCATAGCGGGTGGAATCGGCTTCCGATCATGTGACCGTTGTAAGAGCCAATCACAGTGGCCGATCCTTCCTGCCCCCGAACGTTAAGAACTTTTCCAGTGCACTTTAATGGCAAAAACTCTTCTATTTTATATACATTATATTGCCAAAAGTATTAGTACACCTGCCTTTACACGCACATGAACTTTAATGGCATCCCAGTCTTAGTCCATAGAGTTCAATATTGAGTTGGCCCATTACAGCTTCAACTCCTCTGGGAAGGCTGTCCACAAGGTTTAGGAGTGTGTCTATGGGAATGTTTGACCATTCTTCCAGAAGCGCATTTGTGAGGTCAGGCACTGATGTTGGACGAGAAGGCCTGGCTCACAGTCTCCGCTCTAATTCTTCCCAAAGGTGTTCTATCAGGTTGTGGTCAGGACTCTGTGCAGGTCAGTGAAGTTTCTTCACCCCAAACTCGCTCGCGAAGCCCCATCGAAGATCCAACAAAGCCTCATCGAAGCCTCATTGAAGCCTCTTCGAAGCCTCATCGAAGCACCAATCAAAACCAAGGTGTAAACAGGACTGTAAGCTGACCATTTTATTTAGTGACAGGAGCTTTGACTAGTGTTCAGAGAGCTTTAACGAAGCGTGTCCAAAGCCATATTTTGAAGCAAGTGTAAACTAGCCCTTAGGCTCGGTTCACAATGGAACCAGCTGCGGATCGTACAGGAACGCTGTGCGTCCCCATTATACGGTTCAGGGTTGAATAAGGGCTAAATTTTTGCCTGAATTCGGCCCTGAAATTGGCATTTCTGTGCAGTTCGCTCCGCAGCCACCCCGGAAATATGTGAACCAGCTCCATAGAGAGCCAGTCACATTCTCCTACTATACGAATTGGATGCGGTAAACCCTCATCCAATTCGCATAGGTGTGAACCCAGCCTCAATCTTACCCTGTCCTGATTCAGTCCACAGTAAATTACATTTGGTTGTCTGAAAAAATAAGTACCTGCGCTGCCTCAAAGCAACCAGACCTGTAGTAGAAAATGACAGTTGAAAAATGAATTTAATCAAAGCCTGATGTCATCTGTAGAGAGTTTTGGGGCCAATACTGCACATCTATAAGTCACAGTGATGTGCTTTATAGATGTTCTTAGCCCTCAGCCATTTTGGAAAATGAAGGCAACATATGAAAAAAAATGTTAATAGCCTGGCGGAAAGCCCAATTATGTGACCTGTAAAAGTCACATGACCTGCTCTACTCCAATCACAGAGCTCTTTCTGCTGCCTTAACCAGAGAGAACTCCATGGAGGTCCACTCCACAGCCTGCATTTCATGAACAGGCTGCAAAATTTAGACCACGGTGTGGATCTTCATAAAAATTTCCATTACCCATTATTAATGGGCCTCCTTGTCTTAGTAATTACTTTGGGGCTTATGAATGAAGAGTGTAAAGCCGCATACACAAGACTGGATTTTCCGATGGGAATTATGTGATGCTGTTGGCGGAAAATCCGACCGTTTGTACGCTCCATCGGACAATTTTTGGATTTTCCGCAGACAAATGTTGGATGGCAGGTTTTAAAATTTTCCGCGGACAAATGTCTGTTGTTGGATTTTCCAAGCCTGTGTACACAAGTCCGTCGGAGAAAAGTCCAAAGTACAAACACTCATGCTCGGAAGCAAGGACGAGCCAGAAGCGGTCGGTCTTCTAAATTAGCGTTTGTAATGGAGAATTTGAAACAAAAGAAATTCCCCTGGCGGACTTTAAAGGCACATTTAAGAAAAATGTTTAAAGAGGTATATAAAGTAGATAACAATTTATTAATGACAAAAAATAATCAAATACATCACATAGTCACATGATTAAAAATAAGGAATGCAGTTCCATAAATATACAGACAAATGATACCAATGCATTGCACCCGACGCGTTTCGGAGTTACTTATGCCTCCTTCTTCAGGGGTGATTGTAGGGTTCGCAACAAGAATTTTCTATATGGGAAATAGTATGTATAACATAAACATAGTAAATAAGCAGTGCAGAGATCATAGGGAACAACCTCTATAGTTATAAAAATCTATATATACATACATTTTTCTATTTACACTTACATTGGTATCTATGGGTATAGATTATGCATTCCAAGACGAATTTAAAAGCAACAAAAAGGTATTGACATGCTGCCCATCGGACGCGTTCCCTGGTCGTAATGTGTGGAGCCTTAGTAAGGTGTGACAGCAGTATTCGCAAAGCCACTATCGAGGTGGAGGTGTAGCAGTGGTTTTATTCTTCCTACCAATGGGAAGGAGGGCCCAATGTAAACGGGCGTATAGTAGTTTTGACCTGAGGTCACACTGGGGCCAAATGTGTATCCTGTAAGTCATGAAAATATATACATATATATAAAGATGTATATGCATATGGATAACCAAAGTAATGCATGGAAAATCCAAAAAGTTTGTCCTACCTGGTCCGCCTACAATTGTAAAGCACAATAGCTGATGGTGAATATAAATCGAGTGTGGTCCAAATAACTGGAAGGTCGACATGAGAATGAGAAATAGGTTAGAACCCTGATTTGTAAGAGAACAGAGGGAGACAAAAGAGGGGGAGAGAGGGGAAGGGGGAAAAGGGAAATGGGATGGGGGGGGAAAGAGAGGAAGGGAAAAAGGGGGGTGAGCGGGGAATGGGGAGGGGGGGGAGGGGGGAGAAAAGGGGGGGGAAAGGAAAAAGGGGGGGGGGAGGGAAAAAGGGGGGGGAAGAAGCAGAAGCTAGGAGAAGGAGGGGGGGGGGGAAGAAAGGGGGGGTGGGAAAGGGGGGGAGGGGGGGGGAGGTAAAGAGGTGGGGAGAAAGGAAGATAGAAAACAGGGGGGAAGAAAAAGGAGGAAAGAGGGGAACACGAGGGGGGAGGGAAAGGAAAAGGAAGGGAGTAGAGAGGGAAGGTAGTGAATAAAGGAACAGGGGAAAAAACAAAAGAGAAGTGTAAAGCCTCCAAATGGCATGAGTGGCTAATAGTTATAATAAGGAACACTGGATAATTGGATATGTTGTAGAAGGGAGGGGTGAACCCCAGAGTATAGCGGACATCAAGTAACACATGAAAGATAGTAGGCAGGATTTGTAGTTAAAGAAGTCCATGTCAGTAATATGTAGTAAGTTACTAACCAAGTGTTTGCAGCACCTCACACCGAAAGCGTCCTGTCAGCAGCAGATGACGCCTGGTGTGGGCTGAAGCCGGGTATATAAAGCCCTCCCCACCTATCAGCTGCTGATGAGAAACATCAACAGCTGATTATGGTGAGGGAGGGGCGGATACACTATGGCTGGCCCCCCGGGTGGAGCGCGCGCCGCCAGGCAACCACAGCGCATGCGGACGCATACGACGTGGGGGCGTGGCCACGCCTACTGCACCCGCCGGCACGTCTAGCTTCCCCAGCGGACTGCGCATGTCCGCTGGGGTCGCAAGATGGAGGACAGATGCTTCTGTACCTCACACAGCGCCACCATGAGTCCAGGCTTGGCTCAGGCGGCTCTTTTCGTGCCTGGCGGATCACAGGTCACGTAATAGAATAGATAAGAGAGGAGCATATATAGTATGCAGCTAAAATGGAGAATACAGTGCCAGATTTTATTGCTATAACATGGAAACAGGGCCGATGGGCAGTGCAGTACAGGTTGGGAGGGAAATCTGGTGGAGAAAAACGGAACATGACATAACAAAACAGTACAGAAGTCGCATATATACATTGGGAGTATAGTTCAAGGTCATGTTGTACAAATAGAGTGACATTAGATGTATATACATATCATTTGGAGGGGGAAAAAGAAAAACGGGGAGTAGACCAGTAGTATAGCCCCCCATGTTTGATGATGATACTAGATGGAGTAAGAGTGAAGAGTGGTTGACTGGTCCATATTGTCACCCCACACCTGTCGTTGTCTAAGGGGTGGTCCTCCCTATTGCTCTCTACCACCAGATGAAAAGCCTTCGAGGAAGGGTTTAAACCAAATGGTTTCATTTAAGCCTGGGGGTTCGGTGGCTCTTAGGTTATATATCCACCGGGACTCTAATTGCAGCAGTGTCTTGTTCCAGTCCCCTCCCCTTGATTCTGGATGTACCCGATCCAAGATAAGGAATTTGATTTTTGGGCATATACCGTTATGTACCATTAGGGTGTGCCTCCCCAATGGGAGGTCCGGGTCACCAGTTTCCATACTAGCTAGATGTCTGTATGCCCTCTTCCAAAATTCATTCTTAGTTTTTCCTACATAGAAGCAGGTACATTCACAGAGGAGTAAGTAAATCACCCCAGAAGTCCTGCAATTGGCAAAATGTCTGGGGCGGAATGGCTGTCCATTTGGAAGGGTCGGGTTTCTGGTTGTAAGCATGTATTTACAGTATCTACATTTGCCACACATGAATGTCCCCTTGTATTTGCAGTGTGTCTTGTTGTTCGTTGCCTTAAATTCGCTAGCTGTGATTTTATCTCCCAGGGAGGTGGTTCTTTTGAAAGTGAAAAGGGGTCTCTGTGGGACCAAGGGTCCTAGAGTTGGATCGCATTGTAGCATGTGCCAATATTTAGTCACAATGTTCCTCACCTGTCTGTGTTGGTTGTTGAATTTAGTAATGATTCTGAGGGTACCCGTATCATTCTTGTCAGATTTGTTGGTTTTTTGGGAGTATAGCAGTTCTTCTCTAGGCTGCAGGAGGGCTTTTTTAAAAGAGCGTTTCAAAGATGTATGGGAGTACCCCCTTAGTAATAGCCTATCGCGCAGCTTGTTCGCCTCTAGTTTAAAGGTGTTGCTGTCTGAGCAGTTCCGTTTTGCTCTCAAGTACTGGCTATATGGGATAGAGTTGAGGAGGGGTTTGGGATGAAAACTGCTTGCATGCAGTATGGCATTGCTTGCGGTTGATTTCCTGTACAGTTTGCTAATAACACTGCCCTTCTCACCTCTACAGACCTCTACATCAAGAAACGTGATGCATTGTTTGTCAAATGACATAGTGAAATTGAGGTTGAAGTCGTTGCGGTTCATCCTCAATAGGCACTCCCTAAGGAGGTCGGTTGGTCCGTCCCAAACGATGAAGAGGTCGTCGATGTACCGGTACCAACACAATATGTGGTCCGTGTACATCGACAAGCCTTCATCGCCTAGGAACATGGCCTCCCACTCCCCCAGGTACAGGTTGGCATACGATGGGGCACAACATGTCCCCATCGCAACCCCCTGCACCTGGAGGTAGTGGGAGCCATTGAAGGTAAAAACATTATGGCTGAGAATATGTTCCAGAAGTGAAGTAATGAATTCACTATATGTAGGGTCCAGGTCTTGTGCTGTGCGTAAAACATGTTTTATGGCTGCTACGCCCTTCTCATGGGGGATAGAGCTGTAAAGGGACTCGACGTCAATTGTAACAAACATGGCATGTTCAGGAATTTTTTGCTGGTCAATAATTTGTAGAAAATGTACTGTATCCTTTACAAAGGAGGGGAGGGCATAAACAAATGGTTTGAGTACTTCATCTATCAGCCTGCTCGCATTTTCACTGATAGCCCCTATACCGGAGATTATCGGTCTGCCGGGGGGATTTTTGATGTCTTTATGGACTTTGGGCAAGGCATAGAATACTGGTGTACGTGGGAAGTCGTTTCTGATAAACTGCCATAGGGATTTAGTGATAGTAGAGTTGGAATATGCCGTATCTATCAATGTGTAAAAGTCCTTGTTGTATTTTTTGACCAGACTCGCCGGTATAGGGCGGTACCACTCTCGGTTGTCCAGTATTCTATTACACATCTTGATGTAATCCTTATTGTCAAATATTACAATGTTTCCACCCTTATCTGCATTTTTGATCGTAATATTGTCATTTTTTGACAATGATTTAAGTGCTGCCTTCTCATTTCTAGTGAGATTTTCAGGGAATTTGTTATGGATTCTTAATTTATCTAGTTCTTTGCCAACTAGCCTTAAGAAGGCTGCTGCGTTTGGATGGGTGCTTGGCGCAGGGCAGAAATCAGACTTCTTTTTGAGTGTGGAGATGTTTCCTTTCAGGGGTTCATTCGATCTTTCAATGGAGTCTAGTATTTGGGATAAATTAATTTCATCTATAAGGTCAGTTGGATCATTCTCATCAAGAAGGGATACCAAATGCTCTAGTGCTTGGTGTTCCTGTGGCGTCATATTGGTAGGTCCTTCCTGCTTGTGATAGAGTTTTTTTAAAATAAGTTTACGTATGAAAAGTTGGAGGTCCTTGTGGATCTCAAACTTGTCCAGATTTTGGTTAGGACAGAAGTTTAGGCCTTTTTGCAGGACATTAGTTTCATCCAAAGAGAGTTTATATGATGAGAGATTAATGATATTGAGGCTATTGGATTTCGGTTCTTGATCAGTATCAGGGATAGTTATAGTGCTATTTGGGTGTAAGTGTTGGGGTTGGATTGCGTGGGTTGTACGCCCATCAGAATTTTCTCTAAAAAAGATGGGTCGTTAGAAATTGTGTCCAGTGTTGTGACTGTCGAGGGGTTAGATTGGGAATTCATATCCCTTGTCAGGGTGTGTGTATTGCTCTGTGCATGTAGTGTTTTGGTAGTTGGTTCCTGTGTCACTGTGGGAGGATAGGTTTTTTTAGGGATATCAAGGGTTAATTTCTTTGCTTGTTGCCCTTCATTGGGGTCACCCCGAAATGTGCGTTTGGTACTGTGTCCTGTGATAGGTTTCTGAAATGTTTGGTTGTGAGTTTGGGGTGGATTGGGGGTGGTTTGTGCAGGGTTAGTTTGATGTCCCTGATATTGATAGTTCCTATTCTGATTGATCCTATTTTGAGTCCATCTATAGGCCCTTCCATCTTTAAACGCATTTCTATCGCGGATGAGTTTTTGTCTTTTTTTGATAAGTACATCTTTATTGAATGTTTCTAAATGTGTCTTCAGTTTATCTTCTTTGTTAGTGAGTGGTCTCTGCATTTTTAATTGCTGTAACTTGTTGCAGAGTGTTACAATATCTGAGTCTAAAATGTTAGATCTCTTTTTATATTCCTCAATCAGAATTTCCATTAAACTTTGCGAACATGCCCGTAGTGCGTGTTCCCATTTGCTCTTGAACTCCGAGTCCAGGCCTTCCAATGTCGGGAAGATCTGGATTCGCAGTCCCGCAGGGTTGATGTCCTCCTTGATGTAATCCTGAAATGATCTGACATGCCAGTAAAATAGAGATTTTTTCTCCAGAGTTTTAGATAGTCTGGAGAAAAGGGAAGATATCTCAGAGTCAACGGACTCCTTATCTCCAAAGTCTTTTAGGTATCCCTCCATCAATGTCTCCCACCCGTCACCCGTAAAGCTGGTCATTTTTGTCTCTTTATAGGTAAGCCAATGTTTAAGAAAAGGTTGTTTTAGTGTTAGTTCCACTAGAACAAAAAGATAAAAGCAAAAACAAACAGTAAGTTATTGGCGGTCCAGGATACTCAACCAGAGTTCTGGACAGCCATGTGAAGATAATTGTCGATCTGATGCGGGGAGCGGTATCTACTACCAATAAACTAAGAACAAAAACTTTGATCGATCAATTATCTACTGGTTGTGCCACATCCTAAATATCAAACTTGAAACAAAAGAAATTCCCCTGGCGGACTTTAAAGGCACATTTAAGAAAAATGTTTAAAGAGGTATATAAAGTAGATAACAATTTATTAATGACAAAAAATAATCAAATACATCACATAGTCACATGATTAAAAATAAGGAATGCAGTTCCATAAATATACAGACAAATGATACCAATGCATTGCACCCGACGCGTTTCGGAGTTACTTATGCCTCCTTCTTCAGGGGTGATTGTAGGGTTCGCAACAAGAATTTTCTATATGGGAAATAGTATGTATAACATAAACATAGTAAATAAGCAGTGCAGAGATCATAGGGAACAACCTCTATAGTTATAAAAATCTATATATACATACATTTTTCTATTTACACTTACATTGGTATCTATGGGTATAGATTATGCATTCCAAGACGAATTTAAAAGCAACAAAAAGGTATTGACATGCTGCCCATCGGACGCGTTCCCTGGTCGTAATGTGTGGAGCCTTAGTAAGGTGTGACAGCAGTATTCGCAAAGCCACTATCGAGGTGGAGGTGTAGCAGTGGTTTTATTCTTCCTACCAATGGGAAGGAGGGCCCAATGTAAACGGGCGTATAGTAGTTTTGACCTGAGGTCACACTGGGGCCAAATGTGTATCCTGTAAGTCATGAAAATATATACATATATATAAAGATGTATATGCATATGGATAACCAAAGTAATGCATGGAAAATCCAAAAAGTTTGTCCTACCTGGTCCGCCTACAATTGTAAAGCACAATAGCTGATGGTGAATATAAATCGAGTGTGGTCCAAATAACTGGAAGGTCGACATGAGAATGAGAAATAGGTTAGAACCCTGATTTGTAAGAGAACAGAGGGAGACAAAAGAGGGGGAGAGAGGGGAAGGGGGAAAAGGGAAATGGGATGGGGGGGGAAAGAGAGGAAGGGAAAAAGGGGGGTGAGCGGGGAATGGGGAGGGGGGGGAGGGGGGAGAAAAGGGGGGGAAAGGAAAAAGGGGGGGGGGAGGGAAAAAGGGGGGGGGGGGGAAGAAGCAGAAGCTAGGAAAAGGAGGGGGGGGGGAAGAAAGGGGGGTGGGAAAGGGGGGGAGGGAGGGGGGGGGAGGGGGGGGGGAAGGTAAAGAGGTGGGGAGAAAGGAAGATAGAAAACAGGGGGGAAGAAAAAGGAGGAAAGAGGGGAACACGAGGGGGGAGGGAAAGGAGAAGGAAGGGAGTAGAGAGGGAAGGTAGTGAATAAAGGAACAGGGGAAAAAACAAAAGAGAAGTGTAAAGCCTCCAAATGGCATGAGTGGCTAATAGTTATAATAAGGAACACTGGATAATTGGATATGGAGAATGAACATTTGTGACATGACAAATTATGAAATCTCTAAATGCAGCGCACAATTCTCTTCTTCTTTAATGGGATAATAATGAAGCTGCTTTGCTGGTGGTACTGATGGAGTTATTGCAAACGAATTTTCAAAGGCTTTTTTTTTGTAGTGAAAAACATGGGGTGGGTGCAGCGCTAGTGATCACTAGCGCTGCACCCACCCCATGTTTTTCACAGATTTGAGTTTAGTATTTAGGACTTTTGGTGCCAGCAGCTTAATATATTTGATTTATTTCAAATTCCTTTTTATTACACATTGTTTTCAAGCGCAGAGTTGACCGTTTTGGTTCTTTTTCCACTTTTTTTTTCTAGTGATATCAAGAATAATATTATTATGTTTTTATTTATTTTTATTTGGGCAAGTTACCACAACACCATTATCCTGTAGTTTTTAAGATCAAAGATACAACTATGTTGGTGTCCCTTGTCAACTTTACGTTGTATTTTTTTAAATGTAACTGCCGACTCCCAAACTGTCATTTGAAGTAAAACACACAGCCAACTATTATTCTACACAATTTTTTTTATTGTGCATTAAAAAAAAAATAGACATGCTATCTGCCAATAGAACTTAAAGTGAAGTTCCAACCCAAAAAAAAAAAAAATGTCATTTATGTACATAAAAAAATAAATAAAAAAAAAACATTTGGGGAAATTTTTATTTTTTTTTACTCACCTCTAAATGCCTGTTGCTAGGGGGTCCCTTGTAATCTGCCTCCTTCAGCGCCTGGGCTCTTGACATCACTTTTCTCAGCGCAGGAAGGGGGATCAGCTCTGCCCCCTTCCTCTTGTCAATCATCTGGGACACGTCACAGTTCCCAGATGATTGCACGGCCAATCAAGGTGGGCAGCGCCACTCGCGCATGCGCAGTGGGTGCCCGGCTGTGAAGCCACAGCCAGGCGCCCACAGTTACAATGCCGGCGCCGCCGAGCGCAGGGGGAGACGAGCGGGGCTTCTATCCCCAGCATCGCTGGACCCTGGGACAGGTAAGTGTCCGATTATTAAAAGTCAGCAGCTGCAGTATTTGTAGCTGCTGACTTTTGTTTTATTTTTTTTAAGCGGAACACCGTTTTAACCAAAAAGTGAATTCTATGTATCCAATAATATAGAAAATATACCAAATCAAATCATTATTCAACCAAAAAAATTATGTCAAAGCAAAAACTCCAAGGCCAATAATAAATAACACGTTATCTCCTCCGATTCCGCAACATGTCTGGTTGATGAACGGCTGTTAAGAAACATACTGAAAAGCGCTAAATGAAAAACGTGAAAAGAAAAGCGCGAATCAACACTCACCAAACTTCTACTAACACGAAATTAGCAGAAGGAGCCCAAAGGGTGGCGCTAAAGAGCTGAAAAACCACGTAGTACGTCTAGTATGTCACTTCGTTCGTAATTGTTGGCCAACATTTGTGTGACCGTCTGTATGCAAGACAAGTTTGAGCCAACACCCTTCGGACAAAATTCCACGGTTTTGTTGGCGGAAAGTCCGATCGTGTGTACGAGGCTTTAGGCGGAGCCTGCCTCGGTCCGCCGGCCCAGCGGGAGATCTCTCAGTTGATCTCCGCTGAGCCGGCGGATGACAGGTCCCTCTCTTCTCACTGAGCGGGGAGGGGCTTGTCAGGCGCCGCTGCCGCCTATGGAGGGATCGGATGAAAACGGACAGCATGTCCGTTTTCATCAGATCTCACCCGATCCGATCCGCCAGCGTCTGACCTGGACATAGGGCCATCCGTCTGCTTTTAGCGGATCGAACGGGGTCGGATGTCAGCGGACATGTCTCCACTGACATCCGTTGCTCCATAGGCTAGACAGACAGAAACCTTGTTTCATTTAGAACCCCACACTGCAGAAAAGGCAGTTAGAAGTGGATTGGGTGCTTTGGAGAACAAGATATCACAATGCTCATAGTCCCTTTGTATATATAATTGCACAATAGGTGTTGATAATAGAGCTTATTGCACAAGAGCAGACACATTGGCAGTGAATGGATTCATATCAGTCTGCCTTTACCGGTATTCTTTAACACCTTTAGAACTGGAAAGGGCCAGCAATCCTATGTCCTATGTACATGTGATTGTTCATGGAATCTGTGGCTTGTATATTGTAGTGATAACTGGAAATAGAGCCTGGAATGATTTTATTTGTACCAAATATTATGGTTACATAACGTCACATCATATGATACAGCTTCAAGGTAAAAAAAAAAAAAAAAAAAAAGCTTCAACTGGTTTCAAGGTTTTATTGAACAAATGTTTTAAAGTAAACCTGTACAAGGAAAATATAGAGGTTTCCATTGCCTGGCTTCCTCTGGTCTTGATACTTTCTGAGGCATTAAAGTTGAAAGAGCACGCAGCTAGAGAAATCAGAGTAAGAGTCGGTTCACACCAGGAATCGCACAGTAACGCACTCACGTTCCTGTGCGATTTGAGTGCAGTGTGTCTTCAGACAAATTATTTGAGTGGGCTAAAATCGCACTGCACCACACCAAAAGTAGTGCCTGCACTACTTTAAAAAATGAACTGCAACCAGATTGCATGATACCTCTGTACCATGAGACCCAGTGCAGGCAAACACACTGCACTTTCGGGTGTATCTTGCTACCTTTTAGAGCTCAAGCTGGCCAATAACAACCATAGAGAATAAAGCAGAGAAACTCCATATGTAATATGTTTTAATACTTCATTTGTTGGTAAAAGTAATGTACTCACATAGAAGTAGGTAAAAAACAGCGCATCAATGTACAATACCGCCGCCACTCGATTGTGTGGGCATGATGACGTCATCGCTAGACTCCACCCTATGCGTTTTGTCACCTGAGATACTCCCTACAAGTGTGCATCAGTCTTGGAGTATGTGGGCATTATTGGGCTTTATCCTTCTATAATTTGGGGCCTGAAGCTTTGGTAAGGTGCTATAGTGTGCTCAGGATGGTGGAGTACTGGAGTTTGGCACAAAAAATTCGCTTCTGCACAGATTGAAGATTTTTTTGTTGTTTTGCAGACCTTGAGTGGACACTTTATTATGGACACTATTTGTATGTTTATATGCACTTTATGATCTCATTCTATCATTTTTGTATATTTAATGACGTTTACATTTTACATAATTTATATCATTTTGACACAGATTATGTGAAAAGGTGAGCACAACACCTCATATTACATAGTTTTGGTGAATTTAAATGAGACTTACATGGATGGCAGTGGCAGATTGCAGTGTGTATGGCCACCCTTATGTGCTGTTCTAAGTCAGCAAAAATGATTAAAGCCAATGAATCAGCCATTTTGTGTGCGCCTGGACAGTCAAAAGAGGAACAGCAGACTGATGAGCTGACATATTTGTCACTCTGCTCTTTTTTCCTATCAGCATGCTCATTGCACTGCAGCACAACTGATTGGCTCCCTGTACAGCTTCATCCTCCTCCAAGCCTGATCTCTACTGTACAAGGGACTGCAAGAAACTGATACCAATTCAAATTCAGGAACTTACACTGCTTACATAAAAGATACTAATAAACACAGATTTGCATTATTTTGTGCCTGAAGTCCAGCTTTAGGTCTCATGCACATGGATACATTGGGGCATACAACATGATCTTCTGGCTTTGCTCTGTGCTCGGAAAACCCAGGTGCTGCGTCCAGCCACCCACAGACATGAATAGCTGTACGTGAGCATACACTAAGCCTGTGTACAGCATAAAAATGTATTCCCTGAATGCAGCAAGTATACATTCTGGCATATACAAACCTACAGCTGCACATAGCCATTCATGTCTAAAGGCTGCTGTACGCAGCACTTGGGCTTCCCATGAACAGAACAGAGCTAGAATTTTATGTTCTAATGTGCTTGTGAGACCTTAAAATGGATGTAAACCCGCACATATACCCAATGAAGTGAACAGCCTCAGATGATACACAGAGATGAAACAAATCTCCCTACATAAGTTTTACATGTATATCTGCTGTCTTCAGCTTTCTACATTCTTCAGAAAGTGAACAAATTCTCTTCCTGTTTCAGCAGTGGGAGGGGAGTCTGGGCATACACTGTGTGAGAGCTGATTGGAGGAAAGGCACACACCCCCTCTCCACAGGGACAAAACTATACAAAACTATTCAACACATGACGTCACTTCTGAAGTTGTGTTCTGTCGTACTAAATTTTCGTATGGTGAGTAACCTCTCCCTTTCCAAAATCTGATCGTGTGTACGAGGCTTTAGATTAGTGAATTGGAACGAGTGGGTGTGGTGCTACTCTACAGGGTATGTTATAAACAAAAATGTATAGGTGTCCTTTAAGTGGTGGGTGTGTTGTGAAATCACATAAATACTAAAAAGTGCCAGGTGCTCTATAGTTCATAAACTAACAACCAAAATGTCATATGTGCAAGCAACAAAATTATATATATATATATATATATATACACACAACAAAAAATAACCAGTTTGTGGGGATAGCTCTCTGGGGAGTACGGTAAGAGAGGTTGAGCACGAATTGAAGCAACAGCACAAGCATGATTTCAGAATAGACACAGCTGCTTTAAAGAGAACCTGTTGCGTTATTTTAAAATCAACTATATATTCACTGATTATATTATATTTTTTTGGATACACATCCAAGTATATTTGCACATGTTATAAACCGGTCACATTTTGTTGTGTTTTAAAGAGCAACTGTCACTTTATTTTAAAATTAATTATATATGGACTGATTATATTTTTTTGGGGATATACATCCACTCCAAGCATATTTGCACATGTTATGAACTGGTTATTTTTTGTTGTATTTATACCAATTGTAATTTTAGAATTTATATATATATATATATATATATATATATATATATATATATATATATATTTTTTTTTTTTTCTTGCACATATTAAAGTTTATAAACTATGGAGCACCTACCACTTTTTAGTATTTATGTGATTTCACAACACACCCACTACTTAAAGGGACCTATACATTTTTGTTTATAACATACCCTGTAGAGCAGTGTTTCTCAACTCCAGTCCTCAAGGCGCACCAACAGGTCATGTTTTCAGGATTTCCACTATTTTGCACAGGTGATTTGATCAGTTTCACTGCCTTAGTAATTACCACAGCCGTTTTATCTGAGGGAAATCCTGAAAACATGACCTGTTGGTGCGCCTTAAGGACTGAAGTTGAGAAACACCACACAATATAATAAATGTTTGCTTTTAGGCCCCTTTCACACTGGGGCGGTTTGCAGGCATTATTGCGCTAAAAATACTGCCTGCAAACCGCCCCTAAACGGCCTCCGCTGCTTGTTCAGTGTGAAAGCCCGAGGGTGCGCAGGTAGGGCGGTGAAAAAAGTCCTGCAAACCGCTTTTTTGGAGCGGTGAAGGAGCGGTGTATTCACCGCTCCTGCCCATTGAAATCAATGGGACAGCGCGGCTATACCGCGGCAATACCCGCGCTGTACGAGGGATTTTAACCCTTTTTCGGCCGCCAGCGGGGGTTAAAACCGCACCGCTAGCGGCCGTATACAGCTACAAGAACGACGGTACAGCAGCGCTAAAAATAGCGCTGTTGTACCGCCGACGCCCCCACCGCCCCAGTGTGAAAGGGGCCTTAGGTTTAATACCCTTGTGTTTTTACACCTTAATGCATCCTATGCATTAAGGTGAAAAAAATTCTGTCACTGATCAGCCCCCCCCTTTTTACTCACCTGAGCCCTGTAATTCCCACACCGGAGACGCGCTCACCCTCTCTGCCCATTGTTTCAGCTCTTGATTGGCTCCCGCTACTGTCAATCAAATCAAATGATGCGAGAGCGGGGGGCGGGGCTGAGTCCGGCATTCTGTGTCTATGGAATGCTGTACTCGGAAGCGTACCCGCACGGTTACCCGCACGGAGCGCTTCTCCTAGGTGGTATCCCGATGCAGGGAGGAGCCGCGAGCGCCATCAGGGGACCCCAGAAGACGAGGATCGGGGCCATTCTATGCAAAACGAACTGCACAGTGGAGGTAAGTATGATATGTTTGTTATTTTGAAAAAAAATGAGGGTTTACAACCCCTTTAAGCCCAATGTGCATGAGGCCTAGAGTTTTGTTGCAAAGCATATATTATATCAATCACACTATAAAACAACACATAAGTTAGCTGATGGAAAAAGGAAATAACTTGAAAACAAACTAAAGCAGAGAAAGTGCCACTGTTCATTTAATTGTGTTATTAATAAGCAGATGGAATGTTCATGGATTCTATGATCTGTACGCCCTTTTCGCGGCTTTTTTGCCTCTGCACGTTGATACAGGCAGGTTGAACTGTTTGGAAGTCTTGCAGCATAGGATGTTGTGTAGTCATCAGTCCTGGTATTCTTGCCCTCCCCCCACCTGTAATCCTATCACACACCCATCCTTCCTCCAGGCTGTCACTATTTACTAGTGACTCTTGCAGACTGCTTACCTGCTGGAAGAATGAAGGAAACATTACTCGCATTTTCCTGCACAATACTTCCTGGCCAGGGTTGCGTGAGAACAGCAAACAGTAATAACACTCATGCAACTGGCTAGGACATTGGCTGGCAACATACTGCTGCCTCCTCTGCCAGGATATCAAGAGCCTGATCTTTTTAGGTATACCTTACCAATAACCCTGCGATTTACAGATCCTATCATCATATCCTCTGAATGGCTATGGGAGACATTCCAAAACTTCTGTTCAGCTTCAAATGAAACAATGAAATAGAAGAGGGGCTCAGTTTACAATCGGCCTGTAGAAAATTGCTTTATTGTGATTTTAAAGGTGTGGGCAGAGAACTTTACCTCGATCCGGTCATTTGTGGTCAGATCAGGGAACGACTGTATGTTCTTAGGTCCTGCGTGACCATGGCGGAGCCAGTTTAGTTGGGCTGGATTCTTCTTTGGTTACTGGCATTTTGGCACTAGATTCTTCCATTATGAGTTGTCAGCAGAAGAATAAGGATTTGGGTGCAGCTGGTGGGAAGAGACAGAACCATTGTCAGGCTTTTTTGATTGCTGTCTGTGCATGGGCATTGCTTTGGTCCTACAAAACCTGGGGCACCCAGGTGTGCGGAGAACTTTTTCCACAATATGGCCATTTGTGGTCAGATCAGGAAATGACTGCATGTCTTTAGGTTTTACGTAACCATGGCATAACCAATCATTTGGGTTGGATTCTTCCTCGGGTTGGAATCTTCCTTTTTTATCAGAACTAGTTTTCCCCCCAAAGAGGCCAATGCCAAGAATGTTTGCTAAACACTGGCCTTCTTGCCACTCCAATCAGATTAGTAGTTTTGGTCATTTACATTTTGGTGCTAGGTTCTTCCATTATTAGCTGTCAGCAGAAAAATAAGGATTTGGTGCGGCTGGTGGAAAGATATGCAACCATTGTTAGGCCAAGAGGCCAATGCCAAGAATGTTTGCTAAACGCTGGCCTTCTTGCCACTCCAATCAGGTTATTAATTTTGGTCATTTACATTTCGGTGCTGTATTTTTCCACCATGAGCTGTCAGGTGCAGCTGATGGGAAAAGATTGAACCACTATAGGGAATTTTATTGCTGTCTGTGCAGGAGCATTACTTTTAGGGTTGCCACCTCATCCCTTTAAACCCGAAGACACATATTAATCACAGGTTCTGTGGCTGATTAAGATGGTAATTAAGGTCACTTGGGGCCTTATCTGGAATAAATTAGCCTCAGAACCTGTGTAATTCATATGTGTCCGGGTTTAAAGGGATGAGGTGGCAACCCTAATTACTTTGGTCCTAAAACTTGAGCCCCACCCCGGGTACCAAGGATTTACTATTGTAGGAATTCCTAAATCTTTTCTGTTAAATTTATTTCTGTTTATTGGTCTCTTCCCTCTTTCTGCTGCACTTCACCATGATTTGTGCTCAGATACTTTGCTGATAACTGTTAGTAGTCAGAAGGAGGGCAGATAACGGGAAACCAAAAGCATCTAGCAGGGCCAATGCTATCACCATACCTTACACTGTATATGCCTAGTTAAGCCATGAAAAAAACTGTCTTTGGATGGATTTATTTATGTTTTCCAAAAAAATTTATTCTTCTTAAGCTCGCGCTGCCCACATAATGCATTTGTGCAACAGTACAGAGAGTGGGCTTTAACACCCACATTCCACACATATGCGTCCATAGATGGCCAAGGTTTCTGTGCTGAGATTGCCCTCACTGCCTGCTCCCTGGTGGCATCAGCTGCTAGGATGCAACAGAATACAATAGCCATTCACACTGTATAGCGTGGATGGAGAAATCTGTGGATTGTGTTTTTTTTTTTTTTTTTTAACAATAGATTTTTATTGAAGGAATTTTCTTAACAATACATATTGACATTGTCACGATAGTAATTGTGACTAACTTCTTTGCAATAGTTTTTAATAATATTCTTATACAAATACAGTAATTGATAGTCTGTACCAGCCTACCCCTATTGGGTTCAAACTGTAGGCATGGATAGGCCATCAATTGCGTTAATTAGTTGAATACAGAAAATTGTAAGGAAAACAAAAAAAAAACAAAAAACAAAATATATACATATATATACACACACATACATCTAAATTAACTGAACAAAACTTGTTGCATAGGTTAATAAAGTGGGTCCAGGATGATATACTACATCTGAGGTGTGTTTATATATGACTTCAGTGTACTTCCAACTTGTCTTAAGATTATATATTACATTGTTTTAAGTAATTGGATGCTTTGGGATGGGATATCCAAGTACTCCATTTCTTTCTAAATGTAATGGTGGAATAGTTTTTATAAGCCAGCATTAATTCGTATTGGGCCTGTGTGTTAATTCTGGCTATAACTGTCGATAAATTGGGTGCATTACTGGATTTCCAGAGGCTGGATATAGTGAGTCTTGCTGCTATTAGTGTGTGGAATACAATTGTTCTGAATTCTTTAGGATATATATCTAAATTAATACCTAGCAAGGCTGTGGCAGGATTTAGTTTATTTAGGATGCCCGTAAGGTCTGCAATGAAGGAAGTTATTGAATTCCAGAAGCTTTGCAAACTTTTACAGTTCCATAGAATGTGTAAAAGGTTACCCGTCTGATCATTGCATCTCCAGCATAAATTAGATGTAGAGGGATATATTTTCGATAATCTATATGGGGTCAGATACCACCTATTGAGTATTTTTTGTGCATTGTCCCAGTGCTCGATACATGCTGATAACTTGCTAGATATATGAATGGCTTTTTTCCATTGTTCCCAGGTAAATTTTTGTTCTAGATCTCTCTCCCATTTAATCATGTGTGTGTTTTTATTGTCAAATGGGTGAGTCGATAATAGATCATAAAAAAGAGATTAGAAAAACCAAATGGATTCCCCCATCCACACAAGTGAGGTGGATGGAGGAATCCATCCTGCTGTGTAATTGTATTCTGACAGCAGGAACTCCTCCCCTGTCAGAATACACAGATCAGTGCTGCAGCTCATTGGCTGCAGTAACCGACTGAATGAAAATTTTCCAACATTCCTGTTAGACAGAAGTCAATTGTTAGATCGACTTCTCTAAAGTGGGAACAGCCATAGATGGATCGAAATTTGCCTGCTTCCTGCTGAACCAGCCACATTTTTATCAATCTATGGTCAGCTTTAGTCTGCAGCATCTTACTTAGGAGGATTGCAGGAAAAACTGCAAAAAAGAGACCCTGGGCTCATAGTAGAAAACCCGGGACAAGTGCCCTTAAAGCCAGTGTCTAGCAATGTTCTTGAGTCTGTGTCACTGCTGGGGAGATTCTCCCTCTCTGTTTTTCCTGGTGGTGATCATTGTTTTTGTCAGAGAAATGCTCTGATACCTTTAGATTTTAATTGTTCCTGTTAGTCAGGTTTTAGCCAATAAAATAAAACAACACAGAAAAAAAGTCTGGTTTTGGCAGGGCTTTGCTCATTGGTTATTATTGTGAATGCTTGTATTGTGTGCTTTGCTTTATAAACCGTGACTGTGCAGAGAAGAGGAACAACAGAATGGTGAAGCTGTATAATAATGGTAGAAGACGCAATGAAGTCCGGTTGTATCTAAACTGAAAAATGTTTGCTAAAGTCTATGGTTCTGAACAAGGTCCAGGTACAAAGGTATTGTTCATTAAACAGTTGCAAACAAAAGGAATACATTTGATATCATGAAGCATTAACACAGCAAAGCCCATAACGCCGGTTATTGCAGCACATTACACAGCACAATAAATGGTTTAGGATTTTTTGCAGGCTAGCTGGTAAGTGTGCTGGGATATTTTTTTTTTTCACTGTGATGTGCGCTGCCCTTCCATGTGCACCTTACTGCAAAGGCTAGTTACCAGTTGGGGTGGTTGCCACTTTTTTGTACAGTTGGTTGAATTTGATGCAAGGACGCACTGGATACCTTGTGCTCTTGCTGGGTGTCCCGTGCGTCCCTGTACCTTTAAAGGGGTTGTATAGGTTTGTTTGTTTGTTTTTGTTTTTTTTTAAATAACAAACATGTCATACTTACCTCCACTGTGCAGTTCGTTTTTCACAGAGTGGCCCCAATCCTCGTCTTCTGGGGTCCCTCGGCGGCTGTCTTGGCTCCTCCCCGCAAGAGCTAACCCCCCTCTGGGAGGCGCTCACCCAAGGGGGTTAGCTTGCGAGCGCGCTCCCGTGTGATACACTCGGCGGCCATAGCAGATAGCTGCCATAACCCCGGTATTTTCTTAAACAGCGGTCTCCGCGGCGGTTTCGCTGCAAGATCACTTTTATCGGTGGCGGGAGAGGTGTCCCCCCCTCCCTCCCGCCGCATCCCGGTCATCTCCGTCACTTTTCTGGAGCCGTCGGTAGTGGCGGAGACGATCTGATGTCCCCTGAGAGGCAGGAAGTTGAGTGAGGGAATGATGGCCCCCACTCGACTCAATTTTATTGGATGACGGAAGCGACGTCAAATGCCACTTCTGCCCAACGGCCTTAAAGAGATATTTTTTATTTTTTACTGAAAGAGAAAAATATTTTTTTTTTCTAATTGCATTTAAGTGTAAATGTGAGATCTGAGGTCTTTTTGACCCCCATTCTCACATTAAAGAGGTCCTATCATGCTTCTTTTCTATTACAAGGGATGTTTACATTCCTTATAATAGGAATAAAAGTGATCCAAAAATAAATAAGAAAAAAAATATATATAAAGCGCCCCTGCGCAGAAGCGAACGCATACGTAAGTCACGCCCGTATATGTAAACGGTGTTCAAACCACACATGTGAGATATCGCCGTGATCATTAGCGCAAGAGCAATAATTCTAGCAAAAAATCTCCTCTGTAACTCAAAACTGGTAACCTGTAGAAATGTTTAAACATCGCCTATGGAGATTTTTAGGTGTCAAAGTTTGTCGCCATTCCATGAGTGGGAGCAATTTTGAAGCGTAACATGTTGGGTATCAATTTATTTGGCGTAACATTATCTTTCACAATAATATTGGATTAACTTTACTGTTTTCTTATTTTTTAATTTAAAAAAGTGTATTTTTTTTTTTAATGCGTTAGTAAGACCGATGCGCAAATATGGTGTGACATAAAATATTGCAAAGATCTCCATTTTATTCCCTAGAGTGTCTGAAAAAATATATATAATGTTTGAGGGTTCTAAGTGATTTTCTAGCAAAAAAAAAAAATGATTTTAACTTGTAAACACCAAGTGTAAAAAATAGGCCTGGTAGTAGGCCTTGGATAGTAAAAAAAATGTTTTACTATCCAAAGTTAAAATAACAAGGGCAGAAGATTTAATAGATGGAAAGATTAAAAAATGACTAAAGTTCATCCCTTTGGAATTTTTCATTTGGAAAGTTTGAACTGGATGTTGAATGTTGTGAAATGTTTCTTCCGATTTCCTTATAGTGTGTACCCAGCTGAACTCTTTAATATATCCAAGACAACATCAAATTGTATTAAAACATTACCTTCAACCTCTGTCCGTTCTTTTTTCTACAGCTTTCCTCAAGGACCCAGGCCAAAGTAAATATTGATTTGTTTACATTCAGCTTGTCTGCAGTCTTCACTGTATATTGTACAGGGTAGCATGTGTGCAGACCAGACTGAGAACAAGTGAAGGCTGAGGTATGCCTATAGATATGCATTCTGATTCCTACAATTGTCTGTAATCACAGAGAATGAAGGGATGTGCTTGCTTTTCCACTTTGCAAAGAGGAATTTCACTTACCTTAGTAGATGCAGTGAACTTGTGCTGACTTTAGAGCCTTACTCTAGGTTTAATTTGAATTGTTAATAAACTCAAATATTTAAAAATAAAAAATAAAATAACAAACATGTTATACTTACCTGCTCTATGCAGTGGTATTGCACAGAGTGGCCCCGATCCTCCTCTTCTGGGGGCCCCGGCGGCGATCTTGGCTCCTCTTCTTTTGAGGGACTACCATAACCAGCCACTGGCTATGTGCGTAGTCCCCGCACTCCCGACCCGTGTGTCTACAGAGCCGCACTCCAGCTCCGCAGCCTATTGCATTAGGATGTGCACCCCAAAGCTCAAACACACATGCCTTTTTCTGCAGCCTCAGCTGCATGGGTCATAGAATGAAAAGAAAGTGCTCTGTGCTGAGTGGCTTCCTGTTCATTCAGGACATAGAGCATAGTAAACAGTTTATTATGCTTCAGTTATGAATGAACACAGTGAGTGATTGTGTTCGTTGTGTTCATTTAGAAAAGGAAGAGGCCAGTAAATGACATATTTACTAGCTCCTTCCCTCACTCTCCATTCTGAAACATCCCCCGCAGCAGCCAGAAGGAGAGGAGGGAAGCCAGCAGTACCGTGGGGGGCGCAACACGTGGGGAAGCCCAGGCAATAGGGGTAAGTGATTGGGGTATTAGCACATAGTGGTTAGGGTGTGCTCAGGCATTTTATTTTTATGAAATAAATTTTTATGAAAATACAAAGCTTTCTCTGGTTGAGTTGAAGATCATGATATAATTCATCTGCCTCAGCCAATTAAAGGCAATTCTTTCATAAAAAAACAAGTCTGTGAATGGCTGAAGAGCGCTCACAAGTGGTGGCCCATGCATTGTGGGCGCACGGGCATCGCCCCCCCCCCTATCCCTGCCGCTGCCCCTCTCTATCCATGCGCCCGGCCCCTTTCAGGACACTGGACTCATGAACTCCTATGGTGGGGGTGGTTTTTTTTTGGAGCAGCTGATTAGAGCCAGAGGCTGTAATAGGCTTCAAAAACGGATGGGCACCCAATTGTGTGACCATAGCGAATTCATTTTCGCTATTTTCACGCTACAGTGCCTCCCCGCCAATCAGGAGGCAGGTCAGTGAGACCTGTTTCCCGATTGGCCAAAGCGCCAGGAGATCCTATTGGATTCCCAGACACAGAGAGCGGAGGAAGCTGGACGAGCGGACTCCTCTGCTGCCACCGGGGCTGCCTGCTGCCCGCACTGGAGGAGACACAGCAGGAGGAAAGCCACAGCCCGGTAAGTGCCGTACCTCCCGCATGGTGCTGTGTGGGCTTTCAGTGCCAGAAGCCACAAGCCTGCGCTATCAGACCTGCGAGCCCTGCGCCAGGGGGCGTGGGGGTGTTGTCAGAGCAGCCAGCCGCAGAGGGGGAAGGGGGGGGTTCTGCTGTCAGAGCCGCCAGCCGCCGGGGGGGATTCCCGTCAGAGCTGTCATCCTGGGGGGGCGGGTACTGTCACAGCTGCGAAGGGGGGAAGGGGTGTGAGTGTTATATACCAAATGCTGACCTATCTGTAATGCTGATATCTGTAATGCTGATCTATATATCCTATCTGTAATGCTGATCTATATACCCAATGCTGATGTATATATTATATCTGTTATGCTGATCTATATACTGAATTTTGACCTATATACCCTATCTGTAATGCTGATCTATGTACCCTATCTGTAATGCTGACTTATATAAGGGGTGGGGCTTATAAGAAGTGGGAGGGGTCAAAAAGGAAGGGCGGGTCTGGCCCTTCCAAACTTGGAGTTAGACTTTTTTGCATCCAACCAAACAAACAAACATCCTGTGCAAACAAAAATCCTGTTTTGTTAAATTTTCCTTGCTCATGATTGGGTATTTTTTGCAACATGAATTTTTTTTTTCTACCTCATTCAGTGAGATTAGTGAAAATGTATTTTGAAAATTAACATGCTCTATCCCATTTAGTAAATCAACCTCAACTGTATTTAACAGGTTTGTAGACCTACTTGTACTGTAGTTTCCATTTCTGCTCTGCAGACATTTGTGTCTGTATACTGAACAGTGTAGACTGCAGACAGTCAAAATAAAACATAGCAATGTTTACCTGGTCTTGTCTTGTGAGAACCGTCTAAGAACAGGAAAATAAAAGGTAGATGTAAGAGTTCATACTTGCATAATTTATTGAGCTTGACTGTTGCTCAGTAACAACAGTACTACCAGTTATATGAAGGAAGCAGTAGAATAAGCTGCCGAGTATATTTGTAGTGGTCAGAAATGCTCTGTAGCTCTTTTGGTGGTATTTGATCACCTCTGCGTTTTTTTATTTTTTGCCCTATAAACAAAAAAGACAGACAATTTTTATATCAAAAAAGCAATATTTTATACTTTCTGCTCTAACACATATCCCATAAAAAATGAATAATCAACTCAGGCCAATATGTATTCTGCTACATATTTTTGGTAAAAAAAAAATCCCAATAAGCGTATATTGATTGGAGCTAAAAAATTTGCACTGTCACCGTACTGATGACACTGGCAGGGAAGGAGTTAACATCATGGGCGATCAAAGGGTTAACTGTGTGCCTAGGTTGTGCTTACTCACTGTGGGGGAGGTGCTTTGACTAGGGGAAGGCAAAGATCCATGTTCCTGCTTTGCAGAAACACAGGATCTGTGCCTTCCCTTCTAACAGAAGGACAATTTGCCTTGTTTACAGGTTGATTGTTTACAGATTGTTGTTCTGCCTGTGCCCTGTGTAATCGGCGGGTGCCGGTGTCCTGACGATTTTTGCCCTCCGTCTAAAACTGTCAAAAGTGTCAGCTAGTGTCAGAATGTCCGCCGCAATATCGCAGTCCTGCTATAAGTTTCTGATCACCGCCATTACTAGTAAAAGAAAAAAAAAAAATTAAAAAATCCCATAGTTTGCAGACGCTACAACTTTTGCGCAAACCAATCAGTTAACGCTTATTGGGATTTTTTTTAAACAAAAAATATGTAACAGAATACATATTGGCTTAAATTGATGAAGAATGATTTTTTTAACAGTTTTTATTGCCTATGTTTTACAGCAGAAGGCTAAAAATGTTTTTTTTTTTTTTTTTCTCAAAATTGACGGTCTTTTTTGTTTATAGCGCAAAAAATAAAAAACCCACAGAGGTGATCAAATACCACCAAAAGAAAGCTCTATTTGGGGGAAAAAAGGACATAAAATTTATTTGTGTACAATGTCGCACGACCGCGCAATTGTCAGTTAAAGTAACACAGTGCCATATCGCAAAAAATGGCCTGGTCATGAAGGAGGTAAATCTTTCGGAGGTCAAGTGCTTAAGAAAACAAAATGTCATTCAGTTCATTCACATGGCTAACCTAAGCAGGAGGGCACTGTGGATCTTCATGGTACCCAACCACAACTTTCATGCTTCTGCAGTAAACTAGAGGGATAATGCAATCAGTCAAAGCTGTGAATCTGCCTGTCAACTCAGAAGGAAGGCTGTATTTGTAGGCAGTTGGTGTCTGATGCCTGATGGTGCCGTATCAGTAGAGACAATGCAAATGAGGCATCACTTGCTTTTAGCAAATGGCCACAGATGGACAGATCTTACATAGATAACAAAACAATAGTGTGGCGCTCAATGGTGAACAAATGAAACATATACTGATCAACCAATCTGACTAGAAAGTGCTAATATTTGAATAAAAAATATGTCTGTAGTAAAGCATCAAAGGATTAATCAAAGTGAGTGTTCAAAATGAATAAATGATCATCCTGAAATAGTCCATCTTGAGAAACAAATAAACAAATTGTGTAATGCCCCGTACACACAATCGGATTTTTCGACAACAAATGTTGGATGTGAGCTTGTTGGCTGAAAGTCCGACCTTGTGTATGCTCCATGGAACATTTGTTGTCTGACTTTCCGCCAAAAAAAATTTTGGGTAGCAGGTTCTCCAATTTTCCGCCAACAAAACTTTGTTGTCGGAATTTCCGATCGTGTGTACACAAGTCCGAAGCACAAAAGTTCACGCATGCTCGGAATCAAGCAGAAGGAGCCGCACTGGCTATCGAACTTCCTTTTTCTCGACTCGTCGTACATCTTGTACGTCACCATGTTCCCACGTTCGTAATTGTTGGCCAACATTTGTGTGACCGTGTGTATTCAAGACAAGTTTGAGCCAACATCCTTCGAACAAAAATCCACGGTTTTGTTGGCGGAAAGTCCGATCATGTGTACGGGGCATAAGAGTTTTTCTTGTGCTGTTCAAGGTGATAAGACTTGATCCTAATGGTGCAAATGATAAAACTGGCATGCTTACCAGAAACGGTGGACACGTGTACCAATTAGTTTACTTAATTCGTTTACTTGCTCAACACCTTGCTCAACACCGGGTGGAGCCTTTTCTCTAATCATCGTTCCCCTTGTGGTGGATCCCATTGAAAATACTCCCTCACGGTTGCCTGTTTGACTCACGTGCCGTATGGCAGTGGTCATCAACTCTGTCCCCGGGGCCCACTAACAGGCCAGGTTTGTAAGATAACTGAAATACATCACAGTTGATATCATTTGCTGCTCAGTGATTGCAGTATTCTAGTCTGTCTCTCCCCAAGGTAATGCGTAAAACCTGGCCTGTTAGTGGGCCCTGAGGACAGGGTTGATGACCACTGCCATACGGCACGTGGGTCAAACAGGCAATCATGAGGGAGTATTTTTAATGGGGTCCACCACAAGGGGAACGATTAGAGAAAAGGCTCCACCCGGTGTTGAGCAAGGTGTTCCAACATCAGTAAACTAATTCCAAAGTATTCATTGAATCATATTAAATGTTGCAATGATTCATGATATTGTGCATGAAAAACAAATGACCGCACATAGTGTAACTCTTTGGTACCTTCTGGCTCACTGCATAAAGTTTAGTAGAATTAAATCCTTCTCAGGTTGCAGGTTGATCATTAAGTCAAGGCAAGGCCCACAGTCTTCGGTATCTTCTCAAGTACAGATGAATACATATGAAGGCCTCTTGAGCCCCTCGGGAAAGAGAGCCCTGACTGATGGGGGCATGGCCAGGGAGGAGTTAAGGTGACTATTAGGCCACTTGGGATTGGTACAGGAGGGGACAGGGGTTGGGCCTGAGCTCAGGAGTTTGGCACCCCAGGGGATTCTGGACCTTTTCCAACGGAAGCATGGAAGAGCTGCCCACCCTCCGCCCTATTTCGGATGGTATGTCACAGCGTGCTGCGGTTTTGGTGACCTTGCCAGCAAACATGGAAGATTGGTTATGCCCTGACGGTAATTGGGAGATAGACGGCCGGTCCGGCACTTATGGTAAAGACAGGCCCCTCCTTCATCTCCCTTTTACATTTGGAATTGTGTGCTCACAGTGCAACTGTGACTGGCACGGTTTAAATATTTAATGTTATGTTTTGAGTTAATAAAGCTGTGGCCTTGCCCTTTCCAACATTAATGGTTGTATGTGGTCTTTATTGGATGGGAAGAAAGGGTAAGGTGGTATAAGTGGTCATGGTAAGTTATGGTTTGGGACCTGGGCTTATTGCACCTCAGCAGTCATGTGGCTTTAGGGCATACAATTTGAAGGTCGGGAACAGGTAGACCCAAATCAAAGTCATTGACAAGACCTACTTACATAGATAACAACAGTCCATAAGAGACCTGACCACCACATTCCTATTATTCCTCAGTGAACACACAGTAAAGAGTTCATTCACGTTTCCATATTTTTAGATGAAGTTTTAATATTTAATGTATTGTTTTTATTCTGCAGGGATGAGCGCTCTGCATTATTTTCATAATGCTTATTGATATAACACAGGAAACTACAGCTTATCTGAGAGCTAAAAATAGTTCCCCTCTTGTGATTGTAGAAGACATCTAGGACCAGTTCCACCTGCTACACATGTTCACTTGGCAGGACTCAGAGAGAACTGGTATAGCAGGTGTAGTACGCGCCGGCCGGGTGACAGATGAACTGTTATTTGGTACCAGTCAGGTGAGTGCAAGGAGAATGAGTCAAAAGGGAATACCTGTAAAAGAGAACGGGGTTCCTAGATAGATATACACAGAGAGAATTGTGCATGGAATATATGAATACACAGCAGAGCAACAGATTGAGAAAAAAAAAACGACACCGAGAGACTTGTAAAGAGTGCTCCTTTATTTCCTAAGAGCCAGGAATATTGGACAAATATTTGGGCTGGGTAAACAAGAAGCATACTGACAATAGCAGGGAGCCAATAGTCTGCGTCACGTGTTTTTTTTAAAGGCTTCATGAAAGCTACACAGCTCATATTATGGCAAACACATTGCGCAATTACATTTTTAAGCTAGGAGTGTTGGCGTTTTATAGTGTATTTGTGCATATATGAGTCTCATGATTCTGCTATTAACACTTTATGTGCTCTAGGAAGTCAACCAGTTTGTGTCCCTGTATATACCTTGGAGTGGCTGCGCATATATCTCTCTCTCTCTCTCTCTCTCTCTCTCTCTCTCTCTCTCTCTCTCTCTCTATCTATCTATCTATCTATCTATCTATCTATCTAAAAAAAATATATATCCTAGTAGATACTAAATAACTTTTGGAGGAAAAAATCACATCCTTATGGCTCCTCATGGGTCTAGTTACCAGTGGCGGCTGGTGGTAATCTTTTTGGGGGGGTTGGCAAAAAGTTCCCCCTGGTCGGTCAGTTGGTCTGTGCACTTACTTCAACCACGGGCGGCTTCCCCAGCTCTCCTCCGCGGCAATCACGAGTGGGCATCTCCTTCCCCTGCTCGGCGGCTTCCATCTCCTCCCTCCTCCTTAGTGGCTAATCAGAACGCTTCTCCTTCCAGCCAATCGGGATACGCCTCTCACACCCGCACTTATTGATTGGCAGAGAGGCGATTCAGTGTTAGAATAGCGAATATTCATTCGCTATTCTAGCACACCTGGGTGGGCTCCGAGTGCAGAGTGTCCGGAGCCCACCCTATTTTGAAGCTTTCTAGAGCCTCTGGCTCTCATCAGGTGCTTAAAAAAAAACCTGCCATTGTAATTTATGAGCCCTGCGTCCTTAAAGGGGCTGGACGCATGAATAGGGGGTGGCGGCGGCGGTGAAAAGGGGAGGCGGTGCCCGTGCACCAGTAATGGACGGGGCCGCCCCTGCTAGTTACTGTCCCCTAGAAGTTTGGTTCAGCTTTCATTTTTAAAATACGGTATTTTGGGTTTTACCCCCTTAATGACCAGGCCATTTTTTGCGATATGGCACTGCGTTACTTTAACTGACAATTGTGTGGTCGTGTGACGCTGAACCCCAAATAAAATGTATGTAATTTTTTTCCCCAGCAAATAGAGCTTTCTTTTAGTGGTATCTGATCACCTCTGCGGTTTTGTTTTTTTGCGCCAGAAACAAAAAAAGACCGACAATTTTGAAAAAAAAAAAAAAATTTTTTACTTTCTGCTATAAAACATATCCAATAAAAAAATGTAAAAAATCTAATTTCTTCATCAGTTTAGACCAATATGTATTCTGGTACATATTTTTGGTAAAATAAAATCCCAATAAGGGTATATTGATTGCTTTGCGCAAAAGTTATAGCGTCTACAAAACAGGGGATAGATTTATGGCAATTTTTTTATTTTATTTTTTTACTAGTAATGGCGGCGATCAGTGATTTTAAGCGGGACTGCGATATTGCGGCGGACAAATCAGACACCTAACTGACACCTAGCTGACACTTTGACACTTTTTTGGGAACCAGAGACATTATTACAGTGATCAGGGCTAAACATATGCACGGACATTGTACTAATGACACTGGTAGGGATGTGGTTAACATCAGGGGGTGATTAAAGGGTTAAGTGTGTTCCCTGTTTGTGCTTTCTTACTGAGGGGGGGCTCACTGCATTGGCACAGCGATCCAAGTTCCTGATTAGCAGGAACACAAGGTCAGTGTCCATGCCTGACAGAACGGCGGTCTGCCTTGTTTACATTGGCAGACTGCCGTTCTATCTCTCTGGGGAAGGATCCACAGGTTCTGGCGGACATCCCGTCTGCCGGACCTGCTGATTGACTCCCCCTGTGGCTATTGCATAGAACGACATACAGGTACATCGTTTCGAGCAGCCGTGCCACCTTGCCGCAGTACAACTGCGGCAGGTGGTCGGCAAGTGGTTAAGTTGGTCACAGGCTAACAACATGTGGGGTGTGGAAGTGAGAAAAGCAGGTGAATGTGGGGCAACCATTCTCAATCATGGTTCCATGGCTCAAGCTGTACAGATAAATAGCAAACACCCCAATCTATAACTAGCCTTTGCAGTAAGGTGCACATGGAAGGGTTTTGCACATCACCAACAGAAAATTTCCCAACACACTTACCAGCTAGCCGGCAAAAGAAAACAAATTGTCCTGTCTAACAATTCATGTCAAAAACAAAGGGTTTAGTTGCACTCATTAGTAAATACTTGTGAAAACCACAGTGCCTTGCCAAGGCTCCTCTGTATACCACAGTCCTAACTCGATATTTGAGTCTCCAAGTTGAAGTACATATAGCAGTAGATATATTATTAAAGTGGTTGTAACCCCACTTTGTTATTTTCATGAAATCCTTCCATAATTCTGTGTGCCCCAGTGTATCTGCTTCATTACCTTATTTCCTAGAGCCGCTTGGCGCTCACGTGACAGGCTGCCTCTCTCCTCTCCTGATCTGACAACTACAGTGGGAGGGGCCGAGAATCCCCCGCTAATGTCAGCCGGGAGGAGGAGAGCAGGCGAGAGACAGCCGGTCACGTGATCACTGAGCGGTGCTAGGAAATAAGGTAAAGAACAGCATTTTTTAAATAAAGCAGATACACTGGGGCACACAGCATTATGGAAGACGGGATTGCAATAAAATTACAGTTATTTCACCAGCAGGAGGGGAGGGGCGGGCCAGACACTGGTACGAGGCAGGGGGGGGGGACACAGAGGAGGACAGAGGATGAGAGCTACAGATGACAGAGGCTTGTAAACTGACCACAGTGTCAGGGCTCAGCAGCCATGATATAGCGTAATCAGTTTACAGGGGGGGCACAACCAGGCAGGATCAGCCAAGTATTTCAGGTGATAGAAGGGGCCAAATGACACAGCACAAGCACTCTGTTGTGTAACATGCTTTAACCACTTGCCGACCAGCCGCTGTCATTATATTGCGGCAGGTTGACATGATCCCACGAGCCATCGTAGCTGTACATCGGCTCCTTTAAGCAGGCATGCGCACTGCACTGCGGGGGTGCCGATGCCTGTGACCAGCGGTCACGATGACCGCCGGCCACAAGCGATCGCGGGCACGAGGGGCAGAACAGGGACGTGTGTTCATCCCCTCTAGTCAGTCCCCTCCCCCTACAGTTAGAACACACAGTCAGGGAACACAGTTAACCCCTTACCTGCCAGTGACATTTATACAGTAATCAGTGCATTTTTATAGCACTGATCACTGTATAATTGTCAGTCGTCCCAAAAATGCGTCAAAAGTATCCGATGTGTCTGCCATAATGTCGCAGTCACGATAAAAATCGCAGATCGCCGCCATTACTATTAAAAAAAAATAATAATAAAAATGCCATAAATCTATTCCCTATTTTGTAGACGCTATAACCTTTGTGCAAACCAATCAAATATATCGGCCTAAACTGAGAAAAAAAATTTCCTTTTAAAAAAAAAAAATTGATATTATAGCAAAAAGTACAAAATATTGTGCTTTCTTCAAAATTGTCACTCTTTTTTTGTTTATAGCGCAAAAAATAAAAACCACAGAAATGACCAAATACCACCAAAAGAAAGCTCTATTTGTGGGAAAAAAAGGACGTCAATTTTGTTTGAGTACAACGTCGCACGTTCGCGCAATTGTCAGTTAAAGCGACACAGTGCCATATCGCAAAAAGTGCTCTGGTCATTGAGCAGCCAAATCTTCCCGGGGCTGAAGTAGTAGGAACAGGATCCATTTTTTTATTTTTTTTTAGGGTAACAAGCGCTTTAAGGGCAGTTTGCTTGCCTTTAAAGCGATATTAAAACCTTGTTTTTTGTTTTTTTTAAATAACAAACATGTTATAATTACCTGCTCTGTGCAGTGGTTTTGCACAGAGCAGCCTAGATCCTCCTCTTTTTGGGTCCCAAACCGGCAAAATTGGCTCCTCCCTCCTGCAGGGAAGGAGGAGCCTCCTCCCTCCTGCTGCTTGCTGTGAGGGCACCCAAGCAGCCACGCTCCCGAGCCGCGGCTCCGTGTGTTCATTCACACACGGAGCTGTGTCTCGGCCCCTAGGTTAAGAAAGGCTGGTGTAGGATGTCAAATACACTTTTCTGTGTTCCAGTTTTATTATTCTGTTTATTCTGGGGTTTTTTACTTGTCAGTAGGGATGAGCCGAACACCCCCCGGTTCGGTTCGCACCAGAACCCGCGAACGGACCGAAAGTTCGCACGAACGTTAGAACCCCATTGACGTCTATGGGACTCGAACGTTCGAAATCAAAAGTGATAATTTTAAAGGCTAATTTGCATGGTATTGTCCTAAAAAGGGTTTGGGGACCCGGGTCCTACCCCAGGGGACATGTATCAATGCAAAAAAAACTTTTAAAAACGGCCGTTTTTTCGGGAGCAGTGATTTTAATGATGCTTAAAGTAGTTAGCCTGTAAAGTGACGCGTGTTTCCCATGTTTAGAACAGTCCCTGCACCAAATGTCATTTTTAAAGGAAAAAATCTCATTTAAAACTGCTTGCGGGTTTAATGTCATGTCGGGTCATGGCAATATGGATGAAAATCAGTGAGACAAACGGCATGGGTACCCCCCAGTCCATTACCAGGCCCTTTGGGTCTTGTATGGATATTAAGGGGAACCCCGCACCCAAATTAAAATAAGGAAAGGTGTGGGGCCACCAGGCCCTATATACTCTGAACAGCAGTATACAGGCGGTGCAAACAAGACAGGGACTGTAGGTTTGTTGTTAAGTAGAATCTGTTTGTAATTTTGAACATTTTTAACGTGTTTAGCTCCAGCCAAAAAATCTTTTCTAAGCTTTTTGGAAAACATAGGGAAGGGTTATCACCCCTGTGACATTTGTTTTGCTGTCTTTCCTCCTCTTCAGAAGATTTCACCTCACTTTTTTGTCCCAATGAAAAATGTTTTTTGAAAATTTGGGTTTTTTTGTGGAACAAGGATTAGAAAGCATCAGTGGAAAGGAGAAATTGTTTTCCCATATTAACTCTTACAGGAGAGAATTTCCCTTCCTAGGGGTAGATTTCATCTCACTTCCTGTTGTCTCCTTCCGTTTGCAAGTAGGAGTCGTTTGTAAGTTAGATGTTTGAAAGTAGGGTCCTCGCCCTATATACTCAGCAGAAATTTGGGCCTTAGGTGTTGCTGTGGCCACAACACTGTAAGCCCTCACAGGGCCCTGCTGTGAAATATTAGATCAAGAATTGTAATTACATGCCCCTGTTGAACAGGAGCTGAAAAATTAGGCCTTAGGCACTGGTGCCACAACACTGCAACCCCTCACAGACACTCTAGTTGGAACGCAGGAACGAGCCCTGCTGCAAAGTATTGCTTCAAAAATTGTAATTACACGCCCCTGTTAGACAGGGGCAGAAAAATTGGGCCTTAGGCACTGGTGCTGGTGCCACAACACTGCAACCCCTCACAGACACTCTAGTTGGAACGCAGGAACGAGCCCTGCTGCAAAGTATTGCATCAAAAATTGTAATTACACGCCCCTGTTAGACAGGGGCAGAAAAATTGGGCCTTAGGCACTGGTGCTGGTGCCACAACACTGCAACCCCTCACAGACACTCTAGTTGGAATGCAGGAACGAGCCCTGCTGCAAAGTATTACATCAAAAATTGTAATTACACGCCCCTGTTAAACAGGGGCTGAAAAATTGTGCCTTAGGCACTGGTGGTGGCGCCCAGAACCAAAAATGTTCTTACAAGCTATCAGCGTGATGATTGAGGAGGAAGAGGATAATTATAATTACTCAGGGATAGTCACTCAGCATCAGCATAGGCAGTCTTTGAAGGGATCTGAGATTTCAAAAAAAATTATTCGGTTACATCAGCATCAGGTGCTTGGTAGCTGGTGGTGATCCAAGACTGATTCATTTTTATGAAGGTCAGCCGATCGACCGAGTCGGTGGACAGACGCACCCTGTGATCGGTTACCACGCCTCCAGCAGCACTGAATGTGCGTTCCGAAAGAACGCTGGATGCAGGACAGGCCAGTAGCTCAATTGCATACTGTGCAAGCTCTGGCCAGTGATCCATCCTCAAGACCCAGTAACCCAGAGGATTTTCGGTGGGAAAGGTGTCCAAGTCTGATCTTGCCCCTAGGTATTCCTGCACCATGTAAAACAGACGCTGGCGATGGTTGCTGGAACCGATCATACCTTGGGGCTGCGGACCAAAAAATTGTCTGAACGCATCGGTCAGACGGCCACCTTCTCCACCGCTCCTTCTTTGACTGACCGAAGCCTCAGCAACACGTTGTCCAGAAACAGGAGTTTGTAACCTCCCAGTCTCTGGGAACGCGTTGCACAGACCTTTCTGCAAGGCCTCCCGAAGATGTTTCATCCTCTGCTCCCTCTGCGATGGCAGGATAAGGTCCGCAACCTTACCCTTGTAACGTGGATCAAGGAGGGTTGCCAGCCAGTATTGGTCCTTCTCCTTGATACCACGAATACGAGGATCCTTACGCAGGCTTTCCAGGATCAGGGAGGCCATGCAGCGTAGGTTTGCTGAGGCATTCGGTCCGGAGTCCTCTGGGTCACTAAGGACAACAACGTCCGCAGCCACCTCCTCCCAGCCACGTACAAGTCCATGTCTTCCTTGGGACTGATCCCTTAAAGACTGCTGCTGATGCTGAGTGCCAGGCTCCACCTCCATACTGACACAATCTTCCTCCTCCTCCTCCTCCTCCTCGTCCTCTTCCTGTGTGATCGGCGGGCACGCAGGAACACTGTCTGGATAAAGGGGGCCTTGAGAGCTAAGGAAGTCCTCCTCTTCCTGCCTCTGTTCTGCCTCAAGTGCCCTGTCCATTATTCCACGCAGCGTGTGCTCCAACAGGTGGACAAGGGGGACAGTGTCACTGATGCATGCACTGTCAGTGCTCACCATCCTCGTGGCCTCCTCGAATGGTGACAGGACAGTGCATGCATCCCTGATCATGGCCCACTGGCGTGGGGAAAAAAACCAAGCTCCCCTGACCCTGTCCTGGTGCCATAGTCGCACAGGTACTCATTGATGGCCCTCTGCTGCGTGTGCAGCCGCTGCAGCATGGCCAACGTTGAGTTCCACCTGGTGGGCATGTCACAGATTAGGCGGTTCTTGGGCAGGTTAAACTCCTTTTGGAGGTCCGTCAGCCGAGCACTGGCATTATATGACCGGCGGAAATGCACACAGACTTTCCTGGCCTGCCTCAGGACATCCTGTAAGCCCGGGTACCTGCCCAAGAACCGCTGCACCACCAAGTTAAGGACGTGAGCCAAACAGGGCACATGGGTCATTTGTCCCTGTCGGAGGGCAGAGAGGAGGTTGGTGCCATTGTCGCAAACCACCATTCCTGCCTTAAGTTGGCGTGGCGTCAACCACCTCTGAACCTGCCCCTGCAGAGCTGACAGAACCTCTGCCCCAGTGTGGCTCCTGTCCCCCAAGCACACCAGCTCAAGCACCGCATGGCATCTTTTGGCCTGCGTACTTGCGTAGCCCCTTGAACGCCTACGGAGCACCGCTGGTTCCGAGGAAGAGGCCATGGAGGAAGAAGAAGAGGAGGGGGTGGAGGGGAGAGGTGTGTCACAATCAGCATTTTGGAGGCGTGGTGGCGGAACAACCTCCAACACTACTGCACCTTGTCCTGCATCCTTCCCAGCTGCCAGCAGAGTCACCCAATGCGCCGTGAAACTTAGGTAACGTCCCTGTCCATGCCTGCTGGACCATGAGTCAGCGGTAATATGCACCTTACCGCTGACCGCCCTGTCCAGCGAGGCATGGACATTGCCTTCCACATGCCGGTAGAGAGCCGGAATCGCCTTCCGTGAGAAAAAGTGGCGTTTGGGTACCTGCCACTGAGGAACCGCACATTCCACAAACTCACGGAAGGGGGCAGAGTCTACCAACTGAAAAGGCAGCAGTTGAAGTGCTAGCAATTTTGCCAAGCTAGCATTCAACCGCTGGGCATGTGGATGGCTGGGAGCATACTTCTTTCGGCTGTGCAGCAGCTGGGGCAGGGAAATTTGCCTGGTACAATCTGACGTCGGTGTACCAAAAGCAGATTACACCACAAGTACTTGGCTGTGACACACCTAATTCTACACCTTCATTCCTCTCACTGCAGGTCTCAGAGAGGACTGAAGGTCTAGTGGGGTTGGAAATCTCAGCTGATGAGGAGCAAGGAGAGATCCTCTTTGTTCTTTGGTGTGGGTCTTTTAGATACGCTTGCCAACGAACTGCATGGCAGGTCAACATATGTCTGGTCAAGCATGTGGTACCCAAGCGGGAGATGTTTTGGCCACGCGAGATACGCTTGAGACATATGTTGCAAATAGCAGCGGTGCGATCTGATGCACTCGTCTCAAAAAAGGCCCACACCAAAGAACTTTTTGAATAACGCGCAGAGACTGCAGCGCCCTGCACATGTGGAGCTTTGGGGTGTGATGCAGTCAATGTGCTGCCCTTAGGCTGGCCCCTGGAGGGCATCCTGCCTCGTTGGTGATGTGCCGCCTCCTCCTCCTCCTCCTCCTCTCTCCTATCAGGCACCCACGTTGAGTCAGTGACCTCATCATCCCCTCCCTCCTCATCACTGGAGCAAACCTGGCAGTATGCTGCAGCAGGGGGAGCATGACTGCCAGATTGCTGTCCTTCTTGGGCACCCCCTCTGTCCGTGCTCATGTTACTGCCTTCATCGAGCTCAGTATCATCATCAGAGCCTTCCAAACGCTGGGCATCCTCCTGGAGCATGTACCCAACACTGTGGTCAAACAGTTCGAGGGAATCCTCAGGAGGACATGGTGGAGCTAGGGAAGGAGTCACTGATGACATTGAGCTGAGGGAAGAGGCCGCTGCTTTGCCAGACAAAGCACCCTGGGCATGGGTGAGAGAGGATGAGGAGGATGAGGACGGCTTGGTCATCCACTCGACCAAGTCTTCCGCATGTTGCGGCTCAACACGGCCAGCTGCCGAAAAAAAGGCCAAGCGTGTCCCATGGCCACGTGCTGATGAGGATGCACCGTCTCCACGACCAGCACTAGACACAGAGCCTGCTTGCCCTCTCTTATTGGCTTGTGACTGTCTGCCTCTCCTTCTTGGCCTTCCAGACATACTAATGGCCTGTAGCTGCACTAAGCTGGGATAGAACACCTGTAATTTTCTTCAGGTAGCTTTATATACTGTAACCAGACAAGCCTGCCTGTCAGTAGGAAGATAACAGGAACGGATCTAGCTGAACACTGTGAGCAGGACGCACTGCACTAAATGTAAATAGCAGGAACGGATCTAGCTGAACACTGTGAGCAGGACGCACTGCACTAAATGTAAATAGCAGGAACGGATCTAGCTGAACACTGTGAGCAGGACGCACTGCACTAAATGTAAATAACAGGAACGGATCTAGCTGAACACTGTGAGCAGGACGCACTGCACTAAATGTAAATAGCAGGAACGGATCTAGCTGAACACTGTGAGCAGGACGCACTGCACTAAATGTAAATAGCAGGAACGGATCTAGCTGAACACTGTGAGCAGGACGCACTGCACTAAATGTAAATAACAGGAACGGATCTAGCTGAACACTGTGAGCAGGACGCACTGCACTAAATGTAAATAGCAGGAACGGATCTAGCTGAACACTGTGAGCAGGACGCACTGCACTAAATGTAAATAACAGGAACGGATCTAGCTGAACACTGTGAGCAGGACGCACTGCACTAAATGTAAATAGCAGGAACGGATCTAGCTGAACACTGTGAGCAGGACGCACTGCACTAAATGTAAATAGCAGGAACTGATCTAGCTGAACACTGTGAGCAGGACGCACTGCACTAAATGTAAATAGCAGGAACGGATCTAGCTGAACACTGTGAGCAGGACGCACTGCACTAAATGTAAATAACAGGAACGGATCTAGCTGAACACTGTGAGCAGGACGCACTGCACTAAATGTAAATAGCAGGAACGGATCTAGCTGAACACTGTGAGCAGGACGCACTGCACTAAATGTAAATAGCAGGAACGGATCTAGCTGAACACTGTGAGCAGAACGCACTGCACTAAATGTAAATAACAGGAATGGATCTAGCTGAACACTGTGAGCAGGACGCACTGCACTAAATGTAAATAGCAGGAACGGATCTAGCTGAACACTGTGAGCAGGACGCACTGCACTAAATGTAAATAACAGGAACGGATCTAGCTGAACACTGTGAACAGGACACACTGCACTAAATGTAAATAGCAGGAACGGATCTAGCTGAACACTGTGAGCAGGACGCACTGCACTAAATGTAAATAGCAGGAACGGATCTAGCTGAACACTGTGAGCAGGACGCACTGCACTAAATGTAAATAGCAGGAACGGATCTAGCTGAACACTGTGAGCAGGATGCACTGCACTAAATGTAAATAGCAGGAACGGATCTAGCTGAACACTGTGAGCAGGACGCACTGCACTAAATGTAAATAGTCTAGATAGAAGATAACAGGAATGGATCTAGCTAAACTGAATACAGTGTATATATATATATGCAACACCTGGGATGCATATATATACACAATACACTGTAAGTGCAGCTAACTGACTGACTGTTCTGCCTAATCTATCTAACTCAAATCAAATGACACTGTCTCTCTCTCTCTCTCTATCTCTCAGCACACCGGAACACACACTACACAGGGCCGGCGTGCAGGCGGCCTTATATAGTGTGGGGCGTGTACTAAATCCCCTGAGCCATAATTGGCCAAAGCCACCCTGGCTTTGGCCAATTACAGCTCTCTCTACTGACGGCGCTGTGATTGGCCAAGCATGCGGGTCATAGTGCATGCTTGGCCAATCATCAGCCAGCAATGCACTGCGATGCCGCAGTGAATTATGGGCCGTGACGCGCCACACGAATTTGGCGCGAACGGCCCATATCGTTCGCAATTCGACGGACGGTCGAACAGCCGATGTTCGAGTCGAACATGGGTTCGACTCGAACACGAAGCTCATCCCTACTTGTCAGTAATGCATACAAAAAAATTAACATACCAAGGTGATGGAAGACACCAAAATATGCTGGTAGTGGTGATCTTATGATGGTCAGTGTGTATCTTTACAGTTTGCTATTGAAGTCATTTCTAAGTTAATGCCGTATGCCGCCTGCGTCGCCGTTTTGCACTTTGTTTATTCTTGGATGATTCAAGCGTCATAGGCCTTATTTTTATATGTTTCTGTCCAACATTTTACCTTTGTAAAACACTTTCAATAAAAACTATTGAAACAAAAAACAATGCTTGTAGACAATACTACGAAGATGCCTATGAACTCCAGACATGCAATATGTTAACTGTTACTTAACTCCAAACTTCAATCTTTGTCACCCACATTCCACAATGCAATGTGCCTGACTCTTAGAGGTTGATTTACTAAAACTGTAGAGTGCAGCTGTGCATGCTCCTAACTTCAGCTTGTTCAATTAAGCTTTGACATAAAAAAACAGAAAGCTGATTAGTGGCGGCTGGTGTTCAATATTTTGCGGTAAACAAACCTGGCCCCTCACACACCAAACCCCCCCCACGGACAGGAAGGCAGCGATCAGTGGCCTTACCTTAGGAGGCCAGTGATGAGGTGGTGCTGGATCTGGGTTAGGGCTCCTGAAAGCTGGAAGAGGCTGTTGTGCCCCTCCACCTGCAGCTGCACGTTCCAGCTTGCCAAGGGAAGAGATGGGACACTTGCTTCTCCGCCCGACCGAACAGGAAGTGGGTCCTAAGACCCGACATTGGAGAATATTAATTTGCTAATGACACACAACTGCGTGGACTATGGATTAGAAGGGGCGGCGCCCCTGCGCCCCTAATGCAGCGGCTGCAACTGAAGCTGATTGGTTTCTATTGAGAGCTGCACCAGATTTTGCACTCTCCAGTTTTAGTAAATCAACCTCTAAGTAGTTTGCTACGAAGCCTGCACTGCATTGTGGAACACAAATGGGGTTATTTACTAAAGCTGGAGAGTGCAAAATCTGGTGCAACTCTGCATAGAAACCAATCGGCTTCCACGTTTTATTGGCAAAGCTTAATTGAACAAGCTGAAGTTTGAAGCTGATTGGCCACCATGCATGGCTGCACCAGATTCTGAGTGCACCAGCTTTAGTAAATCTGACTGAAAAACTTTGCCTGAGATCCAACTTGTCGCAAGTTGAGATTGGCATATTGCACACAACTCTGGGTTGCACAAGGTATGGGAGCCCATTAGGGAGCATAGAGAGAAATATAAAATAATAATGGTCTATAATAGCACCCATGTATATAGCAGTGGTTCTCAACCTCAGTCCTCAAGTCCCCCCACAGCAGTGGTGTATTTAGGTTTTGTGCTGCCCTAGGCCTGACTAAAGGACTAAAGGAGGACAGAGGGATGCGGTGGGAAGAGGACAGAGGAATGTCGCAGGAAGAGGACAGAGAGGGACCTTGCGGGAAAAAGACAGAGAGGGATGTGGCAGATTTTCATTTGGGGGGGTGAGGGGGTAAGGGGATATGTGCTGGGTGCTTTGGAAGGGTAGAGGATTAGACCCCCCCACTAGCACATATCCTCTCCCCTCCCAAAGCACCCAGCATATATCCCCTTACCCCCCCTCCCATCCCATCACTCCATGTGTGCATCTGTTATCTGCCCCCCGGTTAGTGTGTCCCCCTCCACTGTAAACTATACACAGTCCTCAGACCAGCAGTGCGGCTCTTGCACTGAAGTCATGTCCCTCCTTGTGGCTCCTCCTCCTCCTGGCTGTGTACACTAGAACATTGCAGCCGAGGAGGAGCTGAGGAGTGTGTGTGGCTGTCAGTGGGGAGAGAAGGGTCAGCTGCTACAGAAAGCGATTGCTGCTTGTGGGACCCCGGGCGGCAGATGTCCCGGGTGCCCTTGCTAGCCCACCCCTGTCTGGCCAATTACCGGAGCTCAGTGCGGGAACTTGTTGTAGCATTGGACTCCGGGACAGTGGCGTCACTAGGGTTGGTGTCACTTGGTACGGTAAAAATGTTGTCACCCCCCACCCCCCTATTTTTGGGCCAGAGGGCCAGCGTAGGAGCTCATTGTGGTGGTCAATAAGGCCTAGAGGATAGCAGGTTAGGCACTTCCTAATGGCTCAGTCCCTGGGAACAGTAATGGATAATGGCTTACAGGCTCTCTTACCAGACCCAGCGACACCGCAACAATGATCCCTCTGGCTGGACGTTCGCTCACTCTGGGTTGCCCAGGCCGACTCTAGTCAGTAGTGCAGCGTGTCTGTACCCTGGCAGACCTCTGTTGGTGCGGGTACAGCGTGGCTCTCTCTCTGGTGGTGCGGATACAGCGTGGCTCTCTCTCTCTGGTGGTGCGAGTACAGCGTGGCTCTCTCTCTGGTGGTGCGCATACAGCATGGCTCCCTCTCTGGTGGTGCGGGTACAGCATGGCTCCCTCTCTCGTGGTGCGGGTACAGCGTGGCTCCTCTGGTGGAGCGGGTACAGCGTGGCTCCCTCTGTGGTGGTGCGGGTACAGCGTGGCTCTCTGGTGGTGCGGGTGGTGCTCTCTGGCGGTGCGGGTACAGCATGGCTCTCTCTCTGGTGGTGCGGGTACAGCGTGGCTCTCTCTGGTGGTGCTGGTACAGCGTGGCGCTCTGGTGATGTGGGTACAACATGGCTTTTTCTCTGGCTTCCCCCAGCACAGTACTCTCTTTTTCTCTTCTCCTGTAGCACTCAATTCCTCTGCTTTTTGCCAGGTTCCAGGTTCTTCCCCCCCAGCAGAGTGCATGCATGCTGGGGGACTGTAGCATGCTGTCTGCGGACACACTGGGGCCGCCAGTCTTGAGGGACTACGTTGCCCATGATACTCCCCAGTGGCTTCTGATTGGCCCTCTGCTGTGGCCAATGGGGAGGGGCAGCTTGCAGCTCGCCTCTCCCTTTCACAGCGTCGCTGCAAGTTCTCTTGCAAACGGAGCAGCAGTACTGTCACCGCTTTATCAAGGGGGGGGGCTCGATGGCACCCACTAAAACTGCTTCCTGGTGTCACCCCCTGCACCCCCCGCAGTCACTGCTCTCTTCAGCTGTACTCCCCTGATGGTGGCCCTGTGTGCGAGAGGAGGGTGCGGTTGCCTTTTTTTGTACGATGGGGAAGCTTTTTTGCCGCCCCCCGCAAAGTGCCACCCCAGGCCTGGGCCTTGTCGGCCTAGGCCAAAACACAGCACTACCCAACAGGCCATGTTTTGGGAACTCTCTTAGATAAAATAGCAGGGGCCGTCTTTAATGTTGATTGGACCCTGGTCAAACATTTTCTTGCCTCCCTCCCTGCTCAGAGAGCAGCTGCACTTTCTTTTCTGCAACCACAGGTTGCAGGAAAGAAAATTGCTCTGTCTATGGCTGACCTAAGCCTCTCACAACAGCACAACTGCTTACCCCACAAGCTGCGATCACCTACCAAGGTAGTTTCTAATAGTTCATGCTCTAGTGGTGGTAGCATGTAGTGGCTGCAAAGCTTTCTTACCAGATCCAGGGACACAGCAGCAGTGGTCCCTTCAATCAGGTGTCTGGGGTTGCCCATGATGACTCCAGTAGGCAGTGCAGCAAGGTCCATATCCTGGCAGTGGCTCAGCAACATGACCCTCTCTCTCTTCCAGTCTCCACCACATGGTACTTGCTTGATGGTATTTCAGCAGCTCAGTCTCTGGGGGTAACTGTTCCATATGTTCCTCTCACTAACTCCCCCAGAACACTGCACTGCCCTGGTGACTTTTTGCCCGGGCAAATCTTGCTCCCTCCTTCTTTAAAAGCAGGGTATAGTTCAGGTACCATGGGACTACATGTCCCATCATGCCCCTTGATTCTCTTCTGATTGGCTGCTTGTTCTGCTTAGCCAGAAGGAGTTTGAAGAATAAGCAGCGAATAGACAGGGCTGGCTTCTGACAGGAGGAGGGGAGGAGGGGTCGGGTCAGCAGGTTGCAGTCCCTGTCATAGCACAGCCAATCAGCGACCCAAAGTGGCCCGTGCATCGGTGGGAGGAGAGATCGCCGCTCAGCTACATTGATATGAATGACATGATATGAATGACAGGCAGGCTGCGCGGGCCCCTGTAGCTAGGAGCGACCCTAGATATTCCGTCTGATTGGCTGCTTGTTCTGCTTAGCCTGAAGGTGAAGAACTAGCAGCGAATAAAGAGAACTGCCTGCTGACAGGAGGAGGAGGGGCGAGCGGGTTTAGTACACAGACAACTGCAGCTGCGCCTCTCCCCTGTCATAGCACAGCCAATCAGAGACCCGTAGCGGCCCGTGCAGCGGTGGGAGGGGAGATCAATCAGCTACACTGATGATAGGGAGGCCGCATGGGCCCCGTAGCTAGGAGCGATTCAAGTTATTACACCTATGGCGAGCTCAAGGGGCAGCTGCTTTGGGCCCCAGAAAAATGACTGGGCCCTGGGCAGCTGCCCCTTTTGAACGCCTTAAAGACGGCCCTGAAAATAGCTGTCCAAAATACTAAGCCATTGATTTAAAGCACCTGTGCAAGATAAAGGAAAACCTGCAAACATGGCCTGTTGGGGGTACTTGAGGACTGAGGTTGAGAACCACTGCGCTATAGCCAGTTTTATGCCAGTTTATTCCAGTGATAGGCTCCTTTTAAACACTCATTGCACCTCTTTTTTTCTCTTTTACCGCTTTTTACTTTCTTCTATGTACTTTCTTTGCCACAATCTTAATTCGCATGTAGTTACCTATTATTTTTATTTAAGTAATGGCCAGTACAATAATAAATAAAAAGTCCTGGATCACTTTCTAATGAATATTAGTGTCTATGGGGGGGGACTTGGTTCACATAGTTCTAAAAGCTCACACTTTGCAAACTCATTGTGCATCTCTCTGAACAGGTGAGTGTTTGTTTAAGCTCTGCTAAATGGTTGATCTATTATAAAAGTTTTTTATTTGGCCTATTGACATAGTAAATGAATGGGAATATATCTCAGTGTTCTTTGTATTGCTGCTGGAGGCAGGAAAGGTCTTTTACACGCTATAAAATGTGATCGCAGTGAGCTGGAACAATGTTTAACAGAGCTGCTGTCAGACCATTGAATGGAACAACAAGCCGCATGGTGGAGTTAATAAAAATGGCACTCTAGTCAGAAGGGTTTTTCTTTTTTAGTTTTTGATAGAATCACTAAATGTTGCCATCTTAAAGTGGAATTCCTATTAACTAACTATTCTTAAAAATGTCCCCTCCTGCTACATATCCTGCCTACCCCAGGGCCACCATCAGGGGGGTACAGGCAGTACTCATGTAAGGAGCCCGAGTGTCCTTAGGGGCCCGGCCGGCCAGGGCCTGCTTCCCCCTACAGCAGAACATGAAATTCATCTTGTACCAGCTCCGCCACTAATCTGTGTGCTGCTGCAGAGAAGCATAAACAAGACAAGTTTCCGCCGCCTACTTTCACCCCAGCAACCCCCCTGACACCATCTTTCAGACTGGCAACATCCCCAACAGCAGGTGATCGTGGCCAGCGCTCGCTCGCTCCTCATCATTTCTCTGCTGAGGCGGTGCCTGCTGGCTGCAGCTGGGTTTGCTTGCAATGTGATTGGCCGGGACAGGGGCAGGGGGAGTGGCCAGCTCATCGACTGTGCACATGGACACAGCAATAACAGGTGCAAGCAGAAAGTTCCGAGAGTGCAGCATGTAGGGTAAGTCGCAAAAATGGATGCGTTGTTTCCACAACGCGTCCCCACCCGCGCCCAGCACCATCCATCCCTCCAGTCTCCACAACGCATCTCCACCCACACCCAGCACCATCCATCCCTCCAGTCTCCACAACGCATCGCCATCCACACCCAGCACCATCCATCCCTCCAGTCTCCACAATGCATCCCCACCCACGCCCAGCACCATCCACCCCTCCAGTCTCCACAATGCATCCCCACCCACACCCAGCACCATCCATCCCTCCAGTCTCCTCAACACATCGCCACCCACGCCCAGCACTATCCATCCCTCCAGTCTCCACAAGGCATCCCCACCCACACCCAGCACCATCCATCCCTTCAGTATCCACAACGCATCCTCACCTACACCCAGCACCATCCAACCCTCCAGTCTCCACAATGCATCATCACCCACGCCCAGCACCATCCATCCCTCCAGTCTCCTCAACGCATCGCCACAGACGCCCAGCACCATCCATCCCTCCAGTCTACACAAGGCATCCCCACCTATGCCCAGCACCATCCAACCCTCCAGTCTCCACAATGCATCGCCACCCACGCCCAGCACCATCCATGTCTCCAGTATCCACAACGCATCCTCACCTACGCCCAGCACCATCCATCCCTCCAGTATCCACAACGCATCCTCACCCACACCCAGCACCATCCATGTCTCCAGTATCCACAACGCATCACCACCCACGCCCAGCACCATCCATCCCTCCAGTCTCCACAACGCATCGCCACCCACGCCCAGCAACATCCATCCCTCCAGTTTCCAAAGGCGTAAGAGTGTTAAAATAAAAGTGGGTGCACCGAAGGACTCGGTGGGATGGCCTGTGGGCGGATTCAGTGGGATGACCAGTGGGAGGGCCCTGGAGAATGCCAGGCCTAAAGCTGTGTAAGGGGCCCAAAAAACTTTTGATGGCTGCCCTGGCCTACCCTATGTGAAAAAGATATGTGTACTTACCTTCTTTCTGCTGCTTCAGTCTGGCCAAATGATCCTGCAGCTGTGTCTCTGCTGTATCAGTGAGCTACCAATGCAGGGGAGAGGTGACTGCGAGTTCCTGCCTGTAAAGGGACGTTGCTAAGTCTGACTGAGAGCCTGTCAAATCTACTAACTGGGATTTAGCTGAAGCCAGCAAGCAAGTGTGTGCAGGAGGAGAGTAAATGAGACTGTATATAGGAAGATGTCCATGAAGTTGTTACCACTTCATTCAAAGTCCCAGGGCTAATCCTTTTGTTTTACCAAAGTTTTGCTGAACTCAAGTGGGCATCCCATAGCCTCCCATCCCTATCCAAGTTATTAACCCTCAATAAATAACAAAAACAAAGTCACTGACTGTTCTCTGACTCTGGAGTGCCTGTGGAAATTTGTTGTGCCTGGATGTGCAGTAGTGGGGGATCCCAGTTCATTTGCGGCTCCTTAGGGAATGTGCTACATACATTTTTATATCAGGTAGGCAGGACAGGTAGCAGGAAGAGGGAGAAGACATAGAATAGTTAGGGTTAGACAAAAATTCCACTTTAACCTTCATACATATCCAACATTTGCCCTTTTTTACCAAGTGGCACCACGGTCACACTTTCATACATATCGATCAAGTGCCGGGTCTTGTCTCCTGTCCAAGTTGCTCGGGTTCCTGTCTGAACCTAGGTATTATTAAGCCTTTGCACTTGTGTGTTAGTGTTCCAGCAATGTGTCTTCACCTGGCCCTCTGTCCTTGTGGTGTTTGCCGCCATCAGAGTATTCCCATATTCTGTGTGTTGTTTGATCCTGTCTTTGTTCTCAGTGTTTTCCCTCTGGTTGTGCAGTTATATTCCCTTTTGGTTTCTGTCATTTCCTGTTGCTGTGTGTGTCTTTCTCAGCATAGTTTCTTGTTGTTGCCTGCAGCCCTTTCCAGCTTGCTGAGTCTCTCTCTACTTCTCTCTCTACACCTGTAAGAGAAGTCCGGTTAACAAACGCGCATTGACGCACAGGCGCGGGCATACCAGTGTGTGCACAAGGAGAGACTTGTATTGGCGCATGCGCGAGCAGGTGCGCGCGCACACATATGCACGCACTGGCGCCAGACAGCCTATTGCTGAGTGGTCATTCAGCTTGTTCCTGTTAACCCGTGCCTTGATCTGTTCCAGTTACCTGTGTTTGACCCGGCTTCACCTGTACCTTCCTTTGGACTTCCGCCTGCCTACCTGTGACCTTGGCTTGCGTTTGACTTTGCTCCAGTCTCATGTTCCAGTACCTCGCTGCCTGATTGTGTACCAAACCCGGCCTGTATCTTGTCTTAGCTTCAATCTCACGTTCCGGTACCTGCTCTGCCCGGCTGTTGATGACGAGGTAAGGGCAGCCTGTGTCCATGTTCTGGAGCTCATCTAACAGCACTACTTGTATAATTGCAATCAAGGTGTTAAATTAATTATCGTATTTCATGGTAGGTATGCGGGTGATATAATTGCTAACCTTCTAAAAATGCTCTTTACCTGGCCGTAATGATGACCCCTGGGTCTAAATTCTTTCTAAGCAAGAACCTGTATGCACATCAGAAAAGTTTAAGGAAAGTAAAAAATTATCTGCATACCTCCTCAGGGTTAATGAATATAAATATTTGGAACAACATAGCCACTGTGCTGGCATTTTCAGAAAGATAAGTCATTAGTTGTAAAACTCTGTAAACATAAAAACAGATAAAAAATTGCTAATCAGACAATGTCAGTTTGATCCTTCTATTAAGCTTTTGCATCAGGCTTCCTCAAACCTTTACATGCCTGCACTTTATGTGATAATGACCAAGCCCCTCCCCTTCATGACATTTTCAAAAAGGGGCGGAGCATGGGTGACCTTAAAATGATGCCTCCCTGAGTTCTGCGGATGCCCATGGGTTCATGTAAAGTCCCAAACTCTCTTTTGTTGTATCTTCACAATTCTTGGTTGGTACCTTTTCAGGGGCTTTTCATTAATTCACACTCCACCCCCACACACATCAATGCTCAATATGCAAAAGTTTAATGTATCCCTCAATGGATATATATACAGTATCTCACAAAAGTGAGTACACCCCTCACATTTTTGTAAATATTTTATTATGGGGCTTTGCCTCGGCCTCATGATTTCACTGGTTTCTAGACACCAGGCGGCAGGCAAGTCTAGCATCCAGTGCAGCGGGCAATAGAGAGGCTAGCGGACGGTGCAATAAGAGAGTCTAGGGAGTCGGGGTGGCGCAGTAACAGTAAGTGACTGCCACAGCTTCGGCGTCCCCTTTTTTTGTGACAGCTTGCAGCGCCTGGGCACGGCGCACCCTGGGCACCAACCCAGGATCGGCCCTGAGTGTCCGTGTGAGGACACCTTGCTCCAGGGAGGGAACTTGCCCCCTAGGCGGACGCCCATGCATGTACCCCCTTGGGTTCGATAATAACTTGACAAAGTAGTTTTTAAAGTATAATTTCCCATTTTTATAATACTTTAAAGCGGGGGTCCACCCACACCGCCAAAAAAAAAAAATATTAAAAGCCAGCAGCTACAAATACTGCAGCTGCTGACTTTTAATACATGGCCACTTACCTGTCCCAGGGTCCAGCGATGTCAGCAGACGACGCTGAGAACCCGCTCGGTTCTCGGCAGCTGCCGCCGCCATCCTGGGTGAGGGAATCAGGAAGTGAAGCGTTGCGGCTTCACTTCCCGGTTCCCTACTGCGCATGCGCGAGGATTGACAGGAAGAGGCGTAGACTCCCATGGGAGTCTATGCCGGAAGTGGGTGCAAATACCTGTCTTAGACAGGTATCTGCACCCCCCTTCCCCCTGAAAGGTGCCAAATGTGACACCGGAGGGGGGGAGGGTTCCGAAAAGCGGAAGTTCCATTTTTGTGTGGAACTCCGCTTTAAATAACGATATGTGAAATTTTACTTTAAAAACATCTTTGTCAAGTGAATATCAAACCCAAGGAGGTACATGTAAAGTCCCAAACTCTCTTTTGTTGTATTTGGGCTGGGTGCAGGGTGGATATAAATCAATTATTTATTTTGTTTTAAACAGAAAAAATCTGATTTTTTAAAATTTAAATCAGATTTTTTTTAATTGTAATCGATTTTTTTTAATCAAATTTATTTTAATAAAATGCTTTTGGAGTAAAAATCTATCTAAAGATAGTTTTCTATTTAAGATACATTAATAATTTAGTTTATTCAGCATGAAATTGAGCTTAGGTATGTAGCATGAGGCTGTATATTCTGCAATATTTACATTTTTGGTAAACTCATTCAAATAATCCAAGCTCTGCATGCTGAGATAACATGCACTGCATTTATGCATTCACACAATTTCACAGTAACCATGAGATAAAACAAAGTTCAGGAATTTTCCTTTATCCCAATGTTTTGCAAATCTATGTACACTACAAACTGTATGATTTAATCGGTTCTGACATCACTGTTTTACTAACAGCTTATTATTCTAAATAGGAAACCTTCATTTTGTTTGCAAATATTAACGATTCTAACTACCAGCAAGAATAAATGCTTACATTTAAAGAGCACCTGTCATCATTACAGATCCATCTTGGCAGCACCGGTTAGCAGGCATCCACTCACCTGCTGCCGGCACGTCCCTTACCTTGTTGTGTCACTGCTGCATCACCAGCCGTCCCGTTAAAGTGAATAGGACTGTCGGTGAGTCAGTCGTGAGTCAACAGCAGGTCAGAGGAGGAACCAATGCGGGACAGAGATAACAGTTGCTCGTTAAAAAATTATGATTCAAATCAAGTTGATTTAAATCGACTTGATTTAAATCAAATCCACCCTGGCTGGGTGTAACATGATGCTCACTGCTGGCTTACTACGGCCGAGTGCAGGGTGTACCAAGATGGGCGTCCGGATGTTCAACCACTGGCGGTGACACAGTATTGGATTGGGCAACGGGAGCATTTGTGCAAGTACAAGTACTCACGCAAATGCTTGGTATCGGTCCTGATACTAGTACAACCCTACCTACCATCTACTATCTGTCTAATATCAGCTGACATTTGATGTTAAAGAGGCTTAAACCCAACCCAATCCAAAGATTTCTATTTTGGTTTACATGGAGCAGAGAAGGGCTGTCTGCTTCACTTTTGGTGATGGAAAATTTCTCCAAAGGGGTAACAGGAATTTTGATCCCCAGACTATCCAAATTAAAAAAAAATAGCTGATGTTAGGCTTTTAAATCCTGTAGTGTGTAGTATTTGTCTATAGTATAAACAGAAAATCAATTAAAGTGATTGTAAATGATCACCTTGTAAAACAACCAGGGCAGGACTTAGGGTGGTGGGGGCCCCTGGGCTTGAGTCACTTTGGGGCCCTACCTTCTATACATTACTTTAAACCTGTAGGTTTCTTTTAAGCGCGCCACTCTGATACCGTTTGTCCGCCATTACATCACTGTCTAATGCAGACAGGTTTTCTCAACGGCAGTAAACGAGGCACGACGTAACTGCAAATAACCAATCAGCAAACCTCAAGATAAGAGTTTAAGGAATTTTAAGGAAAAAAACTATTAAGTGCTAGTTCACACTAGACGCAGTTCGGTGCGCTCTTTTTCTGCAATCAAAATGCATGCACAGTGTTTTCCATGTATTCCAATGGCTCTAGTTCACACCATGCAGTCAGTTTCCTGTCAGTTTCCGGTGCAGAAACTGCCTGGAAACTGACTGCATGGTGTGAACTAGAGCCATTGGAAGGCATGGAAAACACTGTGCATGCATTTTGTGCAGAAAAAAAGCGCACGGAACTGAACGGAACTGCGTCTGGTGTGAACTAGCACTTAAGGAAAAAAACGTACATTTAAATTCTCATGAATGCAGCTTTGCACAGCATCCATCTGCATGCTTGTTCAGTGTCATTTGCAGCCTTGTCTGTGTCATTTGCAGACTTGCCCAGGCTGTAGTTAAACTGCAGTGACTTGTCAGTGTCACTGCAGTTTAAATATGGCGCCACGAGATACACAGAGCCGGTCCTGTGTATCTCGGCTCCTGTCGGCATTTCTCGGCTCCTTTCGCAGTCCCGCCCTATGATGGACATAACACAGGTCCAATGGCGGGACTGGGCATGACTGTGTGCGGAGCCGAGCGCCGCCCATATACATACATAGCCGAGTGTACTCGGCTAGCTCCGCTCACAGTCACGCCCAGTCCCTGTGTTATGTCCATCATAGGGCGGGACTGGGCGTGACTGTGAGCGGAACTTGCCGAGTATAGCCGAAGTACACTCGGCTGGGGCCCGCGGGCCCCCTATTGGGCGGGGCCCATGGGCTCGAGCCCAGTCAAGCCCTATGGTAAGTCCGGCCCTGAAAACAACCCATTCAGTTTAAAATAGAAATGCAAGGGAAAACATTTTTGTATAGATATAAAAACAAACACAAATACCCTTTTCCCTTTTTTATAAGTGATCACATTCCATCTGTTCTCAGCTGCATAAGAGCTAGGGGAGGAGGAGAAGCAGCAGCACACTGAGCTTCCCAGTGAATGGTTGTGCAGCGGGTCATGTCAGGACAAGTCATAGACCCCTTTCACACTGAGGCGCTTTTCAGGCGCTTTCACGCTAAAAAAAACGCCTGAAAAGCTCTCGAACAATTATTTCAATGAAAATCAATGAATGCTTTCACACTGGGGCAGTGCGCTGGCAGGGTGGTGAAAAACGCCCCTCTCCATTGAAATGAATGGAAAGCTCTTCAAAAGCACCTGACAAGCTCTTCAAAAGTGCTCATTGTTTTACTGGCAGTTTAGAAGTGCCTCAGTGTGAAAGGGGCCTAATCATTAGAGGAGAGCACACTGAGTTCCCAGCATAGCTAGAGAACTGACCACGTTGTGTTCTCCTGCTTAGTGTGGTCAGTTTTTAATAGGAAAGCAGAGAGACTAGCAGGAACACATGGGATTTCACATAAAGGAAGCAATACAAAGAGAACAGGATACTTTCTCATACAAGTACATGGTACAGCAGCCACAGATCGGGTATATGAAGTTTTGGGGTAGACTAAAATTGAATTATTTGGCCTCAACACCAAGCGCTATATCTGGCAAAAATCCAATACAGCTCACCATCCAAATAACATTCCTACAGTAAAGCATGGAGGTGGTAATATCCTGATATGGGTGGTATTTCTCTGCAGCAGGGACTGGAGCACTTGTCAGGATAGAATAAAAATGGATGGAGTAAAATACCATCAAATTCTTGAGGAAAATCTGCTGCCCTCTGCCAGAAAGTTGCCAATGGGAAGAATGTTTACCACACAGTGGTTGAAGGAGAAAAAGGTGAATGTCCTTGCATGACCTAGTAAGAGCTCAGACTTAAACCCCATTGAAAATCTGTGGAATGACTTGAAGACTGCAGTCCACAAACGGTCACCATCAAATATATCTGAACTTGAGCAGCTCTGCAAAGAAGAGTGAGGAAATATTGCAAAGTCTGGATGCTCAAAATTAGTAGAGACTAACATAAAGGGGGGGGGGGATCCTTTTTCCAACTCAGTGGTTCTGTTTTTTATTTTTATTTTTTTTTATGTTTTTCTGACATGTTGATGTTATAGGTTGCACTAGTAATTACAGCTGGATAAAACAAAAACTGTGTCTGTCTTCAGTTCAGGCTGCAAAGCAACAAAATGTGATTGCAGTATTTTAGAGGGGGTGATTATTTTCTGTACCCACTGTATAAGTATGACTAAAGCCTCGCACACACGCTTTGATTTTTAGACAACAGAACGTCTGATTTTTGTGGCATGCTAGTCTCATGTGGAAAGTGAAGAGGTTACTCACAATACGAGAATTTTCGTACAACAGAATACAACGTCAGAAGTGACGTAACATGTTGAATAGTTTTGTATGTATTCTTTCGTTTCTGAGCATGCGTAGTCTTGCTCTTACGATTTTTTTTTGTACGAAAACTGTACTAATGAAACGAAAATCAAACGTTGAGTTCACATCCGACAAAAATTGTTATAGTCTGCACATCCAGCTTTTGTCCGACGAAAAAGTGAAATCGGCTGTCAAAAGCACCGTACTAACGGTAAGATTTGTGGATGATCGGTCGTCGTAACTCAATCAAAAAATTTAAAGCGTGTGTACGGGCCTTTAAGCTATAAAGCTGGCTACACACTATACAATTTTTATATAATTTTCTTGTACAACTCTCCTTTAGATTTACCAAAACCATATAATATGAGGTCAAACCTAAACACTTTCAATTTGTATGGCAGGCTCTTGCACTACATAGTTAAAGGTAAATCTAAAGGAATTTGAACGAAAAAATTGTATAATGTATATCCAGCTTAAGACTTAAGTAAGACCTCTAGAGTCATATGAAAAAGTAATTATACACTAATGCTTGTTTTACTGATGTTGCTCCTTACAATGCGTGTCTCTGGGGTTGATTTACTAAAGGCAGACTGTGCAGTTGTACTCATTTCCCCAGAGTTTAGTGAATGTGGCGAAGCTCTGCTGATTCCCATCATCCAATCATGTGCAAGCAAAAATAATGTTTTTTTTATTTTCTTGCACTTGATTGGATATTTTTTACAAAGTGAACCTTTACCATATTCACTAAGCTCTGGGGAAAATGAGTGCAGCCGCACTTGCAAAGTGCACAGTCTATTTGCCTTTAGTAAATCCACCCCTTCGAGCCTCTTCTGTTTTACTCATAGCTCCCAACTGTCCCTGATTTTGAGGGACAGTCCCTGATTTGGAGAAATGTCCCTCTGTTCCTCGTTCTTGCTCATTTGTCCCTCATTTTGATCTGATCTATATAGTTGTATATAAAATGCACTAATTATCTTTCAAAAAGTGTTTCCAAGTGCTAAACCTTTCCTCCTAATTCTAAATTGCTGTGTTTGTAAACTTTAAAAGCCAATATAAAGGAATAGTAATTGGTTAAAAAAAAGCCCTTGTGGATTTAACTATTTTTTTGTTGTTAATTCTCCTTTAAAGGGGGGCGTGGCAGGGGCGTGTCCTATGCCTACATACTTCTGCAAGTAGGTGTCCCTCATTCCCATCTCAAAATGTTGGGCGGTATGGTTTTAATAAATACCCTGTGTTTGGGCTAAAATCTTTCCTAAGCAGTATACTGTACTGACATGTCAAATCGCATGCCAAATCGAATAAATGTGAACCAGGGCAGGATGTCTACTTTGCAAAAAGTGGTCATTTGGGGGATATTTGTACTGTCCTGGCTTGTTAGTGTCTCAAGAAATGAGATCGGCCTTTAGTACATCAGGTGTGATCAATTTTCAATGATTGGCACCATAGCTTGGGTGGCACAGTGGTGTAGTGGATAGCACTCTTGCCTAGCAGTAAGAAGGGTCGCTGGTTCGAATCCCAACCATGACACTACCTGCCTGGAGTTTGCATGTTCTGCGTGGGTTTCCTCCAGGTACCCCGGTTTCCTCCCACACTCCAAAGACCTGCTGGTAGGTTAATTGGATCCTGTCTAAATTGTCCGTAGTATGTATGAATGTGAGTTAGGGACCTTAGATTGTAAGCGCCTTGAGGGTAGGGACTGATGTGAATGTACAATGTATATGTAAAGCGTTGCATAAATTGATGGCGCTATATAAGTAACTGAAATAAATAGCTTGTAGACTTTCTAACTTTCACAAAGACCAAATAATATGCACTAATTTGGGTTATTTTTACCAAAGATATGTAGCAGTATAAATTTTCGCCAAAATTTATGAAGAAAAATTACTGATTTACAAAATTTTATAACAGAAACTAAGAAAAATGCATTTTTTTACAAAAATTTTTTATTTATAGCGCAAATAAATAAAATCCCAGAGGTGAGTAGCCTCCCTGGCGGTTTTCCCGAGTGTGGCTCGGGGTTACATTTCAGGACCATTAGCGGTAACCCCGAGCCACACTCGGGATTACATCGCAGGATCCTGGTGCCTCCTTACTTACCTTGTCCCCGGGATCCTGCGATGTCCCCCGCAGTGTCCGCGGGCTCCGTCCTCCTCCGAAGCCTCTCTGTGCCAGGCTCCGTTCCCTGCGAGCGTCGCGACGCACGGGGGCGGAGCCTGGCGGCAAATTCAAAAAAATGTAAAAATCATAACACATACAGTACTGTAATCTTACAGATTACAGTACTGTATGAAATCATTTCACATCCCATTTGTCCCCAGTGCTCTGGTCCATGCCCTGCATGCAGTTTTATATTGCATATACTGTTCTTTCTGCCTGGAAACTGGAGATTGTCCATAGCAACCAAAAAGTGTCCCTTTACGTCAAAAATGGCTTTAGACCAGCTAGAAAACTGCGATAGTAAATTAGAACACTTGCAGAATTGAGCGATAGTGAATCGTGTGGAAATTTATTTTATTACTATTTATTTTTATTTTTTTTAATTATTATTTTTTTTTTATTATATTATAATTTATGTTTTTGTGTTTCAAACTTTATCATACCCGGGATATCTACTAGACTCTTGTTTGGACAGATTTAAGTGTGTTATTGTTAATAATTAAATACCTACAATATAAAACGCCAAATTTCATTGCAAAATAATGGTACCGCTTTCAGCACCTAAAATCAGAAAGAATCATACCGCCAGGGAGGTTAAATACCACCAAAAGAAAGCTCCATTTGTGTGAAAAAAAATGACAAAAATTTCATATAGGTACAGTGTTGCATAACTGCGTAATTGTCATTCAAAATGTGAGAACGCTGAAAGCTGAAAATTGGTCATCTGGTTAGGAATGGGGTTTAAGTGCCCAGTGGTCAAGTAGTTAATGATCCCCAGCCACGCAACTCCAGCTCAGGGACAAACACACTTCACCTCCAGATACCTCCTTGTTACCACTTCCCAGTTGATCCACCATTAACTGGGAACAAAGGATGCCATACCTTAGATAGGTCACACTCTGAACTGTTCCAAAAATGTTAACGGCTCCAAAGACCCCAACCGCCAAAACTTGACCAACCACCGGTAAAGGAGGGCAGGAGGGCGGGGATTCCTGCTCATCCGTTGCGCCGAGAGATCTGGTGCGTTCTTGGGATCTCCAGCCAGCATACCCCGCAGCAGCCCCTCCTCCCTCTACAAATCAGCCAATGAGCATAATTGACCATCCAAACCACTCTCTTAAAATGGTTCAAAGAAGTAAGGAAAATAGGGGAGAATAGGGACTTTCAGGAATCCATGACATGATAGGTGTTTCCATCCCTAGGGACTTTGAATGATATCATGATCTGGTAAGATCATGCATATCCATCCCATATGCATTAGAAGGAAAAGGTATGGGGACAAGAAGGGTGGGACTTTGAATGAAGCAAGGGGCAGCAATTAGATACTTAGATGAATAAAAAGGATTTTTTTTGAAGAGCTAGAATAAAATACATGATTCTGATAACAATGGTACAAAATAACATAAATATACTGATTGAACCATTTAATATAGTCCATGTAAACATATATTATGATGACAATGGTATATACTGGACAACATATTAAAAATGATAATAATCTCTCGTAATGAAACACATTAAATTCCTTGATTCATCAAAAAACAAAAGGGTATATACAATAATTCATATAGTAATGCTTGCAGAACCTATGGTCTCACTGGACCTGAGGGGGTAAGATGCATAATAACTTGAAAGGCCTTGATAGAATTGGTAAGGACACGGCAAACGGTAGCTCTACACGTTTCGTGGCTTATTGTCACTCGTCAGGAGCAAGCAACGTGTAGTATCTGCAAAAATTGATATAGAGGTAAGGGGAAGATGGCAAATAGAGAGAAAGACAAGGTTGGGGTGGGATGTCGTCCCCAATAACCAAGGCTTACTTGCTGAGGTTTGATGTATTGCCAATATGGTGGTAGGGCCACACAAGTAGTCCGGGAAATAACTCCGACCGGGAGCTGAGGTGGAGGGTCCCGCGGACTGGGAAGGGGGGATACCGTAGGCGGGCACGGCAATCGAGGATATTCTGGGGGTGAAAAAAAGCGATGTGTGTCACTTCTCACCCACCCTCCTCTTCCCCTTTTTCCCCTTCTCTTTTCTTCTCCTCCCTTCCCCCCTTTCTTCCTGCTTTTTTTCCCCCCTTATTCCTATCCTTTTTCTTCTTTCCCCTCCCCCCTTCCCTCCTTCCCTTTTCCCCCCCTTTCCCCCCCCCCCCTCCTTCCCTCTGGGTTCCCCCTTTCTCTCCCCCTCCCTTCTCAGTTCCCCTTTCCTTTCCCCTCATTCACACATCGCTTTTTTTTACCCCCAGAATGTCCTCGATTGCAGTGTCCGCCTACGGTATCCCCCCTTCCCAGTCCACGGGACCCTCCACCTCAGCTCCCGGTTGGAGTTATTTCCGGACTGCTTGTGTGGCCCTACCACCATATTGGCAATACATCAAACCTCATCAAGTAAGCCTTAGTTATTGGGGATGACATCCCATTCCAACCTTGTTTTTCTCTCTATTTGCCATCTTCCCCTTACCTCTATATCAATTTTTGCAGATACTACACGTTGCTTGCTCCTGACGAGTGGCAATAATCCACGAAACGCGTAGAGCTACCGTTTTCCGTGTCCTTACCAATTCTATCAAGACCTTTCAAGTTATTATGCATCTTACCCCCTCAGGTCCAGTGAGACCATAGGTCCCGCAAGCATTACTATATGAATTATTGTATATACCCTTTTGTTTTTTGATGAATCAAGGAATTTAATGTGTTTTACTACGAGAGATTATTATCATTTTTAATATGTTGTCCGGTATATACCATTGTCATCACAATATATGTTTACATGGACTATATTAAATAGTTCAATCAGTATATTTATGTTATTTTGTACCATTATTATCAGAATCATGTATTTTATTCTAGCTCTTCAATAAAATTCCTTTTTATTCATCTAAGTATCTAATTGCTGCCCGGTGCTTCTTCACAGTAGCACCCTTCTTGTCCCCATACCTTTTCCCTCTTAAAATGGTTGTATTGCCCGTTTGGTGATTTTTATCTACAGGTAAGCCTATAATAATTTACCTGTAGGTAAAAAGAACATCTTCTAATCCTGCAAGGTTTAGGAGATATTGGTCCTGCATGCAGCCGCTGACGTCAGCGGACACATGTGCTCTGCAGGACTGGCGTATCCTGCCAGAACTTGCCGGAACGAAGGGCTCCCGCGCACATTTGTGGGAGTGACGTCATCGCGGCTCCAGCCACTCACAGTGCCAGAGCCAGTGATCCCGGAAGAAACGCAGAGGGAACATGTCAGCTCCCTCAGTGGTGACCGGGAGTGCTGCAGGAGCTTCGGTCTAAGGTAAGTATTTCATATTGTGCTAGTATAAGTGCTAGTATGCGATGCATACTAGCACATTATGCTATTGTCTTCCTTTTTTTTTTTCAGCGGTTTACTACCACTTTAACATTTAACCCTATTCTTCCCTGTTGTCCCTGTTCCACCTGCCATAAGGCCCTACGCCTGTTTTTTTTAATCAGGCCTGTCTTTCTAGAAAGCATTAAAAAAAAGCCCGGTAAAAGGTAATAAGTGTTGCAGAAAAGACACAAAAGACTGAGTATTTTCGGACTGCACAAAACCTCTCCTCCTTATCTTTATGATGAGCATAGATAAAACACTTGATAATACACAGTATGTTACTTTGTCTTATTAGTGAGTTGCTGCTTGTCCAAGTTTACTTTATCGGTGACAGATTCTATTTATGGAGACAGTTTACAACAGAAACTTTTGAAAACGACAGTCATATACTAGTATTTATACATTTATAAGCCTCTAAAAGTGATTTTTTAGTGATTTAGAAGACTTTCATTAACTTTTTTTTCCAAGGGTTTCAAAGCATATTGTGTTTTTTTGGAGTGTTGGATCCTCCTGTACGTGCTTGTAACAATCAGGTCTGAGCATTTTATGAGTGTTTCCTTGTGTTTTATGAGCATTTTATAAGCATTTTGTGACTTTCTATAGACCACAATGGAAGGATAGAACACTTGAACATTCTTTGCAAATGATGCACGCAGGATATTTTTAAAATACCCCAAAGCACTGCCACTAGAGTCAACAGTCCCACATGAAAAAGTGCAATTGCTCATTGTAGGCTCCATGCACACTGAAGCTCATAAACGGCAGTTTTTGGGAGTCTGGGCGTTTTTTTTAAAAGCCCATAAACTCCCCTCTATGTTATTCTATGTGTTCATGCACACATATGGGCTGTTTTCTGAACGGCATAAAATCGCGTTCAGGAGTCGTTTTTCTGACCACAAAAAACGCCAAACGCTCATAATCGCTCAAAAACCAGCGTTTTTTAAAGTTTTTGATCCATTAAAAAAACCCAAAATGCTAAAAAACGCGAATAAACGCTATTGCAAAAATGTTAAAAAATGCTGAAAGACTCACTGCAAAGCTACTGGCGTTTTTATAACATTATTTTATTGTCCAGTGTGCATGGAGCATTATGCCCTGTACACACGGTCGGATTTTCCGATGCAAAAAGTGCGATCGGATTGTGTTGTCGGAAATTCCGTTCGTGTTTGGGCTCAATCGGACTTTTTCCGACACACAAAGTTTGAGAACAGGAGATAAAATTTTCCGACAACAAAAGTCCGATTTGAGCTTTTGGTCAGAAATTCCGACCGTGTGTATGCTCCATCGGACTTTTGCTGGTGGAATTCCCCCCAGCAAAAGATTGAGAGCAGGTTCTCTATTTTTCGGTCGGAAAAAGTTCCGATCGGAAATTCCGATCGTCTGTACCATTTCCGATGCGCAAAATTCCTACGAATGCTTGGAAACAATTTGACGCATGCTCTGAAGCATTGAACTTCATTTTCTCGGCTCGTCGTAGTGTTGTACGTCACTGTGTTCTTGACAGTCGAAAGTTCAGAGAACTTTTGTGTGACCGTATGTATGCAAGCCAAGCTTGAGCGGAATTCCGTCGGAAAAACCATCCCAGTTTTTTCCGACGGAAAATCTGCTCGTGTGTACGGGGCATTAGGTGGCAGCATACCAAGACATTTTGGACAATTTCATGCTCCCAACTTTGTGGAAACAGTTTGGGGGTGGCCCTTTCCTGTTCCAACATGACTGCACACCCCTCTATGATTAAATACCCCCAAAAGAAAGCTCTATTTGTGTGAACAAAATGATAAAAATGTAGTTGGGGTACAGTGTTGCAGGACCCCGCAATTGTCATTCAAAGTGTGACAGCGCTGAACACTGAAAATTGGCCTGGGCAGGAAGGGGGTAAAAGTGCCCAGTTTTGAAGTGTTTTCAAAGAGAACTGTAAATCCCCTGTCTATTCGGGACACCTGTATGCAATAATATAGATGGATACCACCTTTCTGTTTCTTCTTAAAGTATAATTAAAGGCAAAACTTTTTTTTTAAAGTTTTGGATAGAGTGGATTAGAACCGCTGTCAGCTTTTATTGCTGTCTGTCTCAATGGCCAATGGGGACACTAATTCTGATGACAATCAGGAATTCCTTCATTTTGGAGGGATTTCTTCTCAATTCCGGTTTTGGCTATAGAAAAGGGAAGGGAAATCTCCCCAATGGGACACTCAGTTACAGAGGTTATAATCCTCCTTTACTCTATCCAAAATGAAAAAAATGTGCGGGGGTCACACTATTGCGAATTGGATGCGGGATCTCCACATCCAATTTGCATTGCAGGAGAATGTGACTGGCTCTGTATGGAGCCTTTCACATATCTCCGATGCGGCTCCGGTGCGAATTTGCACAGGAGCCCTGTGTGTCTTTTAGTCTGTTTCAGGTCCGAATTCAGCCCAAAATTCGGGCTGAAATCAGACCTGAAACGGCGCACCAGGACGCACCAAACCCCTGCTGGGAGCCGCATCGGTATTAGGTGTGAACCGAGCCCTAAACCTCACAAGCTGTAACACTTACCAGTGAAATACAGCTCTACAGCATAACCTTAAAGTGGTCTAAACCCAAAACAAAACTGAAATAAATAGCAGCTTACAAACTCTTGGTGGCGGCATTCATTTTTTTTTCTTTTTAGGCTATAAGTTGCTATAAATTGCAGTGTGAAGAGAATACATAGAAAACAATTTGTTTTTTGTGGGGTTGATTTAATAAAACTGAACCTGGTGCAGCAGTGCATGGTAGCCAATCAACTTCAAGGTTTTATTGTCAAAGCTTAATTGAACAAGCTGAAGTTAGAAGCTGATTGGCTACCATGCACAGCTGCACCAGATTTTGCACTCTCCAGCACTATATGTAAACAGGGCCTAAAGGTTTTGCATAAGTAAATAAAACACTGACCATTATAAGCACCCCTGTCAGTGTTAAATGGTCTCATCTCTCTAATGCCGTGTACACACGAGCGGACTTTCCGGCAGAAAAGGTCAGACGGAACGATTCCGTCGGACATTCCGATCGTGTGTGGGCTTCATCGGACCTTCAGTGTTGAAAATTCCTACGGATCTAGAAATAGAACATGTTTCAAATCTTTCCGACGGACTCGATTCCTATCGAAAAATCCACTCGTCTGTATGCTAGTCCGACGGACCAAAAACGACGCAAGGGCAGCTATTGGCTACTGGCTATCAACTTCCTTATTCTAGTCCGGTCGTACGTCATCACGTTCGAAACGATCGGACTTTGCTGTGATCATGTGTAGGCAAGTCCGTTTCATTGGAACTCCGACGAAAAGTCCTTCGGAGTTCAGGCGGACGATAAGTCTGCTCGTGTGTACACGGCATAAGTGCTACTTTGTCTGGACAGCTTGGTCTTTTGAAGGTAGTTGAAAAATAACAGACTTAGGCCAGCTATACATAGGTTGAATTTGCTAAACCGGCCGAGATTCGATTTTTAGCGGGACTGCGACATTGCGGTGGGCAAATCTGACACTAAGTGACACTTTTTGGGGACCAGTGACACCAATACAGTGATCAGTGCTAAAAAAATGCACTGTCACTGTATAACTGACCTTGGCAGGGAAGGGGGTTAACATTAGGGGCGATCATAGGGTTAAGTGTGTTCCTAGAAAGTGCTTTCTAACTGTGGGGGGGGGGGGGGGGGGGATGCTGTGCCTGGAGGAAAACAGAGATCCGTGTTTCTGCTTAGCAGAAGCACAAGATCTCCATTTTCCTCCTTTACAGAATGGTGGTCTGGCTTGTTTACATAGGCAGACCGCTGTTCTGCCTCTTCTGTGAACGATCGGATGATTGGCTCCTGTCGTGTGCAATCACATCGGGAGCAGGTCGCCCCAGACCTCGTGCACCAAATCACGTACAGATATGTGATTTTGCGCAGCTGGGCCGCTCTGCCGCAGTATATATGCGGTTGGCGGTCCGGAAGTTTTTTACTCAGGGACTTTCTGTCAACAAGTTTCTGAGTAAACATCAGTAAATTATTATGCCCATGTGCAAGGGGCCTTCAGGGTATTTGAGGGGTTTTTTTTCTGCCTCTATTTGCACCTCTATGTTAACCAGAAAAGATTTACTAAAACTGGTGCACACAGAATCTGGTGCAGCTGTGCATAGTAACCAATCAGCTTCTAACTTCAGTTTGTTGAATTAACCTTTGACGATACAACCTAGAAGCTGATAGGCTACCATGAACAGCTGCACCAGATTCTGTGAGCACCAGTTCTAATAAATCTTCCCCATTGTGTCTTTGCACACCTTGGTGTTTACAAGCATTAAGGCTCCATTCACACTAGCGCGTTTTTTGATGCATTTTGCATTTTGCAGAAATGCACGGGAATTTTTTAACATGGGTTCCTATGGAACATGTTCACATCAATGCCTTTTTGTTTCTCTGCATTTTTGGAAAGGGTCAGGGACTTTTTTTCATGCAAAATGCAGCGTTTTGCATGTAATAGAATTCAATGGACAAGCATCAAAAACGCAAGTGCACCGTTTTTGCAGCGTTTTTGATGCGTTTTTGATGCGTTTTTGCCGTTTTTTTGTTTTTGTTTTTTTTTTTAATTTTTTTTTGTTTTTAATTTTTTTTAAGACTGTAAAAAAAAATGTAAAAAAAAAAAAAAAAAAAAAAAAACGCAAATCGCGGCAAAATCGCGGCAAAAACGCGGCTCAAAAACGTGGCAAGCATGAAAAAAAAACCTCCAAAAACGCTCAAAAGCAACATGCATAGGTGTGAATCGAGCCTAAAGCTGGCCATACACCATACAATTTTCCTGTTCAATTTTCTTTAGATTTACCTTCAACTATGTAGTACAAGGGCCTGCCTGATTGCATCCAAATTGAAAGTGTTTTGGTTTCACCTCATATTATATGGTTTTGGTAAATCTAAAGGAAAGTTGAACAGGAAAATTGAATAGTGTATGGCCAGCCTAAGGCTCGATTCACACCTATGCATGTTGCTTTTGAGCGTTTTTGGAGGGTTTTTTTTCATGCTTGCCACGTTTTTGAGCCGCGTTTTTGCCGCGTTTTTGCCGCGTTTTTGCCGCGATTTGCGTTTTTTTTTTTTTTTTTTTTACAGTTTTTTTTACAGTCTAAAAAAAATTGTAAAAAAAATTAAAAAAAAAAAAAAAAAAAAAACGGCAAAAACGCACCAAAAACGCATCAAAAACGCTGCAAAAACGGTGCACTTGCGTTTTTGATGCTTGTCCATTGAAATCCATTACATGCAAAACTCTGCATTTTGCATGAAAAAAAGTCCCCGACCCTTTCCAAAAACGCAAAGAAACAAAAAAGCATTGATGTGAACATGTTCCATAGGAACCCATGTTAAAAAATTCCCGTGCATTTCTGCAAAATGCAAAATGCATCAAAAAACGCGCTAGTGTGAATCGAGCCTTAGAGGCAGAAAAAAAAACAGCGCCAGTATATTCCAAAGAGGAGCATTTTGCCACAAGAAACATCCAATGCGCCTATTAGCATACTTTAGTAAAAATCCCCACTCAACCAAAACCAAAAAAGTTTTGAACTAGAGCAAAACTTCTTCGCCACAATAATTTTTTTTTATTATTCCAAATGAATTAATTCCCTTTAGAGTGTGGGTGAGTGCAGCGTAGTGTGGCTGACTCAGAGCCCTGCACCGGGGGGGGGGTTGGTGTTGTCACCTACCTGACATGCACTGACCTGCATGACAATACACTGACCTACCTGACACACACTGACCCCTACCTGACATACACTGACCTACCTGACACGCACTGACCCCTATCTGACATACACTGACCTAAATGACAAACACTGACCTACCTGACAAGCACTAACCTACCTGACATGTACTGACCTACCTGGCTGACATACACTGACCTACATGACAAACACTGACCTACCTGACACACACTGATCTACCTATCTGACATACAATGACCTACCTGACACGCACTGACCTAGCTGGCACGTACTGACCTATCTGACATGCACTGACCTACCTGGCTGACATACACTGACCTACCTGGCTGACATACACTGACTTACATGACACACACTGACCTACCTGACACACACTGACCCCTACCTGACATACACTGACCTACCTGACACGCACTGACCCCTATTTGACATACACTGACCTAAATGACAAACACTGACCTACCTGACAAGCACTAACCTACCTGACATGCACTGACCTATCTGACATGTACTGACCTACCTGGCTGACATACACTGACCTACATGACAAACACTGACCTACCTGACACACACTGATCTACCTATCTGACATACACTGACCTACCTGACACGCACTGACCTAGCTGACACGTACTGACCTATCTGACATGCACTGACCTACCCGGCTGACATACACTGACCTACCTGGCTGACATACACTGACTTACATGACACACACTGACCTACCTGACATGCACTGACCTACCTGACACGCACTGACCTATCTGACATACACTGACCTACCTGGCTGACATACACTGACCTACATGACATACACTGATCTAGCTGACACACAATGACCTACCTGACCAGACTTCAGGTGACGTGATCTCCTCCTGCAACTCAGCCCCAGTATGGGGCGCGCCCATCACAGTAGAGTAGGCAGCAGCAAGCACTCCAGGCAGCCAGATCCAGAGCCATGACAGGAGAGGGGAGAAGAGGAGAGCCGCCCGTCCAAGCACTGAGCGGGGATCTTCTCACAGTCTCATGGCCGCATGGTAATTCCCGCCTTCTGGAGCCTGCAGCGCCTATGATGGACGTGGTCCCGGCATTGGACCATAGGTGCTGCAGGCTACAGAAGGCGGGACCTGCTATGTCACTCGGCCGCGCTCAGGGTCAGATCGGTCCCCACTCGGGCTCGGGGCTAATAATAGAATTGTGAATGCCCGAGACCCGGGGCTTTTTGGGGTCCCACTCGAGGCTCCAACCCCCCTCAGCCCCCCCTCCCAACGCCACTGGCTGCAGCAATAACTAATTACACTCCAGGTGCAATTAGTAGAATTTGTTTTAAAGTAAGGGCAAAATAGTTCACAACAAACCCTGTTGGAGAAGGCCCAACAGGGAACCCTCTGGAATGCCAACAGCGTGTAGCAGAGCAGGTATCAGCCAAACTGACAGCATGTGTCTGGAGGGGCAAAATGCGGCTTGGTCATTCCGTGCCCAAACAGGAAGGTGCCAAAGGAGATTGCGGAGCCCTAAGCTATATATGCCTATACTAATACTACCCACATGCAAATGTGCTCTAAACCCAGGGGCCAGGGTCTTAAAGTGGTGTTCCGGCCAAAATTATACTTTTTAAATAAAAATACCCCTATAATACACAAGATTAATGTATTCTAGTAAAGTTAGTCTGTAAACTAAGGTCCGTTTTGTTAGTTTATAACAGGAGTTTGTTATTTTATAAACTTAGAACAGGCCTTGGCCATCTTAAGTGTGGGCTTCTGAAGCCAGACTGTATTTCTTCCTGGATCTCATCCTTGCAGATCTCGCAGATGTTCAGTGCAGCACAAGCAGTGTAATAGGTTTCAGGTCAGGTTTCCATAGCAACGGCAGTGTCAGAGGAAGTTGCCGCCCCTTCCCAGAAGGCATTGCAAACAGGAAATGATGCGATGCGATGGGCCACGGCCAGGGAGGAGGAAGTGAAAAATGAATACAGCAGATATACAGTAGGTGCTGAGAAAAAAAAAAAAATATATCCAATTCTTTTACAGTGCACAGTTTAGTGAGGGATGCTGAAGAGTTGTAAAAGAGTTGTAAAAGTGGGTGGAACTCCACTTTAAATAGACTCTGCCACACTGAACATGGCCACCAGAGTCACATGAGTGACCAGCATCCAATCGGATCACTGCCCCGGTCCCTTAGGAAACCATAGAGGAATCAAGTTCCTTGTGACTTCCTCTTCTTCTGCACTGCCGCTGCGGTTGAGCTCCACCTGCAGTGGAGACAACAGACTGCACCTGCCTACATGAGGATATAGCAAAATTTTAAGACATTTTAAGTATTTTCATGTTATAATCAGTGAATTTTTATCGATTCTGGAGCATATTATGTTGGAAAGTATTAAAGTTTGCAATTAATGTAAAAAAAAAAGTCCTGTGTGCATGAAGCCTTTCTGTTATTTGAAAGCGCTCAGGCCCAACATAGAGCTGAAATTCTCCCCTGTCCCCCGCAGCACCGGAAGGAGTGATAGAGAAGCAATGGTAAGGTGTCACTATTGCAGTCTACAAGTTCTTGGCTGTGGTGGTTGAATTTGTTTTCTTTTCTTTACATTACCTGAAAGTACAAAAACAAATCCTCTTATGCCTGTCAGAAATATTGGGTCCTTCTAACTTCTTGTGGACCGAACTGAAATCTTAAATGTGTTACCAGTATTTTCTTATTTGAATTAAAAAGCAACTAGCCTCTTAGTGCCTTAGGAGAGGCTCGATGTCTCTTTTCCCCCTTTCTTCATCCCCTTCTTCTTTCTTTTCTTCCTACTTATTAAACCTTTTTGTAGTTTTGGGAGCGGTGGGGTACTGCTGGTCGGCCACCATCGGTCCCACTCCTAGTTTGAGGGCTGTGTATGCAAACGCAAAGACCAGCGACCGCGATCGCCTCATGGCTGAGATGACCTCTCATCTCCCCGGTCATGCAGCTTCTCTTTGGGGGATGTATCTCCTGTTCTTAAAGCGGGGGTTCACCCACACCGCCAAAAAAAAAAAATATTAAAAGCCAGCAGCTACAAATACTGCAGCTGCTGACTTTTAATACATGGCCACTTACCTGTCCCAGGGTCCAGCGATGTCGGCAGGGGACGGCTCGGTTCTCGACAGCGTTGCGGCTTCACTTCCCGGTTCCCTACTGCGCATGCGGGAGTCGCACTGCGCGTCCCAAGTGGTCCCCGCTCTCTCCTGGGAGCTGTGTGTTCCCAGGAGACAGCGCGGTGGGGACGGGAAGAGGCGTAGACTCCCATGGGAGTCTATGCCGGAAGTGGGTGCAAATACCTGTCTTAGAAAGGTGCCAAATATGACACCGGAGGGGGGGAGGGTTCCGAAAAGCGGAAGTTCCATTTTTGTGTGGAACTCTGCTTTAAGAAATATAGTCCTAGCCCAAAATGACGTTATACCAGTTCTTTAGCAACCACTGGTGTATGTCACCAATGTTATTATGTAACGGTACTTTTCTATATTGTATTGTATGGTTTTATATCTGTACGGTTTGTAACCCTAAAAGGAAAGTATGTTTTTTGGGTTTTTTTTGCAGAATCATACTTAGCTAGGTGGATAGGTGGATACAGCATCGGTCCTTTGCTGCATCTGTCCCCCGCCGGCTCTAACACTGAGAACCAAGCGATCAAACACCGCTGATCGCTCGGTTCTCGCAGCTACCTGAGCAGAGAGCCGGTGACTGGGCTGTGGAGGGGGTGGAAGAGGCTGGCTGAGCCGGATGTCGGTCCAGGCATGTGGGCGGATCTGTGATGTGGCCGGACCGGCTCTGTGACGTCAGCCGACGGCGGGCTTTAACCCGCTGGCTGCTTAAAATGGGACACAGGAGTGCAGAACAAACTGCACTCCTGTGATCCAAGAGAGAAGTGCAGCCAAACTTTGCTGTACGTCAACCCCTAGAATTTCCAGTGGGAGCTATAAATTTTATTACCAGATTCCGACTTCAGTCCTCCCACTGTGTCAAGCAGTTGCAGAGGTGCTCCAGTGTGTTTGCTACAGAGCCATTTCTGATGGGACTTCTATGTTAACCCAACAGTCAGTTCCAAATCACAGAGAAGTTGCTGCCCCAGTTGGCTCTATAGTGTGTCTGGAGTATAGGAAACCCAGGACTTCACATAATTGCAGATGTATACAGGTTTATTTGTCTTTGAGCTTGGAATCTATATCAGGCAGTGGTTTACAATACCTTGAGTGAATATCATCAACAAATTGAGCATATTTATTCTGTACTTTAGCTATTTATATCTTTAAATTTTCATGGCAATATTTCGCTGTACCTGCCTTGTTGTATACTTTGAATTTTTTTGTGCTTTTTGTATTTCATAAATGTGACTGAAATAGAAAAAAAGGCGAGGACTTACTCAGTCACACTTTTATTATTGAAAAGCTCATTCTGGGTTAAGTTAATTACCTTGGATTTTCAATGCATGGGTTTATACTGTTTATTCGGTCACTAATGACTAGCACAAATAAACTTTGTTTGCCAACTAGAATAAAGTAAAATATAAAGTGGTGCTATAATGGCTCTTGGGCAGAATTTACTGTGGTTGGTGAAGTGCAGGTAAAGTCAACAGTTCTTTATGTCTGTCCATCCCTTTTTCCTTTAGAGATGTGTACCTAATTAGGTAGAACCTGTCAACAAATGAGACATATAGACCGTGAACAGCTTTTAATGGTGTCAGTAACAATGGGGGACCAGGTAGTGAGCTTTTTACCAATTAATTATTGTCTCCACCTATGTTTTTCAGAATGCTGAGTGTCCTGAGCTCTAGACTTTGAAAACATAGGCACTGGATGAGCAGACTGTTTGTAAAGTATGGGCACTAGCTCAGGCCCCATGGCTGCTGAGGTGCAATAAGCCCAGGTCCCATCCGACTTACATGACCACTTAACATACCTTACCCCTTCTTCCCATCCAATAAAAAACCACATACAACCATTAACGTTGGAAAGGGCAAGGCCACGGCTTTATTTTAACTCAAACATACAATAGATATTTAAACCGTGCCAGTCACAGTTGCACTGTGAGCACTCAAAATCCAAAAGTAAAAGGGAGATGAAGGAGAGGCCTGTCCTTACCATAAGTGCCGGACCGGCCGTTAATCTCCCAATTACCAACAGGGCATAAAAAGGTTGCATATTTGCTGGCAAGGTCACCAAAACCGCAACACGCTGTGACATACCATTAAATTAGGGCGGGAGAGTGGGCAGCTCTTCCATGCTTTCGTCCGAAAAGGACCATAATCCCCTGGGGTGACAAACTCCTGAGCTCAGGCCCAACCCTTTGTCCCCTCTTGTGCCAATCCTGAGATAGCCAAATTTACTCCTCCCTGGCCATGCCCCCATCAGTCAGGGCTCTCTTTCCCGAGGGGCTCAAGAGGCGTTCATGACCACTGCTGCATCATTTTCACCTTTTGAAGATAGTTTTATACTGGCACTTAGGTTCCCCCAGGAACGTACAGTATTTTGAGCCTTGCCATGTGAAATGTCAATCCAAAATAAAAAAGAAACAGTAGTACTGAATGTCAACAGAGATTATTAGAAGAACTAGCTGGGGTTTAACCCAACCAGCTGTAAATGGTGCCAAAGTGTGAGAAACCAGAGTCCAGCAGCAAAACCAGAACACACTGCAACCAAATTAAGCTCAGCACAATTAAGGTCAGTAATATAGCTAAATTCCATAAACAGAAATGGCTTTTATCCCAGCCAACAAACCAAGATTTGTTGATGCCCACTTATGTGTAGGTTGTTAGGCCATATCAACAACCAGAAAAGTGACCATAAATAAGATGTATCCATAACAGGGGTGGACTGATAACTCATGGGGCCCCCGGGCAATAGGAGATTATGGGGCCCCCAGGCAATCCGAGATTATGGGGCCACACAGTATACACACACACAGTATACAATCACACAGTATACACATACATGTACACACAGTATACACAGACAGATGTAAAAAAACACAGATTTATACATACTGTCCCTGGTTTTTCTGAGGCTGGCAACCCTGATGGGGCCCCCTAGTGGCCCAGGGCTCTCGGGCAGTGCCCGAGTCGCTCAATGGTCAGTCCGCCCCATAATGCAGTTGCACCTGGTGCTTGGCCAGCACACCTGAAGACATAAAGGAGAACTGGCACACATGTGTGGACATGGAAGGGTGCATGAGGAATAACCCAAAGCTGATCCCTCGTGATGATTGGCAGGTCTAGAGGCAGAGATTAAACCACTGGAGCTTCCAATAGATAAAGGAAGCCAATTGTATTTATCCACCCGAAACTAAAATATGAGCGTCTGAGAACTGTCTCATCAATCACTGAACTTTAAATGAATCTATGAAAAATGAACAAAGTACACAAGTATACAAATCTTGTCAGTACAGTGTAATACATGATTGTCAAATGCAGGCTGTGTTTATTTAAGAGTGAACCAATGCAGACATCTACCATGATTGCAGTCAGCTGTACACACTGGTTGTAGAATGTTTATCATATGCATTCCAATTTCCACATGCATTAAAATTGCTTTGTTTGAGAGAGACACAATGACCAGTGTGTACAGCAGGCTTTAGTTAGCATATCAGTGAAGTATCCCCTGCATTTAAACCAGTGTGTAGCAGAGTAGGTATCAGCGTCTGTTTGGAAGGGCAGAATGCAGCCTGTTCCACCAAAGGGTGATTGCAGAGCCCTAAGCTTTCCTTACTTGTCTGGAACCTTTCCCTGCCGCTAATATTGTCCCTGACAGACAGGTGTCCTGTGCCTATACTACCCACACGCGAATGCATGCCAAACCCATGGGCCAGAGTCTTAAATAGACTCTGCAACACCCAAGGTGGCCGCCAGAGTCATTGTCACGTACCTGGTATCAGAGCCCAACTGTAGAAGGAGACCTCTCTTACAGCCCTGGCTTGGGGACCACTGGGGTTGCAACAGTGGTACAAGAGAGCAGTGAGGTAGGAGCGCCTGTATGATCCGTGGTAGCTGATACAGATGAGTAGAGGTGATACACCAGACAGACTGGTTTGCAGGAGCAGTTGGAAGCGGCAGTATACAGGTGTGGGTCAGCAACCCCTGGATCTAGGCGGAACTGGATCAGGAATGGACTGAAGCAGAGTGAGACAAGCCGGGTCAACACGGGCAACGGATAGTTTGATCAGCAGGCAAAGAGTAGTCAGCAGGCAAGCAGTGAATTGGCAACAGAAGATCAACAGGTTCAGAAGAAGCAGGGTCCAGGCAGGCTGCGTCAGGAGAGGAGAAGGCAGAAGTAGTCAAACGAAGCAAGGTCAGGTAATACAGTAGGTACAGGATCAGACTCAGGAAAAGCTGCAGATCAGACAGCACTGTACCAGAGCAGCTGCTGGCTTTTTAAAGGAGAACTGGCACCAAGCCGAGTTAGCGCGCGTGCAGGCTCGCCTACCGCGTGCACGCGCGCCTACCGCGTGCTCCCGCGCATGTGCGCCTGCCACGTGTCTCTGCGCACATTCACGCGCCGCCGCCTGATACAGCACCTTCTCGTAGGAACATATGTGCGCACGCACCTGAGTGTCTGTCCTGCCACAGGGTATCCCTGACAGTCACATGGGCTACCAGCATTCAATCAGATCACTACCCCAGTGACTCAGAAAACCATGGAGGAACCATGTTCCTCATGACTTCCTCTCCTTCTGCATTGGCACTGCGGTTGAACGACATCTGCAGAGGAGACAACAGACTGTACCTCCCTACAAGAGAATATAGCAATATTTTAACATTGTAAGTATTTTTATATTATAATCTGTGAATTTGTATTGATTCTGGAGCATGTTTTGGTGGAAAGTATTAAAGTCTGCATTTAATGTAAACCCAAATCTTTGATAAAAGGCTCTGTGCATTCATATTTGTTTGCATCAAAACTGCTTTTCTCCCCATATCAGTCATAGAGAATGTAGACACAACTTGAAAGCTAGTTAAATGCAGGTCATAAGGAGTTCAGTAGTAGGTGAGGAGGGGGCAGTAGCAGTTGAGAAGGAGGCCTGTAGCAGGTGAGAAGGTGGCCAGTAGCAGGTTAGAAGGAGGTCAGTAGCAGGTGAGAAGGAGGCCAGTAGCAGGTGAGGAGGACAGGGCCGTCTTTAATATTGATTGGACCCTGGGCAAAACTTTTCTTGCCCCCCCCCCCCCATGCAGTTTCTCTTTCCATCTGCTCTGAGACATACAATAAATAGGTGCTGGACTCAAAATCAGTTTACTGAATCAGATCAGGCAGCGATTGCGATTGGTTGCCAGAGGCTACAGTTTATCATTACCGCTCACTGACTGGTTGCTAGAGGTTACAGCACACATTATGGCTCACTGATTAGTTGCTAGAGGTTACATGCACACAATTTCTGCTTGTTGATTTGCTGCTAGAGATTACTGTGGATATGACCTCAGGGGTCATGATATACATATCAATGCCGCCGGCCGCCGCTATTTACATATGAATGCTGCCACTATTTACATATGAATGCTGATAATTTACATGTAAACACAGGGTCTGCAGGTGAGTCATCTGTACACAACAAAAGGGCAGAGCTGGGCAGCATTAGTAGCAGCACTTCACACTGAGATATTGGGACACAGCACGGGACTAAAACCTCAAGTAATGAGGGAATTTAAACCAGCATAGTTGGCAAGTATGAGGCAGCTGCTTTGGGCCCCACAACAATGACAGGGCCCTGGGCAGCTGCCCCTTTTGCCCTGCCTTAAAAACGGCCCTGGAGGAGGAGGCCAGTAACAGGTAAGAAGGAGGCCAGTAGCAGGGGAGGAGGAGGCCAGTAGCAGGTTAGAAGGAGGCCAGTAGCAGGTGAGGAGGAGGCCAGTAACAGGTAAGAAGGAGGCCAGTAGCAGGTGAGAAGGAGGCCAGTGGCAGGTGAGAAGGAGGCCAGTAGCGGGTGAGGTGGAGGCCAGTAGCAGGTGAGGAGGAGGCCAGTAGCAGGTTAGAAGGAGGCCAGTAGCAGGTAAGAAGTAGGCCAGTGGCAAGGCAGAAGAAGGCAGGTAGCAGTGCTGAAGAAGGACAGTAGCAGATCAAATCCTATAAGCAAATTGTATTCACAATAGAAAATAGAAAACATATCAAAAGTTTAAACTGAAAAAATTACCATTTTAAGAAAAAAAAAGGTAATTTTGAAATTGATGGCAGCAACATATCTCAAAAGATTTGGGGCAGGGGAACAAAAAGCTGGCACAGTACAACCCCAATTCCAGAAAAGTTGGACAGGGTCATGTTCACCACGGTGTAGCATCCCCCCTTCTTTATGCAATAATGCGCCCCTATACCAAAGATGTAAGCTTTTGAACTGATAACAAGCCGGAGGGTCCCTCTCAACTTTAGTCTGGAGGACGCAGCATCCATGGTTGCCAAAAAGATTGTCAAATTTTAATTTGTCTGACCACAGAACAGTTTTCTGCATTGCAACAGGCTACTTTAAATGAACTTTGGCCCAGAGAAGATGGTGATGTTTATGGATCATGTTCAGATATGCCTTCTTCTTTGCCTGATAGAGCTTTAACTTTCATTTTTGGTTGGAACAGCGAACTGTGTTTACAGTGATTTTTGGAAGTATTCCTGGGCCCATGCAGTGATGTCTATCACAGAATCATGCCACAGAATCCATATTCTCTGAATCTTTTGAAGATATTATGTACTGTAGTTGATTATATATTTTAAGTCTTTGTAATTTTACATTGAGGAGCATTATTTTAAAATTGTTTGACAGTTTTTAGACGCAGGTTTTCATAGATTGGTGACATCTTTACCTCTGAGATACTCTGACTCTCCAGGATGCTCTTTTTATAACCGGTCATGTTACTGACCTGTTGCCAATTTACCTAAGTGGGTGCAAAACTTTCTTCCAGCTCTTCCTTGTTAGTACTGCTTACTTTTTTTTGTTGTCCTGTCCCAACTTTTCTGAGACGTGTTGCTGCCATCTATTCAAAAAACAAATCTTAAATTGATACATTTTCTCAGTTTAAACATTTTATATGTTTTCTATTGTAAATAAAATATGGGTTTATGAGATTTGTGAATAAAATATGGGTTTATGAGATTTGTGAATAAAATATGGATGAGATTTGCAAATCATTACCTTCTGTTTTTATGTAAATTTTAAACAGCATCGAAATTTTTAGACATCTCTATACTAAAAAGGCTGTGCACACCTGCACAATCAGGATGCTGGTTTCAAGTAAAATGTGGACCCAGGGTTAAATGCTTCATCCATCCCAAGTCTCTACAAAGCCTTTGGGCTTCAGAACCCAAACCAAGATTTTCTAATACTGAAGAAAACTGTAAAATCAGTTTTCTGTACTCAGAACAGACATCTTGGTGCCCCTCAATCTGCATAAGTGAGAACCCTTGGTGGCATCTAACCCTTCTGGCACCATGGCAAGGCGCAGCACTGTCACAGAATAAATTTTTTTGACAATTCTTTCATTCCTTAAAAATGAACTTCAGTCCCCTTGAACTTGGCTCCACTCCCTCCACGGGGCCACCATTTTTGATAGTCTGTGACATAAACAGATGCGTTGAAGGGTTCTGCCCGGCCTTCAGGACCTGGCAGAGCCTTGCAGCACAACTGCGCACACACTAAGGAAAAGAGGTCCCCGGACCTCCTTCACTGCGCTGTCCTTGTGCGCTTGCTAATGGAAACCTGCACGTGGGCACATGTTCTAAATATCTCTGCCAAGTCCAGAAGTCTGGCAGAGCCCTTTAGCACATCTGCACATGCATGCACAAGATCATTCTCAACTAAGTGAAAAAGGAGAAAGTGCAGCCCTGCAGCACAAAAAATAAAGAAGCACTAAAAAATAAAAATATTCATTTGGTAGAAGCAGGAGCTGGTGCCAGGTACACCCACATTGTCTTACGGGGATGAAGGTCTGCTTAAAGTCATAATAATGAACGTTTTCATTGTGACCAACATCTCTTCAAAAGCAGTAAAGCAGTACAAGTTTGCAGCACGTAATCTATATTCATGCTTTATTTTCACCTTTTACATTGATACTGAAATACTATTGCATATCAGCTTCCATTGTTGAAGGAAATCAATGCTCGGAGTTATGATCACTGAGGGAAATAAAAGTGGAAGACGGGTCACTAGTACAAAGGTGACATTGCTCCATAAAAGTGTGTGCCTTGCCCTTTTCTTTAGGACACAGTGGCTGATGTATTTACACAGTGAGCCCATAGGCGTGGTGCCGAGATTTGCTAAGATTTCCTTCTCTCTAACCCACCCTCTGTTTTATTAGCAAACAGCCTCCGGGAAGGGAGGAAGAGTTATTTCGTAATTTTTTAAAGCATATTTTCTATGGATTCAAGGATTACCCCACAGCATTGTTTACTCAAATGTGTTCCTGCTATTTTTTTTTTCAGTCCAATAGGTTAATAAGGAAGAAGTGCTTGAGAGATATATGTTTGAATCATCATTTATTTATATGGAGGTTTTATTTAAACTGCTCTCAAGAACATTTCAGTACAAATAGCGGAGTAACCTCAAGGGGTGCTGTTTGCCCATAGACTGGTTTCTGGTTTAACATTACTGCTTAGGGGGTCAGCTTCCTGCTAATTGGACAAGGTGAGATGGAGGTGATATTGAACAACTGTGCATCTAGCCTTTTCTAATTTGATTCTAAAGATGTTGAAATGTTTTACTAAATATTTATAATCTTTTTTCCTGTTTTGTCCTGTTTTGTTCTGTCCTCTATAACTGGTGCCTCTACCATGAGCCACTTTCCACTCTTCCATTGGCTACTCTCTGCTTTACCATGGGCCATGGTCTGCTCTACTTTGAATCACTCTAGGTTCTACCGTGGGCCACTGTCTGGTCTATCAAGGTCCATTTTCTGCTCTACAATGGGACAATTTCTGCTCTACCACTGGTCAATCTCTCCGTTACCATGGGCCTCTCTGTGATCCACCATAGGTCTTGCTCTGTTCTACCATGTGCCACTCTTTTCTCTACTATGGGCCAATATCTGCTCTACCATAAGACACTGTCTGCTCTACTATGGGCCATTCTCTGCTCTACCATATGCCATTGTCTGCTCTATCATTAGCCACTCTGCTTTACAATGGGCCACTACTCTACCATGTTTTTGATAAATTATTATAATCTTTTATTCTGTAATCCTCTGCTCTGCTTCTTTGCCATGGGCCACTCCCTGTTCCACCATGGGTCACTGTTGAAAAACTCAACACGTTAAGACAGTTAAGGACTCTTCTATAGGTACTGGTTCGGAAACACATGTTGGGGAGAAAACAGTTATGGACTGTTCAATAGGGCCGTGTCTGAAGAAGGGTGGTATGCGCCCTTTAGGCGCAAAGCGGATTATGTTGGATAACAACATGATTTAATATCTTACTTCTGGTATTTCACTTGCTGGTTGACACAGTCAGGTAACCTCAGTTGGAAGGAAACACATCAAAGCTTTGTAACCAGAAGAACAAGGGCTTGGCTCAAGCCCACCTGCTGTGATATGTGTGATTGCATCAACAGTCACTTTCTGCTCTGCCATGGGCCAATGACTGCTTTATTAAAGGACATTCTCTGCTTTACCGTGGGCAACTCCCTGCTGTAATATGGTCCATTGTCAAAAACTGGCTTTCAAGCCAGAAGTACCTACATGGGAAGAATACGAATTTTGTACAAGTATTAAACAAAAAATATATGAAATATCATATTATAAACTGGTAGACCATATAAAAAACTATTTTAGTTTACCTTTGAGCAGCGGGTGGCAGGCTAGCAGTCTCTGTTATAATTTCCTGTTATATTGCAGGCTTAAATTGCATTCACAAGTTAGTATGTACTGCATGATGCCACTTTTTAACAACAATTGACAGCAGCAAGCTATAGCAGAGGAGAGAGGCATAAACAGGCATGGTTGGCCAGTGTAAATTTACATGTTTATATTAAAAAAAATACCTTGGCTACAGTAACAATCACCATCGCAGGTCTTCTGAGCACCTTATGAAATGGGATAAGGACCCAATGACAAGTTGCTACAAGCTAGCCAATGCAGGTATTAAGTGGGATAGAACTTTCTGTTGTATTCATTGCCTGTTCATTATATGTGTAAGGTTGGTCTAAAGCTGTATAAATCCCTGTAAGCCATTCCACGAAGATCAAGTCAAGGTGCACTTTTTTCAGGCAGATAAAAATGAATTACTATCTCCTCTAGGAATTGGCTTTTATTATGGCATTAAGAGCATTTTCCTCCATTGCAGCAACTTGGACCAATGACAATGTAATGCATTACAGGGGGTTTGTGGACTGACATCGAAGAGCTATTAAGGTGGATTAGAGTGTAAAGTGTTAAGCTGCCTTCATTTTCTCCAGATGCCATTCCCCAAATGTGTTTTTAGGCTTTAGAGATAGTATGTGAAGAGTAGCCATCGACTGATACTATGCTATATAATTCTCTACATGGCCACACACATAATGATTTCATTGAACATTTGGCTTATTTTAGAAAGATTTTACTTGATAATGCTGAGTTTGCTGACCCTATTAGTTATGGTCAAAATAAGACCATTGTAACCACCACCATGCTGCCTATCTAACTCTTGTGAAGAAGAAAGCCCTTGGTTACAGAAACCACTGCCCTGCGAACCTAAGGTGGCCCAATACTGAAGATACCAAGACATATGATTATGTGAAGGGGAGGATCAGAGATCAAACTAGCTGAAGTTTCCTTTAGGCTGGGTTCACACTGGTACGACATGACAGTCGGATGACTGTGGATCCGACTTTGCCCTGCGACTTGAAGTCAGACTTCCATCCGACTTCAATGAATATGATCCGACTGTGATCCTGACAATACCAGGCCCTTTGTGTCTGGTATGAATCTTTAAGGGAAACCCCACTCCAAATTAAAAAGAAAAAATGGCATAGGACCCGTCAGTCTGGTATGGATTTTAAGGGGAACCACCACGCCAAGAAAATGGCGTGGGGTCCCCCCCAAAATTCATACCAGACCCCTATGCGAACACGCAGGTCAGGAAAGGTGGTGGGGACGAGCGAGAGCCCTGCGACCCCCCCAACCCAAAGCACCTTGTCCCCATGTTGATGAGGACAAGGGCCTCTTCCTGGCAACCCTGGCCATTGGTTGTCGGGGTCTGCTGGCGGAGGGCTTATCGAAATCCAGGAGCCCCCTTTAATAAGGGGGCCCCCAAATCCCGGCCCCCCACCCTATGAGAATGAGTATGGGGTACATCGCACCCCTACCCATTCACCTGGGGGAAAAAAGTGTCAATAAAAAAACACACTAGACAGGTTTTTAAAGTAATTTATTAGGCAGCTCCAGGGGGTCTCTTCCGACTTTGGGGGTCTATTCCGACGTCTCCGCTCTCTCTGGCCTCTTCTCCCGGTGTCCGGTTCTTCTCCTACTCTCCGGCCTCTTCTCCAGGTCTCCGGTTCTTCTCCAGCTCTCCGGTTCTTCTTCCGGGCTCCTCCACTATCTTCTGCTCTTTTTCCGCTCTTTTGCTAGCGGTGGCCCGGTCTTCTCCGTCGTCTTGTTTCCTCTTCTCTTCTTCCGATGTTGACACGACGCTCTCTCCCACAGTAATGCCATGTGCGAGGTGCGTAACGACTTATATAGGCATGGGGCGTGGTCACCGGGTGATGTCACCCGGTGATCTCGCCCCTTATGATGTCATAGTCCCGGGGAATGATGGGGGAATGATGTAAAGAAAACTGGCTAAAAGACAGAATTCAGAGAGTAGTGGGTAATGATTCTTACTCTGAATGGTCTAAGGTTATCAGTGGTGCACCCCAAGGTTCAGTGCTGGGACCCTTACTTTGTAATATCTTTATAAATGATATAGGGTCTGGGATTAAAAGTAACATTTCTATTTTTACAGATGACACTAAGCTATGCAGTGGAATAACGTCCTTACAGGATGTCTCCAACTTACAAGCCGACCTGAATGCTGTGTCTAATTGGGCAACTAAGTGGAAAATGAGGTTTAATGTTGATAAATGTAAATGATGCACTTGGGGGCTAAGATAATGCATGCATCATACATACTAGGGGGGGTACAACTGGGGGAATCAATGGTGGAGAAGGATCTGGGGATTTTGGTAGATCATAAGCTCAATAATAGCATGCAATGCCAAGCTGCGGTTTCCAAAGCGAGCAAAGTCCTTTCTTGTATTAGGAGAGGTATGGACTCCAGAGAGAGAGATATAATTTTGCCCCTGTACAAATCATTAGTAAGACCTCATCTGGAATATGCAATTCAGTTTTGGGCACCAGTTCCAAAAGAGGATATCAGGCAACTGGAGAAAGTGCAGAGAAGGGCAACCAAACTGATAAGAGGCATGGAGGAACTCAGCTATGAGGAAAGATTAGAGGAACTGAATTTATTCTCTCTTGAGAAGAGGTGATTAAGGGGGGATATGATCTACATGTATAAATATATAAGGGGTCTATATAGTGAACTTGGTGTTGAGTTATTCACTTTACAGTCAACACTGAGGACAAGGGGGCACTCTTTAGGTCTAGAGGAAAAAATATTTCATCTCCAAATACGGAAAGGTTTCTTTACAGTAAAAGCTGGGGAAATGTGTAATAGACTCCCTCCAGAGGTGGTTCTGGCATGCTCAGTAGATTGCTTTAAAAAAGGCCTGGATTCTTTGCTAAATGTACTAAATATAACTGGGTACTAACATCTATAGGTAAAAGTGATCCAGGGAAAATCCAATTGACTCTCGGGGGATCAGGAAGGAATTTTTTCCCCTGCTGTAGCAAATTGGTTCATGCTTTGCTTGGGTTTTTTCTTCGCCTTCCACTGGATCAACTGTGGGTATAGGATTGTGTATATGGGTTTGCATTTTTTTTTTTTGGTTGAACAAGATGGACTTGTGTCTTTTTTCAACCTGACTAACTATGTAACTATTTATCTATGTAGCTCTTCAGATGGCACACCAGACAGTATCTGCTGGGCTGTCTCTTTAGTTAATTCTATGTGATCTGAGAAACCATTGTAATGTGTTAAATGTTTTTTTTTTTTTTTCTTTTGAATCAGAAAAAGTTTTATTGAACACATTAAATAGCTTCCAATGTACAAACATTACCCTGTCGAATTTCTACATTTACAGAGTCTAGTTATCTTTGCACATGCAGATGATATAAGAATATTACACAATATCACATTTCGTCAATCCCCACTCATTTGCACTTTAGACTTAATACTGAGTAATACCAACATGTAAAAATCACCCTGTGGGACCTTGCAGAAGTCTTGACATCACCAACTCCCTGGGACTCAGTCCAGGTGTGTCAAAACCATGGTGACCACAGCCGTTCAAATCTACCCGGTCTCCCCCTGTGTTGGTAAATGCACCGTTTCATAACAAGAGTATTCCCCATGTGTGTTATCCATGAGGCGACTGTGGGCGGTGTGATCGATTTCCACCCCATCAAAATAAGTTTCCTGGCCTGAAACAGCACCCAAGAAAATGCAATCCTGACCATTTCCTCAGGTACCTCCTCCTCCAAAACACATAGTATACAGCATATTGGATCTAAACGTACATTCGTTTGAAACACCCGATTGAGTGTTCCAAGGACTGCACTGCAGTAACGATGAAGCTTCGGGCATTGCCATAGGAGATAGATAAGATCCCCAGTGTTCTGCCTGCACCTACCACACAGTGGATCCGCCAGTCTGCCCATCTTGTGAAGTTTTTTCAGGGTGTAATGTTCCTTAAGTATAATATACAATTGTGATACTTTTTGTGCCACATTCAGTGAGCAAGTAGAGATAGATTGCAGGGCCTCCTCCCTGTCGATCAAACAGGAAATCATAGGAAACGATAGACTGCCCACATGGATACGTGTGTCGACTAGGTTATTTTGGGATGCCGTATTTAAATTAATTGATTAAGATATTCCATAGACCTGCATGACCCCAGGTGTTTGGTATGTGTCCAGGAATTTTGACTGACGTATCCATGTGGGCGGTCTATCAGAGGGATTTTCTGTTTGATCGACTTTTTTTCATCCCCATATATACAGTATCTCACAAAAGTGAGTACACCCCTCACATTTTTGTAAATATTTAGTATATCTTTTCATGTGACAACACTGAAGAAATTACACTTTGCTACAATGTAAAGTAGCGAGTGTACAGCTTGTATAACAGTGTAAATTTGCTGTCCCCTCAAAATAACTCAACACGGCCATTAATGTCTAAACCGCTGGCAACAAAAGTGAGTACATCCCTAAGTAAAAATGTCCAAATTGGGCCCAAAGTGTCAATATTTTGTGTGGCAACCATTATTTTCCAGCACTGCCTTAACCCTCTTGGGCATGGAGTTCATTGGAGCACAGGTTGCCACTGGAGTCCTCTTCCACTCCATGATGACATCACGAAAGGTGGTGGATGTTAGAGACCTTGCGCTCCTCCACCTTCCATTTCAGGATGCCCCACAAATGCTCAATAGGTTTGAGGTCTGGAGACATGCTTGGCCAGTCCATCACCTTTACCCTCAGCTTCTTTAGCAAGGCAGTGGTTGTCTTGGAGGTGTGTTTGGGGTCGTTATCATGTTGGAATACTGCCCTGCAGCCCAGTCTCCGAAGGGAGGGGATCGGCTTCAGTATGTCACAGTACATGTTGGCATTCATGGTTCCCTCAATGAACTGTAGTTCCCCAGTGCCGGCAGCACTCATGCAGCCCTAGACCATGACACTCCCACAACCATGCTTGACTGTAGGCAAGACACACTTGTCTTTGTACTCCTCACCTGGTTGCCGCCACACACGCTTGACACCATCTGAACCAAATAAGTTTATCTTGGTCTCATCAGACCAAAGGACATGGTTCCAGTAATCCATGTCCTTAGTCTGCTTGTCTTCAGCAAACTGTTTGCAGGCTTTCCTGTTCATCGTCTTTAGAAGAGGCTTTCTTCTGGGACGACAGCCATGCAGATCAATTTGATGCAGTGTGCGGCGTATGGTCTGAGCACTGGCAGGCTGACCCCCCCACCCCTTCAACCTCTGCAGCAATGCTGGCAGCACTCATATGTCTATTTCCCAAAGACAACCTCTGGATATGATGCTGAGTACGTGTACTTAACTTCCTTGGTCGAACATGGCGAGGCCTGTTCTGAGTGGAACCTGTCCTGTTAAACCGCTGTATGGTCTTGGCCACTGTGCTGCAGCTCAGTTTCAGGGTCTTGGCAATCTTTTTATAGCCTAGGCCATCTTGATGTAGAGCAACAATTCTTTTTTTCAGATCCTCAGAGAGTTCTTTGCCATGAGGTGCCATGTTGAACTTCTAGTGACCAATATGAGAGAGTGAGAGCGATAACACCAAATTTAACACACCTGCTCCCCATTCACACCTGAGACCTTGTAACACTAATGAGTCACATGACAACGGGGAGTATAAAATGGCTAATTGAGCCCAATTTGGACATTTTCACTTAGGGGTGTACTCACTTTTGTTGCTAGCGGTTTAGACATTAATGGCTGTGTGTTGAGTTATTTTGAGGGGACAGCAAATTTACACAGTTATACAAGCTGTACACTCACTACTTGTCAGGGCTGGGCTCAGCCCTTCCTTCTCTGAGCTGGCCGCTCAGTCAGCTGTCGGCTAATTGCCAGCTCCTTTCTCTTCACAGTGACTCAGCTGTTGATGATCTGCTCGTCAGTCCTGGCTACTTAAAGCCGTTCAGCTCACTTCATCTCTGCCTTCGCCTTTGGTCACATCTCAGAGACTTTCTCCTGTGTTCCTGTTGAAGACGTGCTCGGCTGACGTCCCTTCTGGCTCCTGATCCTGCTCTGGCTCTCTGACATTGGCTGACTACCCGATCTGGTTACTGAACTCTGGCTATGTATTGACTACGCTTACTCTGTTTGACTTTTTATTATTATTAAACTAGTGTGATTAACTGTACTTCTGTCTCGGTCTGATTCATGGTTTCTGACACTACTTTACATTGTAGCAAAGTGTCATTTCTTCAGTGTTGTCACATGAAAAGATATATCAAACTATTTACAAGGGGGGGGGGTGTACTCACTTTTGTGAGATACTGTATTCCAACATGATAACGACCCCAAACACACCTCCAAGGCTACCACTGCCTTGCTAAAGAAGCTGAGGGTAAAGGTGATGGACTGGCCAATCATGTCTTCAGACCTAAACCCTATTGAGCATCTGTGGGGCATCCTCAAACGGAAGGTGGAGGAGCGCAAGGTCTCTAACATCCACCAGCTCTGTGATGACATCATGGAGGAGTGGAAGAGGACTCCAGTGGCAACCTGTGAAGCTCTGGTGAACACCATACCCAAGAGGGTTAAGGCAGTGATGGAAAATAATGGTGGCCACACAAAATATTGACACTTTGGGCCCAATTTTGACATTTTCACTTAGGGGTGTACTCACGTTTGTTGCCAGCGGTTTAGACATTAATGGCTATGTGTTGAGTTATTTTGAGGGGACAGCAAATTTACACTGTTATACAAGCTGTTCACTCACTACTTTACATTGTAGCAAAGTGTCATTTCTTCAGTGTTGTCACATGAAAAGATATAATAAAATATTTACAAAAATGTGAGGGGTGTACTCACTTTTGTGAGATACTGTATGGCTGGTCATTCCATCTTCCAACAGCTATGACTAAGCACCCCATAGTGGTGTGAAACATGTCAGCTTTTCATTGATCCTGTGCCTCTGATGTCTTTGTACCAGAAGAATTTTTTAACTGTCTTCAATAAAGGTGTTAACAGAGTGTGGCCGTCCAGCCTTTTCCTAGATTTGTTCGTACATGCAGATCCAGCACCTGTTCCCATCAGCAGGTGGGATATATTACGAGATGTCTGCCTAGAGCGGTGTTCACTTGTTGTTTGTATAGTATCGGTGGGTAGCTAAATCTGTTTTGTAGTTCGGGGAATGACAACAGTTTGCCATTGCGAAATATATGGGACAGAAGAGTCACACCAAAGGTGTGCCACCTGGTCTCCTGCTGTAGCTTAGCTAGTTCCTATGAGAGGTTACCCCAAATCGGACTGTATTCAGTGAACCCTAGCACCCCCTGCATCTGCTTGCTTGTTACATATTTTTTGAATTAAGAAGAGGGTAGGTGTTTGTTTGTTAGATTTGTGAAACATCTGTGCCCCAGTACCAGGGGCGTAACTAGAAATCACAGGGCCCCATAGCAAAATGTTGTATGGGCCCCCCCCCCTGCAAACCGCCCCCCCCCCACCCCCTGCAAACCACCCCCTCCACAAAAAAAATAACTAATGCCATTGAACAACAGATTACCGCACCCATGTGGCACAGTACCCAGGCAACAGCTTATATTAATTATGAACAACAAAGTATGCAGTATACTGTATGCAGCCCCTAAAGGACACACATTGCTGACCTCCATGCCTTCTAACCAATTTCTGTTCTGTTATATAAAATGAACTAGTTCAACTCACCATAATGCAGAATCAGTGGGAGCCCTGAGCGTGTCACTTGACACCGTCGCCTGCCACCAGATGCAACTTGTCACGGAATGTCACTTGTCACATCACCCGCCACACATTGCGGATTGTCCACTTGCCACGTCGCCTGCCACACGTTGCAGAATGTCACCTGCCACATGTTGCCGATTGTCCACTTGCCACGTCCCGGATTGTCACTTGCCACGTCACCTGCCACACATTACTGATTGTCACTTGCCACGTCCCAGATTGTCACTTGCCACACATTAGATTGTCACTTGCCACGTCACCTGCCACACATTACGGATTGTCACTTGCCACTTTCTGGATTGTCACTTGCTACACATTACGGATTGTCACTTGCCACGTCGCCTGCCACATGTTATGGATTGTCACTTGCCACGTCACCTGCCACACATTACGGATTGTCACTTGCCACGTCCCGGATTGTCACTTGCCACACATTACGGATTGTCACTTGCCACGTCACCTGCCACACATTACGGATTGTCACTTGCCACGTCCCGGATTGTCACTTGCCACACATTACGGATTGTCACTTGCCACGTCGCCTGCCACATGTTACAGATTGTCACTTGCCACGTCACCTGCCATACATTACAGATTGTCACTTGCCACCTCACCTGCCACACATTACGGATAGTCACTTGCCACGTCACCTGCCACACATTACGGATAGTCGCTTGCCACATCACCTGCCACACATTACGGATAGTCACTTGCCACATCACCTGCCACACATTACAGATAGTCACTTGCCACGTCACCTGCCATACATTACAGATTGTCACTTGCCACCTCACCTGCCACACATTACGGATAGTCACTTGCCACGTCACCTGCCACACATTACGGATAGTCACTTGCCACGTCACCTGCCACACATTACGGATAGTCACTTGCCACGTCACCTGCCACACGTCCCGGATTGTCACTTGCCACTTCACCTTGTCACTTGCTGCCTGTGTCACTTTCATGCTGTGTCCCAGAGTCAGGCAGCAGAGAGATAAGGTCATCTCTCTGCTTCCCGAGGCTGCCTGCACAGTGAGGGGGGAAAACTGCACTGCAGGGATGCAGGGAGGGCGCCGGGCGGTGAGAGATGATGTCATCTCTATGCACCCCCGGCTGCCAGCTCCCTGATTGGCCAGCCTGCTCACACACGAGCCGCCCAGCTGACTCACCGCCTGACAGCCCTCGGAGCCGCCCACGCTCTCACCGCGGACCCGCAGAGCCGCCCACTCTCACCCGGGGGCCCGCAAAGCCGCCCGCTCTCACCCGCGGAGCCGCCCGCTCTCACCCGCGGAGCCGCCCGCTCTCACCCGCGGGCCCGCAAAGCCACCCGCTGTCACCCGCGGAGCCGCCTGTCACCGGTTCGGGGGGCCCCATAGCGGCCGCGTGTGTCGCTATGGCGGTAGTTCCGCCACTGCCCAGTACCATCTGAACAGCTTCCGCTCCAGTGCCAATCAGCATTACCCGGGCCGACGAACCTTCCAGGTTATGGGACATGGAACCAATCAGATGCTGCAGTTGGGCTGCAAAATAGTACAGCCAGGGATTGAACACTACCAATCCTCCACTATCTTTGGGACACTGCAATTGTTCTAGTTTAATCCTGGGGGGCCCATATTCCATAGTAAGCATCTAAAAAGGGTATTGACCACTCAGAATATTTTCACATGGATCACTATAGGGGAGTTGTGTAGGGAGTACAAGAGCTGTGGCATTAAAATCATTTTTTGTAAATTTGCTTTACCCGCCAGCTAAAGTTTGAGATTATTCCAAGTGTTGATCTTATCCCAAAAGCGAGACAGTAGGGGATACACATTTAGTGAGCAATAGTCCGCAAGCCCAGGCGACATCTGGATTCCCAAATACCTGAATGAGGTTACTACTGGGATGGGACACGAATCAGGAATCTCCAGATCCCATTCTTTGTCTAGCTCCATTAGGGCCGATTTAGTTCAGTTTATGGTTAGGCCAGAATAATGCCCAAAGCTGGAAATTATAGTTATGACTCCCATTACAGAGGCAGCTCTCACCAGGGCCACTAATGGCTCTATAGCAATAGCAAAGAGAAGAGGAGACATGTGTTAAATGTTTACTTGTAAAGCAAATATTGTAAATTTACACTGTATGGCCAAAAGTTTGTGGACACTTGGCCATCACACTGTACAAAAGTATCTGCAGAACCCTAAGAATTATTGAGTTCAGGTGTATTCAGTGATGGGTTCGTGAAGGGTGCAACCGTTTATTGAGTCTGGTCCTATTCTGTTTTAGCCTGACTGTGTCCCTGTTCACAAAGTCAGCACCATAAGGACATGGTTTGATGAGATTGGTGTGGAGCAACTTAAAGTGGTATTAAAGGCAATTTTTTTCTTGCTAAATGAAATTGCTAAGAGTAGAACCTGCATACTCTTGCTTTTTTTTTTTCTCCTCTGAACTTCCTCCTCACATGACCACTGCTCCCTGACTCAAGGTATGTGGGTGCTCCTGTGCCTTCCAGGACCTGGAGTCCCCACTTATGTCTGCGCTCCCATTTAGGACTACAACCTTAGTCCTGTTCCCAAGAAGGGCACAAAACCAAAGCCATGCTGACTTGGGAGCCGCTGTCAGTGGCCACTGTGGAGGAAGAGATGCGTGGTTTTAGTTCTGTGTCCTTTTTGCGCTGAGAAGTGGACACCCCATCAGAACTCCATAGGTCCTGGCATGCAGGGCCGGTGCTTGATTTTTTGTGCCCTAGGCAAGACTAACCACCCCCCCCAGCGCCGGCCGGCGAGGGGAGCTAGTCTTGCCTAGGGCGTGGATAACTACAACAGGGACAGAGCAGACTCACCAGGCAGGATAGTTTTTCCTAGGTCTGCAGACCTGATGATGCCTGCTTCCACAGCTGTCCTCGTGCCCACCTCGTCCGGCTCCCCAGTGTTCCCTCCCCACTGTCCTCTGCCTCCCCAGCTGTGCTCGCCTCATCCAACTCCCCAGTGTCCCCTCCCCACTGTCCTCTGCCTGCCCAGCTGTGCCTGCCAGACATTCTTCAGCCCCTCGTGTTCTCTGGCCAGGCTAGAGGGGAAGTCAGCGGCCGTGGCTGTGCCCCCTGGGCAGTAGTGCGCCCTGGGTGGCTGCCTCGTTTGCCTAGCACATCTACATACCCGGAGTCACAGCACTGCCAGAGGACTGAAAGCTCAGAGGAGAAAATTTGCAAAAACAACAGAAAAAGCTTGTAAGTTCTGCTATTAGCAGTTCATTTTAAAGTGATACTAAACACACACACTGTTTTATTTACATTGTCCCTTCTATTTCTGTATGTGGATGATGGCACTGTAATTATTTTAATTTAAATGAAAAACATTTAATTACCTTCTAGCTTCTAGTCCTCTGCTGCTGATCACATGTTCAAAATTAAAAAAAAACAGCCTTTGGAATACAGAGTAAAAATCGATAATATATATCAATAAACTGTTTTAAATTGTCATACAAATATATATATTTGAAATCAAATCTTTATTATTTTATAAAAATAACATGGCATGGGCAGATTTCTGCCAGTCACAGGCTGTGTCATGCCCTCCCAGCCTGTGTCATAGAATAAGAGGGAGATGAAGCCACCATTAATCTACATGCAATACCCAACCTCCACTGTGTTTAGCTGGTTAGTGGGCATGGAGGAGGAGGGAGGGAGTGGGTGGTTTGTGTAGGCGCCCACATCTGGCAATTGCATTGTGCTCCTCCCCCCATATCCAGGGGGATTGGCGTGGGCACCCTGACCGAGACTACAGCCCTTTATGCAGATGACCTAGTTTTATTCATCAGGGATACTGGACCCTCTTTCCAAGCTGCGCTGTCTAGGTAAATTTACAGTGGTCTCTGGCCTCAAGGTTAACTGGACTAAGTCCAAAATACTTCCCCTGCTTTCTACTCCCGAAGCTGTTCAGGCTAACCCCCTGCAACGGGTAACGCAAATGAAGTACCTAGGACTACAGATCTCAAACTCAGTGACTGACTTCATTAACCTTAATGTTTCCCCTCTGCTTGCCATCCTATCTAAGAAACTCCACACCTGGAAAAATCTCCCCTTGCCCCTCATTGGGAAGATAAACCGGAATAAAATGAAAATCCTACCCTTACTATTATACACCCTCAGGAACTCTCCAGTGTGGATTCCAAAGTAAATTTTTAAATCAATAGACAGCATGATTTCCTCCTTTTTGTGGCATCCCCTGTCTTAGATAAGCTATACTACAACAGCCATGGGGAGAAGGGGGCCTTGCGGTACCTAACTTCCACAAATACTTCCTAGCTGGCCAATTGACCATGGCTCACCTCTGGCTGACCGCTCCTCTGGATGGTACCTCGGTGTCTCTGGAGGCTGCTTGTGTGGGTTCATATGAGGCGCTTTCTCACCTTGTTTACAGGGGTCTGAGGCCTTCCTATCCACTGACAACTTCCATGCGCTCGGTGATAAGGGCATGGTCCATGACTCAGGGACCGAGGCTGTCTAGCCCAAGCAGGTTTTCCCCCAATCTCCCTCTTTGGAGAAATCCTAATTTAACACACTTTTTTGACTACCCGAGCCAGATAGTCTGGACTAAATATGGAATTAAGCTTTTACATCACATAGTATTTAATGGTACCCTAATGTCATTCAGTGCATTGAAATTCCATTACGATTTACCTAACTCACATTTTTTTAGGTGCAATCTATTACGGCATGCTTTTTGTTCTCAATTTGGCAGTGAGCCTCTTGACCTTGAGCCCAGTGACTTAGAACTACTGACACGCAGCGACTCTTTACCTAAACCAGTCTCTAGCCTAACCTTTCAGGAAACTGCCAAATTGCTAGAACCCTGCAGATGGGCTTGAGAAGCTGTAGCCCCGGGCTTGAACAGGGATGACTGGGACGACATGTGGGGGACTGTATTTCAGTACCTAGTCTCTACCAGAGACAGACTGATCCACTATAACTTCCTACATAGAATCTATCTCACCCCAGCTAGACTAGCTAAGATGTTTGGAAACCAACAATATTTATGCTGGAGGTGCTCAGCACCCCTAGCAAACTTCATGCACATATTTTGGGATTGTCCTCAGGTTAAACCCTACTGGCAAGATGTTGCACCCTGTATCACGTCGGTCACTTCTATCCCGATTCCCATGTCGATTGAGGTGTGTCTATTGCATCTGGTGGAACCTCTGGCCACTACCAGGGCAATACGGACTCTTCTTACCCTATTGTTGTACTATGCAAAAAAGTGGCTTATCCTATAGTGGAAGTGCTCTTCGACTCCAACTTTGGAGTCCTGGAAGGCATTGGTCAATAAGGCAGTTCCCTTTTATAAAGCTACCTATCTGAGCGGGGGGTATTGACTAAATTTGACAAGGTTTGGGGGGGGGGGGGGGGGGGTTGGATGGCCTCTATGGACACGGCATCAGATTAATTTAAGGAAGGTCATAGCTACTGATCCTTGGTATAGAATGTAAGAAGGCGGTGAATGTAAGAGGGTATTGATGATTACAGATTGACTAACGATTGATGTACTGATTATTTTGGAGTGGGGAATGGTCCTCTCCTCATTGGATTTTCATTTCTCCGGATGGGGGGTAAGGTAGGGGGATCGCAGTACTGGCATTATCTGGTGGGGCTGAGCTAGGGTGTCATAGAGCACTGTGTCACTAGAGACTGTGTCACTATGTTCCTACCTCTGGCTAGATGTTCATGCAATGAATGTATCTGTCTAGGCTAAGTTCTGTTGTTCTGGGTAGGAGGGGGGGGGGGGTTATAGTTTTTGTTTTGTCCCCCTTTGTTGTTTTGTTTTATGTACACCGGTAATTGGTAATTTTACAGTAGCCGGTGGTGGATTTCCACAATCTGTGGATTGTGTTGTCTTTATGTTATAAAATTGAATAAAGAGAAATTTGCAAAAAAAAAAAAAAGTCAGTAGCTACTGTACAAATACTGTAGCTGTTGACTTTTCATAAACAGCTACTCACCAGTCCAGAAATCCAGAGCCATCATCACCCAGGCCAGTTCTTCCCTGCTCTTTGGGTCTCTAACACCGCCCTCTTGGATGTGGGAAGCCGGCTTTGACTTCATGGTGTTTCACAGCCAGCTCCCCACTGTGACGCCCTGTGCTTGCAGAGTGGTCTCGTAGCCTCCTGGGACCTTTGATGTGTACCAGGAGGTTGCCGGGGGGGAGATGGGGCCAAAGTCCACCTAGGCAAGAAGAGCGGAATTGGCAGCGGGCACCTGTCAGAAATAGGTACCCACTCCCAGAATAAAAAAATAGTTACTAATAATGAGAGAGGAGGGAGGGGGGAAGAGGAGGAAGGCAAGTTGAACTGTCTTTTTTAAATAAAGTTCTTCTGTAAGGGTGTATAACTTATAAGTAGAGGGTTCATTTAGAATTTTCCCAGGAGATTGTAGGTTGTTAAAGCTTTAAAGGTGGGGAAGAGGGTGGCGGGTACAACATAAAAGCAAATATAAAACAACATATAGTACATATATACACACACACTCACTGACCACTTTATCACTTTATTAGATATACCTATTCAATTGCTTGGTAGCACAAATTGCTAATCAGCCAATCACATGGCAGCAACTCAATGCATTTAGGCATCTAGACATGGTGAAGACGACTTGCTGAAGTTCAAAACGAGCATCAGAATGGGAAGAAAGGAGATTTAAGTGATTTTGAATGTGGCGTGGTTGTTGGTGCCAGATGGGTTTGTATGAGTATGAGAGAATGGTCCAAAAAGAGAAAATATCCAGTGAGCGGCAGTTGTGTGGAGGAAAATGCCTTGTTGATGGCAGAGGTCAGAAGAGAATGGGCAGACTGGTTCGAGATGATAGAAAGGCAACAGTAACTCAAATAACCACATTATGCAGAAAGTATGCAGAATACCATCTCTGAACACATAACACAACGAACCTTGAAGCAGATGGGCTACAGCAGCAGAATAGCACACTGGGTGGCACTCCTGTCAGCTAAGAACAGGAAACTGAGGCTACAATTCGCACAGGCTCACCAAAGTTGGACAATAGAAGACTGTAAAAATGTTGCCTGGTCTGATGAGTTTCAATTTTAGCTGGGACATTCAGATGGTAGGGTCAGAATTTGGCATAAACAACATGAAAGCAAGGATCCATCCTGCCTTGTATCAATGGTTAAAGAGAGAGTCACATCATGCAGCCGACACATTTGCAGCAACTGCGTGATGTTATCATCTCACTATGGACCAAAACCTCTGAGGAATGTTTCCAACACCTTGTTGAATCTATGCCACGAAGAATTAGGGCAGTTCTGAAGGCATTAGGGGGTCCAACCCGGCACTAGCAAGACACTAGACCTAATAAAGTGTCTGGTGAGTGTGTGTATGTATATATATATATATATATATATATATATATATATATATAGTATCTCACAAAAGTGAGTACACCCCTCACATTTTTGTAAATATTTTATTAAATCTTTTCATGTGACAACACTGAAGAAATTACACTTTGCTACAATGTAAAGTAGTGAGCGTACAGCTTGTATAACAGTGTGAATTTGCTGTCCCCTCAAAATAACTCAACACATTAATGTCTAAACCACTGGCAACAAAAGTGAGTACACCCCTAAGTGAAAATGTCAAAATTGGGCCCAAAGTGTCAATATTTTGTGTGGCCACCATTATTTTCCAGCACTGCCTTAACCTCCCTGGCGGTTTTCCCGAGTGTGGCTCGGGGTTACATTTCAGGACCATTAGCGGTAACCCCGAGCCACACTCGGGATTACATCGCAGGATCCTGGTGCCTCCTTACTTACCTTGTCCCCGGGATCCTGCGATGTCCCCCGCACTGTCCGAGGGCTCCGTCCTCCTCCGAAGCCTCTCCGTGCCAGGCTCCGTTCCCTGCGAGCGTCGCGACGCACGGGGGCGGAGCCTGGCGGCAAATTCAAAAAAATGTAAAAATCATAACACATACAGTACTGTAATCTTACAGATTACAGTACTGTATGAAATCATTTCACATCCCATTTGTCCCCAGTGCTCTGGTCCATGCCCTGCATGCAGTTTTATATTGCATATACTGTTCTTTCTGCCTGGAAACTGGAGATTGTCCATAGCAACCAAAAAGTGTCCCTTTACGTCAAAAATGGCTTTAGACCAGCTAGAAAACTGCGATAGTAAATTAGAACACTTGCAGAATTGAGCGATAGTGAATCGTGTGGAAATTTATTTTATTACTATTTATTTTTATTTTTTTTAATTATTATTTTTTTTTTATTATATTATAATTTATGTTTTTGTGTTTCAAACTTTATCATACCCGGGATATCTACTAGACTCTTGTTTGGACAGATTTAAGTGTGTTATTGTTAATAATTAAATACCTACAATATAAAACGCCAAATTTCATTGCAAAATAATTGTACCGCTTTCAGCACCTAAAATCAGAAAGAATCATACCGCCAGGGAGGTTAACCCTCTTGGGTATGGAGTTCATCAGAGCTTCACAGGTTGCCACTGGAGTCCTCTTCCACACTTCGTTGGTCGTTATCATGTTGGAATACTGCCCTGGGGCCCAGTCTCCGAAGGGAGAGGATCATGTTCTGCTTCAGTATGTCACAGTACATGTTGGCATTCATGGTTCCCTCAATGAACTGTAGCTCCCCAGTGCCGGCAGCACTCATGCAGCCCCAGACCATGACACTCCCACCACCATGCCTGGCTGTAGGCAAGACACACTTGTCTTTGTACTCCTCACCTGGTTGCCGCCACACACGCTTGACACCATCTAAACCAAAAAAGTTTATCTTGGTCTCATCAGACCACAGGACATGGTTCCAGTAATCCATGTCATTAGTCTGCTTGTCTTCAGCAAACTGTTTGCAGGCTTTCTTGTGTATCATCTTTAGAAGAGGCTTTCTTCTGGGATGACAGCCATGCAGACCAATTTGATGCAGTGTGCGGCGTATGGTCTGAGAACTGACAGGCTGACCCCCCACCCCTTCAACCTCTGCAGAAATGCTGGCAGTACTCATACGTCTATTTCCCAAAGACAACCTCTGGATATGAAGCTGAGCACGTGCACTCAACTACTTTGGTCGACCATGGCGAGGCCTGTTCTGAGTGGAACCTGTCCTGTTAAACCGCTGTATGGTCTTGGCCACTGTGCTACAGCTCAGTTTCAGGGTCTTGACAATCTTCTTATAGCCTAGGCCATCTTTATGTAGAGCAACAATTCTTTTATTTCAGATCCTCGGAGAGTTCTTTGCCATGATGTGCCATGTTGAACCTCCAGTGACCAGTATGAGAGAGTGAGAACACCAAAATTAACACACCTGCTCCCCATTCACACCTGAGACCTTGTAACACTAACGAGTCACATGACACCGGGCAGGGAAAATGGCTAATTGGGCCCAATTTGGACATTTTCACTTAGGGGTGCACTCACTTTTATTGCCAGTAGTTTAGACATTAATGGCTGCGTGTTGAGTTATTTTAAGGCAGGCATGTCCAAAGTCCGGCCCACGTTCCGGTTTGATGTGGCCCCCACTTGGAATTTGCATATATATCCATCTGTGGCCCCCAAAGCTTGAGCATGTTATGTTTTTTTTATGCTGTTAATATATCTATCTTCTTTAGTCTGACAAATCCTGAATGCCACGCTCGTTGTGTGGAAGAGCCCGTGTGGCTGGGTGTGTTCAGAAGTCGATGTGCCAGAGCCGCTATGAAGCTGACAGCGCGAAGAGCCAATCACAGGCACTGTGACTATTCCTGATCTCTGCATCTGCGGACTGCAGATGCAGAGATCGGCGAAATGTCACAGTGCCTGTGATTGGCGGTGGTGCTGCACGCTGTCAGCTTCCTTGCGGGCTCGGGCACATAGACTTCTGAACACGCCCAGCCACACCGGCTCTTCCACACAACGAGCGTGGCGTTCAGGATTTGTCAGACTAAAGAAGATAGATAGATTAACAGCATAAAAAAAAACATAACACGCTCAAGCTTTGGGGGCCACAGATGGATATACTTGGGGGGCCACATCAAACTGGAACGCGGTTCCTTTCCTTTTGAGAGAGATAGATAGATAGATAGATAGATAGATAGATAGATAGATAGATAGATAGATAGATAGATAGATAGATAGATAGATAGATAGATAGATAGATAGATAGATAGATAGATATTGGAGAGATAGATAGAGATTTATATATTTTTTTAAACAACACGCCTGAGCTCATCGTTACCCTGAGCGTAGAAGATATATATATTATATATCATCATATATTGTCATCAATGTTATGAAATGAATAGTATGCTGTTGGCAATAAACTTTGCATAAAATATTTAATTTGCATTTAATTTTAATGGTTCAAAAAAGGTCAGGCAAAATGGGTCGGCCCTCACACATGTTCACGTCATGAAATCTGGCCCTCTTTGAAAAAAGTTTGGACACCCCTGTTTTACGGGGACAACAAATTTACACTGTTATACAAGCTGTACACTCACTACTTTACATTGTAGCAAAGTGTCATTTCTTCAGTGTTGTCACACGAAAAGATATAATAAAATATTTACAAAAATGTGAGGGGTGTACTCATTTTTGTGAGATACTGTATATATATATATATATATAAATATATATATATACCTATATGTCAATCTCACTTATGTTTAACACACTTGTTTGTGGTATAACCTGTATAACATGACAACTCTGTTTTTTCTCATTCCATTTTATATTTTTATTAATTTATTTTTTTTGCTTTGCATTGCTTTTCTCAAAGTGTAATTTCCATACTTAAATCAAAAGGCATCAGAGTACCACCAATTATCCAGTTATATTAACAGATTAATAAGTCACTTATCCCAGACAGCAGACATTAGCCACATTCCTCCCTTTAACTACAGAGCACTGGAAATGAGCTCCCTATTCAGAAAGCTTAATTGTTTCTCGTGTTAATTACTTTCAAACATCCTTGAAAGTGGAGAAGTTGAACAGCAGGAACCAGCACGTGCCGCCATGTGGTTTTATGGCTCTTTTAGATGATGAGGGCAGGTGCTGTACTATCTGTATACAGTACTTTCTGTATGTATATAGACACAGAAGTATTGTCTATACATCTTCCTTTTTCTAAAAGTGAAATGTGTTTGTTTATATGAGTGGGGAAGTCAGCAATTTTTGAGATGTTGCAGCCGCCATATGTGGAGCCAATAATCAATCCATAGTCAACAATTTTAATGTTTAGTGGAAATACAGCTGACATTTTATACATCTGCATTTTCTGTACTGAGTTGAGGCCAAAATGTCACTATTGAGTTGCTTGCCTTAAAGTGCACCTAGCATTAGCTTTATATTTTTATGTTCATGTTGAACTCTGGGCAAAAAAAGTTTAAAGCGAACTCCAGGAATTCAACCACTTTCTACAATGTGTTGGCTTATTATGGTAGGGTGACCAGACATCCCTGGTTTCTGGGGACAGTCCCCGGATTGAGGACACTGTCCCTGGACCAAGTCTGTCCCCAGTTTTGTCCCTGGTTTGGATTTGAACAGGGGCTGGGGCAATTTCAAAGACAGCCCGTGCAGAATAAAAAGAAAAAATCTGAATTGCACCCCCCCCCTCCTCTGCTGCTCCTACTAGCTTATGGGGGTTTATTTTTTTCCATTATATGGGGGCTTATTTTTTTCCATTATCTGTGCCCCTTTCTGATGATCATGTGCTCGTCGCTGCGGAGGGACTATTTCTTCAGTTTCGGGCGCATGCCCATTCAGCTCCACTCGCATGTTCTTCTGCCTTGGCTCAAGTCCCGGCCAGCCGCCTGCCTGCTTATCTCCTTGCCTTCGCTGGTGGAGTGATCTTCCTCTGCTCCCCACCCAGTAGTAGCCGGGGTCCGAAGAGTAAAGCCCCCATACACACTATCAGATTTTCTGCTGATTTTTGTCTTCAGATTTACCAAAACCATATAGTGCAAGGGCCTGCCTGATTGCATACAAATTGAAACTCCTAAGGTTTGACCTCATATTATATGGTTTTGGTAAATCTGAAGGAAAAAATCAGCAGAAAATCTGATAGTGTGTATGGGGCTTTAGACTTGACAGGCTGTGAGGCGGGCGGCGGCGGCGGAGACGGGCAAAGAGTCGTCGATTGCTGCCATTACTAGTAAAAAAAAAATATGTCCCTGGATTTCATTTTAAAAATCTGGTCACCTTATATTATGGGTTACGTCCACCTCATGGACTTACCTACAATTTCCATCTTTACTGAGCATGGGAAATACAACGTCAGCAGCTGAAGAGTTACCCTGCCTGCCCCTTCCCTCCTCCTGCCCATTCACAGTGCACTTTGTAATATGTGAACCCATTCCCAAAATTCAAAGCTTTCTGTGAATAGACAGCAGAGGGGAGACAGGGGGAGAGATGCTGCTGTGTGAGAAAGTAGTATCTCTCTTGTCAGAACACCGGGATTATAGTGATAGCTGTACTCCCGTTGCTCGGTAAATCTGTCAAATCAAGTCCAAGAGGCGGCATGCACTCCATTGGACTAAACTCATAGAAAGCCAGCAAGTTTTAGAAAGTGGCTGAATTCCTGGGGTTCATCTCTAATGCACGTGTTCCTCAATAGCCTCAGAGGACATAAATCCATTTGGAGTGCACCAAATGCCTTTGCAAACCCAGACATGACTTCGTTAACCGCCTCAATACTGGACACTTTTACCCCCTTCCTGCCCAGGCCAATTTTCAGCTTTCAGCTCTGTCACGCTTTGAATGACAATTGTGCGGTCATGCAACACTGTACCCATATGAAATTTTTATAATTTTTTTCACACAATTAGAGTTTTCTTTTGGTGGTATTTAATCACCACTGGGTGTTTTTATTTTATTTAAAAAAAACAAAACAAAAAGACCAAAAATTTTGAAGAAAAAAAAAAAGTTTCTTGTTTTTTTGTCAGAAAATGTTGTGAAAATGTATCTTTCTCCTTCACTGATGTGCGCTGATGAGGCTGCACTGATAAGATGGCACTGATGGGCACTGATGAGACGGCACCGATGAGGTGGTACTGATGAGAAGGCACCAATATGCAGCACTGATGTGCACTGATAGGGGGCACGGATGGGCACTGATAGGTGGCACTTATGGGCAATGATAGGTGGCACGGATAGGTGCTCACTGATTGTCGGCACTGATGAGCAGGCACCGATGGGCACTAAAAGGCATCACTGATGGGCACAAATTGGCATTACTGATGGGCACTGACTGGCATCACTCCTGGGGCTGCACAGATAATCAGGCACTGTTGATCAGTGCCCTGATTATCTGTACAGTCTCCCCTGTGAGGAGATGCCGCTGATCGGCTCTCTTCTTCTCACACTCTGTCAGTGTGAAGAAAGGAGAGCCGATAACTGCCATTTCCTTGTTTACATGTGATCAGCTGTAATTGGACACAAAGTATGCACTTTTTATCTTTCAAAAAGTGTTTTCCAGCGCTAAACCTTTCATCTAGTTTCTAAATTGCTGCATTTGTAAATTTCAAAAGCCAATATAAAGGAATAGTATGGGTAAAAAAAAAACATTTAATGATCTGCATGTCTTTTTTTGTTAATTAGGGGACAGGTCAGGGTATGTGTCCTATGCCTACATATTTTTGCTCAGTGGCGGAATTAACAGGGTCACAACAGTCGCACTTGCGACTGGGCCCTGGCATTCCACCAGTGTTGGGGCCCCCAAAACCCCGCACCTCCCCCTGTACCTCCGGCTGGCATATAACTATACAGAGGAGGAAGGGGGTGATCGCCAGCTCTGTGATATCCGCGGGATGTCCCTCCAGTGAGCACAGGGATAATGAAGGAATAACACACACCTGGCCATGAAACAGCTGAGAAGCCAATTGTCCCATTACTTTTGGTCCCTTAAAAAGTGGGAGGCACATATACAAACTGTTGTAATTCCTACAGCGTTCACCTGATTTGGATGTAAATACCCTCAAATTAAAGCTGAAAGTCTGCAGTTAAAGCACATCTAGTTCGTTTCATTTCAAATCCATTGTGGTGGTGTATAGAGCCAAAAAGATTAGAATTGTGTCGATGTCCCAATATTTATGGACCTGACTGTACATGTGTATGCCCACCCAAGCGTATGACTTTCTTTACTACGCTGCTATGGGCTCTAGCCCCAGATCTTTTGTAGACCTAGTAACGCCCCTGCTGATTAGTATTCCAGTGTTTCTCTTCTCCCCCAGTTTTTCTCCATCACTTAGCTAATGTGACCCCAAAGCTGATGGAGAGAGGCAGGGAAGGGTCAAACAAGGATGATATGCAGGCAACTGACATCCTTCTTATCAACTGATGATGTCATTGGTCGTTAGGAGGTTGGCACCTAGAAGGTTGTAATGGTGTACAATGAAAACCTGTTGCTTGGTTTACCTAAAATACAGGTTTTATCCACCCATCGGATTGTATACAATTTTGGAAGAAACCTCAAGGCAACCCAGGGCGCCCTGGTTGAAAAAGACTGCACTATAGGATATACCATGCCACGAAAAGTGGAACACAATATTAGAAATCAAAATTATAGACTCTGAAGATATGTACTCATGAAATAATTTAAAATCATTTCAATTTTATTATTACCAAACATTAAAAAATCTTGTACAAAAATACCAATTGAGTATAAAATATATTCAAAAATGCTACTGAGCACTACTTATCACAAGCATGTTTTGATCCCCTCTAAAGATGTATACCGCACACATGGAGGCTATGCGCATAGATGGATGTAAACCAAATATTCAGATTCCTCCAGGTGCTGGGGTTCCACTTTCCATCATAAATAATTCAAAGCTCTACACGTTTCGCGACTTAATTGTTATGCAGAGTAGGGATGAACCGAACACCCTCGCATCAGAACTTGTGAACAGGCAAAAAATTTGTACGAACATGCGAACACCGTTAAAGTCTATTAGACACGAACATGAAAAATCAAAAGTGCTCATTTTAAAGGCTTATATGCAAGTTATTGCCATAAAAAGTGTTTGGGGACCCGGGTCCTGCCCCAGGGGACATGTATCAATGCAAACAAAAGTTTTAAAAATGCCTTTTTTTCCGGAGCAGTGATTTTTTTAATGCTTAAAGTGAAACAATAACAATTTTAAATTCCTTTAAATATCGTGCCTGGGGGGTGTCCTTAGTATGCCTGTAAAGTAGCACATTGTTCCCACGTTTATAACAGTACCACAGCACAATGACAGTTCTAAAGGAAAAAAAGTCATTTAAAACTACTTGTGGCTGTAATGTATTGTCGGGTCTCGACAATATAGATGAAAATCATTGGAAAAATCAACATGGGTTCCCCCCAGTCCATTACGGGCCCATCCCTAATGCAGAGTATTGATATAATGTGCTGGAAGCTTCTTGGATGCAGGGAATACTTTACTTTCATGGAGGATATTAGATTATGTCTTACAGCATGGAGACACAGGAACAGGAACTGAACACAAACAAGTACACAGAACAGATAGACAATACATCCTGTGATTACATTACCATAGAATACACACTATAATACTGCAGTGCCACCTGCTGCTTAGATAGGAGTAATGCATACAGTATATAGTTCACAGTATACAAAGCTACTATGCTGTTGTTCTTCCAACACCCCTTCTCAACAGCATATGCTTTGTCAAATTATATTCAGCTTCTTCTGGAAATAGCTATGACGTTCCTTCAACAAAGGTTTGGTGAGTGCATCAGCAGTCATCTCCTCTGATGGGCAGTATTGAATGTCAATATCACCTTGCTCTTGATTGTCCCTCAGTAGGTGATACTTGACGTTGATGTGTTTGGTCCTAGGATTGACCCTTTCTGATTGTATAAGCTTTATACATCCCTGGTTGTCTTCAAAAATGGAAATTGGTTTTGACATGTTTATCCCAATGGCCACAAAAAGTTGACAAATCCAAATTGCCTCTTGACATGCGTGTGCTGCTGCAATGTACTCTGCTTCAGTTGAAGATAGAACGACAGTTTGCTTTCAACTAGACCAACTTATGGTTTCTTCCCCATACTGGAAAATGAATCCACTTGTGGATTTGCGGTCTGTGCATTCCCTGGCCCAATCAGCATCCACATTTTTGACCAGTTTTGGATTTGATGTTGCTAGTAGCTGTAACTTCATCTGAATTGTTCCTTTGAGGTATTGCATCACTCTTTTTAATGTGTTCCAGTCACGCTGACAGGGAGCTGAAACTTTCCTGCATAGCATACACACTGCTGCAGCTATGTCTTATCATGTCACAGTGGCAACATATAGCAGCTTACCAATTGCTCTGTGATACATGTCATTGTTGGGTAGCTAATTTTTTGCTCCATTGCTCCTTTGATAGCCTGGTTCCATAGGAGTTTTCACTTCCTTTGCATCTTACATATGGAATTTTTCCAAGCGTTCAGAGATTTTATGAGATGGTTGAGAAGATAACTTCCATCTTCTTCTCTCTCTATTTGGATTCCCAGATAGTAACTATTGTTCTCAAGTTCTTTGATTTCAAAATTTTCTTTCAGCTTGTGAACTACCTGATTGTAATCCCCTTCTTGTTCAAAACAAGGTATAATGTCATCAACATAGTTAAGGATGTATATTCATCTGTCTTCTTGATTCCTGGAGTAGAGACAGAGGTCTGCTTTACTTTTTGAGAATCACTCTCTGTCTCTGGTAAGTACTTTGTTCACTTTCTCATTTCACATCCTTGCAGATTGCTTAAGACCATAGTTGCTCTTTTGAAGTTTACACACAAGGTTGTTTCCCTGCTCAAACCCTGGTGGTTGCCCCATGTTGAGGTCTTCCTTTATGTCTCCATATAGGAAAGCAGTTTTAACGTTTAGGTGTTTGCCTTCCCGGCTGCAATGCTAAGGAACGGTCTGATGGTGGAGTACTTTACAAACGAATGTTTCATCGCAATCTTCACCGAATTTCTGGGAGTAACCCTTGGTAACTAGTCTGGCTTTGTATTTGTGGATATTCCCTTCTGTGTCTGACTTTACTTTGAAAGTTCACTTATTTCCTATAGTTTTGTGGTTAGTAGGGAGCTCTGTGAGTGTCCAGGTTTTATTTTCTTGAAAAGACTTTAATTCTTTTTCTGCTGCCTTTCTCCATTTATTGGCTTCACATTTTGACAGTTTTTCTATGTCTTCCCAGGGTGTTGGTTCAAGCATTCTGTGTGTTTTGACAGTGTATGACAGCTTACGGGGTGGTATCCCCTTTGTAGTCCGAGTGGATCTTCTGACTTCAGGCAGTTCAGCAGGATCTGGTGGGGAACTTGATTTAGACATTGTGAGTTCCACCTCTTGTTCTGACTCCTGCACAGGTTTGCTTTGGTCGACCTTTTCTTCTGGTTTGCTGGGCATATTCACTTCACAGCTTTCCGGCATTAGTGTTTCTGATGATGGGCTCTCATCAAAATAAATACTATGTCTTATTGTCACTTTGACAGTCTTTGGTTGCAGGATTCTGTAACCCTTATTCCCCGTACACACGGTCGGACTTTGTTCGGACATTCCGACAACAAAATCCTAGGAATAATACGCCGGGTGTTGGCTCAAGCTTGTCTTGCATACACACGGTCACACAAAGTTGTCGGAAAATCCGAATGTTCTAAACGCGGTGACGTAAAGCACGTACGTCGGGACTATAAACGGGGCAGTGGCCAATAGCTTTCATCTCTTTATTTATTCTGAGCATGCGTGGCACTTTGTCCGTCGGATTTGTGTACACAGGTTCGGAATTTCCGACTACGGATTTTGTTGTCGGAAAATTTTATATCCTGCTCTCAAACTTTGTGTGTTGGAAAATCCGATGGAAAATGTGTGATGGAGCCTACACACGGTCGGAATTTCCGACAACAAGGTCCTAACACACATTTTCCGTCGGAAAATCCGACCGTGTGTACGGGGCATTAGTGTGCTTGCTGTAGTCTACTAGAATGCCCTCTATGGCTCTGTTCTCCAGCTTGGATCACTTTTCACTTGGAATATAGGCATATGCTTTACATCCAAACACTCTGATGTGCCCTATGCTAGGCTTTGATACATGCCACATTTCAAATTGAGTACTTTTAATGGCTCTTGAGGGTAGTCTGTACAGTAAGTAGGTTGCAGTCATAAATGCTTCTCCCCAGTATTTGTGAGGTAGGTTGGCATCCAACAACATGCACCTGGCCATTTCTATAAGAGTGTGATTTTTCCTTTCTGCCACATCGTTTTGTTCAGGAGTGTATGGTGCGGCTGTCTGAAGTATTATTCCTTGTCTCTTCAGGTATGAGGCCACTTCTTTGCTTATGGTTTCTTCCCCATTGTCGCTGCGTATTATTCCTGGTTTTTGTTGGAATTTGTTGCTAGACATGGCAACGAATTCTTGAAGCTTCTCTGATGTTTCATTCTTGTGTTTCATCAGATACAGTATCTCACAAAAGTGAGTACCCCCCTCACATTTTTGTAAATATTTTATTATATCTTTTTATGTGACAACACCAAAGGAATGACACTTTGCTACAATGTAAAGTAGTGAGTGTACAGCTTGTATAACTGTGTAAATTTGCTGTCCCCTCAAAATAACTCAACACACAGCCATTAATGTATAAACCACTGGCAACAAAAGTTAGTACACCCCTAAGTGAAAATGTCCAATTAGCCATTTTCCCTCCCCAGTGTCATGTGACTCTTTAATGTTACAAGGTCTCAGGTGTGAATGGGGAGCAGGTGTGTTAAATTTGGTGTTATCGCTCTCACTCTCTCATACTGGTCACTGGAAATTTAACATGGCCCCTCATGGCAAAGAACTCTGAGGATCTGAAAAAAAGAATTGTTGCTCTACATAAAGATGGCTTAGGCTATAAGAAGATTGCCAAGACCCTGAAACTGAGCTGCAGCACTGTGGCCAAGACCATACAGCGGTTTAATAGTACAGGTTCCACTCAGAACAGGCCTCGCCATGGTTGACCAAAGAAGTTGAGTACACATGCTCAGCTTCATATCTAGAGGTTGCCTTTGGGAAATAGATGTATGAGTGCTGCCAGCATTGTTGCAGAGGTTGAAGGGGGAGTGTCAGCTTATCAGTACTCAGACCATACACCGCACACTGCATCAAATTGGTCTGCATGGCTGTCGTCCCAGAAGGAAGCCTCTTCTAAAGATGATTTACAAGAAAGCCCATAAACAGTTTGCTAAAGACAAGCAGACTAAAGACATGGATTACTGGAACCATGTCCTGTGGTCTGATGAGACCAAGATAAACTTATTTGGTTCAGATGGTGACAAGCATGTGTGGCGGCAACCAGGTGAGGAGTACAAAGACAAGTGTGTCTTGCCTACATTCAAGCATGGTGGTGGGAGTGTCATGGTCTGGGGCTGCATGAGTGCTGCCGGCACTGGGGAGCTACAGTTCATTGAGGGAACCATGAATGCCAACATGTACTGTGACATACTGAAGCAGAGCATAATCCCCTCCTTTGGAGGACTGGGCCGCAGGGCAATTTTCCAACATGATAACGACCCCAAACACACCTCCAAGATGACCACTGCCTTGCTAAAGAAGCTGAGGGTAAAGGTGATGGACTGGCCAAGCATGTCTCCAAACCTAAACCCTATTGAGCATCTGTGGGGCATCCTCAAACAGAAGGTGGAGGAGTGCAAGGTCTCTAACATCCCCCAGCTCCGTGATGTCGTTATGGAGGAGTGGAAGAGGACTCCAGTGGCAACCTGTGAAGCTCTGGTGAACTCCATGCCCAAGAGGGTTAAGACAGTGCTGGAAAATAATGGTGGCCACACAAAGTATTGACACTTTGGGCCCAGTTTGGATATTTTCACTTAGGGCTGTACTCACTTTTGTTGCCAGAGGTTTAGAAATTAATGGCTGTTCTTTGAGTTATTTTGAGGGGACAACAAATTTACACTGTTATACAAGCTGTACACTTACTACTGTACATTGTAGCAAAGTTTAATTTCTTCAGTGTTGTCACATGAAAAGATATAATAAAATATTTATAAAAATGTGAGGGGTGTACTCACTTTTGTGAGATAGTCATCAATGAAAGTCAGTAGATATCTGTTCCCGCCTGGCGTGGGAGTTTTCATTGGACAACATACATCACTGTATATGAGCTGCAGGGGGTGGGTAGTTTATCTTTGAGATGTCTGTGGAAGGGGAGCATGTGTGGCTTTTGCTTCAATACAGCACTTGCATTTCATGAGCACTTTGCAAGGTGCTATTGTCAAATCTTCTGATAAACCTCTCTTTGTAATGTCCTGTATAGGTTCTAGACTTCTGTGCCCCAGCCACTTGTGCTATAAATGAATACATTTGCTGTGTAGGTCATTAGAAACTATATTGGCTTGCTGGTCTGTAGTGATGAGCCTGTATAGGTGATCATCCAGTTTTCCTTTTGTGAGACATTGCTTATTATTGTGAATTGTGCATTAATCACCCTGGAACTCAACTGTGAGACCATTATTTGCAAGACTTTTCACTGATAGAAGGCTGCCTTCTAGTTCTGGAACATACAGCACTTTCTCTACAAGGACACTCTGGCGACCTCCTTGTGGTGTAATGAAGTTCAGGAAGCCCTGGCATTTACCTTCTGAGATGATGCTTTTCCTAATTGATAGGAAAATATTGTCTTTTGCACTGTAATCAATGTTTCTGAAGAAGGTTTCATCGCTAGTCATGTGACTTGACGGACCTGAGTCTATGCACCAGCCGCGTAGCTTGTCGCTCTGTGTTACTTTAAAGGTGCCACTCCATGATGTGTCTGCAGTTTCCTTTGCGATTGCTTGGAATCTTTCTTTTGTGGATAGCTCTAGCTTTGACTGCTTGTCTTTCCAGATAGAACAGCCCTTTTTTTTGACTGATCCTTTTACAGTGAAAACAGGCTTTGCTTTCTTTGTTGTGCTTTGTGCTTTTGTACATCTTAAGAGCTTTGTCATCACTGTGCGTATTTTCTTTCCTTCTGTCATATTCATTCATTAATTTGCCCTTGACATATTCTAGTGTTAGAAATAAAAAAGATACATCTCTGCGCTGTGGTGGGGCGGCAGCTGACACAGATAAGTAATATACCAAACTTATAAATAATCTTAAGAAAAAGTGTGTAGCGACAGAAGTAAATGAACAGCGATGAGATGAGAATACGGTGTTTTAAATGGACAGCACATTGAAATACAGTCCAAAAAAAGTGTTATGCCCTGTACACACGATCGCACATTCCGACAAGAAAATACATCGGATTTTTTCCGATGGATGTTGGCTCAAACTTGTCTTGCATACACACGGTCACACAAAGTTGGTCGGAAATTCCGAACGTCAAGAACGCGGTGACGTACAACACGTATGACGAGGCGAGAAAAATGAAGTTCAATAGCTAGTGCTGCTCTTCTGCTTGATTCTGAGCATGCGTGGCACTTTATGTGTCGGAATTGTCTACACACGATCGGAATTTACGCAAACGGATTTTGTTGTCGGAAAATTTTAGATCCCGCTCTCAAACTCAAACAGCAGCAAACACGCACTCAGTGTAGATCGGCCATCTGTTGTAGGGAAGGCTGTTCAGCAACTCTCACCATCCAGATGTAGCTATAGTAAATAAAGCTTTCCGGGAGCCAGATGAATTCTCCATAGTGTAGTATTTATTGCAATTGTATGTTAAACGTCAAAATAAAATGAATCATAAAAACATATGACAGTGGGTGCCACTGCCGACCTGGTATCGGACAGTGGCCTGACGTCAGCCATAGTGTTTGCTCCCCGAAGCTTTTCGTCCAATAGGACGTTATCAAGGGGTCCACTTATCTGCCAGGGGATCGGCAAGGAATGAAATAAAATGTGTATGCTGTATAATAAATCCATTATATGTCATATAAATATGTTACATTGTCAGGCTACAGAATCTTTGTGGTCCACTTATATATTGGAACAGCCAATGAGACTGTAAGGTAATATTACAAGAGGATTCCATATGATATTGTTATTTATCCCAGATTTTAATCCCACCTAGTACACCTAAAGGTGTTGTTTTTATTTGTTTTAGAAATCTATGCAAAATGGTACCAACATCCCAGCTAATTTTAAAGTAGTTGTATGCCCTGGAAAAAAAAGTCATAATGAGCTAGTATGCACGGCATACTAGCTCATTCTGAAATACTTACCGTACCTTAGAACGAAGCGTCCGCACCGCCTCCCAGTCACCGCTGAGGGAGCTGACATGTTCCCTCTGCGTTTCTTCGGGGATCGCGGCTCCAGTGACGTGAGTGGCCGGAGCCATGATGACGTCACTCCCTTGCATGCACGCGGGAGTCCTCCGTTCTGGCAAGGTCTGGGAGCATCCGCCGGACCTTCAGAGCACATGCGCCACTGACGTCAGCAGCTGCATGCAAGGTGACTATCCCCTAAACCGTACAGGTTTAGGAGATATTCATATTACCTACAGGTAAGCCTTATTATTGGGCATCATTCACTGGGCATCATCTTTTCTATTTTACCAAACAATTGGGCACTATATTGTGTTTAGCCCCCTGGTCCTAAACTGCGGCTTTCATGTAAATTTAGTTTTTGGCTGGGCTGTAAACAGCTCGGATTGATTGTATAGTTTATCTGGTTTTTCCCTTATCTCCATTAGGTTGTACATTTCTCACTGTCGCCAGTAGCTGTCACTGGTACCACAGTCCAGTATGAGATAGTACAACTAGGTTGAGTTCTGAATACTTATTCTTCTTCCAGCCAGCCCGGTAGGAGGGTCTTGGCCACTGGTGCATTCTAGGAGAGGATACATATTTGGGCGGGGCCATGTGCTTGCTCTCTTGCCTCAGGCCCTCCTGGCCTGAGGATGTGCTGCTGAAGTGAGCTCTGCAAGTAGGCCTGGAAGCCTGTCTGGGGCCTACTAATCCTGAGGTGGTCCTTAGGCTGTCTTGCCCAGCGTGGAAGAAGCCAAGCCAAATAGAGAAGACCCGGGGGGATCCTTGCTGGAGAGAGCCAGGATAAGGCTTAAAGCTTCTGAAACTCATAGTTGCCAACAAAGAGAAAAAATGTATAGGGGCACTTTTTTGTCTGTAGGCGGAGTCTTGCTATAATTAGGGGGTGGGGCATTCATTTGAAGGCAGGGCATATTGTGAAAAGAAAAATGAGGTGTGCTCTGCACGCCACGGTGAAAAATGGGTGTGGTTTTCACTAAAATGGGTGTGGCTTAAAGGGGGCATGGCTCAGAAGGGGTGTGGTTAGAGTCTGAGATGAACGAGGGATGGAGGGAGAAAGTAAGGGAGAGAGAAAGAAAGAATAAAATAATGAAAGAAAGAAAGAAAGAAATAGGGAGGGAAGGAGAGAGAAAGAAGGAAAGAAAGAGGGATGGAGGGACAGTAGGCCCAGATCCTACACCACAATAGAAAAATGTGTATCCCAGAAACTTTAACAATTAGCAGATAAAGATACTTCAAACATCTGGTGTTAGCGCTTCAATCATCACGGCACCATGGTTGTGTCAGGATGATTGAAGCGCATTATTTCTATTATTACATTGTAATATAAAATGAAATAGTTCAACTCACCATAATGCAGAATCAGTGGGAGCGCTGAGCGTGTCACTTGCCACCGTCACCTGCCATCAGGTGTCCCCAGCAGAGTCCCTCCTTACATCAGGTGCCCCCAGCAGAGTCCCTCCTTACATCAGGCGCCCCCAGCAGAGTCCCTCCTTACATCAGGTGCCCCCAGCAGAGCCCCTCCCTACATCAGGTGCCCCAGCAGAGTCCCTCCTTACATCAGGTGCTCCCAGCGGAGACCCTCCTTACACCAAGTGCCCCCAGCAGAGTCCCTCCTTACATCAGGTGTCCCCAGCAGAGTCTCTCCTTACATCAGGTGTCCCCAGCAGAGTCCCTCCTTACACCAGGTGTCCCCAGCAGAGTCCATCCTTACACCAGGTGTCCCCAGCAGAGTCCCTCCTTACTATGGGTGTCCCCAGCAGAGTCCCTCCTTACATCAGTTGTCCCCAGCAGAGTCCCTCCTTACATCAGTTGTCCCCAGCAGAGTCCCGCCTTACATCAGGTGTCCCCAGCAGAGTCCCTCCTTGCACCAGGTGTCCCCAGTTACCAGTGGCATCACTAGGGTTGGTGTCACCTGGTGTGGAAAAACATGGTGTCACCCCCCCACCCACTATAGTCCTCCCACAGTACAGGCACACCTCCAGCAGTATAGATCCCCCTGACTAACCACAGCCCCCCTCCTGCAGTACAGACCCCCCTCCTGCAATATAGACCCCCTCCCGCAGTATAGATCCCCCTCCCTCAGTGCAGACCCTCCTCCCTCAGTACAGACCCCCCTCCCTCAGTATAGACCCCCCTCAGTGCAGACCCCCCTCCATCAGTACAAATCCCCCTCAGGATAAACCACCCATTCCTCCATCAGTACAGACCCCCCTGGACAAACCACCCCCTCTTCCATCAGTACAAACCCCCAGGACAACCCACCCCTCTCCATCTGCACCGACCCCCCAGTACAACCCACCCCCTCCATGTGTACCGACCCCCCCAGGACAAACCACCCCCTCCATCAGTATCAACCCCCCCAGCACAAACCACCCTCCCCATTGGTACAGACCCCCTAGGACAAATCACCCCCCATCAGTACAGCCCCCCAGGACAACCCACTCCCCTCCATATGTACAGACTCCCCTAGGACAACCCATCCCCCATCAATACAGACCCCCCAGGACAACTCACCCCCCACCATATGTACAGACCCCCCAGGACAACCCACCCCACATCAGTACAGACCCCCCTAGGACAACCCATCCCCCTCCATATGTACAGACCCCCCCAGGACAACCCACCCCCCTCCCCTCATGCACTGGGTGGTGAGCATGGGATTCAAGGTGCAGCCGCCCGGAGAGTGGCTTGCTCAGACTATCATCCGGGCGGCGCGCTTGAGACAGGAGGCACTCGCAGTGAGACAGAGCAGAGTCTAACTCAGCCAGCGCGGCGCCGGGAACCAGGGCTTTCCATCACAGGAGACAAGCTCGTGGATGCCAAAGGGGAAGAACCAAGAGGCGGAGCCTGGGTGGCAATGAAAGCGGCTGCCTCCATTTCTACTGAAAGCCGCATTCATTGCCAGCCGGGCTCCGCCTCTTGGTTCTTCATCACGAGCTGGACTTCGGTAAAATGGCGACAGAGACAGAATTAACCAGTGCCGGCCGCGGACCTCTAGAGGTGGCGGCGGTGGCAACGGCGGGTTAAAAAAATTGGGAAAACTGCGATTTCCCAGGATATTTCCCAGGAAACGGTAAGACCGGGACAGAGGTCTAAATGCCGGGAATGTCCTGGAAAATTTGGGACAGTTGGCAAGTATGTGACACTGTGAAGCTAAATCTTGTTCTACAATCTTAAAAGTGTTTTCAGTATCACCCGGTCAGCTTAAAGGTTCTGGTACTGTAAAGCTATACTTTTTCTGGATCCAAGGAGTCTATCCTAGGGGAGTAAGTGATCTGCTACTGGTATCTGAGACCCCTAACCCTCTCTCCTACTACCTTCTTTCAAGACCTACATTAAAGCGTTGAAAAGATCTAAAGTGACAGGCGTCCAATTTCTGTTTCAAACTCCCCATTATATCCATGGACTCAGCCCTGGGGTAAATGCTAGCTCGCCCCCTGCCTCTGGAGCTCACTCCCTGCCTCTAGAAGACCCAGGGGGGCGCTACATGTGTTTTTGTGCATTAAAATTAATGAAAGTGTATTTTTTCGAAAAAAAAATTGCGTTTGAAAAACCAATATATTCTTTAAAAAAACATATCATGTTTGGGGGTAATGTATCATGTTTTCTACGTAATTTTCTAGCAAGAAATACTGATTTTTACATATGTGAGAAGTGTCAGAAAAAGTCCTGGTCTTCAAGTGGTTAAGCATAGTTAGTAATAGCCTGGAATTCCACTTTAAACCCACATTCAAGTGTATTTTTCTGTCTGTGTCCTGAGACACAATAGAAAATGAGAAGAAAACTCTTCAAAGAAAAGGAAACCATTTCTAACCCAGTTATCACTTGAACAAGTGTCCTGATTGTCCGGATTGGAAGATTTCCCCTCTTTGCCTGTTTTAGTGACAGCTCCAAATTTTTGATTCTTCCTCACTTTCTGCTCCAATGACAATGCTCATCAGGTTAAATAGAGAGGGTGAATATCCTCTCTAGCTTCATATACACTTTAATGCATTTACAGTGCACATACAACATTTGGCTGCTACAGGGACACTATAGCAGTAAATCTAATACAGCAGGTGTGTTAAAGGGGTTGTTAAGGCAGTGCACACAATCACTGCCAACCCCTCTGCTAGGACAACCTGTAGTATATACTGTATGCCATTTTGTAAAATTAATCTTCTAAATACCTTATTCCTTCTCCTTGATCAGCGGTCACGTGACCGCCCATCGCTCTTTCCCTCCAATGTATGTACTAGGGAGGAGGGGCCGATATCTCCCTCTGACGTTTGCCTTGAGGGGCTAATATCTCCTTCTGACATTTGCCGGGTGGTCACGTGACCTCCCTCTGTAGTCCATACATTGGAGGAAGACAGAGGAGGAAGATATTTAGAAGATGAATTTTACAAAACGGCACTCACTATATACTATAGGTTATCCTGGGGGGGCAGTGATTGTGAGCAGTAATGTTTGCACTGCTTAGAATGGTGATAGGAGGGGAGGGGCGGCTCACACACAGAGCTGTTAGGCAGGGAGGGGAGGGGGAGGAGGACAGAGGAGGACACAGGAGAGCAGGGGATGACGGAGGCACGTAAACTGACTATGGTGTCAGGGCTCAGCAGCCATGATTAACCGTGGTCAGTTTACAGGGGGGAGGACATAGCCAGGCAGGATCAGCCAGGTATTTCATGTGATAGAAGGGGCCAAATTACACGTCACAAGCACTGTGCTGTTATTCATCATTTAAAAGGAACAGGATCTTTTTTTTTTATTGGGTTGAACTTGAAGACCAGGCCTTTTCTTGAGCGTTTTGTTTAAAAGTTTAAATTAGTATTTTTTACTAGAAAATTACTTAGAACCCCCAAACATTATATATTTTCTTTTGGCAGAGACCCTAGAGAATAAAATGGCAATCATTGCAATATTTTATGTCACACTGTATTTGAGCAGCGGTCTTTCAAATGCAATATTTTGGGAAAAAATACATTTTAATGAATGAAAAACTAAACACAATAGTTACCCCAATTTTGATTGTATAATGTGAAAGATGATGTTATGCCGAGTAAATAGATACCTAACATGTCATGCTTTAAAATTGCGTATATTCAAGGAATGGCGACAAACTACAGTACTTAAAAATCTCTATAGGCGAAGCTTTAACATTTTTTACAGGTTTATTGTTTAGAGTTGCAGAAGAGGAATGATCGGTCTAATGATTCCGGTAATACCTCACGTGTGTTGTTTGAACACTGTTTACATATGCTTGCGTGACTTACGTATACGTTCACTTCTGCGCGCAAACACGGAGGGATGGGGTGCTTAAATTCTTTTTTTTTTCTTGTTTATTTGACTTTTTATTTTTACACTGTCCCCTTTTTTTTCATTACTTCTATTCCTATTCTGTGTAAACTTCCCTTGTAATAGAAAAAAGGATGACAGGTCCTCGTTATCGAGAGATCTGGTTTCAAAAAGACCTCAGATCTCTCATTTACCTTTAAAAGCAAAAGAAAAATCGAATTATTTATTATGGTCCAGGAACCCTAAGTGAAGTCAGACATCACTCTGGTCCTCCAAGGGTATAGAGACGAGTGGTGGCTATCTTGGTCTCACTTGTCTTCCTGCTCAGCTAACAGCCACATCGGATTGTTCTTGGGCTTTATCAATGGCTCTGGTAAGCCCAGGAATGACCGAGAAGTGTCGGGGGGCTGCTTCTAAAAGTGATCCTGTGGTGAATCCGCCCGCGGGACCACTTTTATCTTGCAGAGAATTGGCCATAGTAAAAAACGATACCGGGGTTATGGCAGCTATAACACCGGTATTTAACGTCAAAGTAATGACGTATTTTTACTATGGGCTCACCTAAAAAATAAAAATCTGCTCAGCTTTTGCATCATCACTTACAAGTTAATCAAAGAAGGATATTGTGCTAAGAGCCGTGAAGAGGTGAGAGGTTGGAGGGTATAATGTTCCATGGGAATGTGAGCCTGTGTGGCAAAGGACCAAGGCTCCTTTACCTGTCTGACAGGTAACAATTACAGAGTAATAGCTGGAATGTGTTTGCGAAGGCCCAACACCCAGTACTTGGTTTACATGGAGGGCAGGTGTGGGCTACAAAGGCTGAAATCGGTACATACATGCACAGCATTCCAGGAAGCAAAAGTCTCTGAACACACAAGAATAGCTGCAGGGAAAAAGGCTGGGTGGAAATATAGGAAGCGCATGACATTCTATATATACTGTGTATTCCGTATCCTTTTATATACGTTAAACCTAAAACGAAATAGCTCCCGCCTCTTAAAAAGGAACTCCAAAACTCATCATCTAGTAAAAAATATGCAAACTGGGGAGTTTTTTTTACTATGTTTGTATTTGGTTTCAGATCGGAATGATCCATTATGGGTCGAGAACAGGAAAAGAAGCTTATGACGTACAGTATCTGTTAGTTTTGGACACCAGGTAGCCATTTCACACAATGAAGTTCGTGCTAAATATAGCAACTCCGCACCGTTCTCTTCTGTTGATTAGGGATTTGTTCCCATTCTCTGGTGGGTGCAATGAAAGCTTTAGTATAAACGCTACAAAATTTGATAGGTACATAGCCTGGGATTCCAATGAGTTCACCCTGGTAAGATTTCCCCTTTAACTTTGGGGGTAGCTTTAGACATTTAAAATGTTACTAGACCCAGGAGCCTGCATTCTCTATATCTGGTCTCCCACAGTATACAGAACATGGAAATGCAATTAAAAAAATATAAACTGCTAAATACCCTTTCTCATCAACAGTATATAGCAGTCTTGTGACTTCTGTCAGTGTCTGGTTAAAGCTTGTAGGAGGAGTTTTCATTCTCCCCTGATTGACCTATGAGGCTGCAGCACCCCTGACCCTCTGTCTGGACAGTGCTGATTGGCCCTGTGCTGATCACATGCACTCTCCCAAGAAAAAAACAACTCTCTAGCAATACACACCAAACTGAGCATGTGCAGAGTTTCCCCAAGGCTCTGTATTATCGGGAAATATATTGGGGACAGTGAAAGAATGGGAGGATCAGAGAGACCGGATCAAACAACCTTTTTACACAATGCAGAGGATTAACCCCTTACAGTGAGGGGAAAAAAAATTGATTCGCTGCTGATTTTGTACGTTTGCCCACTGACAAAGAAATGATCCACTCCAGGACCTTAACCGGTTCAATACAGGGCAATTTCACCCCCTTCCTTCCCAGGCCAATTTTTAGTTTTCAGCGCTGTCGCACTTCAAACGTCAATTGCGCGGTCGTGCGACGTTGTACCCAAAAAAAATTGACGTCCTTTTTTCCCCACAAATAGAGCTTTCTTTTGGTGGTATTTGATCGCCTCTGCGGTTTTTATTTTTTGCGCTATAAACAAAAGAAGAGCGACAATTTTGAAAAAAACACAATATTTTTTACTTTTTGCTATAATAAATATCCCAATTTTTTTTTTAAAAAACTAATTTTTTCCTCAGTTTCGGCCGATAAGTATTCTTCTACATATTTTTGGTAAAAAAAATCGCAATAAGCGTATATTGATTGGTTTGCGCAAAAGTTATAGCGTCTACAAAATACGGGATAGATTTGTGGCGTTTTTAAAAAAAAATATTTATTTATTTTTTTAGCGCCGATCGCGATTTTTTTTCATGACTGCGACATTATGGCGGACACATCGGACACTTTTGACACTTTTTTGGGACCATTCACATTTATACAGCGATCAATGCTATAAAATTGCATTGATTACTGTGTAAATGTGACAGGCAGTGAAGGGGTTAACCACTAGGGGGCGGGGAGGGGTTAATATGTTTCCTAGGGAGTGATTACTAACTGTAGGGGGAGGGGACGTACAAGGGGAGGAGACCGATCAGTGTTCCTCCGTTCTGGGAACACAGATCGCTCTCCTCAGAGCTGACAGGCTGTGGATCTGTGTGTTTACACACACAGATCAACATGCCGGTCCGGTTAACCGGCAATCGCGGGTGCCCGGCGGACATCGCGGCCGCCGGGCACACGCACCGGGTCCCGAGGAACGCGGCGGGCGCGCGCGCGCGCGCTCCCGGCGGCGCGCGCGCGCCCCCTAGGCGGCCGGGAATCCCAGGGCGTCATATGACGCCCACCCAGGATGGGAGATCCCATCTGTGGACGTCATATGACTATGGGCGGGTAGGGAAGTGGTTAATGTGCTTCTTCTTAAGCCACTCCTTTGTTGCCTTGGCTGTGTGTTTTGGGTCATTGTCATGCTGGAATACCCATCCCCGACCCATTTTCAATGCCCTGGCTGAAGGAAGGAGGTTCTCACCCAAAATTTGAAGATACATGGCCCCGTCCATCATCCCTTTGATGAGGTGAAGTTGTCCTGTCCCCTTAGCAGAAAAATACCCCCAAAGCATAATGTTTCCACCGACATGTTTTACGTTGACGATGGTGTTCTTGGAGTCATAGGCAGCATTTCACCTCCTCCAAACACCGCGAGTTTATGCCAAAGAGCTGAATTTTGGTCTCATCTGACCACAAAACTTTCACCCAGTTCTCCTCTGAATCTTTCAGATGTTCATTAACAAACTTCAGACGGGCCTGTACATGTGCTTTCTTGAGCAGGGGGACCTTGCGGGCGCTGCAGGATTTCAGTCCTTTACAGTATAGTGTGTTACCAATTGTTTTCTTGGTGGCTATGGGTCCCAGCTACCTTGAGATCATTGACAAGATTCTCCCGTGTAGTTCTGGGCTGATTCCTCACCGTTCTCGTGATTGAAACTCCACAAGGTGAGATCTTGCATGGAGCCCCAGAACGAGGGAGATTGACAGTTATTTTGTGTTTCGCACAAACTGTTGCCACCCTCTCACGAAGCTGCTTGGCGATTAGTCTTGTAGCCCATTCCAGCCTTGTGTAGGTCTACAATCTTGATCCTGACATCCTTGGAGAGCTCTTCGGTTTTGACCATGGTGGAGAGATTGGAATCTGATTTATTGATTGCTTCTGTGGACAGGTGTCTTTTATACAGGTAACAAGCTAAGATTAGGAGCACTCCCTTTAAAAGAGTGCTCCTAAGCTCAGCTCGTTACCTGAATAGAAGACACCTGGGAGACAGAAATCTTGCTGATTGATAGGGGATCAAATACTTATTTCACTCATTAAAATGCAAATCAATTTATAACTTTTTTGAAATGCATTTTCTGGATATTTTTGTTGTTATTCCATCTCACTGTTAAAATAAACCGACCATTAAAATTATAGACTGATCATTTCTTTGTCAGTGGGCAAATTTACAAAATTAGCAGGGGATCAAATACTTTTTTCCCTCACTGTAGGTTCTACAGTGAGTATAACAAGCATGATTTACTGCATATGCAGACTGATTTTACTGTTATGGGTTTAGTAATGCCGCGTACACACGAGCGGACTTTACGGCGGACTTTGCCCGGCGGATTTTTCGACGTACTTTCCGACGGACTTTCTGAATGAACGGACTTGCCTACACACAATCCACCAAAGTCTGTCGAATTCGTACGTGATGACGTACGACCGGACTAAAACAAGGAAGTTCATAGCCAGTAGCCAATAGCTGCCCTAGCGTGGCTTTTTAGTCCGTCGAACTAGCATACAGACGGCGGACTTTTCGACCGGACTCGATTTCAACGGATAAATTTTAAACAAGTTTCAAATCTAATTCCGTCCAACTTTTGAGAAAACAAAGTCCGCTGGAGCCCACACACATCGAATTGTCCGACGAAATCCAGTCCGCCGGGCAAAGTCCGCCGTAAAGTCCGCTCGTGTGTACGCGGCATTACACTTAAACCACTTCCCGCCTGGCCCATAGCCAGGAAGTGGTTCAGTTATTCTGACAGGGCATCATATGATATCCAGCAGGATAAGCCGCGATTGTGCGCCCACGGTGGCACGCAGAACAGCGATCGGTGGTGTGGTGTGACACACTGCATCTCCAATCATGGTAAAGAGCCTCTGACGGAGGCACTTTACCATGTGATCAGCTGTGACCAATCACAGCTGATCACAGCGTGAACCAGGAAGTGCCGGTAATCAGCTTTTCTCGGTTCGAGCTGACAGGGAGAGCCAATCGGCGGCTCTGCTTTTAGAAGCGGGGGTGTGCACTGATATTCAGCACATTGATTATCAGTGCAGCCCCATCCGAGGTGCCCACCACAATACCAATCAGTGCCCATAAGCTGCCAGTCAGTTCCCACTCAAATCGCCAATCAGTGCCCAACAAAGTGCCAATCAGTGCCCATCAGTTATGCCTGTCAGTGCCCTTAACAGATGCCCATCAGTAATGCCTGTCAGTACCTCCTCATCAGTGCTGCCTATCAGTGCCATCTATTAGTGCCCATCAGTGCTGCCTAGCAGTGCCCATCAGTGCCACCTATCAGTGCCCATCAGTGCTGCCTATCAGTGCCCATAATTGCCACCTATCAGTGCCACCTATTAGTGCCCATCAGTTCTGGCGCAACTACCTGTTTTTCCCGCCCCCTACCCCAAGTGTAAACAAGCCTTTAGCAGCAAAGACAAGTTTAGTTCAGCTCAAGAACGTAATTATAATGAGTTTGCAATGGGCCATTCCCGGAGTACATGGCACAGCAGGAAAGTAACCCAGCATCAGACCTATACGGGCACTGTTGCGAGGATCATTCTACCGGCACACTGCCTGACGTGTTGTTTTCAGCATCATCTGCTGCCATTACAATAGACACCATGACCATGCAGTCAAAATTCACAGGATCCACTGCCAATCTACAAAAGCTTAGGGGGTGAGAGGGATGGTGGAGCCAGCTCTCACTCTTCGTCCCCAGATTTTCCTTTTACAATAACTATAGTATTTGGTGTACAGTTGTGTTCAAAAGTTTGCATCCCCTGGCAGAAATAATGAAATTTTGGCATTGATATTGAAAATATGACTGATCATGAACCAAAATCTTTTATTGAAGGCTAGTGATCATATAAAGCCATTTATTATTACATAGATGTTTGGCGCCTTTTTAAATCATAATGGTAGCAGAAATCACCTAAATGGCCCTGATCAAAAGTTTCCATACCCTGGAATGTTTGGCCTTGGTACAGACACACAAGGCAACACACAGGTTAAAATGGCAAAGTTTAATTTGCCACATCTGTGTTTTTTTAGATTGCAATTATTGTCTGTGTTTAAATAGTCAATGAGTTTGTTAGCTCTTTGTTAGCTCTCATGTGGATGCACTTAGCAGGCCAGATACTGAGCCATGGGGAGCACAAAATAACTGCCAAAAGACCTGCCTAACAAAGTAATGGAACTTTATAAACATGGAAAAAAATCTAAAAAGATATCCAAAGCCTTGAATATGATAGTCAGTACTGTTCAATCACTTACTAGGAAGTGGAAAATTCAGGGATCTCTTGATACCAAGCCAAGGTCAGGTAGACCAAGTAAAATTGCAGCCACATCTGCCAAAAGAATTGTTCGGGATACAAAGAAAAACCTATAGGTAACCTCAGGAGAAATACAGGCTGCTCTGGAAAAAGATGGTGTGGTTGTTTCAAGCAGCACAATGAGACGTTACTTGACCAAAAATGAGCTTCATGGTCGAGTTGCCAGAAAAAAGCCTTTAATGTGCCAATACCCCAAAAAGCCGGGCTACAATATGCCAGCCAACACCTTGACATGCCTCACAGCTTCTGGCACACTGTAATCCAGAGTGACAAGACCAAAATAGAGCTTTATGGTCACAACCATAAGCTCTATGATTCTAAAGGGGCCAACAAGGCCTATAGCGACAAGAATACTATCCCCACTGTGAAGCATGGTGGTGGCTCACTGTTTTGGGGGGATGTGAGATCTAAAGGCTCTAAAATTGATGGCAAGATGAATGCAGCATGTTATAAGAAAATACTGGCAGACAATTTGCATTCTTCCGGATGAAAAACTGCGCGCGGGACGCTCTTGGACTTTCTGGTACGACATTGGCCCTAAGCACAAGGCCAAGTTGATCCTCTAGTGGTGACAGCAGAAAAAGATGAAGGTTCTGGAGTGGCCATCACAGTCTCCTGACCTTAATATCATGAAGCTACTCTGGGGAGATCTCAAACGTGCGGTTCATGCAAGACGACCAAAGACTTTGCATGACCCAGAGGCATTTTGTCAAGACAAATGGGCAGTTATACCACCTACAGGAATTCAGGGCCTCATAAACAACTAATACAAACAAATTGCACACTGTCATTGATTCTAAAGGGGATAATACAGGCACTAAGGATGCAGACTTTTGAACAGGGCTCATTGTATATGTTTATTTGTCGCCATGTTTTGTTTTATGATTGTGCCATTCTATTATGACCTAAAGGGAAAGAATATGAACCCCATAAAAAAAGTGTTTTGCTTGCTCATTCATGTTTTCTTTATAAATGGTACATACTCATCATGTCTCCAAGGGTATGCAAACTTTTGAGCACAACTGAATGTATTATACTGACTCTGCTATCCAATATTCAGCCCCCTATAATTTTTAACTCCAAGTTAGAATTATTTTACTGAGTAGTATACAGGTTATGTGTATTCAAAGACATTTAAAACTTCCTACCTGCAGCTTATGTTTGCACTTTGTCAGGGTTGGGCTCAGCCCTTCCTCCCTCTGAGCTGGTCACTCAGCTGTCGGCTAATTGCCAGCTCCTATCTCTCCACAGTGACTCACTTGTTGATGATATCCTGCTCATCAGTCCTGCCTACTTAAGCCGTCCAGCCCAAATGATCTCTGGCTTCACCTTGGTTAACATCACAGAGACTATCTCCTGCGTTCCTGTTAAAAACTTGCTTGGCTGACATTCCTTCTGGCTCCAGATCCTGCTTGCTGTTCCACTACGCTGATCGCTGGCTTCCAGACTTTCTGGCTTGTCTGACTATCCGTTCTGGTTACCGAACTTTGGCTATGTTTTGAATACATTTGTTCTATTTACTTTTATTATTAAACAAGTGTGATTTAACTGTACTTCTGTCTTGGCCTGATTCATGGTTTCTGACACACCTGCATTTGATGTGATCATCTAGTTTCATGGTGTCATTTGTTGACTTGTATAATATATCTTCACATTCTTTTCTCAGCAGTTCCTGTTTGTCTTTAAACACGAGGCATGTGGTATGGCACTGAATATGTTAATGCATGATCTCTGTCAGTAGTTTAAGAACTGACACTTCCTGTGAATAAACTACACATACCACAATCCCTGGGTTTTCAACTAGTGTTCTGCAAGTGCAGTATTTAGATCTGAAAGACACAAGCAGCCAGAGCATTGATGGGAAGAGACATATTTTCATTACATCAACACTCCCACATTTGTGATGCAACACAGAAGAAATGATGAAACATGGATTGTGACCCGGGGCAAGAAGCTGTCTGTCCCTTTGGTAAATAGGGACAAGCTAGTTGAATGAATACATGGACATAGGGAAATCGATCAGCCATGACACTACAAACTGCAGCTCCAACGCGTGAGCCCAACATTGCAAGGTAAGGCAAACAAATGACACAGGGAACATGACTAAAGTGTACACTGCATACTATTTAAGCATATTGCTCTATACATTATTCATGAGGAATGCTGTTGGGAAGGAATGAGAACTTGGATAATACTCCCATCCAGGTATTTAGATATCAGACCCAATCATCTAGCCAATTAATGGTAAGAACAGATTTCTGTGAGCTAAATTGTACAATGCAAGATGTGCTATGGTGTTGTATTAATTGCTCAGTGTGGTAAAAGTGGAATGTTCCTAAAGGACATAGTTTAGTGACTGCAAAGGAAGTTGCTGCTGTTTGAACAGGGAGGAGGAAGATATATATTCAGTATATAATACACAGAATGGGGATGATTGACTAAAGGCAAATAGACTGCAGTTGCACTCTTCAAGTGCAGCTGCTCCAGAGCTTAGTAAATAAGGTAAAGCTTCACTTTGGAAAGAAAACCAAATCACTTGCAAGGAAAATTTAAAAAAAAAAGCATTTTTGCTTGCGCATGATTGGATGATGGAAGTCAGCAGAGATTCTGTTCATTTACTTTGCAAAGTGCATCTTCTATTTGCCTTTAGTAAATCAACCCCAATGTGCCACTGACTTTGGGTCCACTCTAAACAATGTCTAGACATATGTGCAGCCGCGGTTCACAGCATGGGGTCTGGTGCATTTTTGTACACTGGTTAAGGTGCGATTCAGGTCCGAATTTTTGCCTGAATTCGCATCTGTACAGGACCCAAAAACGCACAGGACCCTTTTGCAATTCAGACCATGGCCACCTTGGATACAAGTATACCGACTCCATGAGAGCCAGTCATACTCGCCTGTCATACGAATTGGATGCGGAGAAACACACATCCAATTTTCATATATGTGAACCCAGCCTCAATGATGAAATATCCCAGTGCAACCAGACCAACATAGCTCATTGGTACTTGGAATCAATTCTCCCCAGAGAGACCAAAGGTTGCAATTGTGCAGCTATCAAATATACCCACAAGGTTTAAGGTTACAAGGTCTACCATTTTCTTCAGGACTTCAATACTTCCCAATTTAATTCTAGGTAGACATTTTTTTTACAGATCAGCTCTTTAAAATAGCCATAGATATTATTACTATTAAATTATTATACAAGATTTATATAGCGCCAACAGTTTACACAGAGCTTTAAAATATAAGGTCAGACAGCACAATTACAATACATTTTAATACAGTAGGAATCAGAGGGCCCTGCGCGTTAGAGCTTACAATCAAAGAGAATCTAGCAGCAGCTGCCCTGAATATTCACTATCGCCACACTGATCCTCCTCCCGGCCAATCAGGAAGCCAGTCTTGAGACCCGTCACCCAATTAGCTGAAAGGACAGGCGATCCTATTGGACTCTTAGGAGGAGGAGGAAGGAGCTGCGTGGCCGAAACCTAGAAGGAGAGGTCACAGGAGCCGCTGCCCGCAACCCACCTGCTGCCCACCGCCGAAGCCGAGGAGGAGGGGACACAGGAGCCGCCACCTGCTGCCCTCCACCAAAGCCAAGGAGGAGAGGACACAGAAGCCGCTGCCCACATTTCCCCCGCTGCCCGCTGCCGAAGTCGAGCAGGAGAGGACACAGGAGCCGCTCCCTGCAACCCGCCCACTGCCCTCCGCCGAAGCCGAGGAGGAGAGGACACAGAAGCTGCTGCCTGCAACCCATCCACCGCCATTTTGAGGAGGAGAGGACACAGGGGCCACTGCCCGCAACCCGCCTGCTGCCCACCGCCGAAGCCAAGCAGGAGGGGATACAGGAGCTACCGCCCGCTGCCCTTTCACCGAAGCCAAGGAGGAGAGGACACAGGAGCCGCTGCCCACATTTCCCCCGCTACCCGACACCGAAGTCAAAGAGGAGAGGACACAGGAGCCACTCCCTGCAACCCACCCGCGGGCCGCCGCCAAAGCCCAGGAGGAGAGGACACAGGAGCCACTGCCTGCAACCCGCCCACTGCCCTCCACCGAGGAGGAGAGGACACAGGAGCCGCTGCCTGCAACATGCCTGCCGCTGAAGCTGAGGAGGAGAGGACACAGGAGCTGCTGCCTGCAACACGCCTAGCGCTGATGCCGAGGAGGAGAGAACACAGGAGCCGCTGCCCGCAACCCGCCCGCCGCCCGTAGGAGCCCACAAGCCGCCCACCACCTAGACGGGGTAAGTTCCAGGGAGGGGAGGTGCCATCGACTGACCAAACGGGGGTGGTGGTGATTGTTTACCCCCCCAAAAAAAACACCGGCCGCCACTGGATTCTAGATATTAGATGAAATTATTCTACTGAGATTTGGACATTTAGAGAGATGTCTGTGGGGTACCACAAAGTTTCCCAGTGGGCCTGTATCCAGACACCCCTAAATATGAATGGATGATGGCATCCTTCCATTTACAGTATTTGTAACCACCAAGAGAGATATTGTATAGTATCTGTATTTTTGTAGAGCTTCAACTGGACTATACAGTCTGTTGATCAACATCAGCAATAATCACATGCTTCATGAGTTGCAGAGTCTTGTGAATCCTCACAAGAGGATAAATAAAAAGGCAAACATAAAATATAAAAGGCAAACATAAAAGATAAAATAATCACAATTCATACATACTGCCCTTCAGGTCTGTTTCTATTGCCCTGCTGCCTTAGGTACACATCTGTGAGATTGCCCTATGGTAATTAATGGTACCCTCAGTCTTCTGTTCTTGAAAAGGGTTGGGTTGTGCACACATGAGCGACCACTTCCTCAAAGCTTTGGGCAACACTACATGCTTGTATGATCAGCATACATGTTTATGAGCCAAGCAGATGAAAGAAACTTTAGTCCAAAAGCCAATGAATGTCTTATCTTCTAAAATCTATCTAAGATCTATGGCTACCTTTATTGTTGGTCTGCCTATTACACCACTTTCTGTTTTTAGATGCACTAATAGATAAATTAAATTGATATGAGGAAGTTCAAAGCAAAAGCACACAGTCTGGTGTTATGTGGAGCTTTGCATAAATGAGCTTGTTATGCTTTAAGCCAGGGGTCTCCAAACTTTTCAGTACAAGGGTCAAATTGTGATTATCTGCATACAATCACTATTGACAGATCTATGCAATCTTACCACACTCAATTGAATCTCTAGCTCCTGAAGAAGCGTTCTGTGTAACGCGAAACATGTAGAGCAACTAGAGAACACCTCACCGTGGATTACCAAACCTGCTGCATCTTGTCTGCTATAATTATGTGCTTGCCTACTGTTCAAGTTTCAGGGGAAGTATTTCTCCTATATATGGACTAAGCGATATATGTATACGTTTATAGCCTTCTTTATGCTACATAAATTTGCAGGATAAGATCCATACGGTGTATTATTACTAGGATTTACATCTAGCCTGAAGTGTTTTTAAACAATCTATGTGTGTCCATTGTCTTTTATAATTTTCTAATAAAATACCCCTATTAAATATATTTTTTGTAGTGTAATACTATTGTGCCCTTAAAGTCCCATGCCTAGAGTTTCCTTATCTACAATCAGATTTATAATACAATGAAATAAATAAAGGAATAAATACATATTACTTGGATCTTTTTTGGGAATCAGCATGATGTAATCAAGAAAAAAAGAGAAAGAATTTCAGTAAAACAAAGCAAAGCCCACCTTTACATCAGGGTTCCCATTAAAATCCCTCCTTACATTATTATTATTATACAGGATTTATATAGCGCCGACAGTTTACGCAGCGCTTTACAACATTAGGGCAGGCAGTACAATTACAATACAATTCAATACAGGAGGAATCAGAGGGCCCTGCTCATTAGAGCTTACAATCTAGGAGGGAGGGTCAAGTTATACAAAAGGGTAATAGCTGTGGGGATGAGCTAATAGAGAAAATAATGCAGTTGTTAGATGGAGGCAGGATAGGCTTCTCTGAAGAGGAAAGTTTTCAGGGATCGCCTAAAAGTGGATAAATTTGGAGACAGTCTGACAGATTGGGGTAGGGAATTCCAGAGGATGGGTGAGGCTCGGGAGAAGTCCTGGAGGAGGATATGGGAGGAGGTGATGAGGGAGCTAGAGAGCAGGAGGTCTTGGGAGGAACGGAGAGGGCGATTAGGTTGGTATTTTGAGACTAGGCTAGTGATGTAGCTGGGGGCAGAGTTGTGGATGGCTTTGTAACTTATTGTTAGTATTTTGAATTTAATTAGTTGGGAGAGTGGTAGCCAATGGAGGGATTGGCAGAAAGGGGTAGCAGACACTGAGTGATTTGTAAGATGGATGACTCTGGCAGCAGCATTCATGATGGACTGAAGGGGGGATAGTCTATTTAAAGGTAAGCCAATGAGGAGGGAGATGCAGTAGTCAAGGCGAGAGATAACCAGGGAGTGAATTAGGAGCTTTGTGGTTTCATTGGTTAGAAAGGGACGTAGTTTAGAGATGTTGAGGAGGTTGAGGCAGCAAGCTTTGGAAAATGAATGATGTGGGGCCGAAAGGAGAGTTCAGAATCCAGGATAACACCTAGCACCCTGACATGTGGGGACGGGTGGATGGTTTTGCCATTGCTCTTGACAGACAAGTCAGGGGAAGAGGCACGTGGGGGAAGAAATATTATAAGCTCGGTTTTGGACAAGTTGAGTTTGAGGAAGTGGTGTGACATCCATACAGATATGTCGGTTAGTAAGTTAGTGATGCGTGAGGAGACTGATGGAGTGAGTTGAGGGGTGGAGAGATAGATTTCTGTGTCATCAGCATAGAAATGATATTGAAAGCCGTGAGAGGCTATCAGCTGACCCAGGGAAGAGGTGTAGATTGAAAATAAAAGAGGTCCAAGAACTGAACCTTGGGGGACCCCGACAGAGAAGGGAAGAGGAGTGGAGGAAGTAGAATTGTAAGTGACACTGAAGGTGCGTTGGGATAGGTAGGATGAGAGCCACTGAAGAGCACAGTCACGGAGACTGAGGGAGTAAAGTTTTTTAAAGGAGGAGGGGGTGGTCAACCGTGTCAAAGGCAGCTGAAAGATCCAGAAGTAGGAGTACAGAATAGTGTCTGTTGGTTTTTGCAGTTAGAAGGTCATTTGTGAGTTTTAAAAGAGCCGTTTCTGTGGAGTGTTGAGGGCGAAATCCAGGTTCAAGGGGATCAAGAAGGTTGTTTTTAATGAGGTGGTCACTCAGTTGGTTGTAAACCAGGCGTTCAAGGAGTTTAGAGGAAAAGGGGAGCAAGGAGATAGGGCGTAGGTTGTTAAGATTGGTAGGGTCCAAGGACGGCTTTTTAAGTATGGGGGTGACCAGTGCATGTTTTAGAGCATTGGGGAAGATGCCAAAGGAGAGGGAGAGATTGAAGATGTGGGTTAGAGAGTGTAGGATGGAGTCAGAGAACGACCGTAGCATTTGAGAGGGAATAGGGTCCAGGGGACAGGTGGTTAGGTGGGCGATAGAAAGGAGTTTAGCAACTTCATCTGTAGTAGCAGATTTGAATAGGGGGAGTGTCAGTTGTACCTGTTGACATGGGGTCTTAGCTGGGGGAGATACCTGTAGAGTGGAGATTTCATCACGGATTGTATCAATCTTGTTTTTGAAGTGATTAGCGATCTCCTGGGCAGTAAGTCAGTGGGTGGAGGCGGTGGAGGACAAAGTAGAGAGTTGAAGGTAGAGAAGAGTTTACGGGGACTGGATGAGAAGGTGTTAATAAGAGTTGTAAAATAGGTTTGCTTGGCAGTGTGGAGGAAAGAATAGTATTTTTGGAGGGCAGATTTGTATTGGTTGAAGTCTTTGAGAGACTTATGCCGCGTACACACGGTCGGACTTTCTAGAAAGCTAGGTCCGACGTACTTGCCGCCAGACTTCCGGCGGACTACCGCCGGACTTTCTGAACGGCCGGACTTGCCTACACACGGCCGGACTTTCCGGAATCCGGTCTTCCCGACGGACTTTCAGAACGAACGGACTTTCCCACACACGGACAAGTCCGTTCATTTTGAACGTGACTTTGGTACGACGGGACTAGAAAAGGAATTCAATCTCGCCGCTTTTTTTGGCGAGATTGAAACCTTGCGAGCCCCGTCACAGGCCCTTAGGTCTGGTATGGATTATAAAGGGGAACCCCTACGCCGAAAAAACGGCGTGGGGTCCCCCTAAAATCCATACCAGACCCCGATCCGAGCACGCAGCCTGGCCGTTCAGGAAAGGGGCTGGGGACGAGCGAGCGCCCCCCCCTCCTGAACCGTACCAGGCCGCATGCCCTCAACATGGGGGGTGGGTGCTTTGGGGGAGGGGGCGCCCCCCCCCAAAGCACCTTGTCCCCATGTTGATGAGGACAAGGGCCTCTTCCCGACAACCCTGGCCGTTGGTTGTCGGGGTCTGCGGGCGGGGGCTTATCGGAATCTGGGAGCCCCCTTTAATAAGGGGGCCCCCAGATCCCGGCCCCCCACCCTATGTAAATGAGTATGGGGTACATGGTACCCCTACCCATTTACCTAGGTAAAAAGTGTCAGTAATAAAACACAACACAGGTTTTTAAAATAATTTATTAAACAGCTCCGGGGGGGGGTCTTCTTCTGTCTTCGGGGGTCCCTCCGGTTCATCTTCTCCCGGCGTCCGGTTGGTTCTTCTCCGCTCTCCGGCCTCTTCTCCCGGTGTCCCAGGTCTTCGGCCGGCCCCTCCGCTTTCTTCAGGTAGCTCTATTGCCAGCGGAGGTCCGGACTTCTGGGCTTCTTGGCTTCTTGTGTTCTCTTCTCTTCTCTTCCCCCAGATGTTGACACGACGCTCTCTCCGGCTGGACTGGTCTCTGAGGGCTGCGTTGTGACTTATATAGGCGGAGACCCCGCCCCCATATGATGTCACAGTCCCTGGGCATGCTGGGACTGTGACGTTTTAGGGGGCGTGGTCGACCATGCCCCCTAAAACGTCACAGTCCCAGCATGCCCAGGGACTGTGACATCATATGGGGGCGGGGTCTCCGCCTATATAAGTCACAACGCAGCCCTCAGAGACCAGTCCAGCCGGAGAGAGCGTCGTGTCAACATCTGGGGGAAGAGAAGAGAAGAGAACACAAGAAGCCAAGAAGCCAAGAAGCCCAGAAGTCCGGACCTCCGCTGGCAATAGAGCTACCTGAAGAAAGCGGAGGGGCCGGCCGAAGACCTGGGACACCGGGAGAAGAGGCCGGAGAGCGGAGAAGAACCAACCGGACGCCGGGAGAAGATGAACCGGAGGGACCCCCGAAGACGGAAGAAGACCCCCCCCCCCGGAGCTGTTTAATAAATTATTTTAAAAACCTGTGTTGTGTTTTATTACTGACACTTTTTACCTAGGTAAATGGGTAGGGGTACCATGTACCCCATACTCATTTACATAGGGTGGGGGGCCGGGATCTGGGGGCCCCCTTATTAAAGGGGGCTCCCAGATTCCGATAAGCCCCCGCCCGCAGACCCCGACAACCAACGGCCAGGGTTGTCGGGAAGAGGCCCTTGTCCTCATCAACATGGGGACAAGGTGCTTTGGGGGGGGGGGGCGCAGGGCGCCCCCCTCCCCCAAAGCACCCACCCCCCATGTTGAGGGCATGCGGCCTGGTACGGTTCAGGAGGGGGGGGCGCTCGCTCGTCCCCACCCCCTTTCCTGAACGGCCAGGCTGCGTGCTCGGATCGGGGTCTGGTATGGATTTTAGGGGGACCCCACGCCGTTTTTTCGGCGTAGGGGTTCCCCTTTATAATCCATACCAGACCTAAGGGCCTGGTATGCCCCGCGCTCGCCGCAATAGGAAGATTTGTTTTTCCTATTGCAGCGAGCGCGAGATGCAGTAACCTGCTCCTCCGTCATATCTGGTCCTTCGGACTAGCATACAGACGAACGGGCTTTCCGTCAGGAACTGAGTCCGGCGGAGGTACGACGTAAAGATTTGAAGCAGGCTTCAAATCTAAAGTACGTCGGATTTCCGCAAAAATCCGACCGAAACGGTCCGTCGGAAGTCCGATGGAGACCACACACGGTCGGACTATCCGCCGGACTTTGTCCGGCGGCGTCCGTCGGACTTTTGCAGGTGAAAAGTCCGACCGTGTGTACGCGGCATTAGTCTTGTGCCACAGACGCTCAAGAGCGCGACTGCGTTTTTTGAGAATTTTAGTGTCATCTGTTTGCCAGGGTTGTAGGGGTCGAGGCCCGATTCTGCGTGTACTGAGGGGAGCGAGCTTGTCCAGGGTGGAGGACAGGGATTTATTGTAGATTGATGTGGCTTGGTTGGGGCAGGACAGGGGAGAGACTTTGTCATAGATGTGATCAGTAGCAGAATAGAGGAGAGAGGAGTTGAAGTTGCGAAAGTTTCTATGGGTGATGGTTAGGCGATTGGAGGGAAAGGTGGTGGAAGACAGGGGTAGAGAGAAACTAATAAGGTGATGGTCGGAGAGAGGAAAAGGATTGTTTGAGAAGTTGCATGGGGTGCATAGGTAGGAGAATACGAGGTCAAGGGTGTTGCCATCAGAGTGAGTAGAAGCCTGTACCCATTGCTTCAGGTCAAATGAAGAGGTCAGACTAATGCCTTGTACACACAAGCAGACTTTCCAGCAGACTTGGTCCGACGGTCTTTCCACCGGACTTTCCGGCGGACTACCTGAACGGACGGACTTGCCTACACACGACTGGACTTTCTGGCAGGCTAGGTCCGATTGTCTTTCCGACGGACTTTCGCCAGAGTTACGGTGGACTTTCAGAATGAACGAACTTGCCCACGCACGGACAAGTCCATTCATTTTGAAAGTGACTCGGGTACGACGGGACTAGAAAAGGAAGTGAATCTCGCCGCTTTTATCGGCGAGATTGACACCTTGCGAGCCCCGTTGCGGGGCATACCAGGCCCTTAAGTCTGGTATGGATTTTAAAGGGAACCCCCTACGCAGAAAAAACTGTGTGGGGTCCCCCCTAAGAATCCATACCAGACCCCGATCCTAGCACGCAGCCCGGCCGGTCAGGAAAGGGGGTGGGGACGAGCGAGTGCCCCCCCTCCTGAACCGTACCAGGCCGCATGCCCTCAACATGGGGGGGTGGGTGCTTTGGGGGAGGGGGCACCCTGCGGGGCCCCCCCACCACAAAGCACATTGTCCCCATGTTGATGGCCGTTGGTTGTTGGGATCTGCGGGCGGGGGGCTTATCAGAATCCGGGAGCCCCCTTTAATAAGAGGGCCCCCAGATCCCGGCCCCCCACCCTATGTGAATGAGTATGGAGTACATGGTACCCCTACCCATTTACCTAGGGAAAAAATGTCAATAATAAAACACACTACACAGGTTTTTAAAGTAATTTATTAGACAGCTCCGGGGGGGTCTTCTTCCGGCTTCGGGGGTCTTCTTCTGACTTCGGGGGTCCCTCCGGTTCCTCTTCTCCTGGCATCCGGTTGGTTCTTCTCTGCTCTCTCTGGCCTCTTCTCCCGGTGTTCCAGTTCTTCTGCCGGCTCCTCCGCTATCTTCATGCCGCTCTTTTGCCAGCGGAGGCCCGGACTTCTGGCTTCTTGGCTTCTGGGCTTCTTTTCTTCTTCTCTTCTTCTAATGTTGACACGAGGGTCTCTCAGGCTGGAATGCTCTCTGAGCGCTCCGATGTGACTTATATAGGCGGAGACCCCGCCCCTTATTCCGTCACAGTCCCTGGGCATGCTGGGACTGTGACGTTTTAAGGGGCGTGGTCAACATCACCCGGTGACCACGCCCCCCTAAAACGTCACAGTCCCAGCATGCCCAGGGACTGTGACGGCATAAGGGGGCGGGGCCCGGGCCTCCGCTGGCAAAAGAGCGGCATGAAGATAGCGGAGGAGCCGGCAGAAGAACTGGAACACCGGGAGAAGAGGCCAGAGAGAGCGGAGAAAAACCAACCGGACGCTGGGAAAAGAGGAACCAGAGGGACCCCCGAAGTCGGAAGAAGACCCCCGAAGCCGGAAGAAGACTCCCCCGGAGCTGTCTAATAAATTACTTTAAAAACCTGTGTAGTGTGTTTTATTATTGACACTTTTTCCCTAGGTAAATGGGTAAGGGTACCATGTACCCCATACTCATTCACATAGGGTGGGGGCCGGGATCTGGGGGCCCTCTTATTAAAGGGGGCTCCCGGATTCCGATAAGCCCCCCTTCCGCAGACCCCGACAACCAATGGCCAGGGTTGTCGGGAAAAGGCCCTTGTCCTCATCAACATGGGGACAAGGTGCTTTGTGGTGGGGGGGGCCCCGCAGGATGCCCCCTCCCCCAAAGCACCCACCCCCCCATGTTGAGGGCATGTGGCCTGGTACGGTTCAGGAGGGGGGGGGGGCGCTCGCTCCTCCCCACCCCCTTTCCTGACCGCCCGGGCTGCGTGCTCAGATCGGGTCTGGTATGGATTTTAGGGGGGACCCCACACCGTTTTTTCTGTTTAGGGGGTTTCCTTTAAAATCCATACCACACTTAAGGGCCTGGTATGCCCCGCGCTCGCCGCAATAGGAAAATGTGTTTTTTCTATTGCAGCGAGCGCGAGATGCAATACCCTGACCTTGCGTCGTATCTGGTCCGTCGGACCAGCATTCAGACGAACGAGATGAACGGGCTTCCTGTCAGGAACTGAGTCCGGTGGACTAAGATTTGAAACATGCTTCAAATCTAGGTACGGCGGACTTTTGGAAAAAAAAAAGTCCGCCGGAGCCTACACACGATCGGATTGTGCGGCGGACTCTGGTCCGCCGGACCAAGTATGCCGGAAAGTCCGCTCGTGTGTACGCGGCATAAGAAGTTTAGAAGTAGCAGGAGTGTTTGTATTAGCAGGGATGCTGAAATCACCGAGAAGGATTGTGGGAATTTCTGAAGAGAGAAAGTAGGGTAGCCAGGCAGAAAACTCATTAAGGAAAGCTGATAATGGGTACCCATTATTCATTACTAAAACTACAGTAATGAATAAGCACTGGGTGTGAAATGCGTTTACTGGTTGTCCATGGGCTGTGTGTATGTCTTTTTACTGTCTACTTTTTGCATTTTAATGCCTTGATCCAATAAAGAAGCTTAATTATTCTGGGAGTGCCGCCACCTTCACTTTCTCATTTTGATTGGTTGTGGATGCAGAACGGACGGGCACCTGGGTTTCCTCAGCTGTGGATCTCCTTGCAGGCTGCTTTGGAGCGGTGTGTACCCTGTGTGCTTTTCAGCTGTCCTAGCAACCAATGACACAGCAAGCCATAGAATAACCATACACAGCCCATTAAATATGACTAAAGTACCACTTGTGACAGACTTTATATAGTTAGTATAACTAGTCATTTACATAATCTATTGCATGCAGAGATTTTCTAACATTTTTGGAAATTAGATAAACCCATCATCCATGCATTTTATACTGAGGTCACTCATTGGTGAGAAATGATGAGCTTTAAGCTACACCTCTTACAATAACCCAGTTTCCGAGGATCTATCTCTTTAAGACAGCTGAGCTATAGTTTGCTCTCATAGTTTGCAGACTGGCTGAAGCTTGAGCGCTGAGCAGGACAGGGAGAGTGCAAACATCCTCTTTTTAACTGGAGCCAAACTCCGGAGGCACAAGTCACTGTTGACAATTCATCTTTCATTTGGAAAGAAGCAGCACAGAACCATCAAATCATACTGACTTAATATGGGTGTGTCTCTTTGGCGCAGAAGACAAAGCATTGGGAAAAAAAACAAACTTGTTTGGACGCATTTTTTTTTTTCATGCTGGGCCATAAGAATTGCAAATCTGCAATGTGTGTTTTTTCTAGCAGTAAACTCTTAGGTTTAGACTGCCGTTACAGAGACGGATTGTAGGACTTTTTCCCCACACAACACTCTGTAGCGAAAAAACTTCTGTATTGTCCCAGATAATTCTAGATGTCCATGTTACACATTCAATTATATATGCAGAAACTGTATTACCTCAAAGAGTTGTATAGCTTTTATGTGAAGGGAACTGTTATATATTTTCAGTAAACACCTTTTGTACTATTACTGTAAAACATATTCTAATGTGCACAAGTTTCAGGCAGGTGTGAAGAAATGCTGTGAAGTAAGAATGCTTAAAAATATATATATATTTTAATACTTTAATTGTTTATTTTTATCAATTTACAAAACGCAAAGTGAGTGAACAGAAGAAAAATCTAAATCAAATCAATATTTGGTGTAATTATCCTTTGGCTTCGAAACAGCATCAGTTCTTATACTTGCACACATTGTACACTTCCAAAAAGTCAGAGATTTTGTAGGATAAGTGTCAGGTGTATGATTAACCAATTATACCAAACAGATGCTAATGATCATCAATTTAATATGTAGGTTGAAAGTCAGTTATTAATTGGAACAGAAAAAGCTGTGTAGGAAGTTAAAACTGGGTGAGGAACAGCCAAATTCTGCTAGGTGAGGTTGTGGGAGACAATTTCATGTCACAGGTCACACACCATGGCAAGGAAAGGAAAGAAAATCAAATAATCTAGAGGCTGCTTTAGAATCACACTCCAAAATACATTCTGCTCTCAAGTATGGTGATACCATAAATGTGGGAGTTTTTCAATGTTAGAACTGATTATGTACCTGCCATTGCAGCTTGTGTTTCACAAAAATCTGCCAACATTGTATCAAAAACAGCATCCTTTAACCAATTCAGCCCCGGAAGATTTGGCTGCTCAATGACCAGAGCATTTTTTGCGATACGGCTCTGCGTCCCTTTCAACTGACAATTGCGCGGTCGTGCAACGCTGTACCCAAACAAAATTGACATACTTTTTTTCCCACAAATAGAGATTTCTTTTGGAGGTATTTGATCATCTCTGCGGTTTTTATTTTTTGCGCTATATACAAAAAAAGAGCGACAATTTTGAAAAAAAAACAATATTTTGTACTTTTTGCTATAATAAATATCCCCATTTTTTTTTAAAAAAAAGCTATTTTTTTTCTCAGTTTAGGCCGATATGTATTCTTCTACATATTTTTGGTAATAAAAATAGCAATAAGTGTATATTGATTGGTTTGCGCAAAAGTTATAGCATCTACAAAATAGGGGATAGATTTATGGCATTTTTATTATTTTTATTTTACTAGTAATGGCGGCGATCTGCGATTTTTATTGTGACTGCGACATTATGGCAGACACATCGGACACTTTTGACACACTTTTGGGACGATTGACAATTATACAGTGACCAGTGCTATAAAAATGCACGGATTACTGTATAAATGTCACTGGCAGGGAAGGGGTTAACACTAAGGGGCGATCAAGAAGTTGTGTGTTCTAACTGTAGGGAGATGGGACTGACTAGATGGGATGACAGATCGTGTTTCCTAGCTATTAGGAACCCACGATCTGTCTCTCCTCACAGAACAGAACAGGGATTTGTTTACACACACACGTCCCTGTTCTACTTCTCGTGGCCAGCGGTCATCACAACCGTCGGCCATGAGCATCGCACCCCCGCAGTGCAGCGGGCATGTGCGTGTGCCTCCGGTGTAGTATAGTGACCAGCTGCCGTAGTATAGTGACGGCAGCTGGTCGGCAAGCGGTTAATGCAGTGATTCTCAACGCCTGTTCTCAAGTACCCCAACAGGCCATGTTTGCAGGTTTTCTTTTATCTTGCACAGGTGCTTAAAATCAGAGTCAATGGCTTGGTATTTTGGACAGCTATTTTATCTAAGAGAAATTCCCAAAACATGGCCTGTTGGGGGTACTTGAGGACAGGGTTGAGAACCACTGCTTTAATGCATGCCTCTGTAAGAGTGGTCAGGAAATATACTTCAGTGCAACTTAACCTATAGCAGTCCTCGTTCCCTTAAGCCAAGCAGGACTGGCATAATGGTATGTGGCTGCCCCCAGGAATTAGGCTACTTTCACACTGAGGCGTGCGGGCGCTGGCAGTACAGCGGCGCTAAATATAGCGACGCTTTACCGTCGTTTTAGCGGTGCTAGTGGGGCGGTTTTAACCGCCCCACTAGTGGCCGAAAAAGGGTTAAAACCGCCCGCAAATTTTTTGCGGGCGGGTTTGCAGCGCTACCCCATTGTTTTCAATGGGAAGGGGCGCTTTAGGAGCGGTAAATACACCGCTCCTAGAGTGCTCCAAATATGCGGCTTGCAGGACTTTTTTGACTGCCCTGCAAGGGCACCGCTCCAGTGTGAAAGTTGGGGCTTTCACACTGGAGTGCATTGAGCAGCTCTTTCCGGGCGCTTTGCAGGCGCTATCTTTAGCACTTTAGCGCCTCAGTGTGAAAGGAGCCTTAAACTAAATGCAATTTTTACTGGCCAGAAAGTACAGGAGGTTAAACAAAGTGTAAACAAAAGTGCACCTGTGCAAAAATGTAAAAGAATACAGCGCTGTCAGGAAAACCATAACATGACATACATAAATTGATCCAATAAATAGACTCCAAATTGAATAATAAGCTGCGGTTACAAAAATGCGAGATACCCACACTATGAATAATAGAATTGTATAAGAAACCGCGCTATAAGAACTAAAACTAAAAAATGAAAAATTTAAAAAAATTATGAATTATGCACATCAAAAAACTGAGTCCATCTGAAGATAATGTCAACAAATGTCCGACAAAAAATCACCAAGGGATATAACTCTTCATCCACATAATTAGTGACATCACACTCAGTTCACCATTGGAAGTAGTGTTAGAGATAGGACAGTCCTCCACCTTCAAAACAACTGCCTCTTACCAGCTCCCTTGATCTCTGGTCAGGAGATCAATAACGCCTTTTGGCTTATAACCCAGCCACAGTCTCAGATAGGGATGGATATAAGGTCAGGTCGACTCCTCCTGTTATCCTAAACAGCCCATACGCAACTTGTCCAATGGCCCATCATAAAAAGGAGAAAAGAAGCCTCCATAGTGTAAAAACGTATGTATTGTTTATTAATAAAAAAGTATTGCACTCACATGTAAACGAAATCGTTCAGGCAAAAACAGATGAACGAGCCGGCCGGCTCTCTCTACAAAGCACCCGTAGCTTCCGGGACTGCGTGTGTGTTGTGGTGGCGTCAGCACGCCGCTCTCCCTACGCCGTTTCGTCAAACCTGACGTCGTCCAGTGCACCTGTGTTCCAGGAGTCCTGTTGTCCACAAAGGATGGCTAGGACTAATGTTTTTCAGGAACGTAGTCAGTGATATGTGCAATTGGTCAGTACAGGTGGAAGGCAGAGACTTGATTATTAAACAAGCAAAAGATAGGTCCAAGCGGCAGGTAAAAACATGATCAATAAACAGGCCAGTACAGGCAGCAGGCAGAGGCGTGGTCAGTATGCAAGCAAAGGGTCGCTCCAGGCAGCAGGCAGAAATGTGGTAGCTACTCAGGCACATGAAAACACTTTTACTAAAGTAACAGAAGCAGTCCTTTATGCTAGGTTATATTCTGGTTACATTTTGAGGAACAATAGGAACAATAGTTACATATATCACACCTAATTCTATCTCGTGCATACACTGCATTTTTTTTGGGGGGGGGGTGTCTCAAATCTATATGGGTGGAAGGGAGAAGCTTAAGGAAGTGTCTCTTATGCAGCCTCTATGCATCTTTTAGGGTGTGCCCCCCAAATATCTTGTTTGTTTATTGTATGGATTCTGACCAAATCCCTTTGGGTGCGGAGCACCCCACTCTTCCATTAAGTGCCTCTCATTAGTGTCCACTTGTGTCATGGGTGGAGACCTCAAAGTTCTCCCATATAGAAGAGTGTTTGCTCTCATGGTTCAGAGAAACAGGATCTCCCAATCCATGGATAGTATAGGACCCACTAATCATGGGGTACTTTGTCGCAGTAAGTGGGCTTAGCACCATATAGCAAGATGGTGTGACCAAATCCCCATATTTTTTGCTAATATTTTTTAGATTGTCTAGGTGTTTTAAACTAGCCCTGCTGGAGGTAAATGTCTTTTTTGCATGTGTGCGCTGTAATATTTTGCTCTGCTGTATGGTCTTATGGCTGCACCAGCTTTAATACATCTTTTAGGGTGTGCCCCCCAAATATCTTGTTTGTTTACTGTATGGATTCTGACCAAATCCCTTTGGGTGCGGAGCACCCCACTCTTTCATTAAGTGCCTCTCATTAGTGTCCACTTGTGTCATGGGTGGAGACCTCAAAGTTCTCCCATATAGAAGAGTGTTTGCTCTCATAGTTCAGAGAAGCAGGATCTCCCAATCCATGGATAGTATAGGACCCACTAATCATGGGGTACTTTGTCGCAGTAAGTGGGCTTAGCACCATATAGCAATATGGTGTGACCAAATCCCCATATTTTTTGCTAATATTTTTTAGATTGTCTAGGTGTTTTAAACTAGCCCTGCTGGAGGTAAATGTCTTTTTTGCATGTGTGCGCTGTAATATTTTGCTCTGCTCTTATGCAGCCTGCTGACTGCATCATATCAAAGGCTTTCAGTTGCAGGGCCTTCCTGGTAAGTTAGGGCTTTTACAATTTCAGGGATTTTTTTTCTGTGTTCTTTGTTTATCCCATTTAATATCTTCTAGCAAAGAGTTCAGTTTAGGGAAGTTGGCTCTTTTGAAATTCAGTGTCTTTGTATTACCCTTGTGCTTCCTATTTCTGTGATTTATACTGAAACTAATTTACCTGTGGCCGCTTTTCCTAAGTTGCCCTGCATTTCCACATCCGCGATCAGATCTGTATTGTTAGTAATCAGTAGATCTAGTAACACATTGTTTCTTGCTGGTGCATTCTCCATTTGACCTATAAAATTGTCCTGCAAGATATTTAGGAAAGGACGAGCCTTAGACGAATGCGTGGTTCCTTCCACCCAGTTTTTACCTGGATAATTAAAATCCCCCATTATAATGACACTTCCGTTCTTGCCGCCATTCCAAACTGTGATTGGAGGTCCTTCTCCCCCTCCTCGCTCTGGTTAGGGGGCCTATAGCATACACCCAGTATTACTTTCACCTTAGTTTCCTCTCTTTGAAGCTCTACCCATAAGGACTCCACCTCCTCCTTTGCTCCATTACTGATGTCGTCCCTCACATTCACTTGCTGTCAGAAACCATGAAATCAGGCCGAGACAGAAGTACAGTTAAATCACACTTGTTTAATAATAAAAGTAAAAATAACAAACATAGTCAAAACATAGCCAAAGTTCAGTAACCGGAATGGAGAGTCAGCCAAGCCAGAAGTCAGGGATCAATGAAGTGGGACAGCAAGCAGGATCTGGAGCCAGAAGGGATGTCAGCAAAGCAAGCCTTGAACAGGATTGCAGGAGATAGTTTCTGTGATGTTGACCAAGGCGAAGGCAGAGATCCTCTGGACTGGACGGCTTAAGTAGGCAGGACTGATGAGCAGGATATCAGCTGAGTAACTGTGGAGAGATAGGAGCTGGCAATTAGCAGACAGCTGAGCAGCCAGCTCAGAGAAGGAAGGGCTGAGCCCAGCCCTGACAGTACCCCCTCCTCAACAACCCCTCCCCCTCGAAGGACCACCAGGCTTGAGGGGAAAACATCTATGGTAATCACGGAGGAGAGCAGGGGCATGTATGTCCGAGGATTAGACCCAAGAGCGTTCCTCCGGACCGTACCCTTTCCAATGCACCAGGTACTGTATGAGCCCACGGAACCTACAGGAGTCAACAATGGACTGTACTTCATACTCCTCATGGTTCTCAACCTGCACAGGGTGAGGACATGGCACCGAGGTGGTAAAGTGTTTGCAGACCAAAGGTTTTAATAAGGAGACATGAAATACATTCGAAATACGCATATTAGAAGGAAGGTCTAATGCGTAAGCCACTGGATTAATCCTGCGAAGAATACGGAAAGGCCCAATAAACCAAGGTGCGAACTTCAGAGAGGGAAGACGAAGTCGGAGGTTGCGAGATGACAGCCAGACCCTGTCCCCAACCTGGTAGGAAGGCGCAGGGAGGCGTCTGCAGTCTGCATGGAGTCTGTACCAATCAATAGCATGTCGCAAAGCCTCCTGGACTTGTGTCCAAGTGGAACAAAGACCACAGAGATGCTCCTCTAATGCAGGAATACTCTGCGGAACAAAGGAGTCAGGCAACATGGAAGGTTGGAAACCATAGTTCGCCATAAACGGGAACAATCGGGAAGCAGAATTCAAGGCACTGTTTTGAGCAAACTCTGCCCATGGTAATAGGTCTGACCAGTTGTCAATGATGGTCAGAAATATAGCAACGTAGGAATTGCTCCAAGGACTGATTGGCTCATTCTGTGGCCCCATTAGACTGCGGGCGATACGCAGAGGAGAAAGCAAGCTGAATTCCCAACTGTGCACAAAAGGCTCACCAGAACCGGGACACAAACTGACTACCCCTGTCTGAGACAATCACCTTGGGTAGTCCATGTAAATGAAAGATCTCCCGAGCAAAAATGGAAGCCAGTTCCTTAGAAGTGGGCAACTTCTTTAGTGGAATACAATGACACATCTTTGAGAACCGGTCAATCACCATAAGGATAACTGTTTTGCCCTGGGATTTGGGTAACTTCACAATGAAATCCATAGACAGGTGGGTCCAGGGCCTCTCTCCATTGGGTATGGACTGTAGGAGGCCCACTGGAAGGTGTCGTGGAGTCTTACTCTGAGCACACACGGAACAGGCATCTACGAAGGCAGCTACATCAGCACGTAGACTAGGCCACCAGAATTGTTGGGAAATGGCCCAAAAGAGTTGATTCTTCCCAGGGTGGTCAGCAGCCTTGGGAGCAGGGGCGTAAGTAGAAATCACAGGGCCCCATAGCAAAACGTTGTATGGGCCACCCCGTGCAAACAGCCCCCCCCCACAAAAAAAATGAACTAATGCCATTGAACAACAGATTACCACACTCATGTGGCACAGTACCCAGGCAACAGCTTTTAATAATTTCGAACAACAAAACAAAAATTTGCCAATAAAATCTACAGGTTACAGTCAGTACATTATAGTGTAAGTAAAATCAAAAAAGTTTTTTTCAAGTTTTGCACCCCCACAACTAATGCCCCAGGGCTTGTGGGGAAGAGGCCCTTGTCCCCATCTGCACAGGGACAAGGTGCTTTTTCAGGCACCGTGCAAAACAGATGACAGTCTGTCTCCCACTTCCTTCCTACCTCATGTCCAGACTCCAGAGCCTCCTCATGTGCCGAAAGCGATGTCCCTTCACAGGCGTGCTCGAGCGTTCTGCCCTGCCCACTCTGCTCCCACCCACTCTGCTCTCTGATTCTGCCTCCTGCTGTATGCGGCTGCATGTGTTGGGACTCGCAGGGCCCGAGAGGCTTAACAGTAAACTTACATTCCTCATCCTCACCGGGCATAGTTGCCAATATTGTAAAAAAATTTGTAGGGACACTTTTTTTGTCTGTGGGCGGAGTCTTATTATAATTAGGGGGCGGGCATTCATTTGTAGGTTTGGCCTATTGGGGAAAGAAAAATGCGGCATGCAAAGCGTGCCGTGGGGGAAAATGGGCGTGGTTTAAGCTTAATATTGGGCGTGGCTTAAAGGGGCGTGAATCAAAGCGGGTGTGGTTAGAGTCTGAGATGAACAAGGGATGGAGGGAGAAACAAAGGAAGAAAGAGAGAGAGAAAGAGAAAGAAAAAAAAGAGGAATGGAGGGACAGCAGGCCCAGATCCTACACCACAATAGAAATATGTGTATTCCAGAAAGTTTAACAATAAGCAGATAAAGATACTCCAAACACCTGGTGTTAGAGCTTCAATCATCCCGGCACCATGGTTGTTATGGTGATTGAAGTGTATTATTTCTATTATTACATTGTAATATAAAATGAAATAGTTCAACTCACCATAATGCAGAATCAGAATCAGTGGGAGCTCTGAGCATGTCACTTGCCACGTAGCCTGCCACCAGATGCCATCAGGTGCCCCAGCGGAGTGCTTCCTTACATTTTAGGTGTCCTCAGCGGAGTGCTTCCTTACATTTTAGGTGTCCTCAGCGGAGTGCTTCCTTACATCTCAGGTGTCCCCAGTGGAGTGCTTCCTTACATCTCAGGTGTCCCCAGCGGAGTGCTTCCTTACATCTCAGGTGTCCCCATCAGGGGGCCTCCTTACATTTCAGGTGTCCCCAGCGGAGTGTTTCCTTACATCTCAGGTGTCACTGTCCCCAGCCAGCGGAGTGCTTCCTTACATCTCAGGTGTCCCCAGTGGAGTGTTTCCTTACATCTCAGGTGTCACTGTCCCCAGCCAGCGGAGTGCTTCTGCTTCCTTACATCTCAGGTATCCCCAGCGGAGTGCTTCCTTACATCTCAGGTGTCCCCAGCGGAGTGCCTCCTTACATCTCAGGTGTCCCCAGTGAAGTGCTTCCTTACATCTCAGGTGTCCCCAGCGGAGTGCTTCTTTACATCTCAAGTGTCACTGTCCCCAGCCAGCGGAGTGCTTCTTTACATCTCAGGTGTCACTGTCTCCAGCCAGCGAAGTGCTTCCTTACATCTCATGTGTCACTGTCCCCAGCCAGCGGAGTGCTTCCTTACACCTCATGTGTCACTGTCCCTAGCCAGCGGAGTGCTTCCTTACACCTCAGGTGTCACTGTCCCCAGCCAGCGGAGTGCTTCCTTACATCTCAAGTGTCCCCCCCCATTGGAGCCCTTCTATATCCCAGCCGGCCGGCTACAATAGAAATTGAGCTGCGGCACCGCCCACCCCCCCACCCCTTTCCACAACAGGTCACAGATGACAGTCAGACCAGGGGCGGGGGATGGGTGGTGCCGCAGCTCTATCTCTTTCTAACTCGTCTGGTCTTCTGGAAAATGGCGGCCGGCAGAGACATTATCTCTGCCGGTCATGGACCTCTAGCGGCGGCGAAGAATCGTGAAGAAAGGTGATATCTATTGACCGGGCCCCACTCGGCTGCAGGCTCCATAGCGCCCGCGTGGGTCGCAATGGCCGTAGTTCCGCCACTGCTTGGGAGAATGGTAAGTCTGGAGCACAGCAGTACGGAGACTCTCTGGGACAAAGCAGCAGTCACAAGTTTTCTCAGTATGGACCTGAGCAGCAAGAATTTTGTCACCCAAAGGGAATACGATCAGGAGGAATCACAGGAACCGGAACCAACTCCGACTTGGAAGTGGAGGTAAATTGTCGTGACAAGGCGTCAGCCCTTACATTCTTAGTACTTGGTAAGAATGTGACAATGTAATTGAAACTTGACAAGAAAAGAGCCCATCGCACCCTTCTGGGAGAGAGGCTTTTAGACAAGAATGTGCGATTCTTATGGTCAGTAAGAATGAGAACCGGCACAGTGGTACCTTCGAGGAGATGTCTCCATTCTTTCAGGGCTAAAATGATCGCCAACAGCTCTCTGTCAGCAATCTCGTAATTGCACTCCGCAAGTGACAATTTCTTGAAAAAGTAGCCACAAGGATCCATAGCTCTCTCAGAGGTAGGACATTGAGACAGAAGGGCGCCAACACCAGTCTCAGAAGCATCAACCTCAAGGATAAAAGGTAATGTAGGATCAGGATGTTCCAACACAGGAGCAGAAACAAAGGCAGCCTTGAGACCCTCAAAGGCCTTAATGGACTCCGGAGACCGTCCTTTCTGGTCATATCAGTCAGAGGCTTGACCAGAGACGAGAAGTTACGAAAAAACTTCCGATAATATTTGGCAAAGCCCAGGAAACGCTGCAGAGGATGTAAACCCATGGGTCAGGGGCCACTGTAGAACTGCCAAAAGTTTCCCTGGGTCCATCGAAAAACCAGCAGTGGGAATGAAATAACCCAGGAATTTAACCTGTTCATGATGGAACTCGCACTTCTCTAGTTTACAATAGAGATTGTTCTCTCTTAGTTTCTGAAGCACACGACAGACATCTGTGTGGTGGCTCTCCAGGGACTTGGAAAATATGAGGATATTATCGAGATAAACCACCACACATAACTGCAACAAATCTCGGAGGACATTGTTAATAAATTCCTGGAAAACTGCTGGGGAGTTACAAAGGCCAAAAGGCATTGCAAGGTACTCATAATGGCCTGTTCTGGTATTTGACGCAGTTTTCCACTCGTCGCCCTCCTTAATCCTCACAAGATTGTATGCCCCTCTCAAATCAAGCTTTGTGAAAACCATTGCTCCCTTGAGGCGGTCAAATAACTCCGTAATCAACGGAATCGGATAGGAATTTTTAATCGTGAAACGATTGAGATCCCTATAATCAAGACAAGGTCTCAGTTCACCATTCTTCTTCTTCACAGAGAAGAAAGAGACGAGGATTTGCGGATGAAACTTCGAGAAAGTGCATCTGCAACATACTCCTCCATGGCCTTATCCTCCAAGACCGACAAAGGGTAAACCCGGCCACGAGGGGGTATGGCACCAGGTTGAAGATCAATTGCGCAATCATACTGCCGGTGTGGAGGCAAACTACCGGCTTGACCTTTGTCAAAGACAACGTTAAAATCGCGGTACTCCTCCGGCAGGGAGGAGAGTGAAGAGGTGCACAGGACCTTGGTTACCTTCTGGAAGCATATCTCACTGCATTGTGGTGACCAGGAGAGAACCTCAGCACAGAGCCAATCAACGGAGGGGTTGTGCCTCTGTAACCAAGGATAATGAATTACCAGCGGAAACTTAGGTGAGGAAATAACTTGGAATTGGATTATCTCATGGTGAAGAGCCCCTACGGCCATGGCAGATTCCATGGCTGTAGCTGCTGCAGAATCGAGTGCTTTGGTACAAAGGCAGCATCAATGAACAGGCCTGCAGCCCCAGAGTCAATTAGAGCCTGTATCTTGACGGACGACTCAGCCCAAGAAAAGGTGACCAAAACCAGGGACTTATCCTTCTAGATAACTGGGGATGAAACAACGCCACCTGATGTCTGTCCGCGACAGGACCTCAAGGTTCAGGCGTTCCCTGGACGGGTAGGACAAGACTTCAAAAACTGACCTGACCTGCCTGGCCACAATAAAGGCACAATCTCTCCCTCCTCCTAAAGGTTCTCTCATCCACCATGGGTTGAAGGAAAGAAAATCGCTCAATTCCCCCATCAACATAGTCAGTATTGATAGGGAAATCCCTCCCGCTGTGCTATTGTATTCTGACAGCAAGATTTTTCCCTACTATCAGAATACAGTGATCACTACTACGGGAAAATAAACTACAGGCTGGTTGTACTGAAGTGAATCGATAGTGGAAGCAGTTTCTGAGATGGTGGCCTTATCCTGCAAGGAAACCATTTTATAATTATTGTATAGAGACAAGGTGATGTTAAGGCTGGTACTAAAAGTAGTACCTAGTTTACATTCCTGTTCTTGTTCTTGCCCATGTTTTCTTCACCTCACCATATTCACCGCTAACATCCCATACCAGCAATTTTGTATATATAAATCTTCCCTGTTAAGGTAAAGAATGAAGGCAAAGGCTTCAAAGAGAACATCTGTTTTAACCTGACATGGCCACATTTAATGTATAAAACATTTGCATAAACAATTTACATGACCAACAATAATCCATCGTATGTGCTTTGCATTATATTGCTCCTGTGTATATATAAAACAATATATTGTGAAAAGAACAGCGGGGGTCTGAGAAGGTTTGCAAATGAAGGCATAGTTGTATATTTTATTTGCAAAAAGCGGCAACAACTGCCATAGAGATGAAGCAAGCACAGGCCAGTGAGGAGAAATATCAGTCATCCAGAAAAAAGAAATAAGTGACATTGTTATGCAAATGATTTGAATACATAATCACTGAGAACAGACAGGTATTCAGGGAGAATCTCTCCAGGTGGGACATACAGTGCCTTGAAAAAGTATTCATACCGCTTGAAGTTTTCCACATTTTCTCATGTTACAACCAAAAACTTAAATGTATTTTATTGGGATTTTATGTGATAGACCAACACAAAGTGGTACATAATTGTGAAATGGAAGGAAAATTATAAATGGTTTTTAACATTTTTTACAAATAAATATGTGAAAAGTGTGGCGTGTATTGGTATTCAGCCCCCCATAGTTAATACTTTGTACAACCAAAAACATAAATAAATAAATAAACACCTTTCCCTGCCAATACAGCTGCACGTCTTTTTGGGGATGTTTCTACCAGCTTTGCACATCTAGAGTGACATTTTTGCCAAGTCTTCTTTGCAAAATAGCTCAAGCTCGGTCAGATTGGATGGAGAGCGTCTGTCAACAGCAATTTCTTTATCGTACTTCAGGGGACACAGAGCCACAGTAATAACTATATGGGTATATAGGCCACCTTTAGGCAATGGATACTGGCACACCCTAAGACAGGAAGTTCACTCCCTATATAACCCCTCCCATTACTGGGAGTACCTTAGTTTTTTTGCCAGTGTCTTAGGTGTTGGTCATGAGTAAAGATGTGCTATGCAGAGGCTCCACTGGAGTATTCCTTGCCGGAGCAAGCCTTTGCAACCGGATCCATCCAAATTGCCATTGAGGCCAAGGTGGTCGGTACCTGGGCCTTGTGCCCGAAGAAACGAGGTTTTGCCTGTAACGCTTCTCTTTTGAGAGCTGGACCCTCGGATTCAGTGCCTTGGTCAGATTGCAGTGCCATAAAGCTTACTGACAGGGTGCTATACGCGTCCAGGGCAGTGGAACCCCGATAAAAAGTCACCCCAGTCCTTGAAGGATTTTTAACGGAGCCCGCCGTGATGGGCAAAGATTGGGTCTGTTTGGTTGTACCGCACACGCACCCCTCTTGCGTGTGTGGTATAGACTGAGTGATAAGCCCAGCCAATCCAAGGGCAAGCTGTAGGCAGCCGTCAATATGTGTCTCAACAAGAACTATAATGTCTGCCATTTGTTTTTAATGTAGGATACAATGGCTGTGTGTTTAACTTTGTCTCGTAATCCTCTAACATTCCAAGTTAAGAATTTCAGAGAGGCCATGGTATAGTGTGATGTAAATAACAGAGGAGTTTGATCATATAGTACCATAATGTCACACAAGAGGAGGTCATCACCCTATCAATATAGGCAAGTACTCCAGATAGTAAAGTATGTAGAAATACACTGAACATTGCATTCTGTAAATGATAGCATTTGTATTGGTTGCATTGGACTTTTGATATAACAATCCCCCCTCCCTCCCACCCAGCCCAATTGGTGTAAGCATGTTCCCATACAAAAAAACAAAAAAACATTAACTTGCTTGTGAATTGGGTCAAACATTTCATTCAAGTAAAACAGTAACATAGAGAAAACCTGGATCTGGGCCCTGAGTGAAAAAGGTTGGTGCGGTAATACCGATCTGGAATCAAACTTCATAGGGCATATTGTGGTAAGGCTTGTGTGGCATGGTGGGGCAGATTCCAAGGTGAATCTATACCCATGGTCCAGGACTCTCTGGTAGTGCAAGGGGGCGAAACTTCACTGAATAAGTCTTGCATATTGTAAGACTTCTGTGACTCCTAGTAGTAATTCTCTGTTGGCAAAGGGGAATGTTTAATCTGTTTGTGGCCTCGGCCTAAGTATTTTGTGTAGTTTGGCTGTAGCGTTTTGGGTAAACTTGCGAGTACCCGGACAAGGTAGCGTTGGTTTAGAGCGTCTTTGATGGTTAGGCGTTTTGTTTTCCGAATATTGTATTATTTCCGGTAATGGATATGAAAGATAGGGCCTTTACATCTCAACAGTGGATGGTGAGGGGGAGGGAGAGGGAGAAGAAAACAGGGGGGAATAGTGCGGACAGCAAACTGGGAATATTGAAATGGAGGCCCGGTAGGAAGTCTACAGTACCTGAGAGAAGTGCAGAGAAAAAAGGCTTGTGGTCCCTGGTTGCAGTGTACAGCCGTGTACTGTATATTGTAGGTTAATCATGTGCTTTCCTTTTTTGTTTCTCGGCTCTCTAGCCAGGCAATGGTGTCTTCAGGAGTTTCAAAGAAAATGGCGCGGTCATCGTCTTCTACGCAAAGGCGTGCAGGGAACAGCATGGAATATTTAAGTTTTTTGATTCATAGGCGTCTTTTGGCTTCAGTAAAACTTTGCTTGCGTTTTTGTACTTCAGTGGGTATATTGCCTTTCACTCGTGCCATGCATAGTGCTGCGTCACAATCTTTGTAATTCAGCAGTTTAGCAATAAGCGTACATGGAGGGGTACCCTGTGGTAGCTGTCTGGTGGGCATGCGGTGCGCTCTTTCAACAGAAAATGTGGCTGAAAAGGCCTCTCTGCCATACGTTGTGATCAGCAATTGTTCTAGGAATGTAGTTGGGTCTTTCCCCTCAGTCCCTTCTGGGGGACCAATAAAGCAAAGGTTGCACCTACGGAGCCTGTTCTCCATGTTGTCTTGTTCTGCAAGGAGTTGATTGATCTGCATGCGTTTGGATGAATTCTGTAATGGCGGGATCGCGTCCTCTACCTCCCCCAATCTGGTCTCCGAGGTCTTACCAGCTCCTTGAGCTTATGAAGGTCCTGTCAAACCAGGGGGATATCCAGCTTCTCCTCCTCAATTTTAGTCCTTAGAGTGTCTTGTAGTGCAGAGATGGCCTCCAATACCTTGCCCGTATCTGCTCTCATCCTCCAGGTTGTCTTTCTCATTTCTGCGATATTTGTCCAGCTTGGCAGCCGCATCTGACTTAGGTTTCATCTGAGCCATGGCTGGTATCAGTGGCGGATGGTGCTTAAAATTTTTTGGGGGGTGCAAACAAAATGAAAAATACTGAAACCACCCCATCAATTGCAGCCTCACTGTGCCCATCAAATGCAGCCATTGTTCCCATCAAATTCAGCCACTGTGCCCATCAATTGCAGCCATTGTGCCCATTAAACGCAGCCACTGTGCCCATCATATGTAGCCATTGTGCCCATCATATGCAGCCACATGTGCCCATCATATGCAGCCACTGTGCCCATCATATGCAGCCACTTGTGCCCATCATATGCAGCCACTTGTGCCCATCATATGCAGCCACTTGTGCCCATCATATGCAGCCACTGTGCCCATCATATGCAGCCACTTGTGCCCGTCAAATGCAGCCACTTGTGCCCGTCAAATGCAGCCACTGTTGTGCCCATCAAATGCAACCACCTGTCCCCATCATATGCAGCCACATGTGCCAATCAAATACAGCCAGTTGTGCCCATCATATGAAGCCACTTGTGCCCATCAAATTCAGCCACTTGTGCCCATCAAATGCAGCCACTGTTGTGCTCATCATATGCAGCCACTTGTGCCCATCATATGCAGCCACTTTTGCCCATCAAATGCAGCCACTTGTGCCCATCATATGCAGCCACTTGTGCCCATCATATGCAGCCACTTGTGCCCATCAAATGCAGCCACTTGTGCCCATCATATGCAGCCACTTGTGCCCATCATATGCAGCCACTTGTGCCCATCAAATGCAGCCACTTGTGTCCATCATATGCAACCACTTGTGCCCATCATATGCAAAAACTTGTGCCCATCATATGCAGCCACTTTGCCCACCGACCCCCCCCCCCCCCACTCTCGTGGCTCTGGCAGCACAATCCAATCCAAACCCCCTGCACACACGTGGCTCTGACACTTACCGCTCTAGGCTCCAGCATGTGTCTCTGGCTCTTCTGCTCCTCTTCCTAAGCCCCAGGCATCCAGTAGGGTGGCCTGGCACTTTGGCCAGTCAAGAAACAGATCTAATGCCCTGCCTCCTGATTGGTGGGGAGGAAGGCTAGTGTGAAAATAGCGAAAATTAATTTGCTATCGTCACACAATTGGGTGGGATCAGGGCGCACTTTCTGCGCTCCAAGCCCACCCTTTTTTGAAGCCTATTAGCTCTAATCAGGTGCTTCAAAAAGTACCACCCTCTTCCACCCCCGCCAGAGGAATCCATGCGTCCGGCGTCCTGAAAGGTGCTGGGCGCATGGATGGGGGGGGGGGCGATGCCCGTGCGCCCACAGTGCACGGGTCGCCACTGGCTGGTGTAAAGAAGAGGCAGGTGTAACAGGCTGGGTGAAGCTGGTGTCAGTATAGGTGATGAGCTCGGCACCAGGGGAGCATGTAGGCCGGGACTGGGTATGGACACTAAAGGAGGGTGTAGTAAAATGGCCGCCGTGTATGGCACCAGGGGTAGCGCCGCGACCGCTACTCGCCTCTGATGGAGCTGGATGCCCGCTGGACACTGAGCCAGGGATAGCGCTCTGACAGGCCGGGGTGCTCTGGTAACAATGCGGGGCTGGAATCTGGCTGAAAGGTGATAGGGAGGCCTGCAAGATGGCCGCTGTTCACGAGTTGGGACGTGGGGATCATCTGCAGGCCGGTGCTCGATAGTGGACTGTGTAGGCTGTACAGAGCAGAGAGCGAGCGGGGTGTCTCTCAGTACCTGGCAAGGAGAGATCCAGAAGACAGCAAGGCCGGGATGCAGTGCTGGCCGGAAAGCCAGGAGGAGCAAGATGGCCGTGAGCCTCCAGGATTAGGCCATAGCCGCGGACTTTCCTAGATGCGACAGCTGTGTGGGAGAGCACCGCACTGTTCAGGCCGCTGTTCGGTCCTAAGCCTGTGGAGCAGGCTGGATATGTGCAGGATCCTCAGGGGGATTTCCCAGGCTTGTACAGGAGATTTTCAGAGTGCAGGAGTAATTAAAAAAGGAGTAATGGTGGGAGCTTAGGTCACACACGTCCTACTTCATGCTGCGTCAGGCCACCCCTCCTAATATAGGCAAATTTAATTAGCTCAGGGCTAAGCCAGAGCTGTGAATCTGGGTCAGGGTTCAGTGAGTCAGGGCTGGATGACTCATCCTGACAGCTCCTCTGGTGCCTCCCACTGGTCAAGAATGTTTTAGAAACTTCCAGAGCTAGTGGGTGGAGTCTGGGAGGAGCTGCCTGGAAAATGTATGAGGACCTCAGCTAATCCCCAGTAAAGGGCTGGCAGGGGGTAGTGTTTACCTCATAAATAGACATGAGCCATGCCAGCAGCGGCAGTTGGGTGGAAGATGGAGATATAGTGCTGAGGAGGCTGTCGGTGGCCCTCTGGGTGACCGTGAGCCAGGGTTTTAGTGCTGGAAGGATCCTGGCACAACACATGGAGGAAGCCCTTCCTGGAGGCACAAGAGCAAGAGAGAGGACAGTGAGTAGAGCAGCACTACTGGGGACAAACAAGGGGGGGGGGGAGACTGCCACATAGCCACGTGCTTAAGTCTTCATCCCTTCCCTGTTAAATCTCCTGCAGAATCAACTGGGTGAGCTGGTGAGAGTCAGTCTGGAAGACTGGAGAGGAGAGTAAGATTGGAGGGCTAGTGAAAGGGGCAGCTGCAGCCAGGTGGGTTCAGGCAGTGCCTGAAGAGCTGGTGCTGGAGGAAAAGTACAAGCTGATCACTGTATTCTGCTACACAACAAGGGGCTTTGCATTCCTGCCTGCAAAGGGCCATTACTTAAACCTGACTGTGCCTGTCAGATCCACTAACAGTGATCTAGCTAGAGACTGCAAGAGACTGCTAGAGACTCCTCCTGCTATGTAAATAGCAGGAGGAGTGTCAAGGAGACTGTATATAGACTTTATATAGGAAGATGTCCCTAAAGTTGTTGAAGTTTTGTTGTTGAAGTCAAGTGGGCATCCCATAACCTCCCATCCCTATCAAAGTTCTTACCAATAAATAAAAAACAAAGTCACTGACTATTCTCTGTCTCTGGAGTGCCTGTGAAAATTCAGTGTGCCTTGCTGTGCAGGGTGAGGGATCCCAGTTCATCTGCGACTCCTTAGGGGGTGCGCTACATAAATGTATACCCCACCCCTAACTAACCACTTGTCTACCAAGGTACATTTATAAACGGCATGGTAGACAAGTGGTTAATTCAAGCCCAGATTGGTACCAGGTTTAAGAACTGGCAAAGGACTTTTTACCCCATTAAAAGAAAGTGAGGGAAATTTTTACAAATAAGGACAAGGACCATAACCAGAGATCAGAGATTCTCACCTTTCCCTACTCCATCTTAAATAAAAGAACACGTTTTGGTTGGAATTAGGCTTCAACTCAGACTGAAGACTTTTCATTGGTATGGGTATCATCTTCTTTCCTTTCTCTGTATGTCATAGGCCTAGAAAAGGGTATTCAAAGAGAATTCAAATGATGCAAATATCCATATAGTTCTAATGCTGTCCCGGCACCATCCTCCTATTATATTTATTTTATTAAAATTTTGGGGATGTCAAAATATTGTGCTTTTTTGCTAAACGTTTCTTCCAAGGATATCTCACACTTCTGTGTGGTTGGAAAATACAAGAGTTGTTGTGCCATCTGGTGGCTAAAAGTGACAATGGGACTTTGTGTTGGTACCCTTGTGAACTTTTGTACACTTCAGACACTATTCAAGTTACAATCCTATTTGGGTTTGAAAACTTTTGATGGCTCTTTAGTTAATGTCTAACTGAGAACATTTACACATAACACATCACATCAGACATAACATTATGACCACTGACAGGGAAGTAAATAACATTGATTACCTTGTTATAATGGCATCTGAAAGTGGATGGGATATATTAGGCAGCAAGTGAATATGTTGTCTCTGAAGTTGATGTGTTGGAAGCAGAAAAAAATGGGCAAGCACAAGGATTTGAGCAACTTTGACACACCAAACTGTAATGGCTAGATGACTGGGTTAGAGCATTTCCAAAACTGCAGTTCTTGTGGGATGTTCCTGGCCTGCAGTGGTCAGGACCTACTAAAAGTTGTCCAAGGTATGAAACTGGCAAACCAGCCACAGGGTCATGGGCGGCCAAAGCTCACTGATGCACGTGAGGAGCGAAGGCTGGCCCATGTAGTTTGATCCAAAAGGAGAGCTACTACTAGGGTTGCTACCTGTCTGGTTTTGACCCCAACAGTCTGGGTTTTGACACATGTGCCCAGGTTTCCACCCGCTGGAAACCCGGGCACACATTCCACTGTCCTCTGGCCAGTGGTAGCCGGATCTCTGTCCCCGGCCGCAACATCTAGAGGGGCTGCGCGCATGATCCTGTGCCCGCTATCACTGTCACACAGTGGTGTGCTCTGAGCCAGTGGGTGCCCTGTGATTGGCCAAACGGGCTATGTGCGGGGCAGGCTGGGTGGCAGACATGGGGGTCTGTGAATGGCCCTGCAGAGCTGGTGCTGGGCACGGGTGGGGGCGGGGGCGGGGGCGGGGCTGGACTGTGGATTCGATAATCGCGCCTGCTTGCTCCCGGAGTCCTGCCTCACGATGTGTGTCTCCTGAGGTCTCATCTGCTCTGTCAGCTTACCCCCCTCCTCTCTGTCACCCCCCTCCTCTCTGTCACCCCCCTCCTCTGTGTCAGCTCCCCTCTTCTGTGTTAGCCCCCCTCCTCTGTGTCCGCTCCCCCTCCTCTGTGTCAGCCCCCTTACTGTTTTAACCCCTCTTCCTCTTTCAGCCCCCTTCCTCTGTGTCACCCCCTCCTCTGTGTCACCCCCTCCTCTGTGTCAGCTCCCCTTTTCTTTCTCTCTCTCTCTCTCTCTCAGCCTCTCGCTCACCCCCTCTCTCGCACCCACCACTCTTTCTCTAATCCCCACCCTCTCATCCCCACCCCCCTCTCTTTCTCATCCCTACCCCTCTCACCCCCACCATCTCACCGCATCCCCACTCTCACCCCCCCTCTCGCCTGCCTCCTCCCTCCTTTCTCTCACCCCCCCTCACGTCCTCCTCTCTCTCACCCCCCCTCACCACCGCCTCTCTCTCACCTCCTACTCTCACCTTTCCCTTTCTCACCTCCCTCCTCCCACCTTTTTCCCTCCTCAGAGTATTGGGCCCCATGAGGATTGCTGTATGGGACCCCAATAATTGCTAACAGCAGCCCTGTGAGTGAGTGCACCAGTTTGGATGTGTCCTGAATCCTGTGTCTTGCCGACACACTTCTCCCCAAGGCTCCCCACACAATGGAAGGAAGGAAAACAGCACTACAGTAGAGGAGCTCCTCCCCCAAACTCCAGCTCCCACACTTCCTGGCTTGAAGCGGCTCTCGGTAAGGCAGTCTAATGGGGGTCTTTCAGGGCAGGGGACACCGATGGGTGGGTTCCCTGATCTAATCGAGGGGGGACCGATATAAGGGAAGGGGAGACTGTGGGGAGGGCGGTGGACGGTGTCAGTAGGGCAATGGACGGTGTCAGTAGGGCACTGGATGGTACCAGTAGTTACCATCCACGCTAAGCGTGACGCATTATTGCTCTCCTCCAGGTCTTTAAAATCCTATAGTGTATACCACAAAAAAATTTGCCATGTGCCGCTAAAGTGTTCGGGTTTGGCTTGAGGAAAACTCTAGCTACTACTGTAGCTCAAATTGCTGAAAAAGTTAATGCTGGTTTCCAATAGCAAGGTTTCAGAACAAACAGTGCATTGTAGTTTGTTGCGTTTGCGGCTGCATAAAGGCAGACTGGTCAGGGTTCCCATGCTGACCTGTGTCCACACCCAAAAGCGCCTACAATGAACAAGTGAGCATAAGAACTGGACCACAGAGCAATGGAAGAAGATGGCCTGGTTTGATGAATTTAGAAATAGTTTGAAGAACACAGCAGCAAGTTTGAGGTGTTGATGTGGCCTCCAAATTCTCCAGATCTCAATCCAACTGAGCATCTATGGGATGTGCTGGAAAAACAAGTCCAATCCATGCAGGCCCCATCTTGCAACTTACAGGAAGGATCTGCTACTAATGGCTTGGTACCAACAACATACCTTCAGATGTCTAGTGATGTCTAGGCCAGTGGCGGCTGCTCCATGCGTCTGGCCCCCTGATCTACATACAGAGCACAGGACCATGGATTCCAGTGGGGGGCGGTGTATTTTTATGAAGCACGTGATTAGAGCCAGAGGCTCTAATAGGCTTCAAAAAAAGGGTAGGCTCTGGGCGCAGAGCACTGCGCCCTGAGCACAACCACTTGTGTGGCAATAGCGAATGAATATTCTCTATTGACACACTGATCCTCCCAGCCAATCAGGAAGCCCCTATTGGCCAGGCAGTCTTAGGACCACTTGTGTTTCAGGACACACTTTCTGTTTCTGTGCGGCCGGGAGGAGGATGTCCCACTGTGTGTTTACCGGAGCGGCCCGGCTCTTCCTTCCCCCTACGGCAAGGTAAGGCACATTTACAGTCTCTGGGGGGGGGGGGGGGTGGCGGGCAATTGTCGCCTTTTGTCTCCCGCTGTGGGGGGGAGGCTGGGTGGCCGCTTGTCTCCCCCGGGGGTGGGGGGGTTGCTGGCTGGGTGATCATCACAGTTCCTCTCTGGGTGGGGGGTGATGTTAGCTTGTGCCCCAAGTGCCTTAAACACTGGCTGATTGTTCAATAAGAACCGGCTGCTGTTGGCCGGCATTCGGCTTGTGTGTACGGGGGGCTTTAGCGTGCACCGATTTTTGCAAGATTTGTATCTGCCTACATTTGTCCAGTAAGCTAGATTTTGGGTTGGTAGTCCCTCTAGTGGTAAATAGCGGTATTGCAGGCTGTGATAACTACAAGGACTCTTGCACACTAAATAACTTATATGTTTTTGAATATAGATGCATTGTTGTCTATGGAACAATGTACATAGCTGCATATAAATCAGTAATACAGCTATGAGTACAGAACTGTAAAACAAAAATAGAAAATCTTACGTTTGCGTGCAGTAATTTACACGTATATGTGTGTTTATGTGAGTATACGCATGTACTGTATACGCATGTAAACATGCGTATAATGCAACATGGGCAATAAAGAAGCATTTTACACGTGCATAAGCAGACCCATTTTAACGCAAGTTTACACAATGTCTTTACGGATTGTTCTTTTCAGGATCTTTCTGTCAACATGATCCTGAGCATAAACATCAGTAAATTATTACATCCCCGTGCAACTGGCCTATCGGCTGGTTTTGCTTTCTCATAATAAGCTCTCACCTCATTCCTCCTCAACCAAACAAGATGCATCTTCTAGTCAGCGAGTTGCCATGGGTGTGCATCCTTGATATAGTTGCTTCTTACAATCTGTATACATCAAGCCCCTTGTCCTTTCATATGAGAATACAAACGTTCCAATCAGCATTGTAAACTCCACAAAGTAAGTAGACACAAGTACATAATCTGATAAAATTCTGTCTGGAATTTACCAGGCCTTTCCCACCGCACTTCAACATGTCAAAACACTACTACCATTACACTGAACAGGCATGCCATCAGGCAGAGACAGGGAAACACAGCGATACGCTTGGACTTCGTCAAGATATTTTTACTCAGTAAAATAAATTACATTACAAAATCTATGTGTATGTTGTGAATGTGCCAATATATACAGATACAATGGTAACTCCTGGTTTTAAAGACAAGGGAGGAAGTGCAGCTTAAACATTACCAATCTGCAAAGAGGACCCGTCTAATGGGTTTCTAGTTCCAAAACATAGGTTACATATATTTGTAAATATATTTGAAAGTTGTACTGTGGCTTTATGGTGCCTATGTAGCATGATGGGCAACACTATATATTATAACAATGATGACTTTTTTAGATGGAGATCAAAGTTCCCTGAGGAAGCAGAGTAAATCTGTGAAACGCGTTGGAACTGATCACCAGAAATTTCCATGGATCAATTTTTTATATTTATTGAAAACCATGTTGTGCCCCACATGTTAGTGGATAATTTTAAAGGTTATGAATAGAGAGTAGCCCCCAATGAAAGTAATATGGGGGCAACTAAAAAATATCAGAATATGAGAAAATAGAAATGTATTTATTTGTATAAAAGGTGTGGTGCATACATCACCTAAATTGAATACATAAAAACTAAGAGCAGAATAGGATCATGTAAATACAGTTCCTCCAGTATTGAGCCCGACACGTTTCAGGACAGGTATAGAGTCCTTTCTTCAGGGGCATTCCATGTGAAGTATTACTGCTATACAACATTCTACAAAAAAAACACAATTACAAATCAAAATCAGGATCAGGGATAAAGGAATTCTATACCTGGCATTCCCCTGAAGAAAGGGCTCTATACCGGTCTTGAAACACGCTGGGCTTAATACTAAAGGAACGGTATTTACATGATCCTATTCTGCTCTTTGTTTTTATGTATTCGATTTATGGTGATGTATGCACCACACCTTTTATACAAATAAATTAATTTCTATTTTCTCATATTCTGATATTTGTTAGTTCCCCCTAAAGTCCCATAGTACTTTCATTGGGGGGTACTCTCTATTCATGATTATATCGGGATGTTGGCAACCTCTGGGTTTACTTGGGTGGATTTTTACAATTATTGAATTTAGGGTAGTAAATACCCACTAACTTGACCCCTTTTTCATATTACTTTCCAGGGTTATATTTAATCCTAGGACTATATATATATTTTTTTTCTGTTTTGTTATATATATTTGCTGTAGGGTATCGCTAGGGACACTGTTGCAATTTATATCATGTTCCGGGGACAGGAATGGGAGGCCCTTATGGCGGGCTACTACAAGAGCCATGACAAAAGAGTCCTCTCAAACGGAGGTACTATCACTTTTCACACAATTGAGAAAAGTGGTAGAGAAAAAGGCAGCCTGCTTCTGGCACATAAAGAGCTTTGAAAGGTACATTAGAGAGAATATGAACCCTTTTGGTCTGAGGATACAAATTTTCCCAATTTTGGAAGATATCGATACGACTTTCAAACAAAATGGGAAAATAACTTACAAAGTTGTACCATGGTGATGATGAAACTCCCTAATGAGTATTAGAAACGCATCATCACCATGGACAAAGAAATAGATTTGATTTACATTAAGCTACAGTACTTTAAAAAAAACTGGCTACTTTCAATGAACAAGAGGAAAGGGTTAAAAATCACTTAGATGTATTTACCCAAGAGACTCTTGCAACCAAAGAGAAAACATTCTGGAAAGATCATAGAGCTTTCCAAGAGGGTAATGCCTATAAATGGCATCAGACTAATAGACCAATCCCTCAGAAAAATAGACAAAGAAATCAGAATTATAATGAAAAAGGACCGAATTCTACTCTTAATGCATTAGCCTCTTCTTCTTTCTTACAGAATTCACAGTGAACTCATAGAAAGAGTCAAAAAGACAAAACGTCCACGATCGGGTGATGATGTATTACAAAAGAAACATGATTAAACCAATACCGTCACAGCAACACTCTACAACTTCCACTCTTGGAATTACTCCCAGCTTGGGTAAAAGTAACTCACGTAGTGTATAAGGATTTTGCCCGGAAGGGCCTCTGGGTGATGGTTTATCTACCTCTACTGACATGGGGGGCATCTTCTTCACATACACTCACTACTAGAATACGAGATGACAATTTTTTAGTGCATCGCTCAGAACAAATTCACGACACATAGAAAATTTTGAAGATACTGATATAGTATTGGAAAACTCTTACACTTTGAACATCATTAATTTGTCTAATTATGAATTATCAATCAGCAAAAATATCTGTTCTTTGTAAGGGCTTAAACTTCTGCCCAGACTCAAACATGAACACCTTTGATATAATTAAAGATGTTCAATTATTCGCAAGGCGACTCTTTCTCAAAAAACAGTACATCACAAACACTCGATATGGCACAAATGGACGAGACACTGGATAAACTACTTAGCCTATTAGAGGAATCAGACCCTATAGATTTAATCGATACTGTGGCTATCAAAGCCTTGTTACATCAGCACGTTGATACAAAAAATGAACCTGTAACGTGTTCCTTTACTTTCAAAAAGCAATCTGATAAATCCCCCCCCCGTCGGATAATCCAAACTTGGCAGCTTTTGTCAATCTTGTGAGCGCAGATATTAAAAAAATCCGCAAAAAACAATTACAGATCAGAAAGTAATCTAACTAAGGAGGAAAAGATGGCATTGCAATCTCTCAAAGACCAACATGGATTGACTATAAAACCAGCAGACAAGGCCTATTTAGATCATATCCATGTAAAAATGTAGGTACATTCACATGCGGTGGATGTACCACCTGTCGGTATATGAATACCAAATCGGGTAAATTATTACCTAACGGCCTACCTTTTAAACGTCAAAACTTTGCCAATTGCAATACGTTGGGGGTGGTATATTTACTTACTTGCCAGTGTGGAAGTTTTTACACTGGCAAGACCAAGTTGGAATTTTGCAAACGTGCAAGACGCCATATTACCAGCATGCTGACAGCCAACCCGGAGCTTCCTCTGGGGAGACATGTTGGCGGTTATCATGCTGGAGTATGTCCTAGTTTTCACTTTTTAATCCTAGATCGTATCCATCCTAATATGAGAGGAAGAGATTGGAACAAACTCCTCCTGCAGCGGAAGCCCGCTGGATCATGGAGCTTAACGCCACCCATCCACCTGGCTTAAACACCCAACTAAGCTATAGGCTATTTTTGGAAGGGTTTGAATCAGGTGTTTGCGAGAAGGATCACTGATTGAGGGTTCTTGGTTTGGGTACGATGGATATTTTATACAACAACTCAAAATTTTGAAAAAAAAAAAAGTTTTTTGTTATAAAATTTTGCAAATAAGTATTTTTTCTTTTTCACTGATCAAGGTGCCCTGGTGCCCATCAATGCAGCCTCATCAGTGCCCATCAGTACAGCCTATCAGTGCCCATCAGTGCAACCTCCTCAGTGCCCATCAGTGCAACCTCCTCAGTGCCCAGCTGTACAGCCTATCAGTGCCCACCAGTGCAGCCTCATCAGTGCACATAAGTGTAGCCTCATCAGTGCCCATCAGTAAAGCCTATCAGTGCCCATCAGTGCAACCTCATCAGTAACCATCAGTACAGCCTATCAGTGCCCATCAGTGCAGCCTCTTCAGTCCACATTAGTGCAGCCTCATCAGTCCACATCAGTACAGCCTATCAGTGCCCATCAGGGCACCTTGATCAGTGAAAAAGAAAAAAAACTTATTTGCAAAATTTTATAACAAAAAACTTTTTTTTTCTTCAAAATTTTGGGTTGTTTTTTTTTATTTTTTTATTTAAATATATATATATATATATATATATATATATATATATATATGTGTAGCAATCACTCTCGGCTGAGCTGCTGGTTTAAAGCGGGCTTGTTACCTTCACTCTCCTTCCCTCTGTTTCACCGGCATCGGGTCTAGGGTTCCGTTGAGTTTACCTCCGGACGATACAAGCACCAACACTTGAGTACGTTTTCAATGCTTTATTGAACAATTAACGAAGGAAGTAGCAGGAAAGAGGCAGAAGGGAAACTGCAGGGAAAGCTCAAATACCTTTCTGTAGGATTCTTGACAAATGTCCTTTAAAGTTGAATATTACAGTAGAATGCGCTCCCCTCGTGGGACACACTCTTTGCTCGCCTGGATAGGCCTCTCTCACTTGCCTAGCAGCCAGTACGCAGCACGAACAAAAGTCTCTGCCACAGACTTGCTTGGGATGAACCCGTACGATCCTCTGCCACAGGATGTATTGGTCTTGTGGTGAATGTCAGTCACAGTGCTTGAACCTTTAAGCCAAACCTGGCAACACTATGCTGTAAAGTTACTTTAGGATACGTCCTCCAACCGAGTCACCAGGCCCCTCTCCAGACCAGCACTCTGCCTGATCCTTCCATGACAGGTCCTCCCCTGGGATCTCCTCGGTTATCCAGCTTCTTCTCTCTGGATAGACAGCTCAGGACCATTCCTCGGCTGCTGTGGTAGGCCCCAGACAGGCTTCTGGGCCCACCCACACGCCGCAGCGACGCGGGCCTCCGGAACGGAAGACCACGACGTAGCCCTCTAACGCATACCTGTCGGCCAGGAGGGCCAGCAGGTGGTTGTAAAAGGACCCTAAAACATGGCGTCTGTCCCATAAATACCCTCTCCCAGAATCCCACTCAGAGGACCACCTCCACCGAGTTGTCTCCGGGACAGAAGAGCATCCATACGATTTGACACGTTGCCTTTCCAACACTAGCCAATAGTAACAACGACACCCACCGGCCCAGTATGGAAACACACACAACGTCAGCCAAGCTGGAACAGAGGCAAATCTAACTTCCCCTAACGAGCAATTTACTAAATTTACCTATCAGATTGTAGATCGCAAATCTACCAGCGCTACATATATATATATATATATATATATATATATATATATATATATTGTTAGGGAAAAAAACAAGTGGTGATTAAATACCACCAAAAGAAAGTTCTATATGTCTAAAAGAAAATGATAAAAAAATGTCATATGGGTACAGTGTTGCATGACCGCGCAATTGTCATTCAAAGTTTGCCAGCATTGAAAGCTGAAAATTGGCCTAGGCAGGAAGGGGGTGAAAATGGTTAAAATGACAATTGTTTATCAAACATGGTACATTAGGAAACATGCCATCATTCAGTTTGAGTTTACTTCTACTTTAGCGGTTGTGATCCACAACTTATCTAAAATTTGTCCGTACTGGTCAACATGCTCTCTTTCTCTCTTTAAGATCCTAAATGCAAACTAAGGATGATATAGATCACATCTCAACCTGTCCAAACATATCCGGTGCATCCATGCAATTCTATTTGTTTTAGACAAGAAATTCAGAAGTGTTTGGCAAGCATACAAATGCAACAAGACATTCTAATTAAAAATCACTGAGCTGAAAATTGCTTGGATTTTGCTAGAGACAAATATGATATAGTGCTGCCATCTAATGGCAAGAAAAAAAAATGACTTTAAAGCGAAGGTGCACCTTAGATTACTCTAATGCCCCGTACACAGGGTCGGACTTTGTTCGGACATTCCGACAACAAAATCCTAGGATTTTTTCCGACGGATGTTGGCTCAAACTTGTCTTGCATACACACGGTCACACAAAGTTGTCGGAAAATCCGATCGTTCTGAAGGCGGTGACGTAAAACACGTACGTCGGGACTATAAACGGGGCAGTGGCCAATAGCTTTCATCTCTTCATTTATTCTGAGCATGCGTGGCACTTTGTCCGTCGGATTTGTGTACACACGATCGGAATTTCCGACAACGGATTTTGTTGTCGGAAAATTTTATTTCTTGCTGTCCAACTTTGTGTGTCGGAAAATCCGATGGAAAATGTGTGATGGAGCCTACACGCGGTCGGAATTTCCGACAACACGCTCCGATCGGACATTTTCCATCGGAAAATCCGACCGTGTGTACGGGGCATAATGCCCCATACACACGATCGGAATTTCGGCCCGCAAAAGAACGATGAGAGTTTTTCGCCTGAAAATGTGACCGTGTGCATGCGCCACTGGGCTTTGGCTGGCCGAATTCCAGCCAGCAAAAGATTGAGAGAATGTTCTCAATTTTTCGGTCGGAAAAAGTTCCTATCTGAAAATGCGATCGTCTGTGGCAATTCCGATGCGCAAAATTCCTACGCCTGCTCGGAAACAATTAGACGCATGCTCGGAAGCATTGAACTTCACTTTCTCGGCTCGTCGTAGTGTTGTACGTCACCGCGTTCTTGACGGTCGTGTGACCGTGTGTATGCAAGGCAAGGCAAGTCTGATCGCGTGTACGCGGCATTATAGTTGTATACCACGTGTACCTTGATAAATGCATTACACCATGTTTGACTTTTATCCACACTCTGGTTGTCTTGCAATCAGCACAGATAACTGCTGGACATTTACCAGCGACACCATGCAACTCACAGTGTCACTTACAACCTCCTCCCCCCCCCCCCATGCTATCTACACCCTTGACAGCATCAGGGCACAGAGGAAGCATTTCAAGTTTCAGGATTTGCATTTACAAGAGGTAGCTAGCATAGGGTGGGGGGAAGTAGAGCGACACCATGAAATGCATGGGCTTGCTGCTAAAGTAAGGTGACCAGATGTCACCAAAATGAAATCCGGGGACACCGTACTGACCACACTCATTTTTAACTACACCCACAAACTGGTGCATATTAACTACTTGCCTACCCGCCACACTACTTTTACTGCGGCGGGACGACAGCTACAGGCACCGCAATGCACTGGTACGTCGCTGCCTTTTTCCAGCGGCCTGCCTACTCTCAAGTGGTTAATATACATATTTATCAATATTTAGATGGTATACAAAAAATGTAAATATTAACAATACCCATAAGGGCCCATTCACACTAGATTCAGTTGGAAGCATTTTTGAATCTATTCCAACTGCATAGACGGTCCAAAATTCAGGTTATCTATGGGCACAGTTCCCACCATTGCAGTGCAGTGAAAAAAGTACATTTTTCCACACTGCAAATTCACAAAAACGCACACGAGCACATGTAACGCACACAAACACACTGGAACATATCACAGTGCACATAAAAGCCCAAGGAAAGAAAGAAGAAGGAAGTGTGCTCAAAGTACAAATGCTTAGGGGTAAATGCATTGCAAACTCATGTAAATGTGTAAAATGCATGCCAACATGCATGCAAAAAATTTGCAGTTTCTCGTGTAAATGGGCCCTAAGGATAATCTGAATGACTTTACAGTTAAAGAGGAAGTAAACCCTGATGGGTTTTACTTCCTCTTTATTTCCCTGCAAAGGTAAATCATAATGCATACCTCCCAACATTTTGAGATAAGAATGAGGGACACCTACTAACAAATGTATGTAGGCATAGGACACGCCCTCTGCCACACCCTCTTAAAGGAAAATTAACTAAACAAAAGGTTAATTAAATCCACAAGGACCACTACTATTCCTTTATATTGGCTCTTAAAATGTACAAATGCAGCAATTTAGAAATTGTATGAAAGGTTTAGCACTGGGAAACACTTTTTGAAAGATAAAAAGTACATTTTATGTACAACTATATAGATCAGACCAAAATGAGGGACAAATGAGGAGCAATGAGGGACATTGCTCCAAATCAGGGACAGTCCCTCGAAATCAGGGACAGTTGGGAGCTATGCATAATGGGCTACTATGCATTGCATAGTAGCCCATTATGTGTCACTTACCTGAAACCAAAGCCTGCAATGTCACTGCTGTCCCCACTAGCTTCGAGCGTCCAGCTTCACCCCTCTTCCTTCCGGGGCCACAAACTCTGGCTCTGTGACTGGCCGGAGCATGCGCGTGGGAACCGAACCGTCAGTCACTGCATGACCCCCTTTAGAAACGGTCCGATCTGCCCTTTCTAAAGTGCGCATGCGCCGTAGACATTGGCGCATGGCTTTATTGTAAATATCTCCTAAACCGCACCTACAGGTAAGCCTTAATATAATACTTAGTATACAGTGGGGAAGGAAATTATTCAGACCCCCTTAAATTTTTCACTCTTTGTTATATTGCAGCCATTTGCTAAAATCATTTAAGTTCATTTTTTTCCTCATTAATGTACACACAGCACCCCATATTGACAGAAAAACACAGAATTGTTGATATTTTTGCAGATTTATTAAAAAAGAAAAACTGAAATATCACATGGTCCTAAGTATTCAGACCCTTTGCTCAGTATTTAGTAGAAGCACCCTTTTGATCTAATACAGCCATGAGTCTTTTTGGGAAAGAAGCAACAAGTTTTTCACACCTGGATTTGGGGATCCTCTGCCATTCCTCCTTGCTGATCCTCTCCAGTTCTGTCAGGTTGGATGGTAAACATTGGTGGACAGCCATTTTTAAGTCTCTCCAGAGATGCTCAATTGGGTTTAAGTCAGGGCTCTGGCTGGGCCATTCAAGAACAGTCACGGAGTTGTTGTGAAGCCACTCCCTCGTTATTTTAGCTGTGTGCTTAGGGTCATTGTCTTGTTGGAAGGTAACCCTTTGGCCCAGTCTGAGGTCCTGAGCGCTCTGGAGAAGGTTTTCGTCCAGGATATCCCTGTACTTGGCCGCATTCATCTTTCCCTCGATTGCAACCAGTCGTCCTGTCCCTGCAGCTGAAAAACACCTCCACAGCATGATGCTGCCACCACCATGCTTCACTGTTGGGACTGTATTGGACAGGTGATGAGCAGTGCCTGGTTTTCTCCACACATGCCACTTAGAATTAAGGCCAAAAAGTTCTATCTTGGTCTCATCAGACCAAAGAATCTTATTTCTCACCATCTTGGAGTCCTTCAGGTGTTTTTTTAGCAAACTCCATGTGGGCTTTCATGTGTCTTGCACTGAGGAGAGGCTTCCGTCGGGCCACTCTGCCATAAATCCCCGACTGGTGGAGGGCTGCAGTGATGGTTGACTTTCTACAACTTTCTCCCATCTCCCGACTGCATCTCTGGAGCTCGGCCACAGTGATCTTTGGGTTCTTCTTTACCTCTCTCACCAAGGCTCTTCTCCCCCTTTAGCTCAGTTTGGCCGGACGGCCAGCTCTAGGAAGGGTTCTGGTCGTCCCAAACATCTTCCATTTAAGGATTATGGAGGCCACTGTGCTCTTAGGAACCTTAAGTGCAGCAGAAATTTTTTGTAACCTTGGCCAGATCTGTGCCTTGCCACAGTTCTGTCTGTGAGCTCTTCAGGCAGTTCCTTTGACCTCATGATTCTCATTTGCTCTGACATGCACTGTGAACTGTAAGGTCTTATATAGACAGGTGTGTGGCTTTCCTAATCAAGTCCAATTAGTATAATCAAACACAGCTGGACTCAAATGAAAGTGTAGAACCATCTCAAGGATGATCAGAAGAAATGGACAGCACCTGAGTTAAATATATGAGTGTCACAGTAAAGGGTCTGAATACTTAGGACCATGTGATATTTCAGCTTTTCTTTTTTAATAAATCTACAAAAGTTTCAACAATTCTGTGTTTTTCTGTCAATATGGGGTGCTGTGTGTACATTAATGAGGAAAAAAATTACCTTAAATGATTTTAGCAAATGGCTGCAATATAACAAAGAGTGAAAAATTTAAGGGGGTCTTTCCGTCCCCACTGTATAATATAATATACTTTAAAAATCAAAACAAAGTGACAAAATGTGAGCATGACAAGAATAATGAAAAATAATTAAAGCCCAAGGGCATTCTGGGATAGAAAATGCAGGTGGTGGGTATAGGAAGATTGCATGTATAGTGGGAGTGGCTTAACCTTATCACTGCCAGGGCCGTTTTTATATTTTTCACACATGTTAAAAAATAATTTTAGTCCTGAAGATTACTTAAAGCGGTAGTAAAACGTTGTGGGTTTTTTTTTTTTTGGCAACCTGCAAGGCAATGTCATAACGTGCTAGTATGCATTGTATACTAGCATATTATGTGAAACTTAGCTTAGAACAAAGCCCCTCCAGTGACGCTCTGTCACTGCTGAAGGCACTTCCATCTTCACCCGGTCTTCCTTCCATGCTTGCGGACTCCGGTGCACGTTTAGGAGATATTTACAGTACCTATAAAGGGCACTGATAGGCTGCAGTTGATGGGCACTGATAGGCTAAATTTGATGGGCACTGATAGGCTGAATTTGATGGGCACTGGTGAGGCTGCATTTGATGGTCACTGATAAGCTGCATTTGATGAGCACTGGTGAAACTACATTTGATGGGCACTGGTGAGGCTGCATTTGATGGGCACTGATAAGTTGCATTTGATGGGCACTGGTGAGGCTGCATTTGAAGGGCACTGATAGGCTGCATTTGATGGGCACTGATAATCTGCATTTGTTGGGCACTGGTGAGGCTGCATTTGATGGGCGCTGATGAGCTGCACTTGGGCACTGATAAGCTGCATTTGATAGGCACTGGTGAGGCTGAATTTGATGGGCACTGATTGGCTACATTTGATGGGCACTGGTGAGGCTGCATTTGATGGGCACTAATAAGCTGCATTTTATGGGCACTGGTGAGGCTGCATTTGATGGTCATTGGTGAGGCTGTATTTGATGGGCACTGATTAGCTGCATTTAAGGGATAAGAAACAAAGAGATATGTTAGTAAAAGTAGCACACATTACACACATTTCACATTGTTAGGCACACATGTAACCCCTCGATCGCGCTGGATGCTAACCCCTTCCCAGCCAGTGTCATTAGTACAGTGACAGTGTATATTATTATCACTGTATTAGTGTTTGGTGATGTCAATGGAAGTTAGTCAGCCCCCCCCCCAGTATCAGTTAGTGTCAGTAATGCCCCGTACACATGATCGGACTTTCCGACAACAAAACCGTGGAATTTTGTTCGAAGGTCGTTGGCTCCAACTTGTCTTGCATACACACGGTCGCACAAATGTTGGCAAACAACTATGTTCGTAGTGACGTACTAAACAAACTACGTGGTTTTAAAGCTATTTTGCGCCACCCTTTGGGCTCCTTCTGCTAATTTCGTGTTAGTAGAAGATTGGTGAGTGTTGATTCGCAATTTTTTTTTTTTTGGCGTTTTTCATTTAGCGCTATTATTATTATTCTTGATATCACTTGAGCAAAAAAGCCTTTGAAACTTCGTTTGCAATAACTCCATCAGTATCACTAAGCAAAGCAGCTTCATTATTATCCCATTAAAGAAGAAGAGAATGTGCGCTGCATTTGGAGAATTCAGAATTTGCCACGTCACGAATGTTAATTCTTCATTACGAACGCTAGTTTACAAGACCGACTGCTTCTGCTTCTGAGCATGCGTGAACTTTTGTGCAACAGACTTGTGTACACACGATCGGAAAGTCCGACAACAAAATTTTGTTGGCCAAAAATTTGAGAACCTGCTAGCAAACATTTGTTGGAGAAAAGTCCGACAACAAATGTTCGATGGAGCATACACACGATCGGACTTTCCGCCAACAAGCTCACATCCAACATTTCCTGATGGAAAATCCGATCACGTGTACGCGGCATTAGTTACTTAGCGCCCGCCGGAGTTCTATTATAATGTTGCTGATCACCACCATTAGTAGTATAAAAAAAAAAAATATCCAGTATATATACACCATAGTTTGTAGACACTATAAATTTCACTCCCATTAATCAATATGCACTGTGTTATTTTACTAAAGACATGTAGCAGAATACATATTGGCCTAAATTTATGAAAAAAATAGATTTTTTTTTTTTATTGGATATGTTTTATAGCAGAAAGTAAAAACTATTGTTTTCTTTTTTTCAAAATTTTGGAGTTTTTTTATTTTTTTATGTTTATGTCGCAAAAAAAAAAAAAAAGCAGTGGTGATCAAATACCACCAAAAGAAAGCTCTATTTGTGTGAAAAAATTATATAAATTTAGTTTGGGTAGAGCATTGCATGACTGAGCAATTACCAGTAAAAGTACCAAAGTCATGTAGCAGAATACATTTTGGCCAAAATTTATGAAGAAATTAAATTTTTTTTTTTTTACTGGATATGTTTAACCACTTCCCACCCGGCCACTGCACATAAACGGCCGGGTGGGCGCTCTCTCCTTCTGAGTGGACGTTCAGGAACGTCCCTCAGACGGAGGCACATCTCTGATCGGCAGGAGGGCTCTGTGATTGGCCCTCCTGATCACATGATGGGCGTGTCCAATCAAAGCCATTATGTGATGTAAACAGAGAGCCGGTTGCTAGGCGATCGGCTCTTCTCTCCTCACACAGAAGTTGAGCGGATCACTGCAGCCGGCTGGTGATCAGTGAGTATGAGCTGTTTTTTACAGCTTTTTACACACTGATCACCAGTGTAAAATACACATGTAAAACACACATGTAAAACATGTACACAATGTAAAACACACATGTAAAACATGTACACAATGTAAAAAACACCTGTCCCCCACAGATTTAACAGTAAAATCACATGTCCCAATGATTCTCTGCACACATATGTCTGTGATCATCTGCGTACATCTGTCCGTGATCACACAAACCAATTATTATACACTTTTTTTTACCAAAGACATGTAGCAGAATACATTTTGGCTTAAATTTATGACAAAATTCGATTTTATTGGATTTCTTTTAAAATAGAAAGAAGAAAATATTGTTTTTTTCAAAATGTCCGCTCTTTTTTCGCTTATATCGCAAAAAATATAAAACGGAGTCGTGAATAAATACTACCAAAAGAAAATCTATTTGTGCGAACAAAATGATAAAAATTTCATTTGGGTACAGCGTAGCATGACCGCGCAATTGTCATTGAAATTGTGACCGCGCTGAAAGCTGAAAATTGGTCTGGGAAGGAAGGGGGTGAAAGTGCCCAGTATTGATGTGGTTAAAGCAGAAAGTAAAAAATATATTTTATATTTTTTCAAAATGTTTGGTCTTTTTCTGTTTATATCGCTAAGAATAAAATATAAATAAACCCAGTGGAAATCAGATACCACCAAAGGAAAGCTCTATTTGTGTGAAAAAAAAATATGAAATAAATTTTGCTTGGGTACACCGTTGCATGACCGCGCAATTACCAGTTAATATGGTGCAGTGCTTAATAGCAAAAAACGGCCCGGTCAAGATGCCTGTAGCTGCAGGCATCATTCAGATATCCCCGCACAAAGTCAAGGACGTCGTATGACAGCCGGCGGGCGGGAAGTGGTTAAAACGCATTTTTTTTTAACACAACGTTGTCCATTTATACAATATTTCTAACACATAGCAAGTACATACCAAAAATGACACCCCAAAATAGATTCTCCTACTCCTCCTGAGTACGGCAATACCACATGTGTGAGACTTCCACAGCCTGGCCAGATACAGAGGCCGAGTACAGCCGAGTATGGCTGAGCATGGCAGAGTATGGCTGAGCATGGCTGAGCATGGCAGAGTATGGCTGAGCATGGCTGGGTATGGCTGGGTATGGCTGGGTATGGCAAAGTATGGCAGAGTATTGCAGATTATTGCAGAGTATGGCAGAGTATGGCTGGGTATTGCAGAGTATGGCAGGGTATGGCAGATTATTGCGAGGTATTGCAGGGTATTGCGGGGTATTCCAGAGTATTGTGAAGTATTGTGGAGTATTGCGAGGTATTGCAGAGTATTGCGAGGTATTGCAGAGTATTGCAGAGTATTGCAGGGTATTGCAGGGCATTGCAGGGTATGCAGACTATTGCAGAGTATTGCGGGGGAATTGCAGAGTATTGCGGGGGAATTGCAGAGTATTGCGGGCTATTGCAGAGTATTGCGGGGTATTGCAGAGTATTGCGGGGTATTGCAGGGTATTGCAGAGTATTGCAGGGTAATGCAGAGTATTGCAGGGTAATGCAGAGTATTGCAGAGTATTGCGGGGTATTGCAGAGTATTGCAGGGAATTGCAGGGTATTGCAGGGTATTGCAGAGTATTGCAGGGTATTGCGGGGTATTGCAGAGTATTGCAGAGTATGGCTGGGTATTGCAGAGTATGGCAGGGTATGGCAGATTATTGCGAGGTATTGCAGGGTATTGCGGGGTATTCCAGAGTATTGCGAAGTATTGTGGAGTATTGCGAGGTATTGCAGAGTATTGCGAGGTATTGCAGAGTATTGCAGAGTATTGCAGAGTATTGCAGGGTATTGCAGGGCATTGCAGGGTATTGCAGACTATTGCAGAGTATTGCGGGGGAATTGCAGAGTATTGCGGGGGAATTGCAGAGTATTGCGGGCTATTGCAGAGTATTGCGGGGTATTGCAGAGTATTGCGGGGTATTGCAGGGTATTGCAGAGTATTGCAGGGTAATGCAGAGTATTGCAGGGTAATGCAGAGTATTGCAGAGTATTGCGGGGTATTGCAGAGTATTGCAGGGAATTGCAGGGTATTGCAGGGTATTGCAGAGTATTGCAGGGTATTGCGGGGTATTGCAGAGTATTGCAGAGTATTGCAGGGTATTGCAGAGTATTACGGGGTATTGCAGAGTATTGCAGGGTATTGCGGGGTATTGCAGAGTATTGCAGGTTTTTGCGGGGTATTGCAGGGTATTGCGGGGTATTGCAAAGTATTGCAGGGTATTGCAGAGTATTGCGGGGTATTGCAGAGTATTGTGAGGTATTGCAGAGTATTGCACAGGGAATTGCAGAGTATTGCACAAGGAATTGCAGAGTAGTGCAGGGTAATGCGGAGCATGGAGGGATGGCTGAGCATGGATGGATGGATCCATGGCTGTGACTGCACATGTCACTGAGCTGCACTGTGGGCACTACACATCCCGCCCACAGTGCTGCTAACATCCGATCCCTCCCCCTCTGTGTACCGATCGGTACAGAGAGGAGAGGGAGGAACCGGCGTCATGTCATGACGCCGGTTCGTTTACATGTGTGTTTACATGTGTTTACCTTGATCCGTGATGCGCCGGGTCCTCTGGACCCGGAGGTCACGGATGTTCCCGTGTGCGCACCCCAGGGGGCGCGCGGGAGCGGTTTTCTGGGATCACGTCATATGACGTGCTCCCAGAGTTATCCAACCGCCCTGCAGCCGTCATTTGGCTATGGGCCGGTTGGTAACTGGTTAAATAGGATAAGAGATTGAAATGATTGAGTCTATATACTTGTATTAAATATACACTATATTACCAAAAGTATTGGGACACCTGCCTTTACACGCACATGAACTTTAATGACATCCCAGTCTTAGTCCCTAGGATTCAATATTGAGTTGGTCCACCCTTTGCAGCCATAACAGCTTTGGCTCTTCTGGGAAGGCTGTCCACAAGGTTTAGGAGTGTGTCTATTAGAATGTTTGACCATTCTTCCAGAAGCACATTTGTGAGGTAAGGCACTGATGTTGGATGAAAAGGCCTGGCTTGCAGTCTCCGCTCTAATTCATCCCAAAGGTGTTCTATTGGGCTGAGGACTCTGTGCAGGCCAGTCAAGTTCCTAAACCCCAAACTCGCTCACCCATGTCTTTATGGACCTTGCTTTGTGCACTGGTGTGCAGTCATGTTGGAACAGGAAAGGGCCGTTCCCCAAACTGTTGCCACAAAGTTGGGAGCATGAAATTATCCAAAATGTCTTGGTATGCTGACACCTTAATGCTGCCTACACACGATCGGAATTCCGCTCAAGCTTGGCTTGCATACACACGGTCACACAAAAGTTCTCTGAACTTTCGACCGTGAAGAACACAGTGATGTACAACACGTACGACCAGCCGAGAAAATTAAGTTCAATGCTTCCGAGCATGCGTCGAATTGTTCCCGAGCATGCGTAGGAATTTTGCACGTTGGAATTGCTACAGACGATTGGAATTTCCGATAGGAACTTTTTCCGTCGGAAAAATAGAGAACGTGCTCTCAATCTTTTGCTGGCGGAAATTCCGCCAGCAAAAGTCCGATGGAGCATACACACGGTCTGAATTTCCGACCAAAAGCTCTGACTTTTGCTGGTGGAATTTCCGATCGTGTGTACGAGGCATAAGCGTTCCCTTTACTGGAGATAAGGGGCCAAGCCCAACCTCTGAAAAACAACCCCACACCATAATCCCCCCTCCACCAAAAGATTTGGACCAGTGCACAAAGTAAGGTCCATAAAGACATTAATATCGAGTTTGGGGTGAAGGAACTTGACTGGCCTGCACAGAGTCCTCACCTCAACCTGATAGAACACCTTTGGGATGATTTAGAGCAGAGACCGCGAGCCAGGCCTTCTCGTCCAACATCAGTGCCTGACCTCACAAATGCGCTTCTGGAAGAATTGTCAAACATCCCCATAGACACACTCCTAAACCTTGTGGACAACCGCCCCAGAAGAGATGAAGCTGTTATATAGCTGCACAGGGTGGGCCAACTCACTATTGAACCCTATGGACTAAGACTGGGATGCCATTAAAGTTCATGTGCGTGTAAAGGCAGGCGTCCCGATATTTTTGGTAATATATAATATAATATAATATATATATATATATATATATATATATGTGTGTGTGTGTGTGTGTGTGTGTGTGTGTGTGTGTGTGTGTGTAAAGCGCTGCGCTATATAAGTGCCTGAAATAAATAAAAACAAATACAATTCACTTTAACATTTCTTTATCGTAAAACATTATAAAATATTAGTATTTATGGGTTCTTCTACAATTGTGAATATTTATAACCATTGGTATGCCTCATTTTTCCCCTTGCAATCAATGTGCTATTACAGTATGAAAACATAATTACACCCATCATCCACAACCTCCACCTGGATTTACTTTCCTGTATTAGTGATGTTGCCGGAGTTTGCCGTGTTCTAGAATACAAATCCTGTGGTTGCCATGGCAGGAGAGTACAATGTATATTAACATGGGATTAGTCAAGTTATATCTTGTTGATGTTCTTTGTTCTGTATGAGTGTAATAAGGTCTCACCTCCAACGCTTCTCCTATAATTACAGTATATGTGTCAGGCTGGATGGAAGATGCACTCCGAAGGGAAAGAAAACACCCAGAATGCTCTGTGTGGGAGGAAATGGTTAATGTGGGTTATTTAGACAAAGAGATGTTGTACTGAACTGTGGAATGGATTTTGGCAAGGACAAGTATATAACACAATATATAACAAAAGTTCCGGATAGGACTTGGGCTCCAGCTGCCACAGTGAAATGCAGTGTCTGACCTGCAGGGAGGGTGCTCTGGCTGGACCAGCGCAGTGCCGATACGCCGATACCGACACATCGCACTGTTTACTTTTTATTTACACAAACGTTAGGCTACATTCTATATGAAAAATGCATTAAAAGCGCGTTTTTGCCACATTTTTCCTACATTGTGTTAAATTTAACACAACGCATTATGCGTTTTGCCACGTCTGTGTTGCATTTTCCCATATCATCATAGTACGACTATTGATGCGACTTTAGAAGTTCTCAAGCCCCAGTTCACATAATTGCATGACAAGGGAAATTACATTATATTCTGACTTCAGTGCGATTTCAGCCCCATAGACTTCTATGTTATCTCACAGAAGTTGCATCAGCATAGATAAGAAGCATTCCTATGCGGCTTTGATGGATCTGTCATCCTTGCTGTCTAAAGGGTAGGTTCACATTGAAGCAGTTTTAACCCTTTCTTTGATCGATCGTTCGACCCTTTGTTCCTTTGATTGTTAAATTGAAGGAAGGATATAATAATTGATCAATCAAAGGAAGGATCAATCAATCAAAGGAAGGATTGAATATTCAATCAAAGGAAGGATTGATCGAAGGAAGGATGAATCGATAGATTGAAGGAGAAATTGAAGGATCAATTGATCGAAAGAAGGGTGACTCAATTGAAGTAACAATCAAACAATTGATCAAAGTATGGATTGAAGGAACAATCAAACACTTGATCAAAGGATGGATTTGTTTAAAGAAGGATCAAATAATTGATTAAAGAATAGATTAGTTGAAGGAAGGATCAAACAATTGATCAAAGGATGGATTGATCGAAGGAAGGTTCAAATAATCAATTGAAGGATGGATTAATCGAAGGAAGGATCAAACAATCATTCAAAGAATGGATTGATTGAATAAAGGATCAAACAATCGATTGAGGGATGGATTGATCGAAGGAAGGATCAAACAATCGATCGAAGGATGGATTGATCAAAGTAAGAACCAAAAAATTGATCGAATGATGGATTGATCGAAGGAAGGATCAAACAATCGATTGAAGGATGGATTGATTAAAAGCAAGATCAAACAATCGATTGAAGGATGGATTGATTAAAAGAAGGATCAAACAATCAATTGGAGGGTGGATTGATCGAACGAAGGATCAAACAATCGACTGAAGGATGGATCAATCAGTTGAAGGAAGGATTAATCGATCAATCAAAGGAAGGATTAATTGATCGAAGGAAGGATCGATCAATCGAAGGAAGACTCCAAAATCGTAGGCTTATTCAAAATCGGTGGATGAAGGATGACCAGGGAGGAGAGGTGAGGAATAAATCCATTACATGGATGAATGGATGAATGCTTCTTATCTATGCTGATGCGACTTCTGTGAGATAACATAAAAGTCTATGGGGCTGAAATCGCACTGAACTCCACCAGGAACCGAAATTGCATTGTGCTAAGTTGATTAGAAGGGCACCATTAAATATAACGATTTCCCTTGTCATGTGATTCTGTGAACCCAGGCTTGAGAACTTCCCACAGGTGCATTGTGTGTTTGATCGGGTTTCCATTTATTTCAATGGAGGGATGCATCTTTGGAGCGTTTTCTTTACCGGACCAAACATGCACCAAAAATGCAGTAAGCAGGATTTTTTTAATACCAACTGAGGCGCAGCAAACCAGTGTGAGGAGCTACATAGGATCTACAGGGATGCATTTTTCTTCCGCTTTTTTTTTTTTAACTGAACAGCTGAACCAAATCAGATCAGTGTGAAAGCATGCACAGTCACAAGCAGGGCCGTGCTACCACTAGGCAAACTAGGCAGCTGCCTAGGGCGCCCAGCCACTTGTGTTCTTACTGTCATCATACTGCGGCAAGGTGGCACGATCCTGCAAATCACCGTATGTGAATGTCGGCACAGAAACTCGCTTTTGTGGGTGCCCGCTCCCATTGGCCAACTGGGGAGCCAAGCAGCGGGTGGGGCAGACTCGATGTCCTCCGGCCACCCGCGATTGTTCCCTGCAGTGACAGAACGGGGATCTGCCTGTGTAAACAAGGCAGATCTCCGTTCTGACAGGGGAGATCACACAGATCCTGTCTTTCTGCTAAGCAGGAAGATGGATCTATGTGTTTCCCCAGTCATACAGTCCTCCATACAGTTATAAAACACAAACAGGGAACACATTTAACTCCTTGATCGCCCCTGATGTTAACCCCTTCCCTGCCAGTGTCATTAGTACAATAACAATGCATATTTTTAGCACTGATCACTGTAATAATGTCCCAAAAAAGTGTCAAAAATTACAGTTAGATGTCTGACCTGTCCGCTGCAATGTTGCAGTCCCGCTAAAAATTTGCGAAAACCAATCAATATACGCTTATTACGATTTTTTTTACCAAAAATATATAGCAGAATACATATTGTCCTAAACTGATGAATAAATTTGTTTTTTTACATTTTTTTTTTTAAATGTTCTATAGCAGAAAGTAAATAAATGTTGTTTTTTTAAAAATTGTCAGTCTTTTTTTGTTTATAGCGCAAAAGATAAAAACCACAGAGGCGATCAAATACCACCAAAACAAAGCTCTATTTGTGGGAAAAAAGAACATCAATTTTGTTTGGGTACAGCATCGCACAACTGTGCAATTGACAGTTAAAGCGACGCAGCGCCGAATCTCAAAAAACAGCCTGGTCAGGAAGGGGGTAAATTCTTCCGTGCCTGAAGTGGTTAATTTGTGTACAAACTGAAAACGGAAAGGTTTTAATTAAAATGTTTATTTGGGAGATGTGATTGGGGGGGGGGGGGGGGGGTTGGGTGAAGGAACCAGGAAAGGCAAAATAGAAGCAGATTAAACTTCAGCTTTAAGTCTTTTTTTTAATTGCAGCATTTTGTTTGCGCTTAGTCTAAATATTGACTTTTTGTGACTAACGTGTGTTGTGTTCTGACGCACACCCTACTAAGGCAAACATCACATTATATTTGTTCACTAAAGGGAGACATTTTATTTAACCTTTATTCACAATCTGACTGCAAAATCGAACACATTGGAAGATCTGTATAGAAATGTAAAGGTGCCTCTGAGATTATAAAAGATCCTTATATAAAAATAGAAAAAGGTTCCTGGTATAAACAGAATAAAAAAGGTCAAAAGGTGGAATATTTTGCTAAAGAGTAACTCCACACTGCTGAAAGTTTGTAACTTTATTATGGAAATTTCAATAAAAAGAATAAAAAACAAAAACAAAAAAGAACTCCACTTTTGTTGAGAAAAAAAGATTTACCTCTGATCTATCTACATTGCAGGTTTTTTTAAAGAGTAGTATGGGATTTTTTTTTTTTTTCAGAGACATACCCACCTAGGTGGATGCAGCATCGGTCCCCCACCGGCTCTAAGACTGAGAACCGAGCGATCAAACACCGCCAACCTCTTCATTCTCAGAGTTCCCTGAGCAGAGAGCTGCTGACTGTCAGGCACCGCTCTCTCCTCTGCCCCCCACCCCTCCCCCCCTCGCTCACTGGATTGCTGGGCTGTGGAGGGGGTGAGAACGGCCAGCTCAGGCTCTCAGAAGCTCGCTGAGCAGCTGAGCCAGGTCCCGGTCCAAGCATGTGGATGGATCCCAACTTCATTTTCACAACCTTGCCTGAGCCTGGACCGGCTCTGTGACGTCAGCAGACAGTGGGGTTTAGCCCACTGTCTGCTGAAAACGGGTCCCGGGAGTGCAGAAAAAACTGCACTCCTGTAACCCACAGGAGAAGTACAGCCAAACGAGCTTTGGCTGTACTTTTCCTTTAACAAACTTTGTTGCAGATTCCCACCTTTTATTATTCTGAAGAAAACATTGTGTGCTTGTCTGTGTCTATGCGGAAAGTGAATCTAATAGGAGTGGTTTCATAATTAGAAACCAGCTTCTGCACCTGAAGGACTCTAATGAGGAAATTTACAGGGTCTGCATCCTTTTAAATGCTATTTCCTATTGGGAGTATCTCATCAAAATGACATTTTTGTTGCAGGGGATGCCTGATATCTGACCAGGGATGTGCAGTCAGGGGAGGCAGGTGAGGCAGAGCCATGAACATAAAAAAATAAATAAATACCAAAAAAAAGATTGAGCTTCACGGGTCATAGCTCAGGGAGCCTGGGGTCATTTGGGTATGTAGCTAATGTCCTACCCCACGACTGGTCAAAATTTGGTGCTCCTGCCACCTATAGTTCCGGAGATACGGGGCTCCTTGTGCAGCCGGTCAGACGCTACATACAGAGCGGCCAGTTTAAATACAAGCTGGCACACTCTGTTTGCAGCAGACTCAGAGGCTGAGTCAGAAGCACTGAGCTTAATGGACAGCTTGGAGCCTTGGACCAATGGTAAAGCACCATTGGAACAAGCTGTCCAATAAAAATGCTGCAGTGTAGGCTCCAACCTGTGTGTATCTGGCTCTGACACTAGCCAGCGCCTTACCAGCCACTGACCTCACCGCACGTCCCTGTATCTGACTTGTATCTTAATGCAAACTTTTGGGAAAAGCAGTGAGCCAATCACATAAGCAGGAAATGATGTTTCTGGGGGCCATATTGCATTATATTTTACAAACAATTTCAGAGCAGCAGATTAAAAAGCAAATGTAACTTTTAATCAATTACAATATGACTTGTGTCCCAATTGTATACAATATATTATTTATTTATTTTATTTGCTTTTTTTTTCCCCCACGAAAGTGGAGTTACCCTTTAAAAGATTTTAATGGTGACAAGACATGACTGCCCATCAAAATAGACTACACAAGTAATCACACTAAATAGTTTCTGATAAATGAAAACCTAATGGAAACAAACCTTACAATCCCTCGTTTAGGCAATGTTCTTATATCATGATTTGACATATCATTTTAATTTTGCATTGTTTATGCCTACCTTAGTAGAGTGTGCAACCAGATTGTAACATGTGTGGTGAGCTTAAAGCGAGAACTAAACCTTCCTATCCTTTACAGCCAAGGAAGCTGCCATATTAGCCTCTGTTTGATCTGCAGCTGCCATGGTGCTGCACATGTGATCAGATATGACACCAACCATTTAATGACTTGACAGTTCATTTGAGAGCACAAGCAGCTGTGGCAGTTATTGTTCACAGCATGCCTTGAATGTCAGGCTAGGTTCACACTACAGCGAATTGGATGCAGTTTTTACTGCATCCAATTCGCATGTCAGGAGATTGTGGCCGGCTCTCTATGGAGCTGGTTCACACATCTCCGGAGCGGCTCCGGTGCGAATTGCATAGGAATCTTATGCGTCTTCTGGTCCGTTTCAGGTCCGAATTCAGCCAAAATTCGGAATGAAATCGGACCTGAAACAGTGAACGGGGACGCACCGGACCCCTGCTGTAAACCGCTCTGTGCTTCAGTGTGAACCCAGCCTAACTGTTTTGGGAAACTGTTAAATCAATAGGTTTAGTTCCACTTTAACACATGTCAAAGCTGATTGTATCAGTATACCAAATTAAGTAACTGTCTCAAAAGCCCAGGACACAGAGTAGTTAGACATTATGGGGTTGTGCACTTTTCAAGGTGCAGTTGCTCCAGAGCTTAGAAAATGAGGTGCAGCTTTATTTTTCAAAGAGTACCCAATCACGTACAAGTAAATGTATCAAAGTTTTGAGCCCCTTTAGCCCCGGTTCACACAGGGGCGGCACGACTTGTAGGTCGCCTCACCGAGGCGACCTGCACACGACTTCCACGGCAACTTGCAAAACGACTTCTGTATAGAAGTCTATGCAAGTCGCCTGAAGTCGCCCCAGAAATGCTACAGGAACCTTTTTCTAAGTCGGAGCGACTTGCGTCGCTCCTATTAGAACGGTTCTATAGTACAGAACGGGAGGCGACTTGTCAGGCGGCTAGGTCGCCTGACAAGTCGCCCGTGTGAACCGGCACTTAGGCCTAATGTGACCTCCAGAGTTAGGGACAGCTGACATCCTTCTGTGTAGAGTGGGTTACAAGGCATGGTGGGTGTAATGCAAGAAGAAACGGTGGGCGCCAGACACTTTTATGCCGCGTACACAAGAGCGGACTTTCCGTCAGAGTAGACTCTGATGGTCCTTCCGACGGAGTTCCGACGGAGTTCCGCTGAAACGGACTTGCCTACACTCGATCACACCAAAGTCCGATCGTTTAGAACGCGATGACGTACGATGGGACTAGAAAAAGGAAGTTCAATAGCCAGTAGCCAATAGCTGCCCTTGAGTTATTTTTGGTGCGTCAGACTAGCATACAGACGAATGGTTTTCCCGATAGGAATTGAGTCCGTCTGAAAGATTTGAAACATGTTCTATTTCTAGGTCCGTCAGAATTTTCAAAAGAAAAAGTCTGATGAAGCCCACACACGGAATGTCCGACGGAATGATTCCGTCTGACTTTTTCTGCAGGAAAGTTCGGTCGTGTGTATGCGGCATTAGAATGCAAAGAGATTTATTGTCTCTTAAACAGAACTGGGGGAGAGAGGGTTAGGGCCAGGACAATCGTAAGTAGATGCAATGATAATTGGCAGACTCCAAGACTTCTATAGGCAGACAGTCATACAGGTGAAGGCCTCCAGCCGGGCACCACTTCTGTATAGGTAGGATGCTGTCTCCTATGGCAACAGTCTTGTAGAAGTTACTAACTGTAATTGTATCCAACTATTTGCAACACAAACAGTTCTCAGCTTACTCCACAATTACTCACTGTGGGTCTTCACTCCACGAGCTCCCGGTCTCTCTCACTAGACTTCAGATCCAATAGCCACTAGATCCCCTGAGCTCTTCCACTGCCAGCACTCAGTATGTTCCTCAAGCATCTCCCCCGCTTCCCTGCTGGGTCCCTAACTTGGCACTCACAGATACTCCTCAAGCGTCACCACCCCAGACACGCTAGGTCCCTGGCTTGAAACTTGCCGATGCTCCATAAGCGTCTCCTCTGCTGTCCCGCTGGGTCCCTGACTTGGCACTTACTGAGGTTTTCCCACTTCTTCACCGAGAAATCTGCTCTGGTACTGGCCTCAGCTTACTCACGATGGTCTCCGTTAACAAGGTGGATGGTCCCTTAGTGGCGACAGCTTCCCCTTCACCTCCAACCACAACTGGTTCCCCGGCCGATGGAACCTTTACTTCTGGTTGGACTACAAGCCTCTGCTGCTCTCCGGCTTCTGGATAGGCCCTCAGACTGCCTAGCAGCCAGATGCCCCCAGGATAGGCCTAAGGCTTACAGGCCTAGCAGCCTGGGGCAACATAACACACGTCCACCCAGACAGTCGTCCAGGTGGCACAGAACCCCGATCACCTGACCCCACCCAAATAGGCTCTCCCAGCAGGCCAAGGGACCCAAGAAAATTCCTGCCCATTGGCTGAGACACCCCATTCATTCATAATCTGTCCTTGCTATGCCCTTGTCTTATCCAATGTCACCAGATACCAGGCCATCTAGTGACAGAGGAGAGATGTGCAGCAATTCCAGAATTAGGGGGAAATCAATTGATCTCCTAACAATTGGCCAAGGCAACTATCTCCTGGCAACTAAATTTAATAGCAACACTGCCTAAACTTCAGGGTGCTACATAAAATTAAAAGATCTGTATTTTTGCTTGCACATGATTGGATGATCATTCTGGAGAGGACAACAACCATTTAATGACTTGACAGTTCATTTGAGAGCACAAGTAGCTGTGGCAGTTCACAGCAAGCCTTGAATGTAACTCTTTTGGGAAACCGTTAAATCGATGGGTTTAGTTTCACTTTCAAACATGTCAGATCTGGAGCAACTGCACTTGCAGAGTGCACAGTATATTTCCCTTTAGTAAATCAACCACTATATGTGTAACAGAGGTGTGAAGCACCGGGGTTGATTTACTAAAGACAAATAGACTTGGGCTTGATTTTCTAAAACTGGAGAGTGCAACATCTAGTGCAGCTCTGGCTTCCATCTTGGGTCGGGTAGAGTCTATTTAAGACCCAGGCTTGGTGCACATTTCACGTGTGAGTGAGATATAAAACCATATCTCAGCCACCTGTTTTTAATGCCCCCTGGCCTCCCGTGTGAAAAAGCCCTAAGTGTATCTGGTTTGGAGAAAGTAAATTTCCCTAGTGGGGAAAGACCGCAAGAAAAATCTGACATAGGCTCCAACCTCTCATTACTGTCTCCAAAAGTAAAAAATTGCTTACATTTTACATATATTGTACTTTAAAAGAGAAGTATGGCCAAAGCTTTTTTTGGCCATACTTCTCTTGTGGGTCACAGGTGTGCGCTTACTTGTGTGCTGAGAGCTGAAGTCCACTCTGCCAGCCCCCACTGGTACCCAGTGGTCTGATAAGGGTAGGGTCATTGCTCTGATGACTCCGTTCTGTAAACAAGGGGCTTTTTTCAGCTCTGTTGAAAGTTAGTTTAGCTAAAAATATAAAAAGAAGATTAGAGCTCAATCTGCTGGCTGAACAGAAAATTGCAGAGCAATATGCAATATTTTATATGTGTATATAATAGTGGTCTCCTGCGCTCCAAATAAAAAAGAAAAATTACAACCAATGCTACTACTTACAACCATAAATATCAAAATCAATGAAAATTAAATATATATACCAAAGTGCATGTATAGCAAAATTCACAGTAGCACAACAATAACACCTGATTATTTCAATATTTTATATTATTATTATTTATTACTATACAGGATTTATATAGCGCCAACAGTTTACGCAGCGCTTTACAACATTAGGGCAGACAAGTTCAATACAGGAGGAATCAGAGGGCCCTGCTCGTTAGAGCTTACAATCTAGGAGGGAGGATCAAGTTATACAAAAGGGTAATAGCTGTGGGGGAAGAGCTAATGGAGAAAATAGTGCAGTTGTTAGATGGAGGCAGAATAGGCTTCTCTGAAGAGGAAAGTTTTCAGGGATCGCCTAAAAGTGGATAAATTTGGAGACAGTCTGACAGATTGGGGTAGGGAATTCCAGAGGATGGGCGAGGCTCGGGAGAAGTCCTGGAGGCGGATATGGGAGGAGGTGATGAGGGAGCTAGAGAGCAGGAGGTCTTAGGAGGAACGGAGAGGGCGATTAGGTTAGTATTTTTTGAGACTAGGCTAGTGATGTAGCTGGGGGGCAGAGTTGTGGATGGCTTTGTAACTTATTGTTAGTATTTTGAATTTAATTTGTTGGGCGAGTGGTAGCCAATGGAGGGATTGGCAGAGAGGGGTAGCAGACACTGAGCGGTTTGTAAGGTGGATGAGTCTGGCAGCCGCATTCATGATGGACTGAAGGGGGGATAGTCTATTTAAAGGTAAGCCAATGAGGAGGGAGATGCAGTAGTCGAGGTGAGAGATAACCAGGGAGTGAATCAGGGGCTTTGTGGTTTCATTGGTTAGAAAGGGACGTAGTTTAGAGATGTTGCGGAGGTTGAGGCGGCAAGCTTTGGAAAGTGATTGGATGTGGGGCCGAAAGGAGAGTTCAGAGTCCAGGATAACACCTAGTACCCTGACATGTGGGGACGGGTGGATGGTTGTGCCATTGCTCTTGACAGAGAAGTCAGGGGAAGAGGCACGTGGGGGAGGAAATATTATAAGCTCGGTTTTGGACAAGTTGAGTTTGAGGAAGTGGTGTGACATCCATACAGATATGTCGGATAGTAAGTTAGTGATGCGTGAGGAGACTGATGGAGTGAGTTGAGGGGTGGAGAGATAGATTTGTGTGTCGTCAGCGTAGAAATGATATTGAAAGCCGTGAGAGGCTATCAGCTGACCCAGGGAAGAGGTGTAGATTGAAAATAAAAGAGGTCCAAGAACAGAACCTTGGGGGGGACCCCGACAGAGAAGGGAAGAGGAGTGGAGGAAGTAGAATTGTAAGTGACACTGAAGGTGCGTTGGGATAGGTAGGATGAGAGCCACTGAAGAGCACAGTCACGGAGACCGAGGGAGTAAAGTTTTTTGAGGATGAGGGGGTGGTCAACCGTGTCAAAGGCAGCTGAAAGATCCAGAAGTAGGAGTACAGAATAGTGTCCGTTGGTTTTTGCAGTTAGTAGGTCATTTGTGAGTTTTCTGTGGAGTGTTGAGGGTGAAATCCAGATTGAAGGGGATCAAGAAGGTTGTTTTTAATGAGGTGGTCACTCAGTTGGTTGTAAACCAGGCGTTCAAGGAGTTTAGAGGAAAAGGGGAGCAAGGAGATAGGGCGTAGGTTGTTAAGATTGGTAGGGTCCAAGGACGGCTTTTTAAGTATGGGGGTGACCAGTGCATGGTTTAGAGCATTGGGGAAGATGCCAAAGGTGAGGGAGAGATTGAAGGTGTGGATTAGAGAGTGTAGAATGGAGTCAGAGGGCGACCATAGCATATGAGAGGGAAAAGGGTTCAGGGGACAGGTGGTTAGGTGGGCGATAGAAAGGAGTTTAGGAACTTAGATTTGAATAGGGGAAGTGTCAGTTGTACCTGTTGACATGGGGTCTTAGCTGTGGGAGATACCTGTAGAGTGGAGATTTCATCACGGATTGTATCAATCTAGTTTTTGAAGTGATTAGCGATCTCCTGGGCAGTGAGTGAGGCAGTGAGTGAGTCAGTGGGTGGAGGACAAAGTAGAGAGTTGAAGGTAGAGAAGAGTTTACGGGGATTGGATGAGAAGGTGTTAATAAGAGTTGTAGAATAGGTTTGCTTGGCAGTGTGGAGGAAAGAATAGTATTTTTGGAGGGCAGATTTGTATTGGTTGAAGTCTTTGAGAGACTTATGCCGCGTACACACGGTCGGACTTTTCGTCTACAAAAGTCAGACAGCCTGTCCGACAGACTTCCGGCAGACTTTCGGCGGACTTGCGGCGGACTTGCGGCATACTTTCTAACGAACGGACTTGCCTACACACGACCACACAAAAGTCCGACGGATTCGTACGTGATGACGTACACTGGACTAAAATAAGGAAGTTCATAGCCAGTAGCCAATAGGTGCCCTAGCGTGGCTTTTTGTCCGTCGGACTAGCACACAGACGAGCGGATTTCGGGGTCCGTCGTAGTTACGACGTAAAGATTTGAAGCATGTTTCAAATCTAAAGTACGTCGGATTTGAGGCTAAAAAAGTACGTTGAAAGTCCGGAGAAGCCCACACACGATCGGATTACCAGCCAGCTTTAGTCCGTCAGCGTCCGTTGGACTTTTGTAGACGAAAAGTCCGACCGTGTGTACGCGGCAATAGTCTTGTGCTACAGACGCTCAAGAGCGCGACTACGTTTTTTGAGAATTTTATATGTGCCTAATTGAAAAGAAAACATTTTTAATTGTATTTTTTTAGTCCTGACTATAGAAAATAAAGAAACCAAATAAAAAACCCACCATACATTTCCTTTAAGGGTGTGACTGCAGGCAAAGTAGTAATTTCTGTGGATTTGAACAGTTTTTATATAACAAACATGCCTCCTAAGATACAATAAAGTACTATCCCAACTTCATATGTTTTGGTTCTTACATTGAACTTATTATTTTCCTATGCAGAACAAAGCAACAAGTCTACTTTGCACACACTTAACTTCCTTTTGCAAATGTACTGCTTCTGTGAGCTACTTTGAATGAAAAGATGGTGCCCTGTGTAAGTTATGACCTACAGCTTGCACTGGGCAGATGCTCTAGAGCAGTAAAGGCACCCTTTAAAATTATTGACAATCTCGAGGCACCCTCCAAAATTATGGATAGTCTTGAGGCGCCCCATTCTAAAATGTAAAAATGATTCTGATAGTTTTACATAATGCAGCAACATCAATATATGTAGGACACCCAACGTTAAAGGTGATTTATTCTTCCAAAGTAAATACACCTTTGCACACTGGTACAGACTAGTATTCCAGTGTTTCTCTTCTCCCTCAGTTTTTTTTCATCACTTAGCTAATGAGACCCCAAAGGTGACAGAGAGAGGCAAAGAAGGGTCAAACAAGATTAATATGCAGTAGGGCTGTCCCGATACCACTTTTTTAAGACCAAGTACAAGTACTCGCTGATACTGGTTACCGATACTTTTTTTAATGTCATGTGACAGTTTGACTGATAGGCACTGCTAGGTGGCACTGACTGATGGCTGGCACTGATAGATGGCACTGACTGATGGGGACTGACAGATGGCTATGACTGATGGGGACTGACAGATGGCACTAACTGATGGGAACTGATAGGTGGCACTGATAGATAGCACTGATAGGCGGCACTTATGGGCACTGTTAGGTGGCACTGACAGGTGGCTGGCACTTATAGGCGGTACTTATGGGCACTGATGGCTGGCACTGATAGATGGCACTTATGGGCACTGATAGGCGGCACTTATGGGCACTGACAGGTGGCTGGCACTGATAGGTGGCATTTATGGGCACTGATAGGTGGCACTGATAGGTGGCTGGCACTGATAGGCGGCACTTATGGGTACTGACAGGTAGCTGGCACTGATGGCTGGCACTGAAATGCAGCAATAAATGACATGAGAAAAGAATTTGTTTTGAAATGCTATGCTGCAACGCCCATCTTGGTACACCCTGCACTCGGCTGCAGTAAGCAGCAGCAGACATGGTATTACACCCAGCCTGAACTCTATGGGCTGGGTGTAACAAGATGTCCACTGCTGGCTTACTACAGCCGAGTGCAGGGTGTACCAAGATGGACGTCGGGATGTTTAGCCACTGACGGCGACCAAATGTGACGGCTCCGGTCACCGATCCTGATACGGCTGCGCTCTGCACCCCTGACACTTACCTAACTAGTTCACTGAAGGTGAAGACTCGCTCTCCATTCCGCTGACTCCACCCGGTCTCTCCGTCCACCGACTCCGCCCACTGACTCCGTCCGCCCTCTTCGCCCGCTGACTCCGCCCACCCTCTCCGCCCACCGACTCCGCCCGCTGACCCCGCCCACTAACTCCGTCCGCCCTCTTTGCCCGCGGACTCCGCCCGCCAACCAGGTATCGGATCAGGTATCGGGAGCATTTGTGCGAGTACAAGTACTTGTGCAAATGCTCAGTATCGGTCCCGATATCGATACTAGTATCGGGACAACCCTAAATTATGCAGGCAACTGACACCCTCCCTATCAACTTATGATGTCATAAGGCAGGATTCATCCACCCACCGAGTTGTATACAATTTTGGGCCAATTTCTAGGCATTTTGCCAAGGCACCCCAGGATGCCTGGGCACCTTTGTTGAAAAAGGTTGTTCTAAAGCCCACATTTTTTGCATCACTGGTGCCTAGGAAAAAAATGTTGCTTTATGTCCAACCCGCATTTGCATAAAAACTTGGATATGTAATTTTAAAGCTTTCAATATTCTCTGCATAAAAAACTAAATTTTAGCTTAATTTAGATTTTTTGTGACACAGGAACTCTGGAATTTGAATTTAGAAATGTTCATACTTGAGCACTGTCTCATGGCTTTAGTGACACTGGCAGGTATCAGCTGACACTAGAATGTGACTTGTGTGAAATAGGCTCTTGCAAGTTAACACAGAATGCTTATCTACTCTGGCAGATGGCACAAAATTCTCACTTTTAACATCTGCCATATAGATTTTGACACATCATCAGTGGCTCTGGTATAGTTGGGCAAATAAGCAGGATTACTCTGGCATGTTGGCACAGACCATTTCTTGTATTATGTGTCATTCCTGTAATTGATTCCGAAATGGCACATATGGTGACAGAATTAAAGTGGTTGTAAACCTCAGACATGAAATATGAACAAAGCATATCCCCCTATAGTTTGTACTTGCCTCAATTAAGAGCACTAAGTGTGATTTTTTTTTCCTGCTGCTTCGTTTCTCTGCTATCTGAATCACTTCTGACAAGTTTTCCTGACACCAAGAGAAGAAAAGTGACAGGGGAGGGAGCTCCAGTTGATTGACAGCCTCGTCTCTGTTCCTGTGTGCTGTGTGAAAGGAGCGTGTCCCTTCCCCTGTCAGAGTTCTCCTCTCTGAGCTCTTTTTAGCTTTCACCCCCCCCCCTGTTTTCTGACAACTTAGACAAGCTTTATAAATTCTGGACTTTGAACGGAAGTAGAGAAAAGAAGACTGCAGTTAAACAGATACAACTTATGTAGGAGGATTTGTTTTATCTCTGTGTATCACCTGAGGCCAGTCACTTCAATGGGTATAGGTGAGGGTTTACAACCACTTTATACATGAAAAGTTTGAAAACTCTCATTAACATACAGCAACTACTGATTTATGGCTAATTCTGTGGAAATGTACTGTATATTTCTACATTTTTTTTTAACAGAATTGTTTTTATTGAAGTTTCAACAATAAGAAATGTACAAAATGTACAACATACAAACACAGCCAGGCACATATGTCAGCATTAGTACATCACAATGTAGTGCAGGTGGTGGTACAGAGCATTATTTCAGTAGATATACAAAGATCAACTCATACATAGGTGCATTAAAGATAATACACAATGGGAACCGATAGACTGTGTGTGGCAAGGAGTTATGGAGAAAGAAGGGGAGGTAGAAGACGAGGGAAGGGAAAGTTACAGAGGAAGGTATAGAAGAGGGTAGGAGAAAGGGGGGGAATTGGAGCCAGACACTGCCAGAGATATTCAAGTGTCATATCATAAGTGATAACAGATGAAAAGATTTGCCAATAAGGTAATCCCAGAAAAGCCAGCATGGATATTACGTTCACAGTTAGTAAACCTAAACAGTTAAAGTGATTCTAAACATTGTTTTTTTTCTTTAATAATAAATAAACATGTCATACTTACCTGCTCTGTGCAATTGTTTGCACAGAGCAGCCCTGGGCGGAGGGGAGAGGGTGTGGCTTTTGACAATATGTGTATATATATATATATATATATACAGTGCCTTGCAAAAGTATTCGGCCCCCTTAAACTTTTCAACCTTTTGCCACATTTCAGGCTTCAAACATAAAGATATGAAATTTTAATTTTTTGTGAAGAATCATCAACAAGTGGGACACAATTGTGAAGTGGAACGAAATCTATTGGATATTTTAAACTTTTTTAGCAAATAAAAAGCTAAAAAGTGGTGCGTGCAAAATTATTCGGCCCCTTTACTTTCAGTGCAGAAAACTCACTCCAGAAGTTCAGCGAGGATCTCTGAATGATCCAATGTTGTCCTAAATGACTGATGGTGATAAATAGAATCCACCGGTGTGTAATCAAGTCTCTGTATAAATGCACCTGCTCTGTGATAGTCTCAGGGTTCTGTTGAAAGCGCAGAGAGCATCATGAAGATCAAGGAACACACCAGGCAGGTCCGTAATACTGTTGTGGAGAAGTTTAAAGCCTGATTTGGATACAAAAAGATTTCCCAAGCTTTAAACATCCCAAGGAGCACTGTGCAAGCGATCATTTTGAAATGGAAGGAGTATCAGACCACTGCAAATCTACCAAGACCTGGCTGTCCCTCTAAACTTTCAGCTCAGACAAGGAGAAGACTGATCAGAGATGCAGCCAAGAGGCCCATGATCACTCTGGATGAAGTGCAGAGAACTACAGCTGAGGTGGGAGAGTCTGTCCATAGGACAACAATCAGTCGTACACTGCACAAATCTGGCCTTTATGGAAGAGTGGCAAGAAGAAAGCCATTTCTCAAAGATATCCATAAAAAGTCTCGTCTAAAGTTTGCCACAAGCCACCTGGGAGACACACCAAACATGTGGAAGAAGGTGCTCTGGTCCGATGAAACCAAAATAAAACTTTATGGCCACAATGCAAAACGATATGTTTGGCGTAAAAGCAACACAGCTCATCACACTCAACACACCATCCCCACTGTCAAACATGGTGGTGGCAGCATCATGGTTTGGGCCTGCTTTTCTTCAGCAGGGACAGGGAAGATGGTTAAAATTGAGGGGAAGATGGATGCAGCCAAATACAGGACCATTCTGGATGAAAACCTGTTGGAGTCTACAAAAGACCTGAAACTGGGACGGAGATTTATCTTCCAACAAGACAATGATCCCAAACATACAGCAAAATCTACAAAGGAATGGTTCACAAATAAACGTATCCAGGTGTTAGAATGGCCAAGTCAAAGTCCAGACCTGAATCCAATCGAGAATCTGTGGAAAGAGCTGAAAACTGCTGTTCACAAACGCTCTCCATCCAACCTCACTGAGCTCGAGCTGTTTTGCAAGGAAGAATGGGCAAGAATTTCAGTCTCTCGATGTGCAAAACTGATAGAGACATACCCCAAGCGACTTGCAGCTGTAATCGCAGCAAAAGGTGGCTCTACAAAGTATTAACGCAAGGGGGCCGAATAATTTTGCACGCCCCACTTTTCATTTTTTTATTAGTTAAAAAAGTTTCAACAATCCAATAGATTTTGTTCCACTTCACAATTGTGTCCCACTTGTTGGTGATTCTTCACAAAAAATATAAATTTTATATCTTTATATTTGAAGCCTGAAATGTGGCAAAAGGTTGAAAAGTTCAAGGGGGCCGAATACTTTCGCAAGGCACTGTATATATATATATATATATATATATATATATATATATATATATATATATATATATATATATATATATATATAGGAGGACTGCTGAAGTAGGGTTCACTGCTTGTGCTCTGAGGAAGAGGGGACTTCCACCTCGAAACGCGTCAGCTAGCAGTGCATCTGTATTTTCCTCCGTGACCTCTGGAGTACGGTTATGATCCACTGATTGCTGTTACACGATGATCTAAACTGCGATCACTATATTTATGTCTTGTAAGTAGTTCTTTTATCTTCTTATTAAACTTTTATCTAAAGATAATGCACTAGGCTGGTGCGTCCTCTTGTTTCTTTTTTATCTTTGACTAATAGGATTCCCCATCCTTGAGGGCAGCAAGGCCTTTTGTCATTGCATGTTTGTCTGGGTATCCACTTGTGCGCAGGAGCGTTTTTTCTCTGCTATCAAAAGTATTTAGGGGGGCTGAGGGGAGCTACATTTGAAAGGTTTTTTTACCCTTATGCAGAGAATGCTTTAAAGTAAAAAAACCTTTAGCCTTTAGAACCACTTTAAGCCCTGTGCATCAATCCAATTTGTCCATATTTTTGTCAATCTCTTTATTCAGATTTTATTTAATACACTTTTAGTCTTGAAAAATACAGACAGAACCTACAAAACGCATCATACATGATGTCACAAATACAAAAAAAGAGCATTAAACATGAAGCAACTCCTTAGAGCATACAAACATATTGGTGGAGAGTAATGCCGCGTACACACTTCCTGACAGAAAAAGTACGATAGGAGCTTTTGGTCAGACATTCTGACTGTGTGTATGCCCCATCGGACTTTTTTTGTCGGCATTTTCGACGGACTCAGATATAGAACATGTTCTAAATCTTTCAGTTGGAAAGACGGAGTTAACCCGTTGGCAAGTTCGCTCGTGTGTACGCGGCATTATAATTACTAAATAGGATCAACTAGAGATGACCATCAAAGCAAAACAAAAAAAATCTAAAAGGATAATCTATATATATATATATATATAAACAGCAGTACATGAGATACAAGCTAGCCTACTCCAATAGCAGGGACATAAACTCAAGCCATTGTGACCAAATAGCAACGAACTTCCTCATTGAGTTTCTTAAAAAAATATGTCTTTTTTTCAAAAGAAATAAGCTGTTAAGGTTAAAAAATATGTCTTTTTTTCAAAAGAAATAAGCCTGTTAAGGTCAAAAATCCAGTCAGATAAAGTAGGAAGGTGTGGAGAGGTTCACTTAAGGGCAATTTGTCTACAGGCCACAAAAAGAGCACGCACGATAGATTCAAAACAGGAGGCGTGTACAAAGAAGAATCAAGGTACCGTAGCATGTAAGTGGTTCAACAGGAATGTTTACATACAAAAGCCCATTAAGTGTACCGACCACCTGTGCCCAATATCTCTGATGTAGATGTATAAGAGTACCAGGATTGCCACACCTGGCACAGACTGGATCAGATCTCATACCTATGGCATGCATAAATTCAGGGGTTCTATATACTGTATGAAGAATAAAGATCTGAGTTCATCTGTTCGATGGGGAAAGAGAGACAAGAGGGAGGGACTGCAGGATCTCCTCCCAAACCTCCTCAGAGATAAGGCCAATATCCCACCCAGCCCTGGAACGAATAGGAAACTTCAACAGAAATGTATCTAGTAACACCATATATGTAACAGAGATAAGCCCCTTGGTTAACCTTGCTTGTACTATTTTATCCAGAACAGGGGTGGGAAAAAAAACACTTCAACTGAGGGAAATTGGGCACATAGTGCATGGCACAATTGAAGAAACATTTTCTTAGCAGCATCCCACACTTTACACATTAGTACCAGGGTGGACATAGCAATAAGAGAAGCACCCCTGCTGCCCCTTCCAGTAAATATTATGGTGGCTAACCCCCAAACACATAAAAAAAAAGACAGGACGAGGTGACAACTCGGAATCCTATCTCGCAAAATGCTGTAGTTGAGCAGCAAGAAAATATATCCTTGCGTTGGGTACTGCTAATCCCCCAGCATCCCTAGGGTATTGTAGTCCCTCCAATTTTATACGAGGGGCCTTCTTTCGCCAAATTAAGTCCCTAAATATGCTATTAACCTTAGTAAAGATCCACAGGGGTATGCAGACAGGAGATTTATATAAAAAGGACAGGAGCTGAGGCATTCATATCATCTTGAGTAAGTTGATATGACCTACTACAGATAGGGGTAGCTTACTCCAAGTTGTTATTTTGGACTTGGATTCTGGACAGTAGTGGAGCTATCTGAGATGAATGCCTGAGGAGAAGCAGACATAATTAAACCTAAGTACTTTATAAAGGACACAACCGATAAGACAGTGTAGATGGAAAAGAATCTGGCAAGGGGTCTAAAGGCAATAACATAGATTTCTCCCAATTTATACCAAGCCCTGAAAATGTACCAAATTCATTAACATATTTTATTACTGCCGGAAGAGATGACCAGATATTGGTTAGGAACCAATGGAAATTATCTGCATATTACTCTATCTTTTCCTCCAGGGCACCTCTAACCAGACCAGTAATGTCCGAGGAAGTCTGCAGGAGGCAGGCCTAATGCAGCATACACACAAGCGGACTTTTCTATCGGAAAAGATGTTATCCGAGAGACCATGAGAAAAAGCAGCCACGAGGGCCTCATTGTTGCAAGCGACCTCTGCTGCCAGAGTACGGAATTCAATGGCAACAGTTCTCGTATTCTGTTTGATGGACATGAGGCTCTTGGCAACATAAGTGCAGCATGTGGGAACATCAAATACCCTTTTAAAGGAAGCCACAAACTATGGGTAACTCAGGACAATGGGTTTTTGCATCTACCATAAAGGGTAGATGCAAATTGGAACTCCCCCGCTGGGCACAATCCGGCCCTCCCAAAGTCTGAAGGAGAATAAACTGGTCTTTTGTTGGAAAAGTTTGAAGACCCCTGACCTAAAAGAACCAAGAGATACATTGTTTCTCTTTATTGCTGTTAATAAACATTTGCCAGCTGAGTTTTTTTTTTTTTCTCTTTTGACAGCTCTGAGCAGAGAATGGCTCTTGCTGTATTAAGATCGTGAGGGGGGTTGAATGAGGATCACAATTTTATAATGATTAATCGTGCAGCTCTAATATAGTTATAAATAAATTATATATATATATATATATATATATATATATCTTAGATGTGGTATTTAATTCTCAATTCTTAGATGTGGTAATCACACAATGTAGCGATTGTTTAATTTTCCGGGCTATAAAGCACCAATAATAACAATGTTCTCTTCTCTCTGTTTTGCAGGATGTTGGTTCAATTTCTTCTTCAATTCCTGACACTCTCAGGAATGGTTCCAAACATGGAAGCCCCGGATGACTGGCTTTTATACCTACAGATGACACGGAGGGCCCTAATGATGGAGAGAAAGAAAATAGAAATGGAGGAAATGTTTAAGAGACTGAGGATAGACGAGATACAGGCGAAACGGGCGAGAGAGGAGATACTTGCAAAAATGGCAAGACAGTCCCAACAGAATCCGCCAGCAGAACTTTACCAATGGGTTATTTATCTACCGATTATAGTGTTCTGCGTTCTATTCCTCAGGGCCATGTTCCGAAGTCTGTTTAGAGGAATATTTGGAAAATTGTTTTTCTTCTTTGTATATTGTTTTTTCTGCCTGTACATAATGCCACTTATACATGACTGTATCGGAACAGTGGAAATGACTATGTTATATTTGGCCACTGAAGCCTGAAGTGGGACCAGAACCCAGCCTGATTATAGGATGGATGTTCCATTTCTATATCGCATACTTCATTCAGGGACTACACATGCTGGTTGAGAGCCTAGAATATAAAATTTATATCCTATCAGTGCCGCTATTTATGTTCTCATATTTGATGGCATATGGACTGAAAACACTTGTTAAAACCTATGTGAAACATGGTGTGTACCATATGCTGGAGGCTCCATAAATTCTCCAGGTACTGGCATTGAGGCTCGGCCTGCACTACATTGTGTGCTGTATGTTACAAAAGCTTCCACGGGGTATTTGCAGCAACATGGTGACCATCGTCGTGCTTTTGTTGGAGTTTGCAGCATTTTACTGGATGAATGCATTGGATGCGACATCTCTGGAGACAATTCACTCCTGTACGATGTAGAATGGCATGAGTGGCAGTCAGGGCCGGAGCTAGACTATTTTACGCCCTAGGCAAGACCAGCTACTTGGCCCACAGAAAAAAGAAAAAAGCCAGATGGACGGGAGAGGGGGTGCAGCCAGGTGCGGGGGAGGGGAGGACGGAGCCAGGGGGATAGGTAAGGGGGGTGCAGCCAGATGGGGGGAGATCAGAGCTAGGTGGACAGGAGAGGGGGTGGGTGCGGGGGGGGAGCCAGGTGGACAGGTAACAGGGGTGCAGCCATTTGGGGGAGGTCGGAGCTAGATGGACAGGAGGGGGGGTTGCAGCCAGGTGGACAGAAGAGGGGGATGCAGCCAGGTGAAAAGGAGAAGGGGAGGGTGCAGCCAGGTGAGGGGAGGACAGAGCCAGGTGGACAGGAGAGGGGGGGTGCAGCCAGGTGGGGGGTGGACAGGAGAGAGGGGGATGCAGCCAGGTGGACAGGAGAGGGTGCAGCCAGGTGGGGGGAGGACAGAGCCAGATGGACAGGGGAGGGGGGGTGCAGCCAGGTGGGGGGAGGACAGAGCCAGGTGGACAGGAGAGAGGGGGATGCAGCCAGGTGGACAGGAGTGGGGGAGGGTGCAGCCAGGTGGGGGGAGGACAGAGGCAGTTGGATAGGAGGGGGGTGCCGCCAGGTGGGGGGGAACAGAGCCAGGTGGACAGGAGAGGTGGATGCAGCCTTCTGGACAGGAGAGGGGGTGCAGCCAGGTGAAGGGGGGGACGGAGCCAGGTGGACAGGTAAGGGGGGGTGCCACCGGGTGGGGGAGGTCAGAGTTAGGTGGACAGGAGGGGGGGTGTAGCCAGGTGGAGGGGGGGAGGTCAGAGCTAGGTGGACAGGATAGAGGGGTGCAGCCAGGTGGACAGAAGAGGGGAATGAGCCAGGTGGACAGAAAAGGGGGAGGGTGCAGCCAGGTGGGGGGGGGGGGGGACAGAGCCAGGTGGACAGGCTGGAGAGGTGGATGCAGCCTTCTGGACAGGAGTGGTGGATGCAGCCAGGTGGAGGGGGGGGCACTTCGCCAGGTGGACAGGTAAGGGGGGTGCAGCCAGGTGGGGGAGGTCAGAGCTAGGTGGACAGGAGGGGGGGTGCAGCCAGGTGAACAGGAGAAGGGGAGGGTGCAGCCAGGTGGGGGGAGGACAGAGCCAGATGGACAGGAGAGGGGGGGTGCAGCCAGGTGGGGGGGGGAGGACAGAGCCAGGTGGACAGGAGGGGGATGCAGCCTTCTTGACAGGAAAGGGGCTGCAGACAGGTGGAGGGGGGAGGATGGAGCCAGGTGGACAGGTAAGGGGGGGTGAAGCTAGGTGGGGGAGGTCGGAGTTGCAACCAGGTGGACAGGAGAGAGGGGTGCAGCCAGGTGAACAGGAGAGGGGGAGGGTGCAGCCAGGTGGGGGGAGGACAGAGCCAGGTGGACAGGAGAGAGGGGGTGCAGCCAGGTGGGGGGGGGGGGACAGAGCTAGGTGGACAGGAGAGAGGGGGATGCAGCCTTCTGGACAGGAAAGGAGGTGCAGCCAGGTGGAGGGGGAGGACGGAGCCAGGTGGACAGGTAAGGGAGGTGCAGCCAGGTGGGGGAGGTCGGAGCTAAGGGGGGGGGAGTTGCAGCCAGGTGGATAGGAGAGAGGGGGATGCTGCCAGGTAAGGAGGGGGGAGGACAGAGCCAGGTGGACAGGAGAGGGGGATGCAGCCAGGTAAACGGGTGAGGGAGAGGGTGCAGCCAGGTGGGGGGGGTACAGAGCCTGATGGACAGGAGAGGTGGATGCAGCCACGTGGACAGGAGAGGGGGTTCTTACCTTGCGTGATATCATCACTGGCACTTTTTTCTGGCTCCCTCCATGTGTCAGGCAGAGGCAGCCAGTGTCACCTGTCCCAAGATCAGGAGATGGGGTCTCCTACAGGCTATGAGTCACAGCTCACGCAGGGGAGATCTTCACCTCTGCCGGGTTAGCCCCCCCATATCAAAATTTTTGAAAAAATCTTATGCAATTTGTTAGATCTTTGTTAGATCAGGTTAGATCAACCGTTGTTTGCGTTAGATCTCACACAGAAGAAGCAATATTAACAGTTATTTGCTGGGGGGACTAACCCGTCATCAGCCCCCCCCTTATCAAAAAATTGACCAAAAAGTTAGCTATTTTGGAAGCAATTTGTTAGATCCAGTAAGATCAAGTGGTTTAACGTTAGATCTCACATAATTAGAGACTTATTAAGTCATTAATGAGGGGGGCTGGCCCCCCTTATCAAATTTTTGGGCCAAAAATCATTCAGGCTATTAGATTTTCGTTAGATCCGGTAAGATCAAGTGATTTTAACGTTAGATCTCACATCATTTCAGAGATATTCCACATCAAAATAGAGATATTAGGTGGTACATATGGACGGGCTGGCCTCCCTTACCAAATTTTCTGGTCAAAAATCATTCAGGCTAATAGATATTTGTTAGATCCGGTAAGATCAAGCGGTTTTAACGTTAGATCTCACATAATTAGAGACTTATTAAGTGATTAATGAGGGGGGGCTGGCCCCCCTTATCAAATTTTCTGGCCAAAAATCATTCAGGCTAATAGATATTCGTTAGATCCGGTAAGATCAAGTGTTTTTAACGTTAGATCTCACATCATTTTAGAGATATTCCACATCAAAATAGAGATATTAGGTGGTACATATGGACGGGCTGGCCCCCCCTTATCAAATTTTCGGGCCAAAAATCATTCAGGCTAATAGATATTCGTTAGATCCGGTAAGATCAAGAGGTTTTAACGTTAGATCTCACATTATTTCAGAGATATTCTACATGAAAATGGAGATATTAGGTGGTACATATGGATGGGTTAGCCCCCCCTTATCAAATTTTCTGGCCAAAAATCATTCAGGCTAATAGATATTCGTTAGATCCGGTAAGATCAAATGATTTTAACGTTAGATCTCACATAATTAGAGACTTATTAAGTGATTAATGAGGGGGGGCTGGCCCCCCCTTATCAAATTTTCTGGCCAAAAATCATTCAGGCTAATAGATATTCGTTAGATCCGGTAAGATCAAGTGTTTTTAACGTTAGATCTCACATAATTTCCGAGATATTCCACATCAAAATAGAGATATTAGGTGGTACATATGGATGGGCTGGCCCCCCCTTATCAAATTTTCTGGTCAAAAATCATTCAGGCTAATAGATATTTGTTAGATCTGGTAAGATCAAGTGGATTTAACGTTAGATCTCACATAATTAGAGATTTATTAAGTGATTTATGAGGGGGGGCTGGCCCCCCCCTTATCAAATATTCTGGCCAAAAATCATTCAGGTTAATAGATATTCCTTAGATCCGGTAAGATCAAGTGGTTTTAACATTAGATCTCACATCATTTCAGAGATATTCCACATCAAAATAGAGATATTAAGTGGTACATATGGATGGGCTGGCCCCCTCCTTATCAAATTTTCTGGCCAAAAAATCACCCCAGCTAATTGATATTCATTAGATCCGATAAGATCAAGTGATTTTAATGTTTGATTATCCATAATTACAGGGATATTATGGATATTTGGTAGTGATGCACGTATATCCATACTAGTGTCTATATTGGAGGCGGTGATGAGCATTTTAATGTGTACCAGTGAGGAGTGCCATTGAGCATACCGAGGTATGCTGAAATTATGTGGGACATTAATCAACAGGTGTGTCCAAGCCCAGTCAAGCCTGAAGCACAGCCATAGGGAAACTTCGGAGGGCTCTGGTGAAGGAGCCAACCGGGTGCCCATCTATGGTAGCTGGCTCAAAACCCATAACACGAAGAGACAGCAGCGAAAGTCCAAAACTTTGCAGAGGGCCCCCCGTTGTTGGCTCCAAGCAACCCAGTGTCCTGTTTCTTTCTCAAATGCTGTCTGGTGTCGAAGAGTCAGTGCACACCAGACTCCCAGAACTTAGCGCAGACTTAAGCCCAATCAGAACCTCGCAGAGACCTTCTCCTGTTGTTCCCATCCAAGTAAAGGTAGTCTACACCAAGGCCCTTCTGGATACTGGAGCTTAAGTGACCCTTAAGTGAGTTGCAGATATGGGGCATTGTGACTCAGAACTTCCCCTATGATGGCTATCTACCGGTCAAGCTGACCTTCTATCCCTCCATAGCTGGGAAAGCCGAGACTTTTGAAACTCAGGCAGTGGTCTGTCCTCGCCCACCAGGGGCCAGTAAGAGTTCTCTCATCATAGGGACCAATACTGATCTTGTCAGAAGGATGTTGACACCTCTTGTTCTGGAGCCGGGCACTTCAACTACAAGTTTGCACCCCATGTTGAGACAAGCCAGGGAAAGATCTGGCGCTTGGGCAAGTGTGAGAAGGTGTTACAGCCTGGTAAAGTGGCCTATTTATGAGCATCTGTCAAGCTAAATTGGAAGCAAGCAGGCCCTTTCATTGTCCTTCAATCAGACGGACAAAGAGAAGACATGGGAGTAGAGATAATTCCCGAGGTGGTTTCAACCAAAGGGTTTCAAAGAAGTCACAGGAAGATCTTAGTGTCCGCAACATAACAGCCTCGCCAGTGAAGATGCTGGTTCAGATGTTGCTGGGACAAGTGAATCTGGCCACCCCAGTCCCGCCGTCTGATTTGGTGGGGGGAGCAAAGGATGGGATATCTGTGGAGGAGCTCTATCCGAAAAATACTCCCCTTTTGCCTGAATGGAAGGAAAGGGCCAAGACTCAGCTCCTGAGATGGCAGGCTGCATTCTCCAAGAGTGAATTTGATGTGGGGTGTACAAAAAGTGCCCAATACTAGATCCATCACTTCGAGTGCATAAGCCTTTCGGGGAAAGAGTTTGATGGATTCCTTTAGGGGACTTGGAGGATCTGCATGAACAACTGGCAGAGTTGAAGAGGGCAGGTATCATCCGAGAGTCCCAGAGTCTATACGCTTCCCCAATAGTGGTGGTACGGAAGAAGAATGGGTCACTGAGGCTGGGTATTGACTACCGGGCGCTGAACTGAAGGACCATTCCCGACCAATATACCACCCCAAGGATATAAGATGCCTTGCAGAGCCTGTCAGGAGCAAAGTGGTTCAGCATGCTGGATTTGAAGAGTGGGTATTACCAAATCCCCATGCACCCTGAGGATCGGGAGAAGACCATTTTCATTACCCCGCAGGGGATGTTTGGATTTGATCGTATGCATCAAGGCCTGTCTGGTGCCCCAGCCACCTTCCAAAGGCTAATGGAGAAGACCGTGGGTGACATGAAACTGATCGAGGTGTTGGTGTACTTAGACGACATCATCGTTTTCAGCAAGACCCTGGAAGAGCATGAAGAGTTTCTGCAGAAGGTCCTTAAGAGACTCCATGGTGAGGGGGTTGAAGCTGTCTCTGAAAAAGTGCCAGTTTTATCAACCCTCGGTCAACTACCTTGGTCACATTGTGTCTGCTGATGAAGTGGCCACTGACCTCCTGGCCGAGGCCTACCAACGTGACTGAGCTTAGGTCATTTCTGGGATTCTGCTCTTATTACAAAAGATTTATCAATGGATTCGCTAAGACGCTGACCCTGATCTGGCGAAGCCTGTTAGACCAGCAGGAGGGCCCAGGAAACCCAGGGAGTTCATTCAGGAACAATTGACTCTGAAGTGTGAAGAGGTTTTAGGCAGCTGAAGTAAAGCCTAACAACCGCTCCAGTCGTGGCCTATGGAGATCCAACCAACCCATACGAGCTACACTTTGACGCCAGTCGAGATGGGTTAGGTGGGGTGCTATATCAAGAGCATGACTGCCATCTACGGCCTGTTGCCTACGTGAGTCGGAACTTGGCCCCCACCGAGAAGAACTATCCCATGCACAAACTTGAGTTCCTGGCCTTGAAGTGGGTGGATACGCTGAGGGATTAACTGTATGGAGCGGAGTTTGTGATCAAGACCGACAACAATGCTCTCACCTACATCCTCACTTCCACCAAGTTGGACGCCACAGGTCACAGATGGTTGGCTGCTCTATCAGGGTTTATTTTCAGCCTGAAGTATCGACTGGGGTCAGGAAACAAGACGCTGATGCTTTGTCAAGAAGGCCCCATTGTTCCAGAGACCCTCCAGAAGAATAGGCCCAACTGACACCTGAAGGGTACGAGCCTTATGTCAAGGAGCAGAACATCAACCTGGAGTAGGATCCAGGACCGAAGAGGTTGGAGTGTCAGCCGTTGGTGTGCCCAGATGTTATTGCAATGTCACCCAAGTCGGGGATGAAGGTCTGCCCAAGATGTCAAAGGCCTGCGGAGGGACCAGTTGGAGGACCCTCCCTGTAACTTGGCATTGAAGGCCTTGGAGAGCCAATAACCCTGACTTGCTCCTCACTGACTCCCCGAAGGAAACCCATCTGCTGCACCGAGAGTGGGATTGGTTTCAAGTGCACAGAGGGTTGGTCTATCAAAGGGGCCCCTCTGACGATTCTGAAGAAAAATGGCAGCTATTCCTACCTTAAAAACATACGGAGACAGTATTAACTGCCCTACTGTCAGGAACCATGAATCAGACCTAGACAGAAGTATAGTTAAATCACACTTGTTTAATAATAATAATAATAATAATAATAATAATAATAAGGTAAACAGAGTAAGCGTAGTCAAAACAAGCCAGAGTTCAGTAACCGGATCGGGTAGTCAGCCAAGCAAATGTCAGAGAGCCAGAGATAACAGGAGAAAGACTCTGTGATGTTGACAAAGGTGAAGACAGAGATCAAGTGAGCTGGACGACTTGCTGGGTAACTGTGGAGAGAAATGGGAGCTGGCAATTAGCTGACAGCTGAGTGGCCAGCTCAGAGAAGGAAGGGCTGAGCAGCCTGACACCTACATGACAACCATGGCCACCTAGGGCCCAAGAGGACTTTTCTCCTGGTGAGGGACCGGTTCTACTGGCCCTGCATGCAGGCTGAAGTTGAGGACTATTGGCACTCCTGCATCAGATGTATCCAAAGGAAGACTTTGCCTCAGGAGCTGCCCCAATGGACCATCTTCAGAGTCAAGGACCCATGGAGCTGGTGTGCATTGACATTCTGTGCTTGGAGCCTGATCTGAGTGGGCAGGGAAATATCCTGGTTGTGACTGACCATTTCACTCGGTATGCCCAGGTGTTTTCCACGAGGGACCAACAAGCATCCATGGTGGCCAAGATCTTCGCGGAGAAATTCTTTGTGCACTATGGTCTGTTCCATCGCATCCACTCTGATCAAGGGAGAGATTTCAAGAGTAGTCTCATCAAGAGACTTTCAGACCTGTTGGGCATCAGGAAGTCTAAAACCACCCCGTATCATCCTCAAGGAGATCCTCAACCAGAGAGATTCAACTGAACCCTCCTGGATATACTTGGAACTCTGAGTTCAGAACAAAAGCAGCACTGGAGCAAGCATATAGTGGCTATTGCGCATGCTTATAACAGCACCGCCAATGATGTCACAGGTTACTCTCCCTATAGTTTGATGTTCGGACCGTAGGCCCGGCTGCCAGTAGGCTAACATATAATATCTAAATGATATATTGCTCAAACATGCCATGGGAATATGTGAAATTACACCCCAAAATACATTCTGTTGCTTCTCCTGAGTACGGGGATACCACATGTGTAAGACTTTTGGGAGCCTAGCCGTGTATGGGACCCCGAAAACCAAGCACCGCCTTCAGGCTTTCTAAGGGTGTAAATTTTTGATTTCACTCTTCACTGCCTATCACAGTTTCGGAGGCCATGGAATGCCCAGGTGGCACAACCCCCCCCCCCCCAAATGACCCCATTTTGGAAAGTAGACACCCCAAGCTATTTGCTGAGAGGTATAGTGAGTATTTTGCAAACTTCACTTTTTGTCAAAGTTTTGAAAATTGAAAAAAGAAAAAAAAAAGTTTTTTCTTGTCTTTCTTCATTTTCAAAAACAAATGAGAGCTGCAAAATACTCACCATGCCTCTCAGCAAATAGCTTGGGGTGTCTACTTTCCAAAATGGGGTCATTTGGGGGGGTTTGTGCCACCTTGGCATTCCATGGCCTCCGAAACTGTGATAGGCAGTGAAGAGTGAAATCAAAAATTTACACCCTTAGAAATCCTGAAGGTAGAGATTGGTTTTCGGGGCCCCGTACGCGGCTAGGCTCCCAAAAAGTTGCACACATGTGGTATCCCCATACTCAGGAGAAGCAGCTAAATGTATTTTGGGGTGCAATTCCACATATGCCCATGGCCTGTGTGAGCAATATATCATTTAGTGACAACGTTGTGCAAAAAAACAAAAAAAATTGTCACTTTCCCGCAACTTGTGTCAAAATATAAAACATTCCATGGACTCAACATGCCTCTCAGCAAATAGCTTGGGCTGTCTACTTTCCAAAATGGGGTCATTTGGGGGGGAGGTTGTGCCATCTGGGCATTTTATGGCCTTCAAAACTGTGATAGGTAAGAGTGAAATCAAAAATTTACGCCCTGAGAAATCCTGAAGGCGGTGATTGGTTTTCGGGGCCCCGTACCTGGTTAGGCTCCCAAAAAGTCCCACACATGTGGTATCCCTGTACTCAGGAGAAGCAGCTGAATGTATTTTGGGGTGCAATTCCACATATGCCCATGGTCTGTGTGAGCAATATATCATTTAGTGACAACTTTTTATAATTTTTTTTTTGTCATTATTCAATCACTTGGGATAAAAACAATTAATATTCAATGGACTCAACATGCCTCTCAGCAATTTCCTTGGGGTGTCTACTTTCCAAAATGGGGTCATTTGGGGGGGTTTGTACTGCCCTGCCATTTTAGCACATCAAGAAATGACATAGGCAGTCATAAACTAAAAGCTGTGTAAATTTCAGAAAATGTACCCTAGTTTGTAGACGCTATAACTTTTGCGCAAACCAATAAATATACACTTATTGACATTTTTTTTTACCAAAGACATGTGGCCAAATACATTTTACCCTAAATGTTTGACTAAAATTGAGTTTATTGGATTTTTTTTATAACAAAAAGTAGAAAATATCATTTTTTTTTTCAAAATTTTCGGTCTTTTTCCGTTTATAGCGCAAAAAATAAAAACGGCAGAGGTGATCAAATACCATCAAAAGAAAGCTCTATTTGTGGGAAGAAAAGGACGCAAATTTCGTTTGGGTACAGCATTGCATGACCGCCCAATTAGCAGTTAAAGCGACGCAGTGCCAAATTGTAAAAAGTGCTCTGGTAAAACCACTTGATCTTACCGGATCTAACGAATATCTATTAGCCTGAATGATTTTTGACCAGAAAATTTGATAAGGGGGGGCCAGCCCTTCCATATGTACCACCTAATATCTCTATTTTGATGTGGAATATCTCTGAAATGATGTGAGATCTCACGTTAAAACCACTTGATCTTACCGGATCTAATGAAAATCTATTAGCCTGAATGATTTTTGGCCCGAAAATTTTATAAGGGGGGGCCAGCCCGTCCATATGTACCACCTAATATCTCTATTTTGATGTGGAATATCTCTGAAATGATGTGAGATCTAACGTTAAAAACACTTGATCTTACCGGATCTAACGAATATCTATTAGCCTGAATGATTTTTGACCAGAAAATTTGATAAGGGGGGCTAACCCGTCCATATGTACTACCTAATATCTCTATTTTTATGTGGATTATCTCTGAAATGATGTGAGCTCTAACGTTAAAACCACTTGATCTTACCGGATCTAATGAATATCTATTAGCCTGAATGATTTTTGACCATAAAATTTGATAAGGGGGGGCCAGCCCCCCCTCATAAATCACTTAATAAGTCTCTAATTATGTGGGATCTAACGTTAAAACTGCTTGATCCTACCGGATCTAACAAATTGCTTCCAAAATAGCTAACTTTTTGGTCATTTTTTTGATAAGGGGGGGCTGATGATGGGTCAGCCCCCCCAGCAAATAACTGTTAATATTGCTTCTTCTGTGTGAGATCTAATGCAAACAACGGTTGATCTAACCTGATCTAACAAACTGCATTAGATTTTTTCAAAAATTTTGATATGGGGGGGCTAACCCGGCAGAGGTGAGATCTTCTCCCCCATGACAGGTCAGCTGATCCCTGGGTCCCGACGGCCGGCTGCAGAGAGGCTGGCTAGATGAATGGGATGGGCTGCAGGAGCAGCTTAGCTTTGAGTGGCAGAAGTGGTGGTGATGGGATAGGATGAGTGGGGGTTGGGATCAGTAAGAGGCAGCGGTGGTGGAGGATGGGATCAGTTGCACTAGCAATTACTCACTTTGTCAGTCAATGGATTCCCCCTCAGTATATCTCTTCACGTGCCTCTAGTGATGACTCTGCTGACATGGGGTCTCCTTGCAGAGCTCCTCCCCTTAACTTTATTGGATGTCAGCTGACTTTGTCCTTCATTCTCCCCTCAGTGGCGGAGCGGACAGGTGGATCCTCTACAGTGCCGGAACAGACGGGCGGATGCACCCCCTCCAGGGCTCAGTCGCAAGTGCAACTGCTGCAACCCTGGTAGTTCCGCCACTGCTTACTGACAAAAGCCCTGACCTCAGCCTGCATAACAGATACGCTACTAACTGCTGCCTCTTCGGACCCTTGTTTGGCTAACAGTCTGTCTTCTACTGGCTCAGCTGCCTGCTAGCTCAGCATTCATACATCCATTAGCGCTGGTTGTTCCTACACATCATACCTTCCTTGCAGGGCCGGTGCTAGACTATTTTGCACCCTAGGCAAGACCAGCAACTTGCGCCCCCCCCCCCCCCAAAAAAAAAACAACACCAAAAAAAACACACTGAATGGCTTTGTGCGGTGTCATTAAATAGCACAACACACTCTTTGATCACAGATCCCAGTGTGTATTGTGTGACAATATGACAGTGCACTTTTTAATTATTTCATTGTGAACACCAGGGCCCGATTGCAAGTACGACCTTTGCGACCCTGGCCATTTGGCCTGGATTAAGAGCATCATGGGCCTGGTGCTGAGGATTTTGGTGGGCTCTGGATTATGAAGCCCCTTGCCCTGTATGATGCATTAAAATTTTCTCTACAGCCCCGCCTTAACCATCACTTGTGCCTAGGCATTCTTTCCATCACCACCCACTGGACCTGGGACCCCTTTCTTCATCATCTACTGTGCCTGCAGCCTCCTTTGCCTTACCACCCACTGCCCTCTTCCCTCACCACCTACCATGCCTGTAGCCCTCCTTTATTGAAGAAATACTACAGGAGAGGGTCAGAGACTGAAAAACATACTACAGGAGATGGTCAGAGACTGCAGACATGGTATAGGAGATGGTCAGAGACTGCAAACATAGTACAGGAGATGGTCAGAGACTGCAGACATAGTACAGGAGATGGTCAGAGACTGCAGACATACTACAGGAGATGATCAGAGACTGCAGACATGGTACAGAGATGATCAGAGACTGCAGACATAGTACAGGAGATGGTCAGAGACTGCAGACATAGTACAGGAGATGATCACAGACTGGAGACATACTACAGGAGATGATCAGAGACTGGAGACATGGTATAGGAGATGATCAGAGACTGCAGACATAGTACAGGAGATGATCAGAGACTGCAGACATACTACAGGGGATGATCAGAGACTGGAGACATGGTATAGGAGATGATCAGAGACTGCAGACATACTACAGGAGATAATCAGAGACAGCAGACATGGAACAGGAGATGATCAGAGACTGCAGACATACTACAGGAGACGGTCAGAGACTGCAGACATATTACAGGAGATGGTCAGAGACTGCAGACATACTACAGGAGACGGTCAGAGACTGCAGACATAGTACAGGAGATGGTCAGAGACTGCAGACATACTACAGGAGATAATCAGAGACAGCAGACATACTACAGGAGATGATCAGAGACTGCAGACATGGAACAGGAGATGATCAGAGACTGCAGACATACTACAGGAGACGGTCAGAGACTGCAGACATATTACAGGAGATGGTCAGAGACTGCAGACATACTACAGGAGACGGTCAGAGACTGCAGACATAGTACAGGAGACGGTCAGAGACTGCAGACATACTACAGAAGATAATCAGAGACAGCAGACATACTACAGGAGATGATCAGAGACTGCAGACATAGTACAGGAGATGATCAGAGACTACAGACATGGAACAGGAGATGATCAGAGACTGCAGACATATTACAGGAGATGATCAGAGACTGCAGACATATTACAGGAGATGATCAGAGACTGCAGACATATTACAGGAGATGGTCAGAGACTGCAGACATATTACAGGAGTTGGTCAGAGACTGCGGACATAGTACAGGAGATGGTCAGAGACTGCAGACATATTACAGGAGATGGTCAGAGACTGCAGACATAGTACAGGAGATGATCAGAGACTGCGGACATATTACAGGAGATGGTCAGAGACTGCAGACATATTACAGGAGATGGTCAGAGACTGCAGACATAGTACAGGAGATGATCAGAGACTGCGGACATATTACAGGAGATGGTCAGAGACTGCAGACATATTACGGGAGATGGTCAGAGACTGCGGACATAGTACAGGAGATGGTCAGAGACTGCAGACATATTACAGGAGATGGTCAGAGACTGCAGACATAGTACAAGAGATGATCAAAGACTGCGGACATGGTATAGGAGATGATCAGAGACTGCAGACATGGTACAAGTGTTTCCTAGGCTAGCAGTGACCAGTCTGGAAAAACATTGATCACTGCACTATGTGTAAACAGGAGTTTACAGGATATAACAATGTGCCAAAAAAACAAAAAACTTTACTAACAGTCATTTCTCAAGCACAGGAGGACAGTAAATGGTTAACAGGTCTGAGAAGCTCCTCCCAGCCTGACCAGATAATAATGCCTTCAAAGATACAAATAAAAGGTCAAACAAATCCTGGATGGACTATATAGCTATAGAAAGAGCTGAAGTTGCAGAGTCTTGCAGAAGTCTGATCAGCATTCTCCTGTCCTGTGTTCAGTGTAAATAAAAACACAGATAAGAAGCTTGGTGAGAAGACTGAGTGGAATTGATCAGTGTGATCACCACATATTCTACACACAGCAGGGAGAAGGAGAACACACTGATAGATTTCTGCAGCCAGCATTGTGATCTCATGTTTGATCTCATACCTTCTTCATAACTCAGGTATGTCAGGTCCTCCCCATCCCGCCCTGCTCTGGCCACTAGCATCTTCTGGTCAAATGTGGCGGGCTGGACAATCTGATTGGCTAAGGAGGTAGTGGGAGGCGGAGCAACTTAGCAGTCACACCCTCCCACTCAGAAGAGCAGCGCTATTGGCTGCCTGCCTTGTTACACAGACGTCCCTGAAAGCCGATGTTAGGGAGAGGGGAGAAGCTACACGCTGCACTGCAAGGCAACCACCCGCCCGCCCGCACCGAACTCCTTGCTGTCTGGGTCCCCTATTAGCGGCTCTGCCGGGAGCTTGGTGGGGGCGACAAGAAGGGGGAGGCAAGGGTCAGATGCGCCCCTAGGCGGCTGCCTAGTTCGCCTAGTGGGTTCACCGGCCCTGCTTCCTTGTACCTAATGAAAAGAACTCAACGCTCCAGGTGTAACTGATTTACCCACTGGAACACCCACCTGAGTGCTAGCCCAGCTCGCTTCCATGGTAAATTGTCAAAATAAGAAACGGCTGCACCTCCCGTGGGCTCCAAGTAAAGTTTATTGGAATATGAATCATCCAATATATTCCAATAAACTTTACTTGGAGCCAGGGGCATTGCTAGGTCTGCAAAAGATCTGGGGCTAGAGCCCATAGCAGCGGTCACCAACCTTTTTGCATGCCCGCGGGGGAGGGGGGGAGACCGGTGGTAAGCAATTTTTCATGGTGTCAGGATGATTGAAGTGCATTATTTCTATTGTTACATTCTAATATTTAATGAAGCGATTCAACTCACCATACTGCAGAATCAGTGGGAGCCCTGGGCTTGTCACTTGCCACATTTCCTGCCACCAGATGCAGCATGTTACTTGCCCCCATCACCTGCCACTAGATGTGGATTGTCACTTGCCATGTTGCCTGCCACCCTTTGCAGATTGTCACTTGCCTCATCTCTTTCCACCATTTGCAGATTGTCACTTGCCTCATCTCTTTCCACCATTTGCAGATTGTCACTTGCCACGTCTCCTGGCACCATTTGCAGATTGCCACATCTCCTGCCACCATTTTCAGATTGTCACTTGCCACGTCACTTGCCAACTGATGTGGATTGTCACTTGCCATGCCAGCCAGTGCCAGCAAAAGTGCATTGACGCTGCATGCTTGGTGGCAGGCTGACAGCACTAATCCATTTAGTGAGAGCAGGAGAGCGGTGATCCAGGGTGGGCAGTGAGAGATGATGTCATCTCGCTGCTCCCCGCCGTACCTCCGATATTGAAGCAAGGGGGTCTGGCTGCAAAGTGGAGCTCCATGATGACAGGAAGCATGTGACCTCCACTCCACCATGTTGTGAGGGCGGAAGAGCGCTGATGTGTGGCGGGCAGTGACAGATGATATCATCTCTCTGCCGCTTGTCGCACCTCTCTCCCAAATTGAAGAGGCCCGGCTGTGAAGAGCGCTGATGTGGAGCGAGCGCAGAGAGATGGCTTCTCTCCTCTCTTCTGCCTCTCTCATGCAGCCAGCCCGCCCACATAAACCCGCTGGTTAGGCAGGGACCCTGCGGCAAGAGACTCGGGGCTATTGGCCCCAGATTCGGGGCAATAGCCCCAATAGCCACCCCCTAGCAACGCCCCTGCTTGGAGCCCACGGGAGGTGCAGCCGTTTCTTATTTTCCTTGTACATAGCACGGCATATGAACATTCTCCATCTAAGGGTTGCTGGGGAACATCCCAGCACTGCAAATAGAGCATTGTGCTTTAAAGTGGTCCTAAACCTAAACCATTTTTACCTTAATGCATTCCATGCTGTGTGCGTCTATGGATGCACACAACCCAGCATGGGAGTGTGCCCGCACAGTTGCCCCCATAGCCACTATGGGGCACTTGGAAGAGAGGAGGGGCGGAGAGCGCCTATGGGGGACCTCCAAAAAACAGGTAAGGGACTGCTCTGTGTAATATCGTTGCACAGAGCAGGTAAGTATAACATCTTTTTTATTTTAATAAAGAAAAAAATTAGCCTTTACAAGCACTTTAAGTCCCGGGGACATGCACTTGCCTTAAGGTACTTGTTGGAAGTCATCACATGATGTAAGGGGGGCACACTGATGATGCTGATGTAAGCAGGGAGGCACGCTGATGTAAGAGGGGGCTCGCTGATGTAAGGGGGGCCACACTGATATAAGGGGGGCCACAATGATATGAGGGGGAGCACATTGATGTAAGGAGGGGGGCACATTGCATCCATGCATTATTGAAGCATAGTAAACTGTGTTTACTATGCTACGGTTTGTGAATGAATGGGAATCTCTGTACAGTGTTATTCCTGTCCATTCAGTCTTTGCAGCTAAGGCTGCAGAGATGGAGATTGAGGGCTGTGTCCTCAATCTTCTTTCTCTGTCTCAAAAGTGAAACATCAGAGGTCTGTCTAGATGTCTGATATCTCACCAAAGCCCCCCAACTGGGCTCCTAAAAAAAAAATTATACAAAATAATAAAAAGTAAAATTGTAAAAAACCTACTGACACCGTCCACTGCCCTACTGACCCCGTCCACTGCATAACTGACAAAGTGTACTGACTGATACTATTCACAGTACTACTGACACCAGTGGCGAGTCACACCAGGGTCACAAAGGTTGCACTTGCAACCAGGCCCTGGCATTCTGCCACCGTTGCGGGCCCCAAGACAGCAGGAAGGGAGCCCACTGCAGAACATGTGAAGGGCCCCATGATGGGAGTAAAGTGCCGAGGGATCAGTGGGAAGGCCCACAAGCTCAGAGGGAAGGGCCCCAGGGTCAGAATGAACGCCCTTTATGGTTTCTTGTACCGAGGCCCTGAAGGTTCTAGACAGAGGTGTAACTAGAATCTTCAGGGCCCCAATGCAAGAAACCATGAAGGGCCCCCCTGACCCCCGGACAGGGCTCTTTTCTCCCAGCCGATGGCGGAACACCAGGGCCCGGTCGCAAGTGGGTGGCTGCATGTAAAGGAATCGATCCCCCCCCCCCCGCTTCTCCTCCTCTCCCTCCCACAGGCATTCAGGAGCTGCAGGAGGAAAATGGAGAGATGGGTTCTTCTATGTCGGTGTTTCTCAATCTTTTTCCAGTCAGGGCACCCTTGAAGTGGCTGCACTGCAACCACCCTGCAACTGTGTGCATTGCATGCAGTTGCAGCATAGTGATGATGCATTTAAGGGGTTAAAACAGGCGGTCAGGAGGCAACATATTGCCTCTTTACCAGCTGTCAAATGCCTCTGAAAAGCGATCTGAGCATGGATCACTTTTCAGAGGAACAGCATTTTTTTTTGCTGGTACTATGAACAAGCAAAAAAAACTGTTCTAATGGGACACATATAGGGGGTCAGGATTAAAAGCGCATACATAAAATGTGCATATATACATGTAAACACACATACATACACACACACACATATATATATATATATATATATATATATATATATATATATATATATATATATAAATGTACATATGCACACACATAAACCATTGGCAGATGGTGCTCAAAATTTTTTTGGGGGCGCATCAATGCATCAATTGCAGCCTCACTGTGCTCATTAAACACAGCCACTGTGCACATTAATTGCCACCACTGTGCCCATCATATGCAGCCACTGTGCCCATCAAACGCAGTCACTGTGCCTATCAAACCCAACCACTGTGCACATCAATCGCCACCACTGTACCCTCAAACGCAGCCACTGTGCCCATCAATTGCCACCACTGTGCCCTCAAAAGCAGTCACTGTGCCTATCAAACGCAGCCACTGTGTCCATCAATTGCCACCCCTGTGCCCTCAAACGCAGTCACTGTGCCCATCAAACGCAGCCACTGTGCTCATCAATTGTCACCCCTGTGCCCTCAAACGCAGTCACTGTTCCCATCAAACGCAGCCACTGTGCCCATCTATTGCCACCACTGTGCCCTCAAACGCAGCCACTGTGCCCATCAATTGCCACCACTGTGCCTATGAAACGCAGCCACTGTGCCCATCAAACGCAGCCACTGTTCCCTGAAACGCAGCCACTGTGACCCCCCTGCCCGCTCGCAGTCTGCCCGGCACTTACCCTGTCTCGGTGGGGCAGTGGGTGACGTCGACGAGCGGGGTCCTCCATGCATCTCCTCCCATCCTCTCCTCCTGATAGGCATCCAATAGCGGCGCCTGTCGTTTCAGCCAATCAGGTGACGGGTAACAGACCCGAGCACCTGATTGGTGGAGAGGCGGTTCAGTGTCTCACCTCGCGCTCACCAAACCAACTGTACAGAACTCAGTGCCTTTCATGGAGACACTCACCCTACATCTTCAAACAAAACCCCAAGACACTATCCACATACTTCTATGTTACAGACCACCAGGACCGAAGACCAATCTCCTTACACCCCTCACTGAATTCATGTCAACTCACACCCTGAAAGCCAAAAACTTTCTGGCACTTGGAGATTTCAACCTCTGGACAAACTCCACCCAAGACCCTATCGCCACCGCCTGCATTAACCAACTGAAAGAATTAGGTCTTCAGCAACTGATAAATGCTCCTACACATGGTTCAGGACACATTCTGGACCTCATCTTCAAACAAAATATGGACGTCAACATATTCGACAACCTACCGCTACCATGGACCGATCACCACACTATCAAATTTGAAATCGCCACCAACACCACTCTCCAAAAATGGAAACAGGCAAATACAACACGCTGGACAAGATCTCAGAAGTAACTGCACTCCGAACTCTTCAAAACCACATTATCAAACAAAATAGCAATGCTAAACTTAAACCACTCAACGGAACAAACACTCAACTCCTTAAACAAGGCATTAATACAAACAGCGGACTCCAAAACGTAGAACACACAACCGCAGAATAAACTCTGGATGGTTTAATGGCACTCTTACTTTACTAAAGCAGGATCGCAGAAGAGCTGAAAGAGCCTGGAGAAGAAACTCCACAAAGGAAAACCACACAAACTACAAAACACTCACGAATAAATATCACAAAGCAATCTTCAAAGCAAAAAAGGAACACTTCTCAAACACCATCTCAACAGCCTTAAACCGCCCTCGGGAACTCTTTAAAATAGTCACCAAGACTTTGAACCCTACCTGCCTAGAGCCCCCAGGAAACGAAACCCAAGAATTCTGCAATGAGTTATCAGATTTTTTTATCGACAAAATCAACAACATCCGGAAAACAATTCAACAGAAAAAAACAACCAACCTCATCCAACTAAAGCAAAAAGAAAAAATCGATACGATCATAACACAAACACCGAATTTTTCGCTGATCCCAATCACCACTGACACCACCAAAAACATCATCAGAAGCCTCAGAGACAGCATATCCCCAAACGACATCATTCCCACAAAACTCCTGAAAGAATGTTCCGACATCTTGACTCCTACTATAACACACCTCATAAACCAGTCATTCAAAGAAAGGACTGTCCCAATTGCCCTCAAACGTGGCATCGTCAAACCCCTCCTAAAGAAACCCAACCTCGACCCTAAGGACCCTAACCATCGCAGACCGATAACAAGCCTCAACACCATCTCCAAGATTATGGAGAAAGCAGTAGTACAACAGCTACAACACCACCTGGACACACACAATCTCCTGGATCCTCTGCAATCAGGCTTCCGCCCAGGCAATGGCACAGAAACGGCACTCCTCAAAATATGGGACGACGCCCTTGAAGCAGATGATGATGGAGAATCATGTCTCCTGGTACTGCTGGACCTCAGTGCAGCGTTCGATACAGTGGACCACAATACTCTACTCATCCGCCTCCCAGAAGTAGCAGGAGTCACAGGTTCAGATCTACAATGGTTCGCATCCTTCTTAGGGAATCGCTCTCAGACAGTGAAACTAGGAGCATTCTCCTCTGAAACCCACGCAATCTCTTGTGGAGTCCCTCAAGGTTCACCCTTGTCACCAGTGCTCTTCAACATCTACATCCGCCCACTCCTCAAAATCATCAGAAAGTCGGACCTCTGCTTCCACTCATATGCTGATGATACCCAACTCTACCTTCGCATCACCGGAAAAAAAAAACACCTTCAGCAACTAGAAAAATGCCTCACGTTGATAGACGACTGGATGACTACCAGCTCTCTTAAACTCAACGGATCAAAAACAGAGCTTCTTCTCCTACACGCAAACCAAAATTCCAAAACTAAGACCCCATGGACACCTCCCACCATCTTTGGACAGACCCTCTCTCCAAGCACCAAAGCCAAGAGTCTCGGAGTCATTTTTGACTAAGAAATGTCAATGGATGCACAAATAGGATCAGTAGTCAGCGGATCTCACCATCTCCTCCGCCTGCTACGTAGACTCATCCCCTTCGTGCCAGAGGAGGACAAAGCAGCAGTAGTTGGAACAATCATCAATTCCAGACTCGATTACTCAAACTCCCTCTACATAGGACTACCCCAATATCAGCTTGCGCGCGTACAACTCATCCAAAACACGGCAGCAAGACTGTTAACAGGAAAAAAACCCTGGGAATCCTTCTCCCCTTCCCTGAGGAGCATACATTGGCTAACCGTAAAGAATCGCATCACTTTCAAGACCCTCTGCCTCACCCACAAATGTATACAATGAAACGCTCCTCAATACCTATGCGAGAAAATAAAACGCTACACACCTAATCGTAGTCTTCGATCTTCTAACCATAACCTCCTCCTTATTCCAAAAACCCGCTACAAAACAAAGGGAGAACGAAGATTCGCAGTCCAAGGACCACGGCTATGGAATGCTCTACCTACTCACATTCGCATGGAAGAAAACCATCAGGCCTTCAGAAAGAAACTCAAGACCTACCTCTTCTTGACAGAAGCTTGACAACACAGGACGGATCCAGCGCCTTGAGGCGATTCAGTTCGCAATTGCAGCGGTATACAAATCATTCATTCATTCATTCATTCAGTGTTAGGAAAGCGAATAATTATTCGCTTTTCTAACACACCTGGGTGGACTGTGAGCGCCAAGCATGGCACTCGCAGTTCACCTATTTTGAAGCCTATTAGTGCTTTAAAAACACCCCCGCCAGTGTAATTCAGGCGCCCGGCGTCCAAAAAAGGGCCAGGCGTCTGAATGGGGGGGCAGTGGCGGCCATAGATAGATTCACGCTATGCACGAATCTATCTATTTGTGATAGAGAGGTGCCTGGAGAGAGGGGGTGGCGCCCATGCGCCCCTATGGACGCACCGCCATTGATATAAACACATACACATACATACACACATATATATACATGCACACACACATGCACATATACATACATGCTCACACAAACACACATACACACACACATACATACATGCACATACACACACACATACATACATGCACATACATATAAACACACATACAGTAGATAAAAAATGGCAGACCTTTACCTTAGCTCTTCCTGCCGGGTACTGCACTGCAGGGGGAGACAAAGAGCACAGCACTGTGCTTTCACTTTGTAATCAATGTGACCAGCTCCCTCCACAGTGCCGGATACAGTTCGGCTTAGGATCGGGGAGCTTGTCTCCGCTCCTCCTATCAAAGTACTGTATACAGGGGGCCCTCAAGGGCCCCCTGCAGCAAGGGGCCCGGTTGCCATGGCAACCTCAGCGACCCCTATAATTCCGCCACTGCTGTTATCCACTGTCGGACATCCTGTTACTCACACCATTCACAGTGCTAACCATTGGTGCGGATCCGCTGCCGGATTGTCGCCATCCTTGTTCCTGTCCAGAAGACTGCAAAACTCTTTGGGTCAATGGTGAGAAAGCAATCTGCTCAATCTTTATCTATCCACTACCACCATTACAGAACACAGTGCGCACACATCTTCACCCAAGAACACTTTACTGAATTGCTGGTACACTGTACTCAGAAGCCTTAGGCCTACACTACTGGGAATTTATCGTTTCATCTGCCAACTAACGGATTACAATTAATGAGCTCCAACTAAGCTAACGAAGAACAACAAATCTGCCACAAGGAACTCTAGTACTATCCCTAATAGGACATATATATATATATATATATATATATATATATATATATATATATATATATATATATATATATATATATAGCGTATCTCACAAAAGTGAGTACACTCTTCACATTTTTGTAAATATTTTATTATATCTTTTCATGTGACAACACTGAAGAAATGAGACCTTTCTGCAATGTAAAGTAGTGAGTGTACAGCTTGTATAACAGTGTAAATTTGCTGTCCCCTCAAAATAACGCAACACACAGCCATTAATGTCTAAACCTCTGGCAACAAAAGTGAGTACACCCCTAAGTGAAAATGTCCAAATTGGGGCCAATTAGTCATTTTCCCTTTCCAGTGTCATGTGACTCGTTAGTGTTACAAGGTCTCAGGTGTGAATGGGGAGCAGGTATGTTAAATTTGGTGTTATCGCTCTCACTCTCTCAAACTGGTCACTGGAAGTTCAACATGGCACCTCATGGCAAAGAACTCTCTGAGGATCTGAAAAAAAGAATTGTTGCTCTACATAAAGATGGCCTAGGCTATAAGAAGATTGCCAAGACCCTGAAACTGAGCTGCAACATGGTGGCCAAGACCATACAGCAGTTTAACAGGACAGGTTCCACTCAGAACAGTCCTCGCCATGGTCGACCAAAGAGGTTGAGTGCACGTGCTCAGTGTCATATCCAGAGGTTGTCTTTGGGAAATAGATGTATGAGTGCTGCCAGCATTGCTGCAGAGGTTGAAGGGGTGGGGGGGTCAGCCTATCAGTGCTCAGACCATACGCTGCACACACTGCATCAAATTGGTTGCATGGCTGTCGTCCCAGAAGGAAGCCTCCCCTTAAGATAGTGCACAAGAAAGCCAGCAAACAGTTTGCTGAAGACAAGCAGACCAAGGACATGGATTACTGGAACCATTACCTGTGATCTGATGAGACTAAGATAAACGTATTTGGTTCAGATGGTATCAAGCTTGTTTGATGGTAACCAGGTGAGGAGTACAAAGACAAGTGTGTCTTGCCTACAGTCAAGCATGGTGGTGGGAGTGTCATGGTCTGGGGCTGCATGAGTGCTGCCAGCACTGGGGAGCTACAGTTCATTGAGGGAACCATGAATGCCAACATGTACTGTGACATACTGAAGCAGAGCATGATCCCCTCCTTTCGGAGACTGGGCCACAGGGCAGTATTCCAACATGATAACGACCCCAAACACACCTTCAAGACAACCACTGCCTTGCTAAAGAAGATGAGGGTAAAGGTGATGGACTGGCCAAGCATGTCTCAAGACCCAAACCCTATTGAGCATCTGTGGGGCATCCTCAAATGGAAGTTGGAGGAGCGCAAGGTCTCTAACATCCACCAGCTCCGTGATGTCATCATGGAGGAGTGGAAGAGGACTCCAGTGGCAACCTGTGAAGCTCTGGTGAACTCCATGCCCAAGAGGGTTAAGGCAGTGCTGGAAAATAATGGTGGCCACATAAAATATTGACACATTGTGCCCAATTTGGACATTTTCACTTATGCCCCGTACACATGGTCGGATTTTCCGACGGAAAATGTGTGATAGGAGCTTGTTGTCGGAAATTCCGACTGTGTATAGGCTCCATCACACATTTTCCATCGGATTGTACGACACACAAAGTTTGAGAGCAGGCTATAAAATTTTCCGACAACAAAATCCGTTGTCGGAATTTCCGATCGTGTGTACACAAATCCGACGCACAAAGTGCTACGCATGCTCAGAATAAATAAAGAGATGAAAGCTATTGGCTACTGCCCCGTTTATAGTCCCGACGTACGTGTTTTACGTCACCGTGTTTACAATGATCGGATTTTCCGACAACTTTGTGTGACCGTGTGTATGCAAGACAAGTTTGAGCCAACATCCGTCGGAAAAAAACCTAGGATTTTGTTGTCGGAATGTCGAATCAATGTCTGACCGTGTGTACGGGGCATAAGGGTTGTACTCACTTTTGTTGCTAGCAGTTTAGACATTAATGGCTGTGTGTTGAGTTATTTTGAGGGGACAGCAAATTTACACTGTTATACAAGCGGTACACTTACTACTTTACATTGTAGCAAAGTGTAATTTCTTCAGTGTTCAAACAAGATATTTGGGGGGCACACACTACAAGATGCATTAACCACTTCAGCCCCGGAAGGATTTACCCCCTTCCTGACCAGAGCACTTTTTACAATTCGGCACTGCGTCGCTTTAACTGCTAATTGCGCGGTCATGCAATGCTGTACCCAAACGAAATTTGCGTCCTTTTCTTCCCACAAATAGAGCTTTCTTTTGATGGTATTTGATCACCTCTGCCGTTTTTATTTTTTGCGCTATACACGGAAAAAGACCGAAAATTTTGAAAAAAAATGATATTTTCTACTTTTTGTTCTAAAAAAAATCCAATAAACTCAATTTTAGTCATACATTTAGGCCAAAATGTATTCGGCCACATGTCTTTGGTAAAAAAAATGTCAATAAGTGTATATTTATTGGTTTGCGCAAAAGTTATAGCGTCTACAAACTAGGGTACATTTTCTGGAATTTACACAGCCTTTAATTTATGACTGCCTATGTCGATTCTTGAGGTGCTAAAATGGCAGGGCAGTACAAAACCCCCACAAATGACCCCATTTTGGAAAGTAGACACCCCAAGGAATTTGCTGAGAGGCATGTTGAGCCCATTGAATATTCATTTTTTTTGTCCCAAGTGATTGAATAATGACAAAAAAAAAAAAAAAAAAAAAAAAATTACAAAAAGTTGTCACTAAATGATATATTGCTCACACAGGCCATGGGCATATGTGGAATTGCACCCCAAAATACATTTAGCTGCTTCTCCTGAGTACGGGGATACCACATGTGTGGGACTTTTTGGGAGCCTAGCCGCGTACGGGGCCCCGAAAACCAAGCACCGCCTTCAGGATTTCTAAGGGCGTACATTTTTGATTTTACTCCTCACTACCTATCACGGTTTTGAAGGCCATAAAATGCCCAGATGACATAAACCCCCCCCAAATGACCCCATTTTGGAACGTAGACACCCCAAGCTATTTGCTTTGAGGCATGTTGAGTCCATGGAATGTTTTATATTTTGACACAAGTTGCGGGAAAGTGACAATTTTTTTTTTTTTTTTTTTTTTTTTGCACAAAGTTGTCACTAAATGATATATTGCTCACACAGGCCATGGGCATATGTGGAATTGCACCCCAAAATACATTTAGCTGCTTCTCCTGAGTACGGGGATACCACATGTGTGGGACTTTTTAGGAGCCTAGCCGCGTACGGGACCCCGAAAACCAAGCACTGCCTTCAGGATTTCTAAGGGCGTACATTTTTGATTTTACTCCTCACTGCCTATCACAGTTTCGGAGGCCATGGAATGCCCAGGTGGCACAAACCCCCCCCAAATGACCCCATTTTGGAAAGTAGACACCCCAAGCTATTTGCTGAGAGGCATGGTGAGTATTTTGCAGCTCTCATTTGTTTTTGAAAATAAAGAAAGACGAGAAAAAAAAATTTTTTTTTTCTTTTTTCAATTTTCAAAACTTTGTGACAAAAAGTGAGGTCTGCAAAATACTCACTATACCTCTCATCAAATAGCTTGGGGTGTCTACTTTCCAAAATGGGGTCATTTGGGGTTTTTTTTTGCCACCTGGGCATTCCATGGCCCCCGAAACTGTGATAGGCGGTGAAGAGTGAAATCAAAAATTTACGGCCTTAGAAAGCCTGAAGGCGGTGCTTGGTTTTCGGGGTCCCGTACGCGGCTAGGCTCCCAAAAAGTCTCACACATGTGGTATCCCCGTACTCAGGAGAAGCAGCAGAATGTATTTTGGGGTGTAATTTCACATATTCCCATGGCATGTTTGAGCAATATATCATTTAGTGACAACTTTGCGCAAAAAAAAATAAAAAAAATAAAAAATTGTCTCTTTCCCGCAACTTGTGTCACAATATAAATTATTCCATGGACTCAACATGACTCTCAGCAAATAGCTTGGGGTGTCTACTTTCCAAAATGGGGTCATTTGGGGGGGGTTTGAACTGTCCTGGCATTTTATGCACAACATCTAGAAGCTTATGTCACACATCACCCACTCTTCTAACCACTTGAAGACAAAGCCCTTTCTGACACTTATTGTTTACATAAAAAAATAATTTTTTTTTGCAAGAAAATTACTTTGAACCCCCAAACATTATATATTTTTTTTAAAGCAAATGTCCTACAGATTAAAATGGTGGGTGTTTCATTTTTTTTTTTCACACAGTATTTGCGCAGCGATTTTTCAAACGCATTTTTTGGGGAAAAAACACACTTTTTTACATTTTAATGCACTAAAACACACTATATTGCCCAAATGTTTGATGAGATAAAAAAGATGATCTTAGGCCGAGTACATAGATACCAAACATGACATGCTTTAAAATTGCGCACAAACGTGCAGTGGCGACAAACTAAATACATTTTTAAAAGCCTTTAAAAGCCTTTACAGGTTACCACTTTAGATTTACAGAGGAGGTCTACTGCTAAAATTACTGCCCTCGATCTGACCTTCGCGGCGATACCTCACATGCATGGTGCAATTGCTGTTTACATTTGACGCCAGACCAACGCTTGCGTTCACCTTAGCGCGAGAGCAGGGGGGACAGGGGTGCTTTTTTTTTTTTTTTTTTTTTTTTTTCTTTATTATTATTATTTTTTTATCTTATTTTTAAACTGTTCCTTTCATTTTTTTTTTTTTTTAAATCATTTTTATTGTTATCTCAGGGAATGTAAATATCCCCTATGATAGCAATAGGTAGTGACAGGTACTCTTTTTTGCAAAAATTGGGGTCTATTAGACCCTAGATTTCTCCTCTGCCCTCAAAGCATCTGATCACACCAAGATCGGTGTGATAAAATGCTTTCCCAATTTCCCAATGGCGCTGTTTACATCCGGCGAAATCTACGTCATAAAATGCTCGTAGCTTCCGGTTTCTTAGGTCATAGAGATGTTTGGAGCCACTCTGGTCTCTGATCAGCTCTATGGTCAGCTGGCTGAATCACCGGCTGCATTTTCAGGTTCCCTGTTGAGACAGGAGAGCCAGAGAAAAACACGGAAGATGTTGGGGGGGGGGGGCATTCCCTCCCACTGCTTGTAAAAGCAGTCTAGAGGCTAATTAGCCACTAGGATTGCTTTTACATGAAAGCCGACCGCTGGCTGAAAAGAATGATACCAAGATGATACCTAAACCTGCAGGCATCATTCTGGTATAACCACTCAAAGTCGTGAATGGCATACCTGAAGACAAAAAAATGGTTAACAATAAAGCACAGTAAACGGTAAGGTATAAAAAAATTGCATACCTGAAAAGCAAACATGATAAAACATAATAACAATAACAATAACAATAAAACATTGCAGAATAGAATACAGTAAAAAAGAGCAGAACAATAGAGAGAGAATAGAGAGAGAGAGAACAATAAAACGACAACTATTTTTATTTTATATTTTTGTTTGTGTTTTTTTTTTTTTACACTTTTTTTTGTAACTAACTATAATAACTGTAACCGGTTCCAGGTTCGGGTCTCTCAAAATGCGATGGCATCTTGGGAGACCCTGTGAAAGTGTGCCTAGTCTGTGCAATGTTGTACCCTACGCTAATACTCAACTAGTGCATGGTAGCGTTCAAAACATTCACCAATGCAAAGACCAGGATTGTCAGGACAGGAGGGACAATAATAGCGGGTGTCACGGCTATATCCGCGCTTGCTGCAGACACAACATATTTTTTGGGGGGTTCGCTGGGTAGGGGTACTCGGGAGGACATAAAGAAAATGCCTCTCATGCAGCCGACTGCATTTGGTTGGGGATGTGAATGGGGGAAGTACGGGCGCTGCAGAAGCGGTGGGTTCCCAATTAGGATTGGCGAATGCAGCAGGAAGGGCACTATGGGCATGACGGGCCTGTGTTTGTCTTTTTGGTGGCAGCGGGACACTACTTGTGCTTGCCACCTCACCAGCTTGAACTGCACTTATGGGACTCGCCACGTCACCAAGTGTTACTGCAGTGCTGGTTTGACTACGACCGGGGTGACAGTGATCGATCGATACTGCACTTGGGTGGGCTGGGCCGGGCCGGGCGGAGGGGCAAAACGCAGGTGCTAGCAGGTATCTGGGCTGATCCCGCTAACACTGCGTTTTTGGGAACCCTAAACTGCTGGGGACGCTAGTATAGATCTGATCGGATCAGATATTGATCTGTTCAGATACTATACCACTAAGGGAGGCGTATGCTGCGTGCGTGGGTGTTAGCGGTACTGGCGCTAATCTGACGCTGCCTGGGGCTGGTGCTTGCCAGTTCACCAAAATGCTACCAAAAAAACTGTTAGCGATCGCAGGGATCAGGCCTGACTCTGCGAACGCTGCAGTTATGCGTTTAGTGTTTTGTAAGTGACAGTGATCGATCGATACTGCACTTGGGTGGGCTGGGCTCGCCTGGGCGGAGGGGCAAAACGCAGGTGCTAGCAGGTATCTGGGCTGATCCCGCTAACACTGCGTTTTTGGGAACCCTAAACTGCTGGGGACGCTAGTATAGATCTGATCGGATCAGATATTGATCCGATCAGATACTATACCACTAAGGGAGGTGTATGGTGCGTGTACGGTGCGTGCGTGGGTGTTCGCGGTACTGGCGCTAATCTGACGCTGCCTGGGGCAACGCATATCACCGCCGGGCGATCAGGGGGCTAAACCTTTATTCGGTAATAAACGGCGGGTGCCCTGACACTATAAAAAATAAACTAACTAACCAGCGTCACCCGTAACAGTTATACGGTGATCAGTGGTGAAAGGGTTAACTAGGGGGCAATCAAGGGGTTAAAACATTTATTAGATAGTATATGGGGGTCCCTGTCGCTATAAAACACTGACGGCGAACCTAAATATTTACGTCCCTAACTAGCGTCACCAGTGACACTAATACAGCGATCAGAAAAATGATCGCTTAGCGACACTGGCGACAGGGGGTGATCAAGGGGTTAAAACTTTATTAGGGGGGGTACTGGCGCTAATCTGACGCTGCCTGGGGCGACGCATATCACCGCCGGGCGATTAGGGGGCTAAACCTTTATTCGGTAATAAACGGCGGGTGCCCTGACACTATAAAAAATAAACGAACTAACCAGCGTCACCCGTAACGGTTATACGGTGATCAGTGGTGAAAGGGTTAACTAGGGGGCAATCAAGGGGTTAAAACATTTATTAGATAGTATATGGGGGTCCCTGTCGCTATAAAACACTGACGGCGAACCTAAATATTTACGTCCCTAACTACCGTCACCAGCGACACTAATACAGCGATCAGAAAAATGATCTCTTAGCGACACTGGTGAGGGGGGGTGATCAAGGGGTTAAAACTTTATTAGGGGGGGTAAGGGGGGTACCCTAGACCTACAGGGGGGTTACAGTAACTGTCCTAACACTGCTAACTGTCACAAACTGACACTATGCAGTAATCAGGAAAAAAAAAAAAAAAAAAAAAAAAAACCTGCTTGGTGTCAGTTTGTGACAGGGGGGGGGTGATTGGGGGGGGATCGGGGGGCGATCGGGGGGGGATCGGGGGTGTAATGTATGCCTGGCATGTTCTACTGTGTGTGTTTGTGTTGTGCACTTACTTACATGTCATCTCTCCTCGGCGCTGGAACGGAAACTGACAGCCGAGGAGAGATGACATCACATCCTCTGCCTCTGTGTACTATACAGAGGCAGGGGATGTTTGTCAGTGGCTGGGAGCGATCGCGAGGGGGGGGCCACGATCGGATGGTCTCCCCCTCGTCTCTCATCGCTCCCAACCAAATGCCGACCGCAGCTGGCACCGGGGGGGGGTCCGATCGGACCCCCCACCCGCGGGAAGGCAATCACGTTTCAGGTACGTGATTTTGCCTGCCCGTGCCGCTCTGCTCACGTATATAGGCGTGAGGCGGTCGGCAAGTGGTTAAAGATGGTGCAGCCATAAGACCATACAACAGAACAAAAAATATTACAGCGCACACATGCTAAAAATACATTTACCTCCAGCAAGGCTTATTAAAAACACTTATGCCGCGTACACACGAGCGGACTTTACGGCGGACTTTGCCCGGCGGATTTTTCGACGTACTTTACGACGGACTTTCTGAATGAACGGACTTGCCTACACACAATCCACCAAAGTCCGTCGAATTCGTACGTGATGACGTACGACCGGACTAAAACAAGGAAGTTCATAGCCAGTAGCCAATAGCTGCCCTAGCGTGGCTTTTTAGTCCGTCGAACTAGCATACAGACGGCGGACTTTTCGACCGGACTCGATTTCAATGGATAAATTTTAAACAAGTTTCAAATCTAAGTCCGTCCAACTTTTGAGAAAACAAAGTCCGCTGGAGCCCACACACATCAAATTGTCCGACGAAATCCAGTCCGCCGGGCAAAGTCCGCCGTAAAGTCCGCTCGTGTGTACGCAGCATTAGACATTTCCAAAAACATTATCAAAAAATATAGGGATTTGGTCACGCCATATTGCTGTATGGTGCTTAAGCCCACTTACTGCGACAAAGTACCCCATGATTAGTGGGTCCTACACTATCCGTAGATTGGGAGATCCTGCTTCTCTAAACCATGGGAGAAATACACTCCTCTATATGGGAGAACTTGAGGTCTCCATCCATGACATAGGTGGACACTAATAAGAGGTACTTAATGAGGGAGTGGGGTGTTCCGCACCCAAAAGGATTTGGTCAGAATACATACAATAGACGAACAAGATATTTGGGGGCACACCCTAAAAGATGCATTAAAGATGGCGCAGCCATGAGACCACACAACACCTCCAGCAATGCTTATTAAAAACACCTAGACATTTTCAAAAAACATTATCAAAATATAGGGATTTGGTCACACCATATTGCTATAGTTCTTCTTTCTTCAGTGTTGTCACATGAAAAGATATAATAAAATATTTACAAAAATGTGAGGGGTGTACTCACTTTTGTGAGATACTGTATATATATATACATCTAACACCAGTGGGAGATTAGCTCTTCCATGAACATAGCACAGGCTGTTTAGATTACAATTATCTTAGTGTGGCCACTAGTGTAATTAACTGAAACATCCACAAGGAGGTGAATTTGAATCTGAATATAGTGTATCCTTGCATAAATAAAAATTTTCATTGTTCCACCATTGTTGTGTTTTGGGGGGAGTCTGTTGAGTTGGCGCTGTTATCACCGCTCAGCGGATATACTCCGTCCTTTGTGAAATAACTTTCATACTTGGTTCCAGTAAAACATTTCAGGACCTTATACTACTGAGTTGCTTGATTCTTGCTTTATAGCATTAACAGGATGTCTGAACCCAGACTGTCAGGTGGGCAGGAAGGTTTACTTGGTCATGGCCGTGCAGATGAGCAGGTAATTCTTAGCAGTCCACAAGGGGGCAGTGCTACACCCAACACCACATCTATGATACATAGCCGTGAACTATGGGTGAATCGAGGGGAGCTATTGTGGAGTATAAAATACTTGGTGTGGGAATTTAAGCTGGATGAATTATATTTCTACATTTTCGGTTGTCAATTTCAATATACTTATTCATGTGACAGCATTGTTAAAACCTTCAGCTTGCTCTTTGAGTTCTGCCTACTAATCTCTTTGAAAAGGTTAGGAGTTCTTTTTAGCAGCTGTTTTGTGTATTGTTAATCTCTCACTATGTCATGGGGTTTTCCCACGTAGTTTTAAAAGTGTTATAGCTAAGTCCCTGTTGAAAAAAGCAGATTTTGACCTCTTTGTTCATGGTGACTTTAAGCCATTTTCTAATATTTGTATCCTTGGTAGTTTGTGCAATAGAGTGGATATCGTAATAGCAAGAATCATTAAAAATTCCAATCCAGTTTTAAAACTAAACATAATAAATAAATTGTGCTTTTGAAACTTATTAATGATTAAAGGATTAATAGGGACTCAGGTTTTTTAGATTATTTTAGATGAGCTTCAGGTTCTGGTTGACCGTGGGTTCATTGGGAACTCAACTCATTTTGTGCACTCTGTGAACTAGCCGTTCACCACCAAAGCAACCAACTACCTTTAATGCACTTCCTGGCTTTTGAACAGTCGTCAGATAGGTTACAAGGGTCAGCTAATCCTGGTACACACTAATGCCGCGTACACACGAGCGGATTTTCTGACCGGACTGGTCCGACGGACTATCCGACGGACTTCCAATGGACTTTCCGAATGAACGGACTTGCCTACACACGATCACAACAAAGTCCGACGGATTCGTACGTGATGACGTACGACCGGACTAAAATAAGGAAGTTGATAGCCAGTAGCCAATAACTGCCCTAGCGTCGGTTTTAGTCCATCGGACTAGCATACAGACGAGCGGATTTTTGGACCGGACTCGATTCCGTTGGAAAGATTTGAAACATGTTTTATTTCTAGATCTGTCGGACTTTTGGGAAAAAAAATTCCTTTGGAGCCCACACACAATCGAATTGTCCGATGGAGTCCGGTCCGCCGGACCAAGTCTGCCGGAAAGTCCGCTCGTGTGTACGCGGCATTAGAGCTCCGGAGGATGTCTTGTACTAACAACCCGATGTTAGTACAGTGATCTCCCCTGCTGAGCTATTGTGTTCTGACAGGAGGATTGTTCCCCCCCGCCAGAACACACAGTGCTCTCAGCCACTGGCTGATCGGCAGACCTTTTTCGGTTATGCCCCTTCGACAAAGCCGAATGTTCGGCTGGTGTGTTCATGGCCATTAATAGGGGTTTTCTTATGTGCCAATCTCTCACCATAAAAGCAGCTTTTTGTTAGTGTTGGAGTAGATAAAGAGCTGACAGTGCAGGGAGAGATACCTGTGCTATGCAACGTTCTACAAAGCTATACACAGCTATTAATGTATACCCCCCCCCCCCTGTGTTCAGTGTGCATTGGCCCAACAGTCCTTTTTTTTAACCACTTGACAACTGGGCACTTAAATCCCCCTCGTGGCCAGACCAATTTTCAGCTTTCAGCGCTCTCACACTTTGAATGACAATTACTCAGTCATGTAATACTGTACTCAAGTTAATTTTTTGTCCTTTTTTTCATACAAACAGAGCTTTCTTTTGGTGGTATTTGCTCACCTCTGGGTTTTTTATTTTTTGCGCTATAAATGAAAAAAGACCAAAAATTTTGAAAAAAAAATTTTTTTCTTTGTTTCTGTGACAAATTTTTGCAAATTATTACTTTTTCTTCATAAATTTTGGCCAAAATTTATACTGCTACATATCTTTGGTAAAAATAACCCAAATTAGTGGATATTATTTTGTGTTTGTTAAAGTAAAGGCCCATACATACGATCAGACTTTTTGACAACAAACATGCAAATTGGCTGTTTTAAGGCAACATCCGACCGTGTGTACACTCCATCGGACAAACTTTTTCGTTTTTCATCGGACAAATGTTGGCTATGCGAACAGACAAACTTGGCGCCAACAAAAGTCTGACGTTGGCAAGTCCGATCCTGTGTACACAAAACCATCGGACTTTAGTACAAAGTACAAACATGCATGCTCAGAACCAATGCAAAATATCAGGCAACAATACAGAAGTTGACCAAAGGGTGGTGCCGGAGAATTGAACGTCATCTTTTGAAGTGTCATCAGTATGTTGAAACGTCACTACGTTCGTGTTTGTTGCCTAAAAAGTCCTGCCGTGTGTATGCTTAACAAGTTCACGGCCAACGCCCTTTGTACAGAAATCCACGGGAAAGTTTGTATAAAGTCTGATCGTGTGTATGAGGCTTTAGAAAGTCTACAAGCTGTGGTGCAAATCATAAAAAATTGATCACACCTGATGAACTGATTTCTTGTGACCCTAACAAGCCAGGAAAGTACAAATCCCCCCCAAATTACCCCTTTTTTGAAAGTAGACATTCCAAGGTATTTAGTAAGATGCATGGTGAGGTTTTTGATGTTGTCATTTTTTTCTACAATTCTTTGCAAAATTAAGTTTTTTTTTGTTTGTTTGTTTTTTCCACAAAATTGTCATTGTAATAGGTTATTTCTCTCACATGGCATGTGTATACCACAAATGACACCCCAAAATACATTCTGCTAATCCTCCTGAGTATTACGATACCACATGTGTAGGACTTTTTCACTGCATGCAGAGGCCCAACATGCAGGGAGCACCATCAGGTGTTCTAGGAGCATAAATTACACATCTAACTTGTTGACTACCTATTACACTTTTGAAGGCCCTGGAGCACCAGGACAAGGACACGTGACACTGATTTGGCACTGATGACAGATGGCACTGATACGTGGAACTGATGGCACGTGACACTAATGTGGCACTGATGACAGATGGCACTAATACGTGGCACTGATGACACGTGACACTGATGACAGATGGCACTAATACGTGGCACTGATGACAGATGGCACTAACACGTGGCACTGATGACAGATGGCACTAACACGTGGCACTGATGACAGATGGCACTAATACGTGGCACTGATGACAGATGGCACTGATACGTGGCACTGATGACATGTGACACTGACAGGTGGCACTGATGACAGATGGCACTGATATGTGGCACTGATAGGTGGCACTGGGGGCAGGTGGCACTGGAGGCAGGTGGCACTGACAGATGGCACTGGGGACAGATGGCACTCTGTTGTGTTAGTGTAACTGATTTTTTTCACTCCTGCTGCAGCATGGAAGCTCTCCCTCACATGCTGTCTTTGTGTGAGGAGGGAGAGCCGGCAATGAGAGATGATCTCATATGTTTACATATGAGATCATCTCTCATTGGACACTCCGATCAAGTGCTAAATGCCCACTGTGATTGGCCATTTAGCACGATCTGTGATTGGCCGTGTCCAAGGGACACGGCCAACACAGATTTCCGCTGCGGCGCGCCCGCGGCAGTGCGCAGGGGGAATGTAAACAGGAGGACATCCAGTGACGCCTTCCCGGCAATTGAGCGCCGCACTGTATTGTCTTTCGGCTATAGCGTGGGTGCAAGTTGGTTAAGCCAGCCATACATGGATCAAAATTCAGTCAGATCAGCAAGGCCTGTACAAATTTTGATCCATATATGGACACTGCGGTCTTACAGAAGTCTATCTACCATTGACTTTTATATAATTGCCCTGATGAATTTTCAACACTCCATCAGTGTTGCAGGCTACTGATCAGTGTATTCTGACAGCTCAGCAGGGAGGATTGAGTCGAGTCATTTTGTTTTTGTTAAACCGTCTGGTTGAATATAAAATTGACTCATCTATTGGCTGCTTAAGACTACCTTTTTGTGTGTTTTAGCAACAAGCTGCTGGGCCCACCTTGCAGTATTTATTTTTTGGTGTTTTATTGTTTTTGATTTTATTACTCTTTTTTATATATATATTTTTTTACTTTCACCTAGGTTAAAAAAAAGCCCAAAAATATAGGGTTGGGGGTTTAATGTTTTAGTATTTTTCAGGAGGATATATTTTATTTTAACCACTTCAGCTCCAGAAGGTTTACCCCCCCTTCATGACCAGGCCATTTTTTGCGATACGGCACTGCGTTAATTTAAATGACAATTACACGGTCGTGCGACGGTGTACCAAAATAAAATGTATTTCCTTTTCTTCCCACAAATAGAGCTTTCTTTTGGTGGTATTCGATCAACTCTGCAGTTTTTATTTTGTGTGCTATAAACAAAAAAAGACAGACAATTTAGAAAATCTGCCTTTACCTTCTGGCATTGGGAGTGATATACAGCCTGCACACATAGAGGAAGTAGTCGAGTTGCTCAAAAAGCCTTCCTCATCCTCCTCCTCCCAGATGTAGAGCAACCAGTTTTCCACAACAGCTGAAAATGTGCCTGTTACTGATACGTCCCAATAATGCCCTGTACACACGGTCGGACTTTGTTCGGACATTCCGACAACAAAATCCTAGGATTTTTTCCGACGGATGTTGGCTCAAACTTGTCTTGCATACACACGGTCACACAAAGTTGTCGGAAAATCCGATCATTCTAAACGCGGTGACGTAAAACACGTACGTCGGGACTATGAACGGGGCAGTAGCCAATAGCTTTCATCTCTTTATTTATTCTGAGCATGCGTGGCACTTTGTCCGTCGGATTTGTGTACACACGATCGGGATTTCCGACAACGGATTTTGTTGTCGGAAAATTTTATATCCTGCTCTCAAACTTTGTGTGTCGGAAAATCCGATGGAAAATGTGTGATGGAGCCTACACACGGTCGGAACTTCTGACAACAAGGTCCTATCACACATTTTCCATCGGAAAATCCGACCGTGTGTACGGGGCATTAGACTCCCAGCCTCACCCTGCACAGATTTTCCAGCTGCAGGACCACAGTTAGTAGTAATTAAACCTTTACACCCCAAACCGCCAGCAGATAGCTTTGGGGCTATCAACCCTTCACAATATCAGCAATGACAATTATGAATCTAAATAAACATCTGTACACACACTGTCACCACAGACAGGTATCTATGCAGACATTTTACTACAGTAGCGCTCTTCAAAGAGACAGGGATTCTTTACGTTTACATTAAGGCATCAGAGACAATTTTAACACTTTTCAAAATATAGTTTAATAATGAAAAGGTAAAAAATGGCACAAATAAAATATTTACAGAAAAACGGTATTACAAAAAACAAAGACAAACAAAAAAAAAGTCCTGGTTTGCAGAGTCCAATGCATAAGCAGGATGGTACAGTGGTTCTCTCAAGTCCTGTTAGCTGTTCCTTGGTTTGATGTTAAACAAGAGCTCCCAACTTCATGGGCAGTCCCCTTTTCTTGCTTGTGAGAGGGGTGATGTCAGAAATGATCTGACCATTTAAAAGGCTGAGGGCCATGAGATGTCTCTGTGTTTATGATCATGCCACAGATCTAGTTTTCTATAGGTATTAATATCTCTGAATACCTACAGTTTACAGTCTGCTAACGTGCATATTATTGTCCAGCATGAATGTCCCTTCAGAATGAATATAAATATGACAGGTTTCAGATGTCTACTTTACCCAGAAGAGTTAATGTGTCTCGTTGGTTTCTAATATTGTCCAATATAGGGGTGTTGCAAGAAGGGGTCTGACCCGGAGTAGCGAACAGAGAAGGTATGCCACATCCCATAATAAAGCACAACAAACAATGGGTTCCCCTCAGGTGGGATTTTTAAGGCATTACCAAAAAAGCGTTCATAGTATGTATGAAAAAAGAAAATTTTATTCCAAAATACACACACATAGTACAAAAATACCGAATGACAAAGTCATTTCAAGCATAAAAAATATACATATATACAAGTGCATCAAAAACAGCATGTGGAGGACAGAAAATAATCACAATGGACAAACATATAAGCATGGGATGAGATGGGTCTCACTAAACCGACGCGTTTCGGAAAGTCCTTCGTCAGGGTTTGACAAGTGAGGTTTGTCATCTGTTTGATATTACAGAAGCAAAGAACACAAAGTAGTTAGCATTCCATATACATGTGACATAATATGTCCCCCATACCTCGTATGTGAGAATGGACTCACTTACCCGATGCAAGTATTTACAAAGAGATTCAAAGCAAAAGAACAGCTCTGCTGTGGTATCCCAGGCCGTATGTGTCTCCAGCCAATCCAATAAAGAGTAAACGGAGTATTAGAAGGGGTTCATGTGGAGGACACACTATCCCTAGATGCTGAAACACGCCACGTCCAAATAAGGGCGCAGCGTCTGTGCGTGGGCTGGGGTCCACAGAAATCCTCGGACCTAGGACCAAGCAAACAGTATCATGAGGAGTGGTAAAGAGTTGGGGGTGAGCACCCCCATAGGACTGGTACAAAACACCTATCTGTGTGTAGAGGCTAAGGATCAAAAGGAAACATACCTGGGATCTGGAGCCGCAAAAAACACCTACAGGAAGTACCGTAGGGGGAAGGGAGGAGGGCACGAAGGGTACCTTGCTGACCGTCAAGCAGACATCATGAAAGGGATCTGGTGTTGGGAGGAAACGGGGGATCATTGTTTAAAAAGGCCCGTAATGCAAAAGATATATGTACATGGGTTGTGGTATATACAACCACACCACACAAGAGAAAATGATCAGGAGGGTAGAGAGCTCCCCAAACAGTCAAAGGAGCAAAAAGCTTCCCCGCAGTACCCCCAATCCGACAGATGACTTACCTTAACAGCTAGGAGCCCAGCGTGAGTGCAACATCCTCCTCCGATCACAGGGTCAGAGTGGATGAGCTCCGCTATTTATCCCCACTAGAGGTGAGGCCAGCTGATTGCAACAGCAAACAGCTGTGTGCATCATGTACACCCTGGGCTCCCTCCTCCCATTCGGCACCAGCTGACAGGAGATCCGCCCCTAGGCAGATCTCCTGTCATCCTGGTCCAATGGTGGGCCCCCTGGGAGTGGACCGCGCCACGCCCCCCCAAGAAGGGAGCGAACGGCGCCGATACTGACCCCACACCGCGCATGCGCACCAGTGGTGCTGGAGCGCATCGTCGCGGCTGACGTCACGGCGCCGCGTCCCGGAGGCGCGCGCCGCCGTCCACTCCCACCAGCACGGGAAGCCAAGACCGGAAACAGCTGACGCTGAACCCGGTCAGGACGAGGGGAACAGAATCCGTTCCCCTAGTGTGTCCCAAAAAGGGGACAGCCTTCCCGTGCTGGGTCCACGCACAGTGACGGCAAAGGGCGGTGCCTAGAAAAAAGGAAAAAAGCGCATGTGCCAACAACAGTACAAAAGGTTACAGGCTTACACTTTCATACAAGCCAAGGTCACATAAGCATATTGGATGTCAATTGGTGCCACGAGGGCGTGGGAGAACACAGCAGAGCCTTGACATGGGGAGAAAAGAGCATAGAACTCCTGAGCAAATAAATGAACACATAAATGAAATAAAATAAAATAAAATAAAAGGGGGAACAGAACCCAATACTACAGCGTGCCTGGGGCACGATAAACATCACAAGGGATAACCCCAGTGACCTGCCACACCCGAAACCTGGGCATACACATAGGTCCCTCTCATCTAGAGCCCCAAATTGAGTTCCTACTATGGACATAGCGTACGGGTAAGTAGAGCATAAAAGTTGTAAGGGCAAAGATGGAGACAGGTCAAGGGCCTAAAGTCAGATGACCCACAAATCGTATGGCAGGACCTGGGGCATGCACACAGCCAGAGACTCAAGAAAGGATCTATCTTTCCATGCTCCCAGAGTCAAAGCCCTCCAAAAAGGGCTTAAAACAAGTGGAGTCATTGAGTCCAGGGGGTCTGGTCGCCTTTAAATTGTAGATCCACCTCAGTTCAAGTTGGAGGAGATCCTTATTCCAATCTCCTCCTCTCCAGCCTGGGTGGACCCGATCCAAGATCAAAAATTTGATTCTTGGGAATTCTCCCTGGTGGACCAGGGCCGTATGTCTCCCCAGTGGTAAGTCGGGGTCACATGTCTGCATGCTTCTGATGTGGCGGTATGCCCTATGCCAGAATTCCAATTTGGTTTTTCCGACATAGAAACATCCGCAGTCACACCAGAGCATGTAGACCACTCCCTTCGTCTTACAGTTGGCAAAATGTTTGGGCCTGAAAACGCTACCGTTAGGTAACGTGGGGTTTTTTGTAGTAAACATGAATCTGCAGTATCCACAGGCTCCACACATGAAGGTGCCCCTATACTTACAATGCTGGGCAAACTTGGCATCCCTAAATTCGCTTCTCACCAGTCTAGAGGATAGAGAGGTGGCCCTTCTAAAGGTAAAGAGGGGGCTTTCAGGGAGAAGTATCTGTAGGTTAGGGTCCATAGTGAGAATGTGCCAATACTTAGACACAATTCTCTTGATTTCAATGTGTTGGTTACAATACTTGGTGATAATACGTAGAGATTTGTCCTGACTTTTGTTTTTTTGTGAATAGATTAAGGTCTGCCTGGTATGTGTGATGGCCCGTTTGTAGGCTTTTTTGAGGGAGGTGCGCGAATACCCTCTCTCAAGAAGTCTCGCACGCAGATTATTGGCCTCTATCCTAAAAGTCGCTTCATCGGTGCAGTTTCTACGTACCCTCAAATATTGGCTGTAGGGTATTGATTTAATGAGACTGGGTGGATGAAAGCTAGAGGCATGCAGGATGGTGTTCCCAGCAGTGGCCTTCCGAAAAAGGCCACTGCTGAGTCCACCATCCCCGTCCCTGGAAACCATGACATCCAAGAATGCGATCTCCCTGCGACTTGATGCCATGGTGAAGTTCAGATTGAATCGATTTTTATTCATGTGCAGAAGGCATGATTGCAGCAACTCTATAGGGCCGTCCCAAATTGTGAAAATGTCGTCGATGTATCTGAACCACAACAGGAAGTGGTTCGTATACATCGACGAGTCCTCATCACTGAGAAAGGTGGTCTCCCACTCCCCCAGGTACAGGTTGGCGTAGGACGGGGCGCAACACGTCCCCCGTTTCCTCCCAACACCAGATCCCTTTCATGATGTCTGCTTGACGGTCAGCAAGGTACCCTTCGTGCCCTCCTCCCTTCCCCCTACGGTACTTCCTGTAGGTGTTTTTTGCGGCTCCAGATCCCAGGTATGTTTCCTTTTGATCCTTAGCCTCTACACACAGATAGGTGTTTTGTACCAGTCCTATGGGGGTGCTCACCCCCAACTCTTTACCACTCCTCATGATACTGTTTGCTTGGTCCTAGGTCCGAGGATTTCTGTGGACCCCAGCCCACGCACAGACGCTGCGCCCTTATTTGGACGTGGCGTGTTTCAGCATCTAGGGATAGTGTGTCCTCCACATGAACCCCTTCTAATACTCCGTTTACTCTTTATTGGATTGGCTGGAGACACATACGGCCTGGGATACCACAGCAGAGCTGTTCTTTTGCTTTGAATCTCTTTGTAAATACTTGCATCGGGTAAGTGAGTCCATTCTCACATACGAGGTATGGGGGACATATTATGTCACATGTATATGGAATGCTAACTACTTTGTGTTCTTTGCTTCTGTAATATCAAACAGATGACAAACCTCACTTGTCAAACCCTGACGAAGGACTTTCCGAAACGCGTCGGTTTAGTGAGACCCATCTCATCCCACGCTTATATGTTTGTCCATTGTGATTATTTTCTGTCCTCCACATGCTGTTTTTGATGCACTTGTATATATGTATATTTTTTATGCTTGAAATGACTTTGTCATTCGGTATTTTTGTACTATGTGTGTGTATTTTGGAATAAAATTTTCTTTTTTCATACATACTATGAACGCTTTTTTGGTAATGCCTTAAAAATCCCACCTGAGGGGAACCCATTGTTTGTTGTGCTTTATTATGGGATGTGGCATACCTTCTCTGTTCGCTACTCCGGGTCAGACCCCTTCTTGCTGCGTCTTTACATGGTAGTAGATACCAATCCCCGTTTTTTCTGACACGCAGTAGCGAACTACTAACATTATCTTTTTTTGGGCTATTTGGCCTGTATACATTGAATATACTTATATTGTTTATATTGTACTGTACTAGCTTTTTGGTTCATTTCTTCTTTGTTTTGTGCATTGTTTTATTAGAAATTTGTAGATCATGGCCAATTACATGGGGAGCAATTGGGACAATCTTATGTCTGGCTATCTCGATGAGTACGGTAAGAATGAACACATTGAATCAGAAATCAAAGGCCTTTTTTTGAAACTCACCAAACTCCTTGAGAAAAAATCATCCCTGTACTGGCACATCAGATCCTTTCGGGATTATATTAATGACAATATGAATCCATTGGGACTCAGGGTCCAGATCTTCCCCAATTTAGAGGGCCTGGACACTGAGTTCAAAAATGCCTGGGAAAAGATCCTACGCACCTGTTCCAAAGACATGATGGAACTTCTTATTACTGAATATCACAAACGGTCCGACGCGCTGGATGGTGACTAGGGATGAGCTTCGTGTTCGAGTCGAACCCATGTTCGACTCGAACATCGGCTGTTCGGTCGTTCGCCGAATTGCGAACGATATGGGCCGTTCGCGCCAAATTCGTGTGGCGCGTCACGGCCCATAATTCACTGCGGCATCGCAGTGCATTGCTGGCTGATGATTGGCCAAGCATGCACTATGACCCGCATGCTTGGCCAATCACAGCGCCGTCAGTAGAGAGAGCTGTAATTGGCCAAAGCCAGGGTGGCTTTGGCCAATTATGGCTCAGGGGATTTAGTACACACCCCACACTATATAAGGCCGCCTGCACGGCGGCCCTGTGTAGTGTGTGTTCCGGTGTGCTGAGAGATAGAGAGAGAGAGAGACAGTGTCATTTGATTTGAGTTAGATAGATTAGGCAGAACAGTCAGTCAGTTAGCTGCACTTACAGTGTATTGTGTATATATATGCATCCCAGGTGTTGCATATATATATATATATACACTGTATTCAGTTTAGCTAGATCCGTTCCTGTTATCTTCTATCTAGACTATTTACATTTAGTGCAGTGTGTCCTGCTCACAGTGTTCAGCTAGATCCGTTCCTGCTATTTACATTCAGTGCAGTGCGTCCTGCTCACAGTGTTCAGCTAGATCCGTTCCTGGTATTTACATTTAGTGCAGTGCGTCCTGCTCACAGTGTTCAGCTAGATCCGTTCCTGCTATTTACATTCAGTGCAGTGCGTCCTGCTCACAGTGTTCAGCTAGATCCGTTCCTGCTATTTACATTCAGTGCAGTGCGTCCTGCTCACAGTGTTCAGCTAGATCCGTTCCTGCTATTTACATTCAGTGCAGTGCGTCCTGCTCACAGTGTTCAGCTAGATCCGTTCCTGGTATTTACATTTAGTGCAGTGCGTCCTGCTCACAGTGTTCAGCTACATCCGTTCCTGCTATTTACATTCAGTGCAGTGCGTCCTGCTCACAGTGTTCAGCTAGATCCGTTCCTGCTATTTACATTCAGTGCAGTGCGTCCTGCTCACAGTGTTCAGCTAGATCCGTTCCTGGTATTTACATTCAGTGCAGTGCGTCCTGCTCACAGTGTTCAGCTAGATCCGTTCCTGCTATTTACATTCAGTGCAGTGCGTCCTGCTCACAGTGTTCAGCTAGATCCGTTCCTGGTATTTACATTTAGTGCAGTGCGTCCTGCTCACAGTGTTCAGCTAGATCCGTTCCTGCTATTTACATTCAGTGCAGTGCGTCCTGCTCACAGTGTTCAGCTAGATCCGTTCCTGCTATATACATTTAGTGCAGTACGTCCTGCTCACAGTGTTCAGCTAGATCCGTTCCTGTTATCTTCCTACTGACAGGCAGGCTTGTCTGGTTACAGTATATAAAGCTACCTGAAGAAAATTACAGGTGTTCTTTTTGATCCTATTAGTACCACGGTCAGGCAGCTAGACTATTTACATTTAGTACAGTGTGTCCTGCTCACAGTGTTCAGCTAGATCCGTTCCTGTTATCTTCCTACTGACAGGCAGGCTTGTCTGGTTACAGTATATAAAGCTACCTGAAGAAAATTACAGGTGTTCTTTTTGATCCTATTAGTACCACGGTCAGGCAGCTAGACTATTTACATTTAGTACAGTGTGTCCTGCTCACAGTGTTCAGCTAGATCCGTTCCTGTTATCTTCCTACTGACAGGCAGGCTTGTCTGGTTACAGTATATAAAGCTACCTGAAGAAAATTACAGGTGTTCTATCCCAGCTTAGTGCAGCTACAGGCCATTAGTATGTCTGGAAGGCCAAGAAGGAGAGGCAGACAGTCACAAGCCAATAAGAGAGGGCAAGCAGGCTCTGTGTCTAGTGCTGTTCGTGGAGACGGTGCATCCTCATCAGCACGTGGCCATGGGACACGCTTGGCCTTTTTTTCGGCAGCTGGCCGTGTTGAGCCGCAACATGCGGAAGACTTGGTCGAGTGGATGACCAAGCCGTCCTCATCCTCCTCATCCTCTCTCACCCATGCCCAGGGTGCTTTGTCTGGCAAAGCAGCGGCCTCTTCCCTCAGCTCAATGTCATCAGTGACTCCTTCCCTAGCTCCACCATGTCCTCATGAGGATTCCCTCGAACTGTTTGACCACAGTGTTGGGTACATGCTCCAGGAGGATGCCCAGCGTTTGGAAGGCTCTGATGATGATACTGAGCTCAATGAAGGCAGTAACATGAGCACGGACAGAGGGGGTGCCCAAGAAGGACAGCAATCTGGCAGTCATGCTCCCCCTGCTGCAGCATACTGCCAGGTTTGCTCCAGTGATGAGGAGGGAGGGGATGATGAGGTCACTGACTCAACGTGGGTGCCTGATAGGAGAGAGGAGGAGGAGGAGGAGGAGGAGGAGGAGGAGGAGGTGGCACATCACCAACTAGGCAGGATGCCCTCCAGGGGCCAGCCTAAGGGCAGCACATTGACTGCATCACACCCCAAAGCTCCACATGTGCAGGGCGCTGCAGTCTCTGCGCGTTATTCAAAAAGTTCTTTGGTGTGGGCCTTTTTTGAGACGAGTGCATCAGATCGCACCGCTGCTATTTGCAACATATGTCTCAAGCGTATCTCGCGTGGCCAAAACATCTCCCGCTTGGGTACCACATGCTTGACCAGACATATGTTGACCTGCCATGCAGTTCGTTGGCAAGCGTATCTGAAAGACCCACACCAAAGAACAAAGACGATCTCTCCTTGCTCCTCATCAGCTGAGATTTCCAACCCCACTAGACCTTCAGTCCTCTCTGAGACCTGCAGTGAGAGGAATGAAGGTGTAGAATTAGGTGTGTCACAGCCAAGTACTTGTGGGCAATCTGCTTTTGGTACACCGACGTCAGATTGTACCAGGCAAATTTCCCTGCCCCAGCTGCTGCACCGCCGAAAGAAGTTTGCTCCCAGCCATCCACATGCCCAGCGGTTGAATGCTAGCTTGGCAAAATTGCTAGCACTTCAACTGCTGCCTTTTCAGTTGGTAGACTCTGCCCCCTTCCGTGAGTTTGTGGAATGTGCGGTTCCTCAGTGGCAGGTACCCAAACGCCACTTTTTCTCACGGAAGGCGATTCCGGCTCTCTACCGGCATGTGGAAGGCAATGTCCATGCCTCGCTGGACAGGGCGGTCAGCGGTAAGGTGCATATTACCGCTGACTCATGGTCCAGCAGGCATGGACAGGGACGTTACTTAAGTTTCACGGCGCATTGGGTGACTCTGCTGGCAGCTGGGAAGGATGCAGGACAAGGTGCAGTAGTGTTGGAGGTTGTTCCGCCACCACGCCTCCAAAATGCTGATTGTGACACACCTCTCTCCTCCACCCCCTCCTCTTCTTCTTCCTCCATGGCCTCTTCCTCGGAACCAGCGGTGCTCCGTAGGCGTTCAAGGGGCTACGCAAGTACGCAGGCCAAAAGATGCCATGCGGTGCTTGAGCTGGTGTGCTTGGGGGACAGGAGCCACACTGGGGCAGAGGTTCTGTCAGCTCTGCAGGGGCAGGTTCAGAGGTGGTTGACGCCACGCCAACTTAAGGCAGGAATGGTGGTTTGCGACAATGGCACCAACCTCCTCTCTGCCCTCCGACAGGGACAACTGACCCATGTGCCCTGTTTGGCTCACGTCCTTAACTTGGTGGTGCAGCGGTTCTTGGGCAGGTACCCGGGCTTACAGGATGTCCTGAGGCAGGCCAGGAAAGTCTCTGTGCATTTCCGCCGGTCATATAATGCCAGTGCTCGGCTGACGGACCTCCAAAAGGAGTTTAACCTGCCCAAGAACCGCCTAATCTGTGACATGCCCACCAGGTGGAACTCGACGTTGGCCATGCTGCAGCGGCTGCACACGCAGCAGAGGGCCATCAATGAGTACCTGTGCGACTATGGCACCAGGACAGGGTCAGGGGACCTTGGTTTTTTTTCCCCACGCCAGTGGGCCATGATCAGGGATGCATGCACTGTCCTGTCACCATTCGAGGAGGCCACGAGGATGGTGAGCACTGACAGTGCATGCATCAGTGACACTGTCCCCCTTGTCCACCTGTTGGAGCACACGCTGCGTGGAATAATGGACAGGGCACTTGAGGCAGAACAGAGGCAGGAAGAGGAGGACTTCCTTAGCTCTCAAGGCCCCCTTTATCCAGACAGTGTTCCTGCGTGCCCGCCGATCACACAGGAAGAGGACGAGGAGGAGGAGGAGGAGGAGGAGGAAGATTGTGTCAGTATGGAGGTGGAGCCTGGCACTCAGCATCAGCAGTCTTTAAGGGATCAGTCCCAAGGAACACATGGACTTGTACGTGGCTGGGAGGAGGTGGCTGCGGACGTTGTTGTCCTTAGTGACCCAGAGGACTCCGGACCGAATGCCTCAGCAAACCTACGCTGCATGGCCTCCCTGATCCTGCAAAGCCTGCGTAAGGATCCTCGTATTCGTGGTATCAAGGAGAAGGACCAATACTGGCTGGCAACCCTCCTTGATCCACGTTACAAGGGTAAGGTTGCGGACCTTATCTTGCCATCGCAGAGGGAGCAGAGGATGAAACATCTTCGGGAGGCCTTGCAGAAAGGTCTGTGCAACGCGTTCCCAGAGACTGGGAGGTTACAAACTCCTGTTTCTGGACAACGTGTTGCTGAGGCTTCGGTCAGTCAAAGAAGGAGCGGTGGAGAAGGTGGCCGTCTGACCGATGCGTTCAGACAATTTTTTGGTCCGCAGCCCCAAGGTATGATCGGTTCCAGCAACCATCGCCAGCGTCTGTTTTACATGGTGCAGGAATACCTAGGGGCAAGATCAGACTTGGACACCTTTCCCACCGAAAATCCTCTGGGTTACTGGGTCTTGAGGATGGATCACTGGCCAGAGCTTGCACAGTATGCAATTGAGCTACTGGCCTGTCCTGCATCCAGCGTTCTTTCGGAACGCACATTCAGTGCTGCTGGAGGCGTGGTAACCGATCACAGGGTGCGTCTGTCCACCGACTCGGTCGATCGGCTGACCTTCATAAAAATGAATCAGTCTTGGATCACCACCAGCTACCAAGCACCTGATGCAGATGTAACCGAATAATTTTTTTTGAAATCTCAGATCCCTTCAAAGACTGCCTATGCTGATGCTGAGTGACTATCCCTGAGTAATTATCCTCTTCCTCATCAATCATCACGCTGATAGCTTGTAAGAACATTTTTGGTTCTGGGCGCCACCACCAGTGCCTAAGGCACAATTTTTCAGCCCCTGTTTAACAGGGGCGTGTAATTACAATTTTTGATGCAATACTTTGCAGCAGGGCTTGTTCCTGCGTTTCAACTAGAGTGTCTGTGAGGGGTTGCAGTGTTGTGGCACCAGCACCAGTGCCTAAGACCCAATTTTTCTGCCCCTGTCTAACAGGGGCGTGTAATTACAATTTTTGATGCAATACTTTGCAGCAGGGCTCGTTCCTGCGTTCCAACTAGAGTGTCTGTGAGGGGTTGCAGTGTTGTGGCACCAGCACCAGTGCCTAAGGCCCAATTTTTCTGCCCCTGTCTAACAGGGGCGTGTAATTACAATTTTTGATGCAATACTTTGCAGCAGTGCTCGTTCCTGCGTTCCAACTAGAGTGTCTGTGAGGGGTTGCAGTGTTGTGGCACCAGCACCAGTGCCTAAGGCCCAATTTTTCTGCCCCTGTCTAACAGGGGCGTGTAATTACAATTTTTGATGCAATACTTTGCAGCAGGGCTCGTTCCTGCGTTCCAACTAGAGTGTCTGTGAGGGGTTGCAGTGTTGTGGCACCAGCACCAGTGCCTAAGGCCTAATTTTTCAGCTCCTGTTCAACAGGGGCATGTAATTACAATTCTTGATCTAATATTTCACAGCAGGGCCCTGTGAGGGCTTACAGTGTTTTGGCCACAGCAACACCTAAGGCCCAAATTTCTGCTGAGTATATAGGGCAGGACCCTACCTTCAAACATCTAACTTACAAACGACTCCTACTTGCAAACGGTAGGAGACAACAGGAAGTGAGATGAAATCTACCCCTAAGGAAGGGAAATTCTCTCCTGTAAGAGTTAATATGGGAAAACAATTTCTCCTTTCCACTGATGCTTTCCAATCCTTGTTCCACAAAAAAACCCAAATTTTCAAAAAACATTTTTCATTGGGACAAAAAAGTGAGGTGAAATCTTCTGAAGAGGAGGAAAGACGCAAAACAAATGTCACAGGGGTGATAACCCTTCCCTATGTTTTCCAAAAAGCTTAGAAAAGATTTTTTGGCTGGAGCTAAACACATTAAAAATGTTCAAAATTACAAACAGATTCTACTTAACAACAAACCTACAGTCCCTGTCTTGTTTGCACCGCCTGTATACTGCTGTTCAGAGTATATAGGGCCTGGTGGCCCCACACCTTTCCTTATTTTAATTTGGGTGTGGGGTTCCCCTTAATATCCATACAAGACCCAAAGGGCCTGGTAATGGCAACCCTCCTTGATCCACCGTTTGTCTCACTGATTTTCATCCATATTGCCATGACCCGACATGACATTAAACCCGCAAGCAGTTTTAAATGAGATTTTTTCCTTTAAAAATGACATTTGGTGCAGGGACTGTTCTAAACATGGGAAACACGCGTCACTTTACAGGCATACTATAGACACCCCCCAGGTACGATATTTAAAGGAATATTTCACTTTTTTTTTTTTTACTTTAAGCATCATTAAAATCACTGCTCCCGAAAAAACGGCCGTTTTTAAAAGTTTTTTTTGCATTGATACATGTCCCCTGGGGTAGGACCCGGGTCCCCAAACCCTTTTTAGGACAATACCATGCAAATTAGCCTTTAAAATGAGCACTTTTGATTTCGAACGTTCGAGTCCCATAGACGTCAATGGGGTTCTAACGTTCGTGCGAACTTTCGGTCCGTTCGCGGGTTCTGGTGCGAACCGAACCGGGGGGTGTTCGGCTCATCCCTAATGGTGACATTCAGACCATATGTCTAAAACTTCAACCACTCCAAACCCATAAGATTTATTTAGACAGGGAGACCAAACTTAAAAAACATCTTGAGGACTTTAATAAAGATATTCTTATCAAAAAAGAAAACAAATTTAGTAGGGACCGCGGTGCCTTTGAAGAGAACAGGGCCTATCGATGGAATCAACCACAGTCCCAAAACTATAATAGATTTAGGAACCGGAGGGATCATTACTCTGCCATCTCTAATTCTTCTTCCAGTGTTTCCTCTATCTCCTCACAGGTTTCATCTAAAACCAAAAAGGGAACACGTCCCAACCAGAGTGAAAGTAGATCTCAGGGACCAAGGACTCATAACACGAATACATTGGATGGCTCACAAAACACATCTGTGATGGCAGGCAGATCAGTAGGAGGGCTCAGTGGCTGTCCCACTGTTCCCCCTTTACCTTTGGTGAACAACACCAATTCACCCCCGGTCACTAGATCTAAAACCACTCATCAGGGAACTGACAGACAGGATGTTGTCCCTTTAGTAGAGACACTTCTGAGCAAACCCACAAACAAAACCTAGATGGGGCTGGGGGGGTGGGCTTGTTGGACGGTGCTGTTCGACCTCACAGGTCTTTCAGCATTGTCAACCTCTCCTCCCATGTCCTCACAGAGGGGGAAGAACGCATACTCCAGAAGGGACTGGGGTTCTGCCCCAATGAAAACATGGACAGATTCGAGGTCGTCAAAGACCTCGAACTGTTCGCACGAAAATTAATGTTAAAAAACATGTATCATAAACCCCAGGGATCCACAGACCTCACACCCCAAGAAAACCGGGCCATCGAGCAGCTGGTGTCACTCTTGGAAGAGAGCGACACGACTGATCTCATAGACCGGATTGATTTACCATCTGTACTTTCCCTTCCTTTATCCAACAGGGAGGAGCCGGCTCAGAAACCGGACCAGGGGTCTAAACTTAAAAAGAAATCAGTCCAGTTTCCACCCCCAAGTTCCAACCCAAATATCGCTACGTTTCTCAAACTGGTCCACAAAGACATTGAGAGGTTGCGTATTCACACCCCTGGACGGACCAATACCAACCTGGCTGACAGACAGGCACTTAAGCAACTTGGGGACAATAAATCTATAGTCATTAAGCCCTCGGACAAGGGGGGGAACATTGTCCTGATGGACAATGCCCAATACATCTCAATGTGCCATAAAATACTCTTGAATAAGAACTGGTATAAACAAATTTCCAGGGATCTCATCAACAGGTTCCACCAGGAATATTATTCTCTAGTGGACACTGCATACAATAACAAAGTCATTAACAAGACGGTTTGGGAGTACATCAGGGTGAAATTCCCTGTTGTACCAACCTTCTACTCACTACCAAAAATCCATAAAGACAGCCAGAACCCCACAGGGAGACCAATTGTCTCAGGTAGAGGGTCCATTAGTGAACATGCAAGTCGTCTGATAGACGAATACCTTAAACCTCACGTCACGAGTCTACGCTCATATGTAAAAGACACCATACACTTTTTGAAGATCATAGACAATCTTACTATACCAGAGAATGCATACTTAGTGACGATTGACGTAGAGGCTCTATACAGCTCCATTCCCCATGCAGGTGGACTGAGAGCTGTCAAAAAGGCTATCTTTCAGAGACAGGATGGAGACTGGACCTATAATGACTTCATATTACAATTGTTGGAATATATTTTATATCACAATGTTTTTTCCTTTGATGGTTCCCACTTCCTCCAGGTGCAGGGGGTGGCGATGGGGACGTGTTGCGCCCCGTCCTACGCCAACCTGTACCTGGGGGAGTGGGAGACCACCTTTCTCAGTGATGAGGACTCGTCGATGTATACGAACCACTTCCTGTTGTGGTTCAGATACATCGACGACATTTTCACAATTTGGGACGGCCCTATAGAGTTGCTGCAATCATGCCTTCTGCACATGAATAAAAATCGATTCAATCTGAACTTCACCATGGCATCAAGTCGCAGGGAGATCGCATTCTTGGATGTCATGGTTTCCAGGGACGGGGATGGTGGACTCAGCAGTGGCCTTTTTCGGAAGGCCACTGCTGGGAACACCATCCTGCATGCCTCTAGCTTTCATCCACCCAGTCTCATTAAATCAATACCCTACAGCCAATATTTGAGGGTACGTAGAAACTGCACCGATGAAGCGACTTTTAGGATAGAGGCCAATAATCTGCGTGCGAGACTTCTTGAGAGAGGGTATTCGCGCACCTCCCTCAAAAAAGCCTACAAACGGGCCATCACACATACCAGGCAGACCTTAATCTATTCACAAAAAAACAAAAGTCAGGACAAATCTCTACGTATTATCACCAAGTATTGTAACCAACACATTGAAATCAAGAGAATTGTGTCTAAGTATTGGCACATTCTCACTATGGACCCTAACCTACAGATACTTCTCCCTGAAAGCCCCCTCTTTACCTTTAGAAGGGCCACCTCTCTATCCTCTAGACTGGTGAGAAGCGAATTTAGGGATGCCAAGTTTGCCCAGCATTGTAAGTATAGGGGCACCTTCATGTGTGGAGCCTGTGGATACTGCAGATTCATGTTTACTACAAAAAACCCCACGTTACCTAACGGTAGCGTTTTCAGGCCCAAACATTTTGCCAACTGTAAGACGAAGGGAGTGGTCTACATGCTCTGGTGTGACTGCGGATGTTTCTATGTCGGAAAAACCAAATTGGAATTCTGGCATAGGGCATACCGCCACATCAGAAGCATGCAGACATGTGACCCCGACTTACCACTGGGGAGACATACGGCCCTGGTCCACCAGGGAGAATTCCCAAGAATCAATTTTTTGATCTTGGATCGGGTCCACCCAGGCTGGAGAGGAGGAGATTGGAATAAGGATCTCCTCCAACTTGAACTGAGGTGGATCTACAATTTAAAGGCGACCAGACCCCCTGGACTCAATGACTCCACTTGTTTTAAGCCCTTTTTGGAGGGCTTTGACTCTGGGAGCATGGAAAGATAGATCCTTTCTTGAGTCTCTGGCTGTGTGCATGCCCCAGGTCCTGCCATACGATTTGTGGGTCATCTGACTTTAGGCCCTTGACCTGTCTCCATCTTTGCCCTTACAACTTTTATGCTCTACTTACCCGTACGCTATGTCCATAGTAGGAACTCAATTTGGGGCTCTAGATGAGAGGGACCTATGTGTATGCCCAGGTTTCGGGTGTGGCAGGTCACTGGGGTTATCCCTTGTGATGTTTATCGTGCCCCAGGCACGCTGTAGTATTGGGTTCTGTTCCCCCTTTTATTTTATTTTATTTTATTTCATTTATGTGTTCATTTATTTGCTCAGGAGTTCTATGCTCTTTTCTCCCCATGTCAAGGCTCTGCTGTGTTCTCCCACGCCCTCGTGGCACCAATTGACATCCAATATGCTTATGTGACCTTGGCTTGTATGAAAGTGTAAGCCTGTAACCTTTTGTACTGTTGTTGGCACATGCGCTTTTTTCCTTTTTTCTAGGCACCGCCCTTTGCCGTCACTGTGCGTGGACCCAGCACGGGAAGGCTGTCCCCTTTTTGGGACACACTAGGGGAACGGATTCTGTTCCCCTCGTCCTGACCGGGTTCAGCGTCAGCTGTTTCCGGTCTTGGCTTCCCGTGCTGGTGGGAGTGGACGGCGGCGCGCGCCTCCGGGACGCGGCGCCGTGACGTCAGCCGCGACGATGCGCTCCAGCACCACTGGTGCGCATGCGCGGTGTGGGGTCAGTATCGGCGCCGTTCGCTCCCTTCTTGGGGGGGCGTGGCGCGGTCCACTCCCAGGGGGCCCACCATTGGACCAGGATGACAGGAGATCTGCCTAGGGGCGGATCTCCTGTCAGCTGGTGCCGAATGGGAGGAGGGAGCCCAGGGTGTACATGATGCACACAGCTGTTTGCTGTTGCAATCAGCTGGCCTCACCTCTAGTGGGGATAAATAGCGGAGCTCATCCACTCTGACCCTGTGATCGGAGGAGGATGTTGCACTCACGCTGGGCTCCTAGCTGTTAAGGTAAGTCATCTGTCGGATTGGGGGTACTGCGGGGAAGCTTTTTGCTCCTTTGACTGTTTGGGGAGCTCTCTACCCTCCTGATCATTTTCTCTTGTGTGGTGTGGTTGTATATACCACAACCCATGTACATATATCTTTTGCATTACGGGCCTTTTTAAACAATGATCCCCCGTTTCCTCCCAACACCAGATCCCTTTCATGATGTCTGCTTGACGGTCAGCAAGGTACCCTTCGTGCCCTCCTCCCTTCCCCCTACGGTACTTCCTGTAGGTGTTTTTTGCGGCTCCAGATCCCAGGTATGTTTCCTTTTGATCCTTAGCCTCTACACACAGATAGGTGTTTTGTACCAGTCCTATGGGGGTGCTCACCCCCAACTCTTTACCACTCCTCATGATACTGTTTGCTTGGTCCTAGGTCCGAGGATTTCTGTGGACCCCAGCCCACGCACAGACGCTGCGCCCTTATTTGGACGTGGCGTGTTTCAGCATCTAGGGATAGTGTGTCCTCCACATGAACCCCTTCTAATACTCCGTTTACTCTTTATTGGATTGGCTGGAGACACATACGGCCTGGGATACCACAGCAGAGCTGTTCTTTTGCTTTGAATCTCTTTGTAAATACTTGCATCGGGTAAGTGAGTCCATTCTCACATACGAGGTATGGGGGACATATTATGTCACATGTATATGGAATGCTAACTACTTTGTGTTCTTTGCTTCTGTAATATCAAACAGATGACAAACCTCACTTGTCAAACCCTGACGAAGGACTTTCCGAAACGCGTCGGTTTAGTGAGACCCATCTCATCCCATGCTTATATGTTTGTCCATTGTGATTATTTTCTGTCCTCCACATGCTGTTTTTGATGCACTTGTATATATGTATATTTTTTATGCTTGAAATGACTTTGTCATTCGGTATTTTTGTACTATGTGTGTGTATTTTGGAATAAAATTTTCTTTTTTCATACATACTATGAACGCTTTTTTGGTAATGCCTTAAAAATCCCACCTGAGGGGAACCCATTGTTTGTTGTAATATAGGGGTGTTTGGACTTAAAACATTAATTAACCACTTCAATACCAGGCACTTTCGCCCCTTCCCGCCCAGGACAATTTTCAGCTTTCAGCTCTGTCGCACTTTGAATGACAATTGCGCGGTCATGCTACACTGTACCCAAACAAAATTTTTATCATTTTGTTCCCACAAATAGAGCTTTCTTTTGGTGGTATTTGATCACCTCTGCAGTTTTTAATTTTTGCTAAACAAACTAAAAAAGAACAAAATTTTTGGAAAAAAAAAAGTTTTACTTTGTTTCGGTTATAAAATATTGTTTTCTCCTTCAATGACGGGCACTGATGAGGCGGCACTGATGGGTACTGATGAGGATGCACTGATATGTAGAATTGATGGGCACTGATAAGCGGCACTGATAAGCAGCACTGATGGGCACCAATAGGCGGCACTGATAGGTGGCACTGATGGGCACTGACTGGCGGCACTAATGGGCACTGACTGGCGGCTGTGATGGGCATTGACAAGCGGCTGTGATGAGCACTGATAGGCGGCTGTAATGGGCACTGACAGGTGGCACCGATTGGCAGATAGGCGGTACTGATTGGCACTGACAGGTGGCACTGTTGGGCAGCACTGATGTTGAGGTACTGACAGGTTTTACTGCTGGGCACTGTGGTGGGCACTGATTAGCACTGATATGGGCACTGATTGGCACTTTGATGGGCGCTGTGAGCTGTGTTTTTATGGGGCACTGACTGACAGCTTATGGTCACATTTTAAAAGGTGTTGTGGCACAGGGGGCTGTGCTGATAATGTGCTGATTATCAGCATAGACCCCCCCCCCCCCTCTGACAGGGAGAGCTGCCGGTCGGCTCTCCCTGTCAGTGTGAACTGAGAAATGACGCTTACCGGCACTTCCTGGTTCACGCGATGATCAGCTGTGATTGGTCACAGCTGATCACATGGTAAGAAGCCTCTGACAGAGGCTTCATATCACAATCAGAGATGCGGGGTGTCAGACTGACACGTCGCACTCGCGATCGCCGTGCTGCACGCCCCCACGGGCGCGCGCCGGCATGTTATCCTGCTGGACATCATATGACGCCCAGTTAGGATAACAGAGCCACTTCCCGGCCGTCAATCTGCATACAGCGGGCGGGAAGTGGTTAAGTTAACTAATTAAATGATGGAGGTAACTACAGTGTCCTTTTTCTGACTGTACTGTCATTATTTCAGAAGTTATGAAATATGCTGATATTTTAGCGTCTTTGCTGATAACCAATCAGGAATGTGTATTAGACATTCCCCTACCTGAGATATTTACGATGAGGTGTCTGTCAAAACTCTAGTTAATAAGGCTTGTTGAAAAGCGGGGAGTGGCTGGACGTGAGATGCGGGATTGTGTGAGATGAGAGCGAGAGGACAGGTGTGAGATGCCTCCCTGCTTCTCCTTGGTGGATCTGATTGACGGAAGCCGCTGCTGACTAGGAGGCGGAGAGTGCTGCGGATGTGGAGGCTGGTCTAAAGCGAAGCTGTGGGGGAACGAGGCATTGAGGATGCGTGCATCGCCGAATAATCACGAACAATTCTGAGAACTGCCGAGGGTTACTGCACGCCCCCCCGTGAGGAATATCATGAGAGCCGGTGTTCTGCCGAGAAAGTTCCCCTCGGCGGATAAGGACCCCCCTCTACTGCTCAGGCGCAGCGCCTGCGCAGTAGGAACAACAAGGGAGCCGTGGAAAAGAGCCGAAGCTGAACACCTGAGTCAGCTGTACACGGCGCCTGCGTGCGAAGACTATTTTAATAAAAAAGAGTTTGTAACAGGCATCTCGCCACGCTTCGGGCATGGCCTCGCTGTGCTCGGCATATTATTATTCTAACTCTGTGTCCACTTGGATGGTGGGGCTTTAACGTGGACATAAGGTAGAATGTAGTGCGCACGCGCCGTGTACAGTTGACTCAGGTGTTCAGCTTCGGCTTTTTTTGGCGGCTCCCTTGTTGTTCCTACTGCGCAAGCGCTGCGCCTGTGCAGTAGAGGGGGGGTCCTTATCCGCCGGGGGAACTTTCTCAGCAAGACACCGGGAGCACCAGGTCTCGCTCCTTCAAACGCAGGCCGGGATGGACACTCTCTGAAGAGCTGCGGAGTGCCGGGCTGGGAGTGAGAGTTCCACTCCGGTTCACTGCGAAAGGACAGATAAAGTGGAAGGGCTGACCGGAGTATAGCAGGACAGATCGTTAAACCTCCCGAGGAATAAATACAGGTCAGCCTTTGCAAAATTGCTCAGCGATTTCTGTATGATCCTAAACCTATATACCTCAGAAATTTTACCTCAAACACTGAATGTATAGTAACAAACACCTCCAGTACCCCAGCTTTAATACATGGTATTTCCTGTGCCCAGCACTGACACCACACAGTGGTACTATAACTCTGTTTTGTTATAATCACATATAACTCCCAGCACTCCTGCCTTGAAGATCTTAGGATGCATTACTGTTGCAATTCCATCTCCCAGCAAATTCCAGCATATACAATTTTTTTTTCTTTCCCCGTCTTGGTGAACTTAATATATAAATATTTTACCATCCTCCATTGCCTCTTCCCCCGTAAATATATACGCATATTACTCCAGTGCTCCTATTCTCCCTTTTTTTTTTTGGTTTCAGTACATTTCAGTATATTTAGTACACTCAGTATAAGGATCTCCAGTACCCCCATTTTTAAAGATTAAAACCAAACTGTCTCAGTACTTCAACCCTAATGCCCCGTACACACGAGCAGAATGTCCGACAGAAAAAGTCAGACGGAAGTTTTTCATCGTCTATTCCGATCGTGTGTAGGACTCATCGGACGTTTTTTTTTTTAAATTTTGACGGACCTAGAAATAGAACATGTTTTAAATATTTCCGATGGAAGCACTTCCTATCGGGGAAAACCGCTTGTCTGTATGCTGTTCCGACGTACCAAAAACGATGCACGCTCTGAAGCAAGTACGAGACGGAAGCTATTGGCTACTGGCTATTGAACTTCCTTTTTCTAGTCCCATCGTACGTGTTGTACATCACCGCGTTCTGGACGGTCGGACTTTGGTGTGACCGTGTGTAGGCAGGACCGCTTGAGCGGAGTTCCGTCGGAGAAACCTTCGGAGTTTATTCTAACAGCAAAACCGGTCGTGTGTACAGGGCATTAGAAGCCTTAGGAAAACTTTGTACATAGAAGTTTGGTTCTCCTGCTCTAACACACTGCGTATAAGAGCCCTCTGGGACTTTGTTTGAGTGGAAATAGTGCAAAAGACTTTTATATCCTGGCTTTAGAAAAACTGGCTCAAAAATATTTTCTTTTTCCTCCCTGTGCCTGTGAATTTAGTGCCAGTAATTTCAGCATATAGTTTTTACACATAGCCTTTCACAGCTCCTGCGAGGACAAATCTCAGCACATAATATTTCATTGCTTTATCTCCCGAAAATTACAGCATACTCAGGAATCGATACCTTGGCATCTCAGTACTTTTATTGGTTGCAGGGTTCCTTTTTTTTTTTTTTTATTGAAGCATAGGTACGTCAAAGCGAAGAGGAGAAGAGCAAGTGTGGCAGGAGAATGTAGGGACACAGCAACTTCATTCTTCAAAAGAAAAATGGCGACGGCAGTCGCAGCAAAATTAGAACGCTTCGTCCATACCCCAGGACAGACACCAACAAAAGGGGGACAACAGGTACAGGTAAAAACACAGCAGGGGGCATCAGCGGACAGAAAAAGTCATGGTCACCAACCAATAATTGCCCCAGCTGCGTCAGTGATAAAAACTGTGAGTAATAAGAGCCAGGGGGTAACCCAGCAAGCTCCTGAGTTAACTTTTGCTTCTAGTTCCACCATTGAGTTACAAATAACACTGAAAGATGTTTTTCAAGCTGTAAATGCAAGTAAACTATCATTGGGAGAATTATGTGACCAATTAAAAGGGATGAAGGAGGAACTTTGGCTGGTTAGGCAAGATGTGCAAAAGACAGTAGAAAGAACAACAATATTAGAAGCAAGGATAAGCCAACTGGAAGATTATTTGCACCCATTAAAACATGAGGTTAAAACTATGAGAAAGCTGATGGTTATCCATGCCTCCAAAATGGATGAAATGGAGAACAGGCTTTGCAGGTATAATGTGAGGTTGATAGGGTTACCTGAGAAAAGTAAGGGGCTTAATCTCATAAAGTTCTTGGAAACATGGCTTATAGAATTGTTTGGAAAAGAGACTTTTTCACCAATGTTTTCAATAGAACAAGCTCATCGGATCCCTTTTAGAGCTCCACCACCAGGAAGACATCCTAGGCTATTACTGATGAAATTCTACAATTATAATGACAAAGTGACACTGATGCATAAAGTGAAAGAGATGGGGAACATCTCTTATAATGGGATGATGATCTCTCTTTACCCGGATTATTCTCCCGATTTGCAAAAGCGCAGAGCTGAATTCTTAGAGATGAAACGTACTTTACAAAAATTTAAACTTGCATAGGCATTATTCTATCCAGCACGGCTACGGGTGGTAGCACTGGGAGGGACTCCGATTTTTGACTCTCCAGCTGGCGTGGCATCATGGTTGGAGGCTAATAAGCAGAGTCTGCGGATAAATTAAAGAGAGAGGGAAGAAATTTGGGGAAGAGGGTGGTGGAAGGGGAAGGGATTAAATGGTTTGAATATATGATTAAAGGGATGAAGTAGGGAGGCACACACAAGGAGAGTGATTTTATGAGTGTGGAAAGAGTATGGTTAAAGAAATTTATTTTTTCTTTTTTTTTCTTTTTCATTGACAAAGGGGGGGTGGATGGGCGGGATAAGGTAGGGAGGAAAGAAACAGGAACGCACGCAATACTGAAAGGGAGTGGTGAATATGCAGTGTGTAAGATGGTCACGAAAAAACCCCTTAGGGTACACCAAGATAGTTGGTGGTTAGAGGGGGATAAGGGGGAGGGGGTAGTAGGAAAAGTAGGGAGGGGAGGGTGGAGGGGGTAATGGGGGGGAGGGAGGAGGGAGGGGTGGGAAAATAAAGTAGTGCACACAATGTTCAAGAAGGAATGCTGTTTGCACTTAACCTGGTGTTAGCACTTCAATCATCCCGGCACCATGGTTGTTATGGTGTCAGGATGATTGAAGTGCATTATTTCTATTATTACATTGTAATATAAAATGAAATCATTCAACTCACCATAATGCAGAATCAGTGGGATCCCTGAGCGTGTCACTAGCCACGTCGCCTGCCACCAGCCGTCCGTCCTTGCGTCAGATGTCCCAGCAGAGTCCGTCCTTGCATCAGGTGTCCCAGCAGAGTCCGTCCTTGCATCACGTGCCCCCAGCGGAGCCCCCTTACATCAGATGTCCCCAGCGGAGCCCCCCTTACATCAGATGTCTTCAATTGAGCCCCCCTCACACCAGGAGTCCCCAGCGGAGCCCCCCCTCACACCAGGAGTCCCCAGCGGAGCCCCCCCTCACACCAGGAGTCCCCAGCGGAGCCCCCCCTCACACCAGGAGTCCCCGTCCGGGCCCCCCCTCACACCAGGAGTCCCCGGCGGAGCCCCCCTCACACCAGGAGTCCCTGGTGGAGCCCCCCTCACACCAGGAGTCCCGGCGGAGCCCCCCTCACATCAGGTGTCCCCGGCGGAGCCCCCACCCTCACATCAGGAATCCCCGGCGGAGCCCCCCCTCGCATCAGGAGTCCCCGGCGGAGCGCTCCCTCACATCAGGAGTCCCCGGCGGAGCCCCCGGCGTTGCCCCCCCTCACATCAGGTGTCCCCGGCGGAGCCCCTCCTCACATCAGGTGTCCCCGGCGAAGTCCCCCCTCACATCAGGTGTCCCCGGCGGAGCCCCTCTCACATCAGGAGTCCCCGGCGGAGCCCCCCCTCACATCAGGTGTCCCCGGCAGAGCCCCTCTCACATCAGGTGTCCCCGGCGGAGCCCCCCCTCACATCAGGTGTCCCCGGCGGAGCCTCCACCCTCACATCAGGAATCCCCGGCGGAGCCCCCCCTCGCATCAGGAGTCCCCGGCGGAGCGCTCCCTCACATCAGGAGTCCCCGGCGGAGCCCCCGGCGTTGCCCCCCCTCACATCAGGTGTCCCCGGCGGAGCCCCCCCTCACATCAGGTGTCCCCGGCGAAGTCCCCCCTCACATCAGGTGTCCCCGGCGGAGCCCCCCCTCACATCAGGAGTCCCCGGCGGAGCACCCCCTCACATCAGGTGTCCACGGCGGAGCCCCTCTCACATCAGGTGTCCCCGGCGGAGCCCCTCTCACATCAGGTGTCCCCGGCGGAGCCCCCCCTCACATCAGGTGTCCCCGGCGGAGCCCCCCTCACATCAGGTGTCCCCGGCGGAGCCCCCCCTCACATCAGGTGTCCCCGGCGGAGCCCCCCTCACATCAGGAGTCCCCGGCGGAGCCCCCCCTCACATCAGGTGTCCCCGGCGGAGCCCCCCTCACATCAGGTGTCCCCGGCGGAGCCCCCCCTCACATCAGGTGTCCCCGGCGGAGCCCCCCCTCACATCAGGTGTCCCCGGCGGAGCCCCCCTCACATCAGGTGTCCCCGGCGGAGCCCCCCCTCACATCAGGTGTCCCCGGCGGAGCCCCCCTCACATCAGGTGTCCCAGGCGGAGCCCCCCCTCACATCAGGTGTCCCCAGTGGAGCCCCCCTCACATCAGGTGTCCCCGGCGGAGCCCCCCCTCACATCAGGTTTTCCCAGTGGAGCCCCCCTCCCATCAGGTGTCCCCAGTGGAGCCCCCCTTACATCAGATTCCCACAGCGGTGCGCCCCCCCCCACCTCAGGTGTGTATACTGTCTCCCTCCGCCGGCCGCATGGCTAGAACCCCCGCCCCTTTCCATAACAGACTGGCAGCGGGGCGGGGGGTAGGCGGGGCGAGGCGGAGGGTGGGCGGTGATGCAGGAGCTCCGTCTAGCCCCCCCAGCCGTCTTCCTGATCTTCTTTAAAATGGCGGCCGGCGGAGACAATGTCCACCGGCCGCGGACCTCTAGCGGCGGCGGCGGCGAAAATCCGTGAAGAACCGGATTTCTCGGGACACAACAAATTCGGGAATGGAGTCTAAATCCCAGGAATGTCCCGGGAAATCCGGGACAGTTGGCAACTATGACAAGGAAGTAAGTGTATTGACAAACCAATAGGGGATGAACTGCACTTGGTCTTATTTTTATATGTTTATTTTTTATTGTTCCTCTCACTTATATATATATATAGACGGACTCTTCTTCCAGGACTGCTCTTCAGCCCAGAAGGCTGGCATCTGTTGTTACCACCTTCCAGGTAACTGGTAGAAAGGATTTTTCCTTTTTGAAGATTCTTGGATATCAAACACCAATTGAGGCTCTGACGGACATTGGGGAATAAATGCATTGGAAAGTCCAGAACTTGGACCCTTTTGTTCCAAGTTGACAGGATACATGCAGCAGTCTTGAATGAAACTGCGCGTAAGGAACGATTCTTCTTTGTTTTGACCAACGGAATCAGTTCCCTTATGGAACTGATCCTTTCCCGGGGAACACTCTCTTCTGAGCTGTAGCTATGATCAGCCCCAAGTACTGCAATCTCCTTAATGGTTTTAAGGAGGATTTCTCCAGATTGAAAATCCAACCTGGGTATTCCGGGTAGCTGACTGCGGTGACCAAAGTTTGGTTTAATCGGGCTACCGATTGATCTATTAAGAGAAGATCGTCTAAGTAGGCTAGTATTGTTATACCTTGAGCCCTTAACCTGGCCAAAGGTGGAGCCAGGACCTTTGTAAACACTTGAGGTGCAGTAGCTAGACCGAAAGGCAGAGCTACAAACTGGAAATGAAGATTTTCTACCTCGAAGCGTAGAAATTTCTGGTGAGCGGGGAAAATCGGCACATGGAGATAAGCATCCTTGATGTCGATTGACGCCAGAAGTTCTCCCCCTTGTAGGATGGAGACTACTGATCGGATTGACTCCTTGCGAAAAAAAAAAGATATTCAAAAACCTGTTCAGATCTTTGATACCTAAAATGGGTCTGACATCCCCGTTTGGTTTTGGAACCGTGAACAGGTTTGAATTAAACCCTAAACCTTGCTTCTTCCAAGGGGACCATTGATATCACTCTTTGAGACAAGATATGATCCAAAGCTAGAAAGAGAGACTTCTTTTTCACTGGATCTCTGGGAACGTTTTGATCTGAGAAAACGAGGAGAGGGGAACTCTCGGAACTCTAGTTTGTAAGCTAGAGAAATTGAGGAAGTCACCCATCTGTCCTGACATTGTTCCTGCCAGACCCTTGAAAACTGTGGAAGCCTCCCCCCCACTCGAGCAAGCAGGGGCGCCCCTTCATAAGGAGGCTTTAATATTTTGTTTTGTGGCTTTCCTCCCCCAGGTCCGAATTTGACCCTGGGACTGACCCTGAGGTTTACCTCTTGAACCTGACAGTGGAGGCCGTCGTGACTGCCTGGTGGCTGATCCCCCTGGCACTGGAGAAGAAGCATATTTAAAAGAAAAAAGCTTCTTAACCGGTAAAAGGGAACTTTTCCCATTAGAAATTCTTTGGATATACTTATCCAGATTGTCTCCAAATAAACTTTCACCATAAAAAGGGAAACTAGCCAAGAGCTTTTTGCATGGCGCTTTGGCTGACCAATTTTTCAACCATAGGATTCTATGCACATGTACCAGCCCTAGCATGAGCCGTGAGGTCTGGAGAATAGAATCTTTCATAGCGTCTACTGTAGAACTCAACGCTTCTGATATCTCGGCCAAATCCTGGGCCTGCTGAGCTTTTTGCATGGCGCTTTGGCTAACCAATTTTTCAACCATAGGATTCTATGCACATGTACCAGCCCTAGCATGAGCCATGAGGTCTGGAGAATAGAATCTTTCATAGCGTCTACTGTAGAACTCAACGCTTCTGATATCTCGGCCAAATCCTGGGCCTGCTGATCAGGAATAACTTTGAGTACCTCTATAAACTGGTCCTATAAGGACTAAGATACTCCGATCGCTGCCAGCGCTGACTGAACCTGCGAGCGAAATATAGTTTTTTTTAAAAAAGTAACTCCAACTTCTTATTTGTTGGCTCATTTAGCATGTGAGCATTGTCTACTGGACAAGTCATGTTTACAGAGGATATAGCAGCGTCAATTGCTGGAATTCCCCATTATAAAACTCTTCCTCCATAGGATAAAGTATTGAAAACTTTTTCGAAGGAAAAAACTTTTTATCTGGGTGCTCCCACTCAGAATACATTAACTTCCTTAGCCAAGAATGGATAGGAAAAACATGAATCAGATTGGGGAGGCTTTAGTGAACCCAAACCAGAAGTGGGCTCATCCACTGACTGCGTTACTGGCAGAAAAAATGTGGAGCGGACCAATTCAGTTAGAGACTGTACCAACAACCTTTCCTGCGAACCTGACACTTCCGTATCAGGTTCTTCGAAAGAGGAGGCATTAGCCTCTTCCTGGTCCTTTTAAAGAAATTCGTCATCTCTTACTCCATGTTCCTCAGTAAAAGGGGCCTGAGCAATGGACGGGAACCTGCTACGCTTACTCCCACTCTGGGATGCGATTAAGCATTAATATTTTGCTTCAAACTTAAAATGGTTGAAGAAAAAACCTCCTTCGTAATATACACACAGGGGCTGCAGTGTTTAAGAGCAGCTGCAACACTTGCCCCTCCTGATGGCTCACTCTGACCAGCCATATTACTCTCAGGGGAGGATGCCATCTTGAGTCAAAAATAAAAAAATGAAGAGATATATACACACACCCTAAAGAGTTAACTACAAAAAAATTATTGCTTAAAAGGAGCAAGATACAAAAAGTCACAACAAGCAAAAAATCCCCCCTTATTCCCTGTATATAGAGCAGAGAGGAACAAAAGAAATTCCCCCATGTTCTATATTTCCCTATATCAATAGAAACAGACAGCCCATATAAATGTTGCACTTACCCCCAACAAATAAGGGGGAAAAGGCTAAGGATAAATCAGCAGTCCGCAGACCCCTCCTTCCCCTAGATAAGAGCACCCCCTATAATACCTGTAAAAATCCCCCAAGCCACCTGTAAACAAATAAGTATCATAAACTTCCTAAAGGAGTGTGTTCCCGAATAGACAGGTATAAGTCACACTGTTCCACAATGGAATGATGCACAATCCACACTATTTGGATATACCAATATAATACATTAAAATAGTAAACCAGTCAGTCAAAAAACTGGGGCTAGATAAAAAAATTCTAGATAGTTGGTCACAGTGGAAAAAAGCACTATTGGTCCAAAAGACTTATTGGTAAGAGCCCTTGCACACTGGGGCGGGGGGCGGCGTCGGCGGTAAAACGCCGCTATTATTAGCGGCGTTTTACCGCCGGTATGCGGCCGCTAGCGGGGCGGTTTTACCCCCCGCTAGCGGCCGAGAAGGGGTTAAATACCACCGCAAAGCGCCTCTGCAGAGGCGCATTGCCGGCGGTATAGCCGCGCCGTCCCATTGATTTCAATGGGCAGGAGCGGTAAAGGAGCGGTATACACACCGCTCCTTCACCGCTCCGAAGATGCTGCTGGCAGGACTTTTTTTACCGTCCTGCCAGCGCATCGCTCCAGTGTGCAAGCCCTCGGGGCTTTCACACTGGAATGCAAGGAGCGGCACTTTCGGGGCGGTTTGCAGGCGCTATTATTAGCGCAATAGCGCCTGCAAACCGCCCCAGTGTGCAAGGGCTCTAATAAATTCCCTTCACCAGCAAGTATATTAGTCATTCAAAAAAGCAATGAATCCACATAGATCTCATCCTGATGTTAAAGACTGTAGTACTGGAGACAAAGATATATATTCATGTGCCAGGGAATGGTATGAGTCCTTTAAATGATGCAATGATTGATGATATTATTCCTTATTTCAAAAACCACAGATATATTCACAGATGAATTCACTGTAACCACATGCTAGGTTTCCCGCAGCTTGCAGGTAGATTTCCATAGGCAATAGATACGGTTTTATAAAAATATGAAAGGCCTTCGCGCTATTAAATGTGCTAAAACAAACTAATAAAAATAAACATCAAAGGTGAAGTGATAAATGATGAAGTATATAGTGCATAAAAGTGCAGTGTATTACAATAAATCACAGCTGTCTGCAGCAGAACCTGAAGTGTATCACAATCCACTCACAGTAAAATAAAAGCTAAAAGTGATCCCGCGCTACAGCAAAGGCTCAAAGAAATTAAAACATATAAATAACCCTGCAGTGTCTAAAGGTGAACAGATGATAATCCTCTTAAGTGTAAAAATATGTATAAAATAAACTGATAAATCCAAAAGCAAGAAGAGTAATAATCGTCTCTTAAAAATAAAAAATAAATAATAGAATAAAGTGCATAAATAAGTGTCTGTGCAAAAAAATGCAAAGAAGGTCCAAAAGGACAGTGGGCATGGAGAGGTAAAAATCCAAGAATGAGCTCACAGAGCCCTCACCTTCATAACTTGAAAATAAAGCATGTAATGGACAGGGATCCGTTGTGTAGTTGCCACTTCAGCCACCAGGGGGCCCTCTGTTCCACTGTATGCACGGCCAAGTGTCACTCTAGGCCAGTGGTTCTCAACCTCTCTAGTCCCGTGACCCCTTGAAAAAATTTCCCAAGTTGTGGGGACCCCTAACAGTAAAATTTTCGTAGCATGGGTTGTCAGCACCCAAGGCAAGACAAGCAACCCATGGATTTAGCGCTCCCTGAGTCCCTTCCACTCGTACAGTATTAAAACCCCTTATGGTACATTTTAGGATTCAGGGTTTAGATCTCTCTCTATCCAAATTTCTTGCCCCCCCCCCCCCCGTTTTTTCTCTCTAGCTGTGTTTCTTGTTCTCTTATTCTTTCTCTCTTTTTCTTTGTTCCTGCCCATCTTTTCCTCTCCCTTCCATGTATTCTCTATTTTTATTCCTTCTCTTACTCCTTGGTGGGGGGGGGATGGGATGAGTGCCGGGGATTTGGGATGAGTGGCAGTGCTGGGGGGAGTTCTGATCAGCCAACTTAGGTGCTCTTGATCAAGGTCATCTGCTGATCTGAGAATTGTAGTGGGGACTTTTAATCACAGGTAGCGTTACTCACTGTGACTCCGGCTTCACTGTGTCTTCAGCTTTATGGTGTCTCGCAGCAGTGACACCTATGCCAAAATCAGGAGATAGATTCGGTGACCCCTGGCAAATAGTCATTCGACCCCCGAGGGGGTCCCGACCCCCAGGTTGAGAACCACTGCTCTAGGCCCATAGGAAAGGAGCAATCCTGTTGTGTAATCCAATATCCACCACTAGAGGGTCCTCTACATCACTAAAAGAGCGACCTCAAATAAACATCCCATCCAAGTCCTCATCCGACCTCGTCACCTCCGCTCGAGGGGGGGGGGCGGGGGGAGAATAAGGGTAAGAGAGAGGGTGGGTAGAGGTGGGGAGAGAAGAAATTCCAGATGGTGTAGTACGTTAAATCAAAATAAGGTTTAATTCAAATGTAATCATGGACTCTTACAATAAACAAGTTAAAAACAGGCAAGAATCATCACACGAGGCGTCCGAACGCCACTCTTACGTCACTTCCGGTGCACTTTCAACCTACGACCACTCCCTACGCGTTACGTCATCACGTGACTTCATCAGGGGATGTTTATTGTAAGAGTCCATGATTACATTTGAATTAAACCTTATTTTGATTTAACGTACTACACCATCTGGAATTTCTTCTCTCCCCACCTCTACCCACCCTCTCTCTTACCCTTATTCTCCCCCCGCCCCCCCCCCCCCCCCTCGAGCGGAGGTGACGAGGTCGGATGAGGACTTGGATGGGATGTTTATTTGAGGTCGCTCTTTTAGTGATGTAGAGGACCCTCTAGTGGTGGATATTGGATTACACAACAGGATCGCTCCTTTCCTATGGGCCTAGAGTGACACTTGGCCGTGCATACAGTGGAACAGAGGGCCCCCTGGTGGCTGAAGTGGCAACTACACAACGGATCCCTGTCCATTACATGCTTTATTTTCAAGTTATGAAGGTGAGGGCTCTGTGAGCTCATTCTTGGATTTTTACCTCTCCATGCCCACTGTCCTTTTGGACCTTCTTTGCATTTTTTTGCACAGACGCTTATTTATGCACTTTATTCTATTATTTATTTTTTATTTTTAAGAGACGATTATTACTCTTCTTGCTTTTGGATTTATCCCTTTATTTTATACATATTTTTACACTTAAGAGGATTATCATCTGTTCACCTTTAGACACTGCAGGGTTATTTATATGTTTTAATTTCTTTGAGCCTTTGCTGTAGCGCGGGATCACTTTTAGATACGGTTTTATGATTCTAAATCAATAGTGGTTACTCACTGATCCAGCTGGTAGCGCAGAGATTTCCACTAATCCTGTGTGGAAATCAATCTGTCAGTGTATGTAAAAGGCATACAATTTCTTAGCACGGACTTCCTCATCTCTGTTTTTTCTGTGGGTTTTCAATTATTGCAATGTTTCAATGCTATCCATGCATGAACTGATAGTAGTCCAACAGACAGTTGGCCAGAATTCTGGCACTTAGGGTCGGTTCACACTGGGGCAACACGACTTCAGCGCGACTTTGCACGGCGACTTCAACGCGACTTCAGCGCGACTTTAGCAAATTACAAGGCGACTTCGCCTGTGGCCAATCAGCTCTCTGGGAGGGAGGGGTTTTCCCTGCAAAGTCGCTTGACTTTACAGAGAGATCCGACTTGGAGGCGACTTCCATAGATTTCTATGGTACAGGTCGCCTACCAAGTCGGATCAAAGTAGTACAGGGAGTACGCTCTGAAGTCGGAGCGACTTCAGTAGCGTCTATTAAGACGCTAGCGTTCACTCCCATTCAAACTATTTCTGGGGCGACTTGGGGCGACTTGAGGGCGTACAAGTCGGATCCCAAGTCGCCCCAGTGTGAACCGAGCCTAAGGGTAGGTCTCCATCAAGGGATTCAAAATAGTTGTTCCAAATAGTGTATCACTTGCTTTCAAATCAGCTTCCTCATAGAGCCAGGGTGTAGGCGGGGGACGGTATAAGACAGGGGTGCTGACGAAGAAGTGTATGCCCCTAAACACGCGCTCATAAATTATATATATATATATATATATATATATATATATATATATACACAGTATCTCACAAAAGTGAGTACACCCCTCGCATTTTTGTAAATATTTTATTCTATCTTTTCATGTGACAACACTGAAGAAATGACACTTTGCTACAATGTAAAGTAGTGAGTGTACAGCTTGTATAACAGTGTAAATTTGCTGTCCCCTCAAAATAACTCAACACACAGCCATTAATGTCTAAACCGCTGGCAACAAAAGTGAGTACACCCCTAAGTGAAAATGTCCAAATTGGGCCCAATTAGCCATTTTCCCTCCCTGGTGTCATGTGACTTGTTAGTGTTACAAGGTCTCAGTGTGAATAGGGAGCAGGTGTGTTAAATGTTGGTGTTATCACTCTCACTCTCTCATACTGGTCACTTGAAGTTCAGCATGGCACCTCATGGCAAAGAACTCTCTGAGGATCTAAAAAAAAGAATCGTTGCTCTACATAAAGATGGCCTAGGCTATAAGAAGATTGGCAAGACCCTGAAACTGAGCTGCAGCACGGTGGCCAAGACCATACAGCGGTTTAACAGGACAGGTTCCACTCAGAACAGGCCTCGCCATGGTCGACCAAAGAAGTTGAGTGCACGTGCTCAGCGTCATATCCAGAGGTTGTCTTTGGGAAATAGACGTATGAGTGCTGCCAGCATTGCTGCAGAGGTTGAAGGGGTGGGGGGGGGGGCAGGGTCAGCCTGTCAGTGCTCAGACCATACGCCGCACACTGCATCAAATTGCTCTGCATGGCTGTAGTCCCAGAAGGAAGCCTCTTCTAAAGATGATGCACAAGAATGCCCACCTGCACCCCTTTACATTACACAGACCCCTGCACCTCTGGTACCCTTTACATTATACAGCCCCCCACAGCTCTGGGCCCCTTTACATTATACAGCCCCCCACAGCTCTGGGCCCCTTTACATTATACAGCCCCCCACAGCGCTGGACCCCTTTACATTATACAGCCCCCCACAGTGCTGGTCCCCTTTACATTATACAGCCCCCCCACAGTGCTGGACCCCTTTACATTATACAGCCCCCCACAGCGCTGAACCCCTTGCATGTTACACAGACCCCTCCCACCATTCAGTACAGATCCATTCAGTACCTCAGATCGGCATATGCACAGCAGGTCCCCTCCCACTGTGTACACATAAACAGAGAGGAGGGGGAGGTGGCTTCACTCTGATTGGCTGTGCCTGTGTGTGACATCTGGGACCGCTCACACAGCCATGAGAGAAGGGGATTGTTGGTGCAGCCAGTGGTGTCACCCCGCCCCCCAACACCACTGCAGCTCGCCTCTCCCTGCTCTAACCTGCCCTGCGGCACTGTCACCGCTTCAATCGTGGAGGGAGCGCCGGCCTGACACCTCATCCCTTTAAACCCAAACACATATTAATTACACAGGTTCTGTGGCTGATGAATGTGGTAATTAACTCACTTGGTGCTTTATCTGCAGAAAATGAACCTCAGTGTATTTCATATGTGTTTCTGGTTTAAAGGGATGAGGTGGCAACTCTACTGACACCCCCTAAGAGCCCTTGCACACTGGGGCGGGGGCGGCGTCGGCGGTAAAACGCCGCTATTATTAGCGGCGTTTTACCGTCGGTATGCGGCGCTAGCGGGGCGGTTTTACCCCCCACTAGCGGCCGAGAAAGGGTTAAATACCACCGCAAAGCGCCTCTGCAGAGGCGCTTCGCTGGCGGTATAGCCGCACCGTCCCATTGATTTCAATGGGCAGGAGCGGTAAAGGAGCGGTATACACGCCGCTCCGAAGATGCTGCTGGCAGGACTTTTTTTACCGTCCTGCCAGCGCATCGCTCCAGTGTGCAAGCCCTCGGGGCTTTCACACTGGAATGAAAGCAGCGGCACTTTCGGGGCGGTTTGCAGGCGCTATTATTAGCGCCTGCAAACCACCCCAGTGTGCAAGGGCTCTAAGTGTTTGGCACCCAGGGCACCCCCACCCCCCAACGATACGCCACTGGATATGTAGTCTTTGTTGCTGGATTTGGGGTATGCCAGTGTGTGTAGATAGATAGATAGATAGATAGATAGATAGATAGATAGATAGATAGATAGATAGATAGATAGATAGATAGATAGATAGATAGATATGCGGTCTGTGTTGCCCTGTGTGGGGTGTCCCGGCTTCACTCAGGTTGCAGTGAGGTGAGCTCGGCACACAGACCGGAGCACACGAGGACACCGAACCAGTGCCGCAGAAGGCTCAGCCCGCCTAATCCGCGCAGCCACGCCCACCCCCAACCCCTTTACATCACGGCTCGACTCCTCTATTGGTCGGTGGCTTTTGTGAGTGCAAAGCGCTGTAGCTCCGCCTATCTTCGTGTTCCCCTGGATACGGCCGTGTGCAGCGCGCCTGCGCAGTGTGCTATTTGAGGCCCCAGGAGGAGGGGCTAGTGGTGGCGCAGGTCCGGATACAAGCGGTTTAGCCGCCCGCCTCCTCCTTGTGTGTTCCCAGCTGTAGTAGAGGGTTAGCTGTGTACCGTCTGTCCGGCCCGCCGGAGCCCGCCTTGGAGAGGTGAGAGAGAAGAGAGGGTGTCTGTAGGGTGAGGAGTCTGTGGTGGGGTGTTAGGAGGAGTCAGGCGCCGGCATATGGTGGGGAGAGCTCTTCCTTCACACCGCCATGAGCGGCCCCGGACCTCGCCATGTCCTTGTGTGGGAAGAGCGCGGCCTGCCGGGGATGTGAGCTTCTACCTCACCCGAGGGGGGGCTCCGGGGACATAGAGGAGGGGGTCCGGGTAATATCACTCATGTGGGGGCAATACAATCCCACAGGGACACCCCCCCATCCCTGTACAGTGTGGAGAATGTACTATGGTAGTAATGAGATGACTGGGAGGGATCCTGGCTGTGTGCACACTTCTACACCCACACTGACCGCATAGACCGAGCTATGTATGACCGGATCATCAGAGGGAGAGAACTGCATGATCACCAATCAGAGGGAGAGAACTGCATGATCACCAATCAGAGGGAGAGAACTGCATGATCACCAATCAGAGGGAGAGAACTGCATGATCACCAATCAGAGGGAGAGAACTGCATGATCACCAATCAGAGGGAGAGAACTGCATGATCACCAATCAGAGGGAGAGAACTGCATGATCACCAATCAGAGGGAGAGAACTGCATGATCACCAATCAGAGAGGGAGAGAACTGCATGATCACCAATCAGAGAGGGAGAGAACTGCATGATCACCAATCAGAGAGGGAGAGAACTGCATGATCACCAATCAGAGAGGGAGAGAACTGCATGATCACCAATCAGAGAGGGAGAGAACTGCATGATCACCAATCAGAGAGGGAGAGAACTGCATGATCACCAATCAGAGAGGGAGAGAACTGCATGATCACCAATCAGAGAGGGAGAGAACTGCATGATCACCAATCAGAGAGGGAGAGAACTGCATGATCACCAATCAGAGAGGGAGAGAACTGCATGATCACCAATCAGAGAGGGAGAGAACTGCATGATCACCAATCAGAGAGGGAGAGAACTGCATGATCACCAATCAGAGAGGGAGAGAACTGCATGATCACCAATCAGAGAGGGAGAGAACTGCATGATCACCAATCAGAGAGGGAGAGAACTGCATGATCACCAATCAGAGAGGGAGAGAACTGCATGATCACCAATCAGAGAGGGAGAGAACTGCATGATCACCAATCAGAGAGGGAGAGAACTGCATGATCACCAATCAGAGAGGGAGAGAACTGCATGATCACCAATCAGAGGGAGAGAACTGCATGATCACCAATCAGAGGGAGAGAACTGCATGATCACCAATCAGAGGGAGAGAACTGCATGATCACCAATCAGAGGGAGAGAACTGCATGATCACCAATCAGAGAGGGAGAGAACTGCATGATCACCAATCAGAGAGGGAGAGAACTGCATGATCACCAATCAGAGAGGGAGAGAACTGCATGATCACCAATCAGAGAGGGAGAGAACTGCATGATCACCAATCAGAGAGGGAGAGAACTGCATGATCACCAATCAGAGAGGGAGAGAACTGCATGATCACCAATCAGAGAGGGAGAGAACTGCATGATCACCAATCAGAGAGGGAGAGAACTGCATGATCACCAATCAGAGAGGGAGAGAACTGCATGATCACCAATCAGAGAGGGAGAGAACTGCATGATCACCAATCAGAGAGGGAGAGAACTGCATGATCACCAATCAGAGAGGGAGAGAACTGCATGATCACCAATCAGAGAGGGAGAGAACTGCATGATCACCAATCAGAGAGGGAGAGAACTGCATGATCACCAATCAGAGAGGGAGAGAACTGCATGATCACCAATCAGAGAGGGAGAGAACTGCATGATCACCAATCAGAGAGGGAGAGAACTGCATGATCACCAATCAGAGAGGGAGAGAACTGCATGATCACCAATCAGAGAGGGAGAGAACTGCATGATCACCAATCAGAGAGGGAGAGAACTGCATGATCACCAATCAGAGAGGGAGAGAACTGCATGATCACCAATCAGAGAGGGAGAGAACTGCATGATCACCAATCAGAGAGGGAGAGAACTGCATGATCACCAATCAGAGAGGGAGAGAACTGCATGATCACCAATCAGAGAGGGAGAGAACTGCATGATCACCAATCGGAGAGGGAGAGAACTGCATGATCACCAATCGGAGAGGGAGAGAACTGCATGATCACCAATCGGAGAGGGAGAGAACTGCATGATCACCAATCAGAGAGGGAGAGAACTGCATGATCACCAATCAGAGAGGGAGAGAACTGCATGATCACCAATCAGAGAGGGAGAGAACTGCATGATCACCAATCAGAGAGGGAGAGAACTGCATGATCACCAATCAGAGAGGGAGAGAACTGCATGATCACCAATCAGAGAGGGAGAGAACTGCATGATCACCAATCAGAGAGGGAGAGAACTGCATGATCACCAATCGGAGAGAGGGAGAGAACTGCATGATCACCAATCGGAGAGAGGGAGAGAACTGCGTAAACTGCCACCGGGGAGAGAGCTTTGCGATCCATGATCTCCAATCAGAGTAGTTCCTTTGGTAGCGTTGTACTCCAGAGCCATGTTGCTTTTCATTACTTTTTTTTCCCTCTTCAGTTAATTAACTTATCATTTCCATGTGACGGCAGTCAGGTTCTAGGATCTGGCCCGACGGCGGAGGGTAGATGAGGGGGCTGAACTTCTAGGGACGTCGCTTCAGTGCAGTCTCCCGAAAGTGGGAATGGGTACCTGTCAAAAACGGGTACCCTTTTGGGTGGAACTTCGATTTAATTGCGTACTATGCCTAATAGTTTTAGTTATAATGGATGAAAGGTGAAAGTGATACATCAAATTCATGCAACAGTTTCATAGACGGTTACAAAGCGTGCAACATATTCAAGTTCTCATTTACAGCAAACTAATATTGTGGTGCTATGCCTGCTTCACTTTCCCAGTCTGTGATATGAAAAGATTTCATTTACAAGTTACTGTGTCACAAGATGTAAAAAGGTCATGTCAGAGCAGTGACATGTTTCCATCCTATACGTGAATTTGTTGCACACTATGCCATTTGTTGTAGGGGAATACAATTCTTGAGGGTGTAGCACTCTTTATGAATTCCACAGATTGTGTAATGTGTCACTTTGTATTCTAGTGATCCTCATTTTCCTTAAAGAGGAGCTCCAGTCTGGGGGGGGGGGGAAGAAAATTAAGTCAGCAGCTACAAATATTGTAGCGGCTTCCTGTTTAATATAAGGATACTTACCTGTCCAGGGATCCCGCGATGTCGATCCGTCAAACCAGTACAGGTACAGGCGCCAGCATTGTAAGGCAAACCAGCAGTGAAGCCTTCAGGCTTCACAGCTGGTTTCCTACTGCCCTGCACTTTCTGAATGGTCACACCGTCTTCTGGGACCTGTGTGTCTCCTAGAAGGCAGCAGGGGGAAGGAGGGGCTGGAAATGTTACATAGTAGGTGAGATTGAAAAAAAGACACATGTCCAACCTATGTGTGTGATTATATGTCAATATTACATTGTATATCCCTGTATGTTGTGGTCATTCAGGTGCTTATCTAATAGTTTCTTGAAGCTATCAATGCTCCCCGCTGAGACCACCGCCTGTGGAAGGGAATTCCACATCCTTGCCTCTCTTACAGTAAAGAACCCTCTACGTAGTTTAGGGTTAAACCCCTTTTTCTTCTTATTTTAATGAGTGGCCACGTGTCTTGTTAAACTCCCCTTCTGCAAAAAGTTTTATCTTTTTGTATTGTCACCAGTACGGTATTTGTAAATTGAAATCATATCCTCTCTCAAGCATCTCTTCTCCAGAGAGAATAAGATCAGTGCTCGCAACCTTTCCTTATAACTAATATCCTCCAGACCCTTTATTAGCTTTGTTGCCCTTCTTTGTACTCGCTCCATTTCCAGTACATCCTTGCCCAGGACTGGACAGCATACTCCAGGTGAGGCCGGACCAGAGTCTTGTAGAGCGGGAGAATTATCGTTTTATCTCTGGAGTTGATCCCCTTTTTAATGCCAATATTCTGTTTGCTTTGTTAGCAGCAGCTTGGCATTGCATGCCATTGCTGAGCCTATCATCTACTAGGACCCCCAGGTCCTTTTACATCCTAGATTCCCCCAGAGGTTCTCCCCCCCCCCCCCCCCCCAGTGTATAGATTGCATTCATATTTTGCCACCCAAATGCATTATTTTACATTTTTCTACATTAAACCTCATTTGCCATGTAGTTGCCTACATTAAACCTCATTTGCCATGTAGTTGCCCACCCCATTAATTTGTTCAGGTCTTTTTGCAAGGTTTCCACATCCTGCGGAGAAGTTATTGCCCTGCTTAGCTTAGTATCGTCCGCAAATACAGAGATTGAACTGTTTATCCCATCCTCCAGATCGTTTATGAACAAAATAAATAGGATTGGTCCCAGCACAGAACCCTGGGGAACCCCACTACCCACCCCTGACCATTCTGAGTACTCCCCATTTATCACCACCCTCTGAACTCGCCCCTGTAGCCAGTTTTCAATCCATGTAATCCATATACTCGTATATATCAGTGATCTAAGGCTGGCAATAAATTCTACAGTTTTCCTTTTTAGCTTTACAAAAAGCTTACAATATGAGGTCATACCTAAACACTTTCAATTTGTATGCAATCAAACAGGCCCTTGCACTACATGGTTTAAAAGAGAAGTATGTGTTTGGGTTTTTTTTCCCCCAGTCATACCTGCCTAGGTGGATGCTGCAGCTGTCCCCCGGAGTCTCTGCACTGAGAACCGAGCCATCGAACACCGCCAATGACTCGGTTCTCTCGGCTCCCCGAGCAGAGAGCTGCTGACTGTCAATCAGAAGCTCTGCTCCTCCACGCTCACTGGAGCGCTGAGCTATGGAGGGCGGGGAGCGGGCGGCTCACTGAGAGGCTGAGACAGCCATCAATCCAGGCACCTGGCAGATCCAGAACTAGAGTCGGGATGACACGGTGCCTGGACTGATCGTGGTGACGTCAGCAGAGAGCAGACTTCAGACCGCTCTTTGCTGAAAATGGGTCACAGGAATGCAAAACAAACTGCACCCCTATGACCAGCCCAGCCAAACGAGCCCAGGCTGGACTTCTCCTTTTTAAGAAAAAGAAAATTGTATAATGTATGGCCAGCTTTACCCAAAAGTGGGAGTGGGTACCTGTCAGAACCAGGTACCCGACCCCCCCCCCCCCCAAAAGTGCCAAATGTGGTTTGGGGGGGGTGCGAACAAGGGAAGCTTCACCTTCTGGGTGGAGCTCCGCTTTAAGTTTGTATCTTGTGTGTTCTGAGTCTCAGCAGCTCACGTTTTCATGGCTACTTTTACAGTCCTGGCTGCTGCAGTGTTGATCTCCAGTCTCCGTTTGTGTTTTTGTTGCTTGTACTGTTGGTGATGGTCTCCCAGCCTCCTGCAAGTTGATGTTCTTAATCTTTTCAGGATAGAGTTTCTTGTTCCAAGCGGTAGTCTGTAAGGCCCCTTTCACACGATCCGCCTGTCCATTTTTCAGGTGGATCAGAGAGGGCAACCCATTGACTTCTATGGGCAGGCGGATGTCAGCGGAGATGTGTCCGCTGACACCCGCCTGCCATAAGATCCGCTCAAAACAGACAGATGGAGATACGTTCGCCATCCGTCGACTGGATGAAGACAGGACAGGCTGTCCGTTTTTTCTTCCGATCTCCTCCAAGATAACAGCGTTGCTCTGACAGGTCCATCCCTGTACAGTCAGCGGAGACGGACCTGTCAACTGCCTGCTCAGCGGGGATCAACAGAGCGATCTCCCACTGAGCTAGCGGAGTCTGGCCAGCGGATCCACCCCATGTTAAAGGGGCCTTGGTGCTTCAAACTAAATTGACTGTTCTAGAGGAAATTTTTTTATTTTTTTTCCTGTCCTTTCTACTGAAAAGGAATGCACACAGTGCGTGGGTGTTTTTTTTTTTTTTTTTTTTTTTTTTTTTTTTTTTTCTTGCAGGCTTCCCGGTAACTTGTATTGTGTAATTTGTTGCATAAACAGTGTGATGCATGTTGTCTAACTTTGTTATACAACTGGTAGACCCAGCATTCTTTTCATAAGCAGGGCAGAATTTTCCCCTTAATTTCTGCAGTGAAGGTTAATGATGTTTTTTGTTTTTTTTTTTTTTGGTCTGTTAATTATAACTAGACTGAAACTGTTGTGCGTTGGTGAACAGTGCTTGTCATTATTGTGTAAGGATTGTTTTAGCAGCTGCTGCACTAGTAGGGTTTCTTTCATGTTTATCTTTGCCCTTTTCCTGTAAGGGCCAGTTCACATAAAAAAAAAAACACACTCCAGATCCGTTCCATGTGCTTTTCTGCATGCGCGGGTGTTTTTTTTTTTTTTTTTTTTTTTTTTTTTTTACTAGGGTCCAGTGAATTTGATGCGTTTTACTGCGTTCCAGTGCAGGAAAAATGCAGCATGTTCTACTTTTTTTTTTTTTTTTTTTTTTTTCTGATGTGAACTATGCCATTGGAAACCATGTCGCCTACTTTCAATGCTGATGCGGAACAAAAACGCACTGGACTGCATGTGGTGTGAACTGGGGTTTTTATTAGATTATTTCATTAATTCATGGTTTGTGTTAAAGGTTTGTTTTATCAGTTGTAAAAAAAACAAAACAAATCTTGTCTTCATTACTTATCTTGGGTTTTGTGCCTTTTTGTGTGGTGAAGGTGGGTCCTTTCTAGACGCTTTCTGACCGCTGGTGACTTCAGAGAAGCCTCTGATAGGCTGAAAAGCTGCAGTCATTTCACATCTCTGTGCAGGCGAAATATGACATTTGCTTGTTTTAACTTGTTCTGGCCTGGAGATGCTCTTCTCTTCATTTTGAGGATTTTGTTTTCTGGTATGGCTTGACTTCCTGTCTTTCTTTCATGCACATTCTGAATTATTTGTATTAAACCTGACCATGCAGTATTTCCCCCACAGTCAGGGTAGTGTGAGAGATGGATATACAGATAGAATTTATTTTTCTCTTTCTATGACCATTCCAATCTCCTTAATGGTGCAGTCCATGGCATATGTTTTTGGTCAGGGCACACAGTGATCTCGTGGCTTTATCGCATACAATGAGTGGGTAGATCTGGAGTCTGTGATGGTCTGCTCACTACAGTGAACAATGACTTCATTTTGTTTCCACTCAACAGTGTGGCAAAAACAGACTACAGAGGGGAAGAGGTACAAGACACCGGTGGCTGTGGGCAGCACAGCAGGGATAGAGGCCACATTCATAAAATGACAGTGCTGAACTCAAGGCAGGGCCATTGAAGGCTAAGTTCCCCTTTTTTATGAAAAAAAATATGTGCATATATTTTTTTTCCCACAAAAGTTTGCAAAGCATTGCACCCACACCAGTGGATCACTAGTGCAATGTCGGGCCCCTGCATGCTTTCTGCCCGTATCTCTATGGTCTGTGTTGGGAAGCTGGAAGAAGTGTCAGTGGACTAAGAGTACTGATTACTGTACTTGTAGTCTATTGAGAACTAGGAGTCTGTTGGCCGCTGTGGCTAGGGCTGGGAGACTTTCCAAAAAAAAAAAACCTGCGATTTTTCTTAAAAAAAAAAAAGAACTCTATTCGAATCTAGATGTGTTTTTTTTTTTTTTTTTTTTTTTTCCACCCTGCCGGTCCTGAAGGGCTTCGGGCAAGAGTTTTTTTAGGCGAGGCTTCGGCCTAGTCCGCGGCGTCCGGCCTCGCGGGCTAGGCAGAAGCCGCAGCCTCACCTAAAAACTCCTGCCCGCAGCTCTTCAGGACCGACGCGGTGAAAAAATCGATTTGCTTAAATTTTGAATCTATTTGACCTCTCAACCTTATTCAAGATTTAAATCGTTTTTGTTTGTTTTTTTGTTTTGTTTTTTGCTGTGGCAACATATTTCTAAAGGTCAACTTAACCTTTAAGGTGAGATCCTATTGTTAAAGTGGAGTTCCACCCAAAAGGAATTATCCTTGCATGTTCCCCTCAGATCTAGAGCAACTGCACCCGCAGTGTAGACTATATGCGTTTAGTAAATCGACCATTGCTGACAGCGCCTCTATGTAGGGGGTGTTTATTTGGGGGGGGGGGGGGGGGGGTTTGAGATAGCTGTGTGCTTTTAATTCATCAGTTGAACTCTGACATCAAATCCTGAAACCAGATTGCTTGACCACTACACTTAGACATCTGCTTGGGTAATGGTTACTATTTCTGGACAGGGTTACAAAAATTAGCATTTCTGCAGCCTTTTAAATGGTAATTTCAAGAACTCCTATATATTATTACAAGGGTTCCATAGCTCTTGAGGTTTCCTGGAGCTAAAAGCTGAAGTGTTCCAAAAAGTCTCTCCAAACTTTTTGTCCTGGTCAGTCTTGTTCTCCAGTACCCTTTGGGCATAAAGCACTTACATTTTTTTTTTCCTAGTGCTTAACTAGGATGATCTTCTAGCATCTATGACTATATCATTGGTTCCGAGTTACGGCCCTAGTCTCGGGCAGCAGGTGTGCACCAGGGGCGGGCACTGTTGCTATGCATGCATGAGGAATGGGGCGAGGAGGAGGAGATTGGCAGCAATAGGTAGGAGAAGAGGAATGAGAAGGAGTGGGCATAGCAGAGAAGCCGTATCTACTGCGACTTGCTGGACCCCTGTCATAAGAACATCGAAAATTGGGCTTAATGCAGGGGTGGAGCTTAAAGCCAAAAATACAAGATCTAAAGGACTTTTTTTAATTTTTCCTTCCATCAGTCACTGGACAAGCTGTTAAATATTTATTCCTGCTGATACTTCTTTAATATTTACCTGCTGAACTTTATTAGGCTGCATTAACATTTTGATGTTTTCTGGAACAAGCAACAAAGCATACCAAAAATGTGTTTTGTTGTATTTTTGAAATGCACTGCCAACATGCATCAGACTTTTAGTTACATTTATTGTTATTGGCACCCAACTGTGGTCATCCGATGAGTGTTTTGCCATGTGCCAAAAGCACTGAAACACGTGAAAAATATGTAAGCAGGGACTTGCATTCCTGTCAGTCGAAGTGTGAATCGGGCTGTTAGGGCTGAAAGATGCAGTTTGACTTCATGTTTAGATCCTCCTACTGCTGAAATCTGGTATTGAGACATGACCAGGATAGGATCTATACTGTGTTGCAGTCTGCCATTAATTGTAATCACAAACAGGGTGTGGGATTCCTTTGTGTTTCCAGTGAGGCTGTAGGAGTTGGAACCCCGTGTCACAAGATGGCGGGTCCAAGTAAACTGTTGCATTTTTATTTGTGACTTGTTCTACCGCATTATATACTTACACCCAGCATATCTTGGTTTGTGTTTGGAAGTCAGCAGGTGTTCACAAATTGCATAACCTCCTCTTAGCCCTTTTTCAGTAAATACGTTTTGTTGCACCTGCTGTGGTGTGGGGATTTCTCAGCTTCTGTTTAAGTAAACTGTTTAACATTGCAGATATGGCTCGAGGACATCAGAAGATTCAATCGCAGCAGAAAAATGCCAAGAAACAAGCAGAACAGAAGAAGAAACAAGGACACGATCAGAAAGCCGCAGCTAAAGTAGCTCTCGTATACACCTGTTTAGTTTGTCGGGTAAGACTTTAATCCTCAGCACTGATCTGGCAGAACATTTTACTGGCATAAAGCAGACCGCGACTAATCTAATTTTCATATAGCCTACTATTGTCTTTTTTTTTTTTTTTTTTTTTTTACTTTGGAAATTTGAGTAGTGGGAACACCTGAAGCTCTATTTCATTATACTGTGTGCTTTCTGCAGTATAGTTTGACTTCCTCCTTTTCTTTGCCATCCTAGTTATATAGAAAAATGTAAAACATGAGGTTGCGTCATGTTGGAGCTCAGTTACACTTGCAGTGTGTGCTTCTGTTGCATTTCAATAGCACAACAAGAAGGTCCATTCAAGGGCTAGAGAAAAAGGGTATGCTATGCACTATGGGATCCTGTCACATGATACAGTCCTGAAGTATTTCCATGTTCTGTGTGATGGAACCACAGAGATTATAAATTGTATACAGTGTTTGCCTCTAACCTAAAGGTAGTTGCAGACTGTAGAGGGCAGTGGCATGTGCATGTACAATTCGACCATTCTGTGACAGATCCTAAATAACCATAACCTTAGTAATGTGAGGACTTGTCTAAACAATCTATTTGGTTTATGCCCAAGTAGGACCGTACACTGCATAGTTGATGGTAAATCGCAGGGCTTGTGCACATGGAAGCACTCGGGCGTACACTGTCAAGAATTTTTTAGCATTTTGCCTCCAGGAGTCATGGGTTTGACACAGCCCATGTCCAGCAGCCTGTACAAATTGATGACATGCTCATATATATGCCTTAGCTGTCCACCTGTAAGTGGCTAGCAGAGTGGTTACATGTGTACAGGCAAAGATGAGCAGCCCTGGATGCCAACGTTGCAGCTGTACACTAAGACCTGGGCTTCCTGGGGGTGCAGAAATGCACTGAATTCTGATGGTATATGCCCAAATGTGTCGTTGTGAATGAGCCCTTAAGGAAAATGTACAATCGGTTTAACCACCTGCTGACCGCTCACCGTAAATATACTGCGGGTGGCAGGTGCAGGAATGATCATTTACTTGATCGGCTGCCTTCCAGGTTTAAGCATGCATGCGCGAGACCCTTGCCGACCCGTGCTGCGATTGGACACCTCACAAGTGCCGCTGATTTTCAGCCAATGATTTCGGCTGTGTCCCATCACAGAGTTCTGTGTTTACAAATACACAACTCTGTACTGTGAACAGCGATCTGGGTGTTTAATCTCTCTTAAAAGCAGGAAGAAAAAACAGCCAGATAGTAAAGTAAAAGCAGCACACAGTTAACCCCTAGATGTTAACCCCTTCCCAGCCAGTGTTATTGGTACAGTCAGTGTACAGTATTATCACTGTATGAGTGTCACTAGCGACTTAACGTGTCAGTGACCCTCCCAGATAGGGTGGCGGGCAATCTGATGCTAACACGCTATCGCAGTCCCACTAGAAGTCACTGATCACCGCCATTACCAGCATAGCCTCATAGCTGTGTAAATTTCAGTGTGTATATACCATAGTTTGTAGATGTTACCTTTCACACAAACCAATTTAATATACACTTATTGGGAATTGAATTTTTTTTTTTTTTTTTCCCCAAAGACATTTTGGCCTAAATTTATAAAGATATCTTTTTTGGATGTTTTATAATAAAATAAAAAATGCAGTGCTTTTTTGCTTTTTTTTTTTTTTTTTTTTTTTTTTTTTATTTATTTTTTTATGAATTAAAAAAAACAAAAAAAAAAAACGGTGATGATGAAATGCCACCAAAAGGAAACTCGATTTGGGTGGGATAAAAAGTTAATTTGGGTACAGTGTTGCATAACTGAGCAATTGTCAGGTAAAGAGGCAATAGCAAAAAATGCCCTGGTCATGAAAGAGGTAAAACCTTCTGAAGGTCAAGTGGTTAATCTGTGTATTATAAACGCATGACTGCCCCAGCTCTTATGTTACATGCAATACACTTCTGCTAAGACAGGCGGGCATCCCTGCATAGGTAACGACACTAGACGTTCTTTGCAGGACTGCTTGTACTGGAGTCTGTATCCCGTGCATGTTATGTCCTATCATTAATCTCGGATGCAGCTCAGGAATTGCACATCTGGTTTGACAACTAGGGCAATGTGTTGAGCTACTATTTTGTTTTGAATGGCACCCCAGCGCAACTAGTCAACCCGACACTTGTCCATTTTGGCTAACACAGATGTGAACTGTTTGTGTGCTGTGCATTGTAAAAATGCATGTTCCTTATATGTTTACCCCAAAATTGTATTTTGTCTCTGTGTCCATATGGATGTTTGTAAATGTAGCCTGTTCTTATTACTTCGTTTCACACGAAATACTTGGCCATCCTGCCAATCCCCTATCTTGGTGTAGCCATTCTGAGCACCCCAAGCACTGAAGCTGTTCCTTGCTGGCGTGGTCAGTTTGATCATCGGAGCTACAGGACACCAACCTGACTCCCCTTCCCAGCTATTCTCTGCCTGATTCATCCTACATTTCCTATTGCCATGCAATGGAGATGTCCCCTCCTCAGCCCTGCTATGTACAGCCATTTCCATGGAGCAAAAGAGCTCCTTCCTGATATTCTTTTGGCTTCCACTGGCATTACAAGCCTCCGCCCTCACCAGCCCTGGCAGTTTGGCTGAATAGTGGGCACAAGACCGCTTTATAAAAGTCCTAAATATAAAGTATTAACTGAAAAGATTTATTAAAAACAAAGCAAATATATTTTACTATTATGATTTATAGGGCACTAAATGATTGGGGATCATTTACATACAGTTTAAACTAAGTTTGTGTTGGCAACAAACATAACACACAATAATGCACATTTACACACACAGTACCACACTGCAGCTATCTGACTGCCCTTGACATTCATTAAACCCCCTGGGGTGCTTAGTAGACCATGTACATGGGTGAGGTAATGGGCACAAAGACTGACTGCATTCTGCGCTAACCATACCTGAACGCTGCTTATCACACACTGCATAATGAGGTCTCTGCCATTTAAGTCAATATCACTAAAGCTGTTGGAAGAAATTGCAGCGATTAGAGCGGTGTACTCTGCTGCATTATATGCTGGTACTTTATAGCTACAGGGAGCTAATACCGGAGACTGGGGAATGAGTGTTAAAGTCACAGATATGTTATGCATTTGCTGTAGAATGTATACTGATTGGCAGGTTGCCGATTATTCAAGTGATGTGCTTTCATAATTTTGGGCAGGTCTGCTTTTGGTGTTGTAGATATGAACGTATACATTGAATGACTCATGTCATAAAGTCTACCTAGCACTAAAGTGTGTTCTCCACCCAAATGTCGCAACTGCCTGCAGTAAATTGGGTGTTGAGAGCCACCTATTATTACATTCCTTAGTATGCAGCACCTTTAGAGTGAGGAGAAATGAAAAGCTCTGAGTAGTTGCATGTTTATGTGGACCATGGCAACCAAACTAGTTGGTTGACTTAGTTTAAATTACCTCCAGCTTTTCCGGTCTGTATTATGTAATGTGCAAGGATCCGGGGGGTGGGTAATGTGCAGTACTTTGACAGTTCTATGTTTTAGAGATTTTAAAGAGGTACGCTGTGGTACTAGGAAAGTACTGCATATGTTTGTGTTATCCAAATTGAAAACATAACCAATTGTTACCAACGTTAAGGCTTATATCTGTATATACTATAATCTCATATCCCCACACATGTAAGTGTGAAGAGGTTCATAGATGCGGGGGTAAGAACAGTGGGCAGTATTGACCACAGCAATTAGGAAGCATATTTGACCACTTCTTATCATTGTTCTCTACCCCATGTAATTCCCATTTAGGTCTCCTACACACAGGACATTTTGCCATCTCTCAGATGCATTTCCTCCTGCTCCCGCGCATGCTGGCGCTGTGGTGTGTGTTTGGTGTGTTTGTGTTTTTTTTTTTTTTTTTTTTCCCCTCCAGGCCCCTGCACTTCTATGTGTGCATAGATGCAGAGGCTAATGTGCAGGGGCATTTAGTGGCAAAAAAAAGGAAAATGCTAGACTCCCTTTTAACCATGAAAAGGGGGGGCGGGGGGAGTCCAGTGTGCGTAAGGCCTTAGTGATGTGATAGCAGCTAGACCAGTACCAGACATTTTAAACTGCTCGGGTACAAAACTTTCCCCTTTCGTCTTTCAGGACAGCCACCATGAGAGATAGTCTCCTCCTCTTCCTCTTAGGAAACACTGCGCCAGCCCATAAATTCTCACTTCCCCCTGCCAGACCTCAGTATTAGTGTTTCCTCCGGTGGGGAGACACTGTGCAAGGAACCAGGCTCTTCAGTCAGGGGACTGTGGCTGTTATTTGTTTTTTGAGCCTGTAAATGGGAGCAGGGGCTTCCTAAGGGCATGGGGGGGACTTACCCCTCGTTCGGTGGCCACCACTTCCTAGCTGAGCGCAGCTTCAGGCTGTGGGGGTTCCCTATCGCGGCCACAGGGCTGCAGCAGGCTGGCGTCCGCCCTTCCTGTATACTTTACAGGCCGCTCTCTTTTTGGAACTAGGCGGGCCGGACGACGGGCGACGTCATTTCCGGCGGAAGGGCAGGGGCTTGCCTTTGACCCGCGGCTTCCGGTTCCGGGTCGCAGGGCTGATAGGGAAGCCAGGCACAGGCTGGAGACGAGTCTGGGACGCGCACAGGCAGCGTTGGACTCGGTAGTAGCAACCACCTGCAAGTCATGTCGGAAGTGGATGCTCAACCAACGGACACTACCTCCAGCCTTCCTAAGGTAAGAGTGGTGCCTTGGGGAAAAGTACTCTTTACCTAAGATTGTCCCTCCATGTATGGTTCCTGTCATGGGGGGGCAGATACCCTGGGTGGTCAGGGGAGGGAGGCTCAGATCCCCATAGATTAAGGAGGGTCTAGTGCACTCCCAGGGTTGTATCCTTGTTTTTAAAAAAAAAAAAAAAAAAAAAAAAAAAAAAAAGACAAAATTTTTGTTTTTTCCTTTCTTGTATTTCAGAAAGCTACAGAAAAATCTAAGTCTACCCATAGCTCTAAGAGGAGGTGTGCCTCTTGCAGGGACACATTAGGGGAGGCATGGACAAAGGTCTTGTGTAGGGAGTGCATAGACTCCCTTGTTAAGGAGAGGGACTCTGAACAGGAGTCAGGACTTGCAGCCTCAGTAAAGGAGCTCTCGTCCACCTTTTCTTCATTTAAGGCTTTATTTGAAAGGTTTCAACCTCCCATTAGTCCAGCTCCCCAGGATACAACCCCGCCTCAGGCGCAGGGCTCTGCTCCTGCCCAACCTGCAACTTCAGTTAGGGCAGAGGAAGCTCCAGGGCCTTCCGGAGTGGAACTAAGACAGCCAGATAGTTCCTCCTCCGATTCCCAGGATGGTTCAGAGGGGGAGGACCAGGACGGGGAGTCCAGGAGATCCTCCAGATATAAATTATCCCTAGAGGAGGTAGAGGACCTCTTAGGGGCTATTTATACAACCCTCGGTATTCAGGAGGACAGGAAACCCCTGACCCTTCATGACCAGATGTACAGAGGCTTGGGGGAACAAAAGAGGTTTTTCCAGTTCATGAAGTACTGGTTGAAACTATCAAAAAGGAGTGGCAGGATCCCGAAAGGAAACCCTTTTTTTCTAGATCCTTAAAAAGGAGATTTCCGTTTTCGGATGATCCTACATCTATCTGGAATAAAGATCCCAAGTTAGATGCTGCTTTCTCCCAGGTTTCCAGACACACTGACCTGGCATTTGAAGACATGGGGGCCCTGGTGGATGTCATGGATAAGAGAATAGACTCTCTCCTTAAAAAGACGTGGGATTCAACAATTGGTAACTTGAAACCTGAGTTGGCTGTCACAGTAGTGGCTCGCAATCTGGAGCACTGGCTCTCTAAGATTCAAGAGCATATTGAGGCTGGAACGGCAAAAGAAACCATTCTGTCTTCTTTCCCTACGATTCTGCGGGGTATCGCCTACATAGCTGATGCCTCGGCAGAGTCAGTACGTATGACGGCCAGATCAGCGGCTCTGGCCAATTCGGCCAGGAGAGCCCTCTGGCTAAAAACCTGGCCGGGCGATAGCGCCTCTAAAGTCAAATTGTGCGGCATACCGTTAACGGGAGACCTTCTCTTCGGCCCAGGCTTAGAGACTGTCTTAGACCGCACAGCAGACAGGAAGAAATCCTTCCCGGTTAAGCGGAAAACCCCTGCACCTACAAAGAAGGGGTTTCGTCCGCAAAAGCGTAAGGAGACTCCAAAGCCGGAAGGGCAAAGGAAGTTCTGGGGTCAGAAAGGCAAGGGCAGAGGAGGGGCGATTTTTCGCCCTCCTGAACAGCCCCGTAAAGGTCAATGACTCCCCAACCATGGTGGGGGGAAGGCTGGGGGCCTTCCTCCCACAGTGGGAGGCAATATCCCCCAATCGCTTTATCCTAAGGATTATAAGAAAGGGGTACCATATCGATTTCACAAATCTTCCTCCACGGAGATTTTTGGTCACGCACCTACCCAGGTGTACGGCAAAAGCCGAGGCTCTGTTGGAAGCATTAAGAGATCTGGTAGATCAGAATGTGGTTCTCAGAGTTCCAAAAGCCGAGGAGGGAGAGGGGTTTTATTCACACATCTTCGTAGTGAAGAAACCCACAGGGAAATTCAGACTGATTCTGAATCTAAAGCCCCTGAACAAGTCAGTGACATACAGGAGATTCCGTATGGAAACAATTTTCACGGTGAGAACACTGTTGCCCCGCAACTGCTTTATGGTATCCCTGGACCTAAAGGACGCGTATCTACACGTTCCCATAGCAGAAGCCTCACAGAGGTTTCTCCGGCTAGCGGTAGATCTAGGTGGAACAACGGTACATCTACAGTTTCAGGCGCTGCTTTCGGGCTATCCTCCTCGCCCCGCATCTTCACCAAGGTCTTGGCGGAGGTGATGGCCTTTCTTCGGCTCCAGGGAATATCAGTGATAGCATACCTGGACGACCTGCTCCTGTTTGCAGCGTGTCCACTGCAGTTAGTCAGGGATCTAGAACTTACAAAAAGAGTTCTTACAGGTCTAGGGTGGCTAATGAACTTGGAGAAATCCAGTTTGATTCCCTCCCAGCGCATTACCTACTTGGGGTACCAGTTGGACTCAACACTACTGAGAGTGTTTCTTCCAACAGAAAAAATACTAAAGCTGGACAGGGCAGCGGCTGGTCTCCAGTGCAGCAGTCGGGTCTCCATAAGAGTTCTGATGTCGGCCCTGGGACTTTTGACCGCGACCCTCCCAGCAGTGCAATGGGCAGGTCTGCACTTTCGTCCCTTACAGTCCTTTGTCCTAAGGGTGTGGGATCACAGCCAGAGAAATCTGGATGCCTTGGTTCAGGTCCCATCCCAAGTAAAGAGATCCCTCTGGTGGTGGAGGAGGGTCTCAAACTTGTCGCAGGGTCGTCTGTGGTTCATCCCAGTCTCTCAGGTGGTAACCACAGACGCAAGCGGCAGAGGTTGGGGGGCGCATCTGGGTTCCCTTGTAGCACAGGACACCTGGGAGGGAGACTAACTCAGAAGGTCGTCCAATTGGAAGGAGCTGAAGGCAATCGGGCTAGCACTCAGGTTCTTCAAAAAGGAGCTACAGGGCCACCATGTACAGGTGCAGTCGGACAACTCGTCCGCCGTAGCTTATGTGAACAAGCAGGGAGGCACAAAGAGCGGAGTACTGTTGGCATTGGCATCAGACATTCTGAGCTGGGCCGAGACTCACACTCTCTCACTCTCAGCAGTCTACCTGAGAGGAGAAAAGAATGTGAAAGCAGACTTTCTCAGCCGAACCAAGCTGAGAGAGGGCGACTGGATCCTCAACCAGGAGGTTTTCAGTCTCATCTCAGAAGTGGGGTCCTCCAGAGGTAGATCTGTTCGCGTCAAGAAGCAACGCGAAAGCCCCTTGTTTTTTCTCCCTAAACAGAGGGGAGGGAGCGCGAGGGGTCGACGCATTGATCCAGGACTGGCATTTCAGAATCTGCTATGCCTTCCCGCCCCCAGCGTTATTACCAGCAGTTCTCAGGAAGTTTCAGATGGAAAACACGTCCCTGATTCTGGTAGCACCACATTGGCCAAAGAGGGCTTGGTTCTCAGTACTCAAGCAACTAGCGGTCGAACCTCCCTTATTCCTGCCACCTCGAGAGGATCTCCTCTCACAGGGCCCAGTCCTCTGTCCACAGGTTCACCAATGGCAGTTAGCGGCCTGGCTACTGAGGAGGGTATGCTGAGAGCTAGGGGTTTTTCTGAGAAATTTAATCTCCACCCTCCTCAATAGCAGGAAGAAGGAAACACGCCAGATGTATAAAAAAAATCTGGGTACGTTTCAATGAATGGTGTGCAGAAGGCTCCTTTGCGGTACATAGTCCCACAGCTGTGTTGGAATTCCTTCAGTGCGGGGCAGACAGGGGTTTATCCATAAGTACCCTTAAAGGTCAAGTGTCAGCACTCAGTGCTTATTTAGAGAAACATCTGGCCACCAACCCCTGGGTGGTCAGATTCTTTAAGGCTCTGTCTAGACAAAGACCGGTTCAAGGCCCTCCCTTTCCCAAGTGGGACCTATCGTTAGTTTTGCAGGGCCTGACGGGAATCCCCTTTGAACCTTTAGAGGAATGTCTACTAAAGGATCTTACGTTAAAAACAGTTTTTTTGGTAGCAGTAACAACTGCCAGGAGAGTCAGCAAGATTGAGGCCTTATCTGTTAGACCTCCTTTTTGCGTTATTTTTCCAGATCGGATCATCTTTAAGACCGATCCAGCATTTTTACCTAAGGTTGCTTCTGGTTTCCACAGAAGTCAGGAGGTAGTTTTACCCTCATTTTGTCCCAACCCCTCGGGGGGAAAGGGAATTAAAATTTCATTCTTTGGATGTAAGGAGATGTATCCTTAGATACCTAGAGCTGACCAAGATGTTTAGAAAGTCAGACTCTTTATTTGTTTTGTTTTCTGGGGCCAGAAAAGGATGCAAAGCGTCTCGACGCACTATTGCCAGATGGCTCAGAGTAGCCATTGGCCAGGCCTATACATTGGCAGGGAAAGAAATCCCAATGGGTATAAGAGCACACTCTACTAGAGCTATGGCAGCTTCGCAGGCAGAAAGGGCTGGAGCAACGCCAGAGCAAATATGCAGGGCTGCAACATGGTCCAGCTACTCCACTTTTGTAAAACACTACAGAGTGGACCTGGTGTCGGCTAGTGAGCAAGCCTTTGGGCGAAAGGTATTGCAAGCTGTAGTCCCACCCTAAACTGGTAAGTGCTCGTTTATCCTCTCATGGTGGCTGTCCTGAAAGACGAAAGGGGAAAATTAGAGTTACGTACCGGTAACGTCTTTTCCAGTAGTCTTTCAGGACAGCCCTAGTTACCCACCCGAAATTTTTGGGGGGTCTTACAAAAAACCAGAACGCAGCATGATAATGATATGGAATAGTATGTTATTAATGTGTTCTTGTGTCTCCCCAGCTGACCGGAGGTAATCTCGGAATATACTGAGGTCTGGCAGGGGGAAGTGAGAATTTATGGGCTGGCGCAGTGTTTCCGAAGAGGAGGAGACTATCTCTCATGGTGGCTGTCCTGAAAGACTACTGGAAAAGACGTTACCGGTACGTAACTCTAATTTTTTGCCTTGTACATGTGATCAGAAAATCAGACGAAAAATAGATTTTAAAGCAATCGTACGATAATCTGATCGTTGGTGCACAGCTTTTGAGAGCCACTCATGACCACTCATCCGAAATTATCCAAAGGTACAAACACTATTTTGTTCGGATGATACCAGATCGTACGATTTGAATTTCATCAGTACCAGTAATCAGAAATTGAAAGACCAAGACCACTCATGTTTAGAACCGAAAGCATACATTACAACACATTCCAACACAAGTTGGAATCTGTCATATGAGAATTTCAGTTTAGTAACACCTTTTTCGATGCGAGTCTAGCATGCAAAAAAAAATGAAAAAAAACGATAATTTTTCTGATATTCTCATTGTGTGTATGAGGCTTTAGGCTGCATTCACACTACAGCATTTTGAATCTGCCTGCGATTTTTGACAGCGCGCATGTGTGAATGACATATCGCGGGACTCGCATTTGAGATGCCATTCATTTGAATGACGCCTCAAATTGCGGTGCGGGTCTTCCACGATAATTCGTGCTAGAATCCGCATTGCAGAAAACATGTCGCCAAAAAAAAAGTTCAGGAGCTACTTTGGGGCAACATGCTTCTCGCGATGCGGATTGCAGCGTGATTTATCATGGCAGACTTGCACCGAGATTTGAGGTGTCATTCAAATGAATGGCATCTCAAATGTGAGCCCCGCGATTTGTCATTCACACATCGGAGCTGTCAAATCGCAAGCAGAATTGCCGCTGTAGTGTGAATGCAGCTTTAGTGTCTGCATGTCGGTTGGAAAAATATGTATGTATTGGGCGGCACTTTTTTTTTTTTTAAATGTGTTGTTTCATTTGGTCTTCCTCTTTTTCTTCTTTTTCTTTTTCTTGCTGTGGGCATATGGCATAGATGAAACCGTGTAATAAGAACTGTGGACATAGACTCCAATGTTAACACCGCACTAGGTGCAAGGAAGATTTCTTTGTCTTTGCGACTTTGGCTGCGACCTCAGTTTTGTAAGATCAAGGATACGTGTCACTCTGTATTGTAAATGGAGACTTGTCTACACAGGTGTGTAAGGAAAAAAACCTCTACAGTGTGTGGATTATGATGGCTTATATTTGATCACCAACTCTAGCTTCTCAGCTTTGTACATATGGGAACTCTTTTATGTTTTTAATAAAATGCTAAAGTATTGATAAGAAATCTGTTTACTGTAAGTTTATACTACTTTCCTTCTGAAACGTGTTTGTTTTTCTTTTGCATTAGACACAAATGCCAGATCCCAAAACCTTCAAACAACACTTTGAGAGCAAACATCCAAAAGTGCCACTGCCTCCAGAGCTGGTTGGAGTCGAGGCATAGATGGGAAAGGTATGTATTGATGATATAACATACTTTACGTTGGCACATTCATGCCTTTGTGTGGTATTGACTTGCAGTAGCTAGAATACCATTTTGTAAACTTGGTGATCCTAAACACACAGTTGGGGGTAAGATTACTAAAAATGGAGAGTGCAAAATCTGGTGCAACTGTGCATGGTAGCCAATTGGCTTCTAACATCAAAGCTGACTAACTGAACAAGCTGAAAATGAAACCTGGAAGCTGATTGGTATCTGTGCAGAGCTGCACCAGATTTGCACCATCCAGATAACCCCTACTGTTTAATTTACACTATCCCTTTTTTTTCTATGTGAATGATGGCACTGTAATTTTAAATTTAAAAAAATCAAAGTACCTTTTTTCCTTATCGATATACAGCTGTCACATGACCCAGATCTTTCCCAGACTGTCTGCAGGGAAACATATGCAGGAGGAGCTTCTGGTCCTCTGCTGCAGGTCACATGTGCCAAAAAAAAGCCTTTGGAATACAGAGTAAAAATTTATATCAGTAAACTGTTTTAAATCGACATACAAATATATATTTTCAATCCAAATTTTATTTAGTGGAAATAACATGGTGTCAGTGGATTTCTGCCTTCGTCTTCGAATAAGAGGAGGGTGAAGCCTCCCTCAATCTACAAATATCCCACCTCCGTTGTGTTTAGCTGGTCAGTAGACTTGAAGGAGGAGAGAAGTAGTGGGCTGTCATTCACCACTGTGTATACACCCACATGTGACACTCTAGTCACGTGGGCTGCTCAGATGTGATAGGAAGGAAATGCTCAGCATAGGAACGCATTGAAAACTGAGCATGTGTAAAGCTGCCAATGCTGCTCTGAAAAATCCCTAGCTAAATTGGGGACTTGGACAGGAGATGGAGAACAGCAGGGTCAACCAGGTTTTTTGCAGAATATAGAAAACTAATCTCACAGTGACGAAGTATGAACAGAATGTAATACACCATTTATTGATTTTTTTTTTTTTTTTTTTTTTTTTGTCGGTTTAGTGACACTTTAAACCTTGACCCCAAACCATTCTTGGTTCCCCTGTAATGAGAGAAATATAGGAGCGGCCATTGTTGGCCACCAGTTGTCTAGCTATTATGCTGACACTCGGGCTTCACTGACCAAAGTGATGGAAATGCCAGTTGCCTCTGCAACAAGCGTCTTCTTTAAAAGATTTCCTGTTCTGGTGATTATTTCAACTTTTTGTATTGTCTTACTTTCTGTCTTGGCAACGGTGATCACCAGGACAAATTGAATCTTTCCAGTGGGTTCAAAGACGTGCTAACCTTTCACCACTTTACTCGTTTGCACTCTGACGTTAGAGGGACTTTAAGCATTGTTTTATATTACAACATTGTTGTTTTATATTTCATGCAATTGATCTGATCGTGGTGCATTTATCTTTTTTCAGGAATTTCCTTCATTGTACGACTGTTCACTGGTGGTATTTCGAGAAAAAAAAGGGGGGCTCTAGAAAACCAGATTTCTATGTGGCTTCCTCAAAGGGATTCATACAGAGACCTCTAAATGTACAGTTATTTACCAATTTGTAAATCTCAAGCTTGGCAACCCTCAAATTTTTACAGTTGTAATTATATTGATTTGATGTCTATAATGTGTATACTTTGTTCAATAAAAGTAGTACCTTGCTTTTACCCTTGTCTTTAAAACCTTTTATGAGTGATCTTCATGCCATATTTGGAAGCGAGAGAGAATTGTGAAATCCTCCCAAAACTAAACAGAATTTGTCAGGGTGGGTGACTCCGTGCCGGTTCATGCATATATGCGATGCGGGAACCAGCGCGATTCCAGTGCTGGTTCCCGCATCGCATACAACTCACCATGTCAGTCATAGGCCAATATGATTTGGTCGGGTGGGACCAGACACCACAGTATTATAACTTAATTTTTTATTTTTTTTTACGTTCAGGGACTGTTCACATCAGGTGCAGTAGGACTGCGTTGGGCTGCTATTCCAGCATAATCCAATTGCAAGACAAAAATTGCCTTGTCTCCTACCTGGCCAGTTCACACTGTGAAAGTGCGGTATGCAGTACTTTTTTTTTTTTTTTTTTTTTTTTTTTTTTTTTTTCAGCACAGTGTGGTGCAATCCAATGCCTCTCACCACGCTGTAGCCAATAGTAACTTAAAGTGTTACTAAACCCAGGACCCTGCATTCACTATATCTGGTCTCCCACAGTACACAACATGGAAATGCTATTTTAGTAAATATAAACTGCTAAATACCTTTTCTCATCAGCAGCATATAGCAGTCTTGTGACGTCTATCAGTGTCTGGTTAAAGCTCGTTAAGAGTTTTCATTCTCCCTGAATAACCCCTGACCCTCTGTCTGGACAGTGTTGATTTGCCCTGTGCTGATCACATGCATCCTCCCAAGAAAAAAAAAAAAACCTCTAGCAATACACACCAAACTGAGCATTTGCAGAGTGACTCCAAAGGTTCTGTTCTGCCAGGAGATGGACTGGGGACTTTGGAAGAAGGGGAGGATGAGAGAAGACAGGATCAAACAGCCTTTATACCCAATGCGGAGGATGAACCCCTTGGGTTCCACAGTGAGTATGACGAGCATGCTTTACTGCATATACAGACTGATCTTACTGTTGTGGGTCTAGTAACACTTTAATGAAATGTGTGTGTGTGTGTGTGTGTATATATATTTAAAAAAAAAAAAGTTAAGTGTAATGCGCCACTGTTATCTTACAGTACACCAGTGACTGCATTCTAGCACAGCCGCTGGTGTGAACAGCTAATTATACAGTCTATAAATTGCCAAATTTCAGTGTGAAGTTGCACAATTTTCCTGCAGCCAGATCCTGCTTGATTCTCTCGGGTGCTTCAGGTCTCTGACTGCAATCTCTTGATTCTGTGCAGCCTGTTTCCCATGTTGTATTGTAACTTTAGGTGGCTGCTATAGGAGCAGAAAAGTGGCGAAGTTGGCATCAGGGACACTGGCCCTCCCCAGATGGCACAGAGAGAATAATGCATATTACTGCTGTTTTTACTTGCTTTCTTAACCCCTTCACCAGCATCCCTTTTACTGGGTCTTCACACCCGGGGCAGGAAGGACTGATTTACTGTCAAGTCACATGACCAGGAGCTGGTCCCACCAGCCCACAATCATTATAAGAGACCAGGAGCTGTCCTATAGCTTAGTCACTGTGCTGGGTGTGCACAGTGAACATGCTCTTAGCACAGGAACATTTAGTCATCTATGTACACACAAGCATTAAAGCCCACCATCTTTGCAGCAGCACAAATTTGTTACGCGGTTAAGAATGCTGGCTTCCAGTTGTCTGAATACAACATTAAGGGGCCCATTTCCAAAGCTGTAGTGAAGGTGTTTTATTTATGTATGTATGCTTCAGGATTGCAGAGCCCAATAAAAATTAATCGGAGGTGGGGGACAAAAGCCAGAAAGAAAGCAGTCATGGAGTGCTACCTGCCTTTTATGAATAGGCCTTAAAATGCAAGCTGCTTAATATAACCGTGGATAGCAGTATGGGGGTAAAAACAGGCATACTCACCTGAATGGATGCAGAATTTTTGTTTTTTTTGTTATTTTTTTTTTTTTCTGACCAGCACGTGATTTAGAGCCAGAGGCTCTAATAGGCTTCAAAAAAGGGTGGGCTCACCCAGTTGTGACAATAGTGAATGAATATTTATTTTCTATCATCACACTGATTCACTGATTTGAGACCCTTTTCCTGATTGGCCCAAAGGAGAAGCAGTCGTATTGGCCTAGGAGGAGACCCGTGGCCGCTGTGATGGTGAAGAGGAGAGGCGTAAGAGAAAATCGACTGACCCACCAGCTGCCAGGAGGAGTGGGGTGGTCCGTGCCCTATATGCTGTCACCCCCAAACCCCCCCCCCCCCCCCCCCGACCACCAGCCGCCGCTGTAACTGACGTCAGCCAACAGTGGACTTTGGCCTGCTGTCGACTGAAAATGGATCACTGGACTGCAGACTTAAGTGCACACCTGTGATCCATAGAAGTATAGCTACAAGAGTGTGATCCATAGAAGTATAGCTACAAGAGCTTTAGCCCTACTTTATAAAGGAGTCACAAGAAGCACTCGGCAAGTGAAGTCAGAACTCCTCCTTTGACTACTTGATTCAGATCAGTGTTTAAAGCCTCCGGGGCAGCAAGACAGGCGGGTATAAAAGAAATTGCGTAGCGCTAGATAAATATACTGCAGAGAAAAGATCCTAAAAAATTAAATTATCATCCATTATACATAACTATGCTGTAAAAAATTTTATATTAAATATACCAGAAAACTCCTGTGAAAAAATATATATAGTATCACTTCTGTGCAATGTGCATATGTATGCACCTATGGACAATCAATAAAAGTGCATATAGTGCAAAAAGAAATATATATACAATAGTGCATAAAAATTCAACGGTGATTGCAGATAAAAAGCATGTAATACTTCAATTAACGTGCAGCATGCAAAAACGCAGAAAAAAAGCCTTGATAAAAGTTCTTATATAAGTGTCCCAAAATTGCAACTAAAGAGTGTATCCGTGTCCATAAATCTCCATTGGGTTTCCAGGTGATCCAATGTGCCAAATTCAAGTGCTCTGAATAATAATATTGTGCCACAGTGCCCCCCCCCAGTGGTTGCGCTCACCTCAGAGCGTGTGACACAGCTGTTACCTTGTGTCAAAACACGCTGTGTAGCCACCCCCTGGGCTGTATGGGAAACGCTATATCGATCTCCACTCTGGGTCACTCAGGCTCCATGGATGTTAATCATAAGAACAAAAAAGAAACTATATAGTGTAATTCCACTAAACCACTTTATTCCAACCAAACAACTTTCCCACAAAGGGTTACTCACATTTAGTGGGTGCTGTTGTGCACCAAACAATAACAAAGCTCCAGAAGGGTATATTGTGTGGTCTGCCGCGGGGTATGCGCTTCTCCCGGCTCAGCTGTTCTCTAATCCGCTGTACGCTGCTCGCTCCGTCCTGGCCCCTCCCCTACGCGTGTTCGACACAGGGAGTCACGTGTCTTCATCAGGGGGACCCTGATGAAGACACGTGACTCCCTGTGTCGAACACGCGTAGGGGAGGGGCCAGGACGGAGCGAGCAGCGTACAGCGGATTAGAGAACAGCTGAGCCGGGAGAAGCGCATACCCCGCGGCAGACCACACAATATACCCTTCTGGAGCTTTGTTATTGTTTGGTGCACAACAGCACCCACTAAATGTGAGTAACCCTTTGTGGGAAAGTTGTTTGGTTGGAATAAAGTGGTTTAGTGGAATTACACTATATAGTTTCTTTTTTGTTCTTATGATTAACATCCATGGAGCCTGAGTGACCCAGAGTGGAGATCGATATAGCGTTTCCCATACAGCCCAGGGGGTGGCTACACAGCGTGTTTTGACACAAGGTAACAGCTGTGTCACACGCTCTGAGGTGAGCGCAACCACTGGGGGGGGGCACTGTGGCACAATATTATTATTCAGAGCACTTGAATTTGGCACATTGGATCACCTGGAAACCCAATGGAGATTTATGGACACGGATACACTCTTTAGTTGCAATTTTGGGACACTTATATAAGAACTTTTATCAAGGCTTTTTTTCTGCGTTTTTGCATGCTGCACGTTAATTGAAGTATTACATGCTTTTTATCTGCAATCACCGTTGAATTTTTATGCACTATTGTATATATATTTCTTTTTGCACTATATGCACTTTTATTGATTGTCCATAGGTGCATACATATGCACATTGCACAGAAGTGATACTATATATATTTTTTCACAGGAGTTTTCTGGTATATTTAATATAAAATTTTTTACAGCATAGTTATGTATAATGGATGATAATTTAATTTTTTAGGATCTTTTCTCTGCAGTATATTTATCTAGCGCTACGCAATTTCTTTTATATTATGGTTTATGCACGTTTATGAGTACGTGAGCTGCGCCTGCTGCTGGATATTCCTCTGTGATATACCTGTGGTATATAACTTTTCTATTTGCTGCTGATTCATTAAGCATAGGATTATTGTGGCTCGCAAGATTTTTTTCTTTGTCTCAAGACAGGCGGGTAGCCAGCATTTTCAGGGGAGAGGTTAGTGGTGGCAGCTTCCACATTTTATTTTTTAGTACAGTTTTAAGACACTTCTCACACTGTAGCGTGGCTGCATCGGTGGTAAAGCGCCGCTAGTTTTAGCGGCACTTTTCAGCCGCTAGCGCGCGCTTTTGTTTCCCGCTTACGGCTGAATAAAGGGTTCAAAGCGCCCATGTTGCGGCGCTGCCGAAGCGCTTTGCAGGTGCATTGGCAGTGCTGCCCATTCATTTCAATGGGCAGGGTGTTTTGGGAGCGATGTATACACAGATTCCAAACCGCCCCAAAGATTCTGCTAGCAGGACTTTTCCTAACGTCCTGCAAATGCACCGCCTCAGTGTGAAAGCACTTGGGCTTTCACACTGGGGAGGCATGAGAGGTGTTTTTCAGGCACTTTTTTTTTTTTTTTTTTTTTTTTAGCACTAAAACTCCTTTAGTGTGAAAGGGGTCTAAAGAATAAATGTGGGCGGAGCAGAAAAACTAGTTATTTGTATTCTCTGACAAATAACCTTTAATCGTACATCATGGGACACAGCCATAGTAATCACTATGTGGGTTATAGTCCACCTTCAGGTGCTGGACACTGGCACACCCTAAACAGGGAGTTGCCTCCCTATATAACCCCTCCTACTGGGAGTATCTCAGTTTTTTCGCCAGTGTCTAAGGTGTTGGTCACGAGTGAAGATGTGCTGTGCTGAGCTCCACTGGAGCAAACCTTGCTGGGGCTAGCTATGCAGCCAAATTCATGCAGTGTCTTTTGGCCAAATTAAATAGTACTCTGACCTTGTGTCCAAAAACTTTTGCCTGTAAACGCTTTTCTTTTTAGAGAGCTGGACCCCGGGATCCAGTACTTTTGGTATTAAGGCCATAAAGTTTTACTTGCGGTGGTGCTATTACAGGTCCAGGATTGTGGGTTGCCCCAAGGGACCCCGGCTCCTGAAGGTTTAACGGAACCCACCATGAAGGATGAAGATTGGGTCTGTTGGTTTTACCACAAAAAACCCTGCAGAGGAAAAGGTAAGTGGAGTGTGTTTTTTTTTTTTTTTTTTTTTTTTTTTCTTATGAATGTCTCCTTTTTAATTTAGTTGTCATGCCTATGTGTCACCACTGGGGTCTGTATAGAGCACATACCTTCTCATGCTTCCTCAGTGAGCTCACGCTGTGTCCGGTACAGCAGCTTCCTTTCCTCCAGCCAGCAGCAGACCTCCGGTAAGTCTGGGAGGGTTTCCCCCTCCACCAGATGCCCCCCACCTGTGCTGTTTTCTCCCCCTCTTCACAAGGAAGAAGTGCCAGGAGAAAAACGAAACAAAAAAATGAATGGCACGCCACCCTACTCTGTGGCTTCCAGGCTCCCTCTTCGCCATTCTTCCCTCCTAACTGTACGATCCCATAGAATCAGAGGCCTGCGCTCGCGTGGGAAAGCTCTCTTTTAAAAGAGGTGTCGTAGGGGGGCGGGGCTTAGCGCAGCATTGGCGTCCTCCAACGTCCAGCGCGGGAAAGTGTTTTTAAAAAGCACTATTGTTACTGCTGCAAGCTACGGAGGGACACGAGCAAGAGGGGCATGAAAGGTTTGGTGACACATGCATTCCTTTTGACACATTTACTATTGCATCAGACTGAGCATTAATAGCAGTGGCTGACTTGCTCAAGTAATGGATGCGATTTCTTCTGGTAGTACCTCTGCTTTGTGCATCGGGCTATGTTCAGAAGGGGGGGGGTTGAAACACCCCCAAAAAAGGAGCTAAATGGTCTCCCGCGAAAGCCTACTCTACAAATTGCATCCTCCCCTGAGAGGGGATGGCTGGTCAGAGTGAGAATCGGAGCCATGAAATATTTGCAACTGTTCAACTCTGCGGCCCCTGTTCATTTTACTCCTCCTCCATTTTTATTTTTATTTTTTTAAACCTACCATGGCTGAGGGGAAAAAAAAAGTTTAGCGACTTTAATCGCATCCCAGTGTGGTCAAGATGCGAGGGCTTTCACACTGAAGCGGTGCGCTGGCAGGAGAAGAAAAAATCTCCTGCAAGCCGCATCTTTGGAGCGGTGTATTCACCGCTCCTAAACCGCTCCTTCCCATTGAAATCAATGGGACAGCGCGACTATAGCCGCACTATACGAGGGGTTTTAACCCTTTTTCGGCCGCCAGCGGGGGGTTAAAAAAATAGCGCTGTTTTACCGCCGACGCCCCCTACCGCCCCAGTGTGAAAGGGGCCTAAGTGGGGTATACAAGCAATTAACGCTACTATATCCTTTGTGAGTAAATTTGACTTGTCTGGCAGACAGTGCTCAAATACTTTGGGATCCAATGGATAAAAGGTTAGAATTCCTATTTATAAAAAAAAAAAAAACCTTTCTCTGGCAGGTTGAGTGTCTCAGCCTGTGCTGACAGTAATTGGTTAACCACTTCACCCCCGGAAGGATTTACCCCCTTCCTGACTAGAGCACTTTTTACAATTTGGCACTGCGTCACTTTAACTGCTAAATGCGCGGTCATGCAATGCTGTACCCAAACGAAATTTGCGTTTTTTTTTTTTTTTTTCCCATAAAAAGCTTTCTTTTGATGGTATTTGATCACCTCTGCGGTTTTTATATTTGTGCTATAAACAGAAAGACCGAAAATTTTGAAAATAAAAAAATATATATATATATATATATATATATATATATATATATATATATATATATATATATATATATATATATATATATATATATATATATATATATATATATATATATATATATATATATATATATATATTTTATAATTTTCTACTTTTTTTGTTATAAAAAAAATCCAATAAACCCAATTTTAGTCATTCATTTAGGCCAAAATGTATTCAGCCACATGTCTTTGGTAAAAAAAAAAGTCAATAAGCGTATATTTATTGGTTTGTGCAAAAGTTATAGCTTCTACAAACTAGGGTACATTTTCTGGAATTTACACAGCTTTTAGTATGACTGCCTATGTCATTTCTTCAGGTGCTAAAATGGCAGGTCAGTACAACCCCCCCCCCCCCCCCCCCCAAATGACCCCATTGGAAAGTAGACACCCCGAGGAAATTGCTGAGAGGCATGTTGTGCCCATTAAATAATTTTTTTTGTGGCCAAGTAATGACAAATAAATTCACAAAGTCACTAAAATGATATATTGCTCTCACAGGCCATGGGCACATGTGAAATTACACCCCAAAATACATTCTGTTGCTTCTCCTGAGTATGGGGATACCACATGTGTGAGACATTTTGGGAGCCTAGCCGCGTACGGGGCCCCGAAAACCAAGCACCGCCTTCAGGATTTCTAAGGGCGTAAATTTTTGATTTCACTCCTCACTACCTATCGGTTTCGAAGGCCATAAAATTCCAAGATGGCACAAACCCCCCCCAAATGACCCCATTTTGGAAAGTAGACACCCCATTCTATTTGCTGAGAGGCATGGTGAGTATTTTGCAGCTCTCATTTGTTTTTGAAAATGAAAGAAAAGAAAAATGTAACAAAAAGCGAGGTCTGCAAAATACTCACCATACCTCTCAGCAAATAACTTTGGGTTTCTACTTTCCAAAATGGGGTCATTTGGGGGGGGGGTTGTGCCATCTGGGCATTCCATGGCCTCCAAAGCTGTGATAGGCAGTGAGGAGTGAAATAAAAAATGTACACCCTTAGAAAGCCTGAGGGCAATGCTTGGTTTTCAGAGTCCCGTACGTGGCTAGGCTCCCAAAAAGTCTCACATGTGGTATCCCCGTACTCAGGAGAAGCAACAGAATGTATTGTGTGGTGTAATTTCACATATGCCCATGGCATGTTTGCGTAATATATCATTTAGTGACAACTTTGTGCAAAGAAAGAGATAAAAATTTGTGTCACAATATAAAATATTCCATGGACTCGACATGCCTCTCAGCAAATAGCTTTGGGTGTCTACTTTCCAAAATGGGGTCATTTTGGGGGGGTTTTGAACTGTCCTGGCATTTTATGCACAACATTTAGAAGCTTATTTCACACATCGCCCACTCTTCTAACCACTTGAAGACAAAGCCCCTTCTGACACTTTTTTTGTTTACATGAAAAAATTTATTTTTTTTTAGCAAGAAAATTACTTTGAACCCCAAACATTATATATATATATATATATATATATATATATATATATATATATATATATATATATATATATATATATATATATATATATATATATATATATATATATATATATATATATATATATATATATATATATATATATATATATATATATATATATATATATATATATATATATATATATATATATATATATATATATATATATATATATATATATATATATATATATATATATATATATATATATATATATATATATATATATATATATATATATATATAAACACGACATGCTTTAAAATTGCGCACAAACGTGCAGTGGCGACAAACTAAATACATTTTTAAAAAGCCTTTACAGGTTACCACTTTAGATTTACAGAGGTGTACTGCTAAAATTACTGCCCCCGATCTGACCTTTGCGGTGATACCTCACATGCATGGTGCAATTGCTGTTTACATTTGACGCCAGACCGACGCTTGCGTTCACCTTTGCACGAGAGCATGCCCCCATGCTTCGGCATATATGCTCTTTTTTTAAACTGTGGTGGTGAAATCGCCTCCGACAGCGCTGGAGTCAGTTTTGTTTATCGTGGGAACAAACGCTGTTGCTGTCAAGATGAATAAATCCACTCTGCAGCTGAATGGTGTACCTGAAAACAAAAAAAGGTTAACAATAAAACACAGTAAATGGTAGAGTATAAAAAAAAATTGCATACCTGAAAAGCAAACATGATAAAACATAATAAAACATTGCAGAATAGTATACAGTAAAAAGAGCAGAACAATAAAACGACAACTATTTATTGATATATATATATATATATATATATATATATATATATATATAATTTTATTTTTTGGTTTTCACACTTTTTTTTTTTTTTTTTTTTTTACTGTAACCGGTTCCAGGTTCGGGTCTCTCAAAATGCGATGGCATCTTGGGAGACCCTATGAAAGTGTGCCTAGTCTGTGCAATGCTGTACCCTACGCTAATACTCAACTAGTATATGGTAGCGTTCAAAACCTTCACCAATGCAAAGACCAGGATTGTCAGGACAGGAGGGACAATAATGGTGTCACGCCTTTATCTGCGCTTGCTGCAGACACCATCTTTTTTGGGGGGTTTGTTGGGTAGGGGTACTCGGGAGGACATAAAGAAAATGCCTCTCATGCAGCTGGCTTACTGCATTTGTTTGGGGATAGTGAGGTAAAGCACCGTCTGGAAACAGAAGGGCTCCGATCTCTTCCTGGAATTTAAGGAAGGATCCAGTCCATCCTGAAGCTCTGTATAGCACGTGAGCGTTCAGCAAAGCCAATTGAAATAAATAAACAGACACTTTCTTGTACCAGCGTCTGGCCTTACGGGCAACTAGGTACAGCGCCAACAACTGGTCATTGAGGTTCACCCCTCCCATATTAAGGTTATATTGGTGGACACAGAGGGGTTTCTCCAACATCAGTTGCTGTAGGAATTTGGTCCGTCGTGTCTGCATGAAGGGAGGTAAGAACGAAAACATTCTTATTATCCCCCAGCCTAAGACTGGAATCTACAAGCCGCTGGGGAAAGCCCCTGCGATTAGATTGCACGATGCCACATGCTCCAATCTGATGATCAAACAAGTGACTAAAAAGTGGCACGCTCGTGTAATAATTGTCCATGTACAAGTGGTACCTCTTTCTGAATAAGGGTGACGCCAAGTCCCACACAATCTTGCCAGCGCTTCCTATGTAGTCAGGGCAGTTTGTCGGCTCTACATGGCTATCTTTGCCCTCGTAAACCATAAGACTACATGTATAGCCTGTGGCCCTGTCACAGAGCTTATACATCTTGACCCCATATCTGGCGCGCTTGCTGGGAAGGTACTGTTTGAATGACAAGCGGCCAGAAAACTTAATTGGGGACTCATCAACGCAGACAACTTGATGGGGAGTAAACAAGTCTTGCAAACATTGGTTGAAGTGGTTTACGAGGGGCCGATTTTTGTAGGGCCGATTGTATCCAGGGTCTCCGAGGACGACAGAGTTCATTGTTGTTGAAATGCATGAACCGTAAGATCTGCTCATATCGTGCCCTGGTCATGGAGGCAGAGAACAAGGGCATATGGTGAACTGGGTCAGTGGAACAATATGACCGCAACTCGCTCTTTTTAGTTATGCCCATGTTGAGGGAAAGAGCTTAAATTCGGAAACCGTAATTGGTTTCCAATCTCTGGCAAGGGAGGACTGGGGATTAGTGGCGATGTGTTGACCAGCGTACAAATTGCTTTGGTCCGCAATAGATCTATAGACCTCTTCGGTGAAAAACGGCGAATAAAAATCAAGTGACGTAAAATCAACTGTTTCCACCTGAATGCCGGGTTGGCCAGTGAATGGGGGAAGTACGGGTGCTGCAGAAGTGGTGGGTTCCCAATTCGGATTGGCGAATGCAGCAGGAAGGGCACTATGGGCACGACGGGCCTGTGTTTGTCTTCTTGGTGGCAGCGGGACACTACTTGTGCTTGCCACCTCACCAGCTTAAAATGCACTTATGGGACTTGCCACGTCACCAAGTGTTACTGCAGTGCTGGTTTGACTACGACCAGGGTGTACTAGGCCGCTGGTGCTTGCCAGTTCACCAGAAGTAATCGTGGCGCTAGTACTGCTCTACTCCCATACGAGAGCCCTGTGGTTCTTGCACCTCAACAGCAGAAGAAGATTGGGGTTGGGTACGCCTGACCTTGGCAGGGAACACAACTCTGTCGTCAGAGCTATCTGTCATGGAGCCGCTGTCTACAGGATCGTGTTCTGAGCCTGAATCTGACAGATAAGTGACTTCCTCTTCACTATCTGTCATGCTCCAGAAACATGTAGGCCTCTTAACTACTTTGATTTGCCATTTTGTGCTCTAAATTTAGTGGTACAGTCGTGAGACTCGCAGGTAAAGGTCCTGACTGTTAGCGACTGTATCAAAAAGCTACCAAAAAAACTGTTCACGATCGCAGGAATCAGGCCTGACTATGAACGCTGCAGTTATGTGTTTTGTAAGTGCCCGTGATCGATCGATACTGCACTTGGGTGGGCTGGGCCGGGCGGAGGGGCAAAACGCAGGTGCTAGCAGGTATCTGGGCTGATCCCGCTAACACTTTGTTTTTGGGAACCCTAAACTGCTGGGGACGCTAGTAAAGATCTGATCAGATATTGATCCGTTCAGATACTATACCACTAAGGGAGGTGTATGCTGCCAGCGGGGGTGTTGGCGGTACTAGCACTAACCCGACGCTGCCTGGGGTGACTCAGACCCTATCTGATCCTAAAGCCTAACTTGTATCACCCGCCAGGTGATCAGGGGGTTAAACCTTTATTAGGTAATAAACGGCGGGTGCCCTGACACTATAAAAAACAAACTAACCAGCGTCACCCGTAACAGTTATACGATCACTGGTGAAAGGGTTAACTAGGGGGCAATCGGGGGGGGGGGGGGTTAAAACCTTTATTAGGTAGTATATGGGGGTACCTGACGCTATAAAAAGCTGACTGCGAACCTAAATGCTTACCTGCCTAACTAGCGTCACTTGTGACACAAATACAGCGATCAGAAAAACGATCACTTAGTAACACTGGCGACGGGGGGGTGATCAAGGAGTTAAACCTTTATTAGGGGGGTACCCTAGACCTAAAGAGGCCTACCACTTATAACAGTCACAAATGACACCAATGCAATAATCAGTAAAAAAAAAAAAAACTTCTATTGGTGTCACTGTGACGGGGGGTGAAAAGTGTGCCTGCGTGTTCTACTGTAATGTGTAGTGTTGGTGCAAACTTACTTGATGTCTTTCCTCTGAAGCCGGAACGAAGAGGCTTCACTAAGAGCGATGACATCACTTCCTCTGCCGCTGTTTACATCAATGGCCTCCCCCTCAGCACGGATCGCTCCTGGAACGAAGCCGACCACCTCCGGCACCGGGGGGGGGGGTGCGATGCGCCCCCCCACCCGCGGGAGGCAAATCGCATACGTGATTTTGCCTGCCCGTGCCATTCTGCCGCAGTATATCTGCGTTAGGCGGTCGGCAAGTGGTTAATCATTGAGAAACCAGTTTAAACAGATGTTCAAGGTTATTCTGCTCAGCAGGTCCAGAAGGCAGCTTTATGTTTGCAATAGTTGCTTTGACAGATGCTATCCTTTAGGCCTTGCGCCCTTCGCTAAGCGTCATGCAAGTAGCTCCTGGCTAATTTTCCTTTTTGCGGTAAAACAGCTATCTGGGGATGTTTTGAATAACCTATCGAAAGAATTTCCAGTAAAAGAAACCCTTTTTGCCATTTAAGTGAAGGAGTAAATGTATTTTTATTTCAAAGCTCCCTCTTCTGTGCCAGGGACATCATCTTCCAGGCAGTCACGACGGTTTCCGCCATCAGGTTCAAAGGGTAATCCTCGGGGTTAACCCCAGGGACAAAAGAGGTCTTGGGGGAGGAAGCCTAAAAGATACTGTAGCCTCCTTATGAGGAGGTGCCCCTTTGTGCTCAATAGGGAGAATTATTCTACAGTTCTCAGGGATCTGGCAGAAGGAGTGTGAAGACGAATGCGGGACTTCCTCAATAGCTCCAAAGTACAAACTGGAGTTCCAAGGGTTTCCATCTTCTCCTTTTCTCAGATCAAACGTTCCTAAGGATCCACAGAAAAAGATCTTTCTCTCAAGCATTGGACAATCTTTTGGCAAAAAGTGTTCATGGTGGCCCCCATGTAAGAGCAGAGGTTGGGGTTTGGTTAAATCCAAATGGACATTCTGAATCTCAAATCTAAAATTCAGTTCCTGAATATAATCTTTTTTGCATGGAGTCAATCCAATCTGTTATCTCCATCCTTCAAGGAGGAACATGCATATCTCCATATGCCTATTTTTTCGCTCACTAGTAATATCTACTTTTCAAAATGGAAAATCTCTGCTTTCCGGTCTAGCTGCTGCACCTCGAGTACAAAGATTCTAGCTCCTTTTCTAGCCAGATTGAGGGCCCAAGGTATAACGATTATGGTTTATCTGGTTGATCTGTTCTTGATAGACCAGTTGGTAGCTTGCTTAGACCAAAGTTTGGTCACCACATTCGACTACCTGGAATATCTAGGTTGGATTCTCAACCTAGGAGAAATCTTTTTCTTTAAAACCATGAAGAAAATCACCATAAAGGAACTGATTTAGGTAGTCGAAGCAAGATGATTTTCTCCTATTCAACTTTGCATGAGGTTGTTGGGAAAGATGGTGGCTTCATTCAAGGCCGTTTCTTATGCTCAGTCTCATTCAAGACTGCTGCAAAACAGTATCCTATCGGCTTGAAACAAAAGGTTCAAGCTCTACATTCCCAATGTGTCTGACTAGAAAGCCTACGGCCACATCACCCTGATGGTGCCCGATCTTGTCTGATCTTGGAGGCCAAGAAGGGTCGGGCCTGGTTAGTACCCAGATGAAAGACCACCTGAAAATACCAGGTACTGTGGGCTGGGTGCGCCGGAGCCTCAGTTTTTGGTTAACATCCAAAAATCTGCAAAGGAGAAAATCCTTCCTTCAGTTACCTGGGACAGGTAACAACATATGCCAAGCTTTTTTTGTTTTAGGTTGAGGGACAGTCCTGAAAGAGGCAGCTGTCCAAGAGAAGTGGCCTAGATCAGAAATCGCCTTGCCCATTACATTTTACAAATTCAGGCAGAACACTTGGTCCTGAGGGCCTGAACATTCAGTTTAAGGTATTGCCCTGCCAGGGTTCAATCCGTCTATGCCACAGCAATGGCCTATGTTAATCACCAAGGGGGCACAAGAATTTGTGTGGCCCAGAGAAAGGTGAATCTTATCCCATCTTGGGCAGAAAACAATGTACTTTGCCTATCGGCAGTCTTCATTCTAGGAGTAGAAAATTGGCAGGCGGACTACTTGAGACGCCAGCAGTTATTCTCCGGCGAATGGTTCCTTCACCCCGATATTTTCCGGTCAAGGATGGGGGATCCTACACATAGAGCTCTTTGCGTCAAGGTTAACTTTGTGTCAAGAACAAAGGATCCGCTAGCATGCGGAACAGATGCCTTGCTATTCCCGTCGAATCGGTTCTCACTGATTTGTGCATTCCCTCCTATTCTGCCTGCGTCCATGACTTCTTCACAGAATCAAGCAGGAAGGGAGGTCATTGATTCTTGTGACCCCCAGTAGGGTCCAGGAAATCTGGGTATGCAGAGATGGCAGTAGGGGACCCATGGACCCTACCTTCACGGCCAGACCTTCTCTCGCAAGGTCCGGAGTTCCATCCTACTTTACAAACGCTAAATTTAACGGTTTGGCTTTTGAGACCCACACTCTGAAGAAGCATGGGCTGTCAGGTTCGGTAGTTTTCTACCTTGGTTAATACAGAGCTGGCCTCCATGGTTATATATTATGGAGTCTGGGAAACATATGTCATATGTCCAGGAGCTGCACCCCAGGAAATAAGTCAAGGTAGAGTCCTTGACTTTTCTGCAGATGGGGTGAGAATTAATGCTGGCCTTGAGTGCTTTCCAAGGACAGGTCTCGGCCTTATTGGTATTATTTCAATGACCACTTGCTTTGCATTCTTTGGTCCATAACTTTATTCAAGGGGTAACACGGCTTAATCTCCAGTTAGGTAACCCCTGGACCCTTGGGACTTGAATTTAGTTTTGTCGGCATTACAAAACAGCCTTTTTTGGGCCGATACAACATAATCCCTTGGTCCTTTTTTGACAAGGAAATTATATATTTTTTTCTGATAACCATATCTTCTGCAAGAAGGTTATCAGTATTGGCTGCTCTTTCTTGTAAAGAGCCATATTTTTATTGTTAACAAGAATAAGGTAGTATTGCGTCCTCATCCTAACTTTTTACCAAAGGTAGTATCAGGTTTTTTTTTAATCTAAACCAGGATATTGTTCTACCTTCATTTTTCTAGAACCCTGTTCTTTGGAAGAAAAATCACTACATTTTCTTGATGTGGTGAGAGCAGTCAATGTCTACTTAAAGGTGATTGCTCAGATTCGGAAAATGGATGCTTTTGTTCATGTTGCCTGAAGGTCCTAAAAGAGGACAGGCAGCATCGAAATTTACTATTCTAATTCAAGAAGTAATCGTTCAAGCTTATGGTTTTAAAAAGGTGGATTCCACCCTCTCAAATCAAAACGCACTTCTCTAGGGCTGTTAGTGCTTCGTGGGCAGTGCATCACCAAGCCTCCATGGCTCAATTCTGCAAGGCTGCAACTTTGTCTTCAATCCATTTATTTATCAGATTCTATCTGGTGGATGTAAAAGGACATGAGGAGGTCGCCTTTGGGCGCAGTGTACTGCAGGCAGTAGTATGAATCCTCTGTACTCATGGTGCCCTATTTTTGTTGTCTCCCTCCCCTCAGTTGGCATTGCTATGGGACATCCCACATAGTGATTACTATGGCTCTGTGTCCCGTGATGTACGATTAAAGAAAATAGGCTTTTTATAACAATAATCCTTTTCTTTTGAAGTATATCACGGTACACAGAGGTCCCACCCCTCCGTATACACTTGTATTGCTTTTCTACAAAACTGAGACACTCCCAGTAGTGGGAGGGGTTATATAGGCAGGCAACTTCCTGTTTAGGGTGTGCCAGTGTCCAGCACCTGAAGGTCGACTATAACCCACATAGTGATTACTATGGCTCTGTGTCCTGTGATGTACTTCAAAAGAAAAGGATTTTTACAGGTAAGCTGTTATAAAAATTCTATTTGTATTCTCTGACAAATAATGAAACCTAAGGCAGAGAACATGCGCTTCTCTTGAATACTGCTAAAATCAATAATAATAAAATGTGGGAATCGGTGTGGACTCCTCAATGCACACATTTCTAATAAAAGCATTGTGTGTGGGTTTTTTTATTTTTATTTTTTTATATATAATTTTATATTCCTGAACTGTGATATCCAGAAAACGTGTAGTGGTTTGTACATTATTTTGTATCAGCATGAACTTAACAGTCTTTTTACAGAGCTCAATAGATCAAGTTGGAATTTAGACACAGGGCTGAATAAATCCGACCTTTACAGCTCACTCAAAAGTTAAACAAAGCCAGTCAAGTGACAAGCTGCCCCTTCTACCTCTTTAGATAACCCATAGCATTCTGGGAATTATTTTTTCATCTATTATATGTTTGTAAAACAAGTTGTATATATGTAATAAAAACATCAGTTTGATCTTCTTTACACTTTAGGTGAAAATCAGTGGTTGAACCAACCCCCCTTAAACTGCAAAGGCAGCCAGATGGGGTTGTACAAATGCTTTGTTTCATGGCAAAAATGATACCCTCTGCTGGCGTTCAGTGGGTAGTGCCACTGCTGAACACAGCCCATTCAAGTGAATGGGACCATGCCGCAACTGCAAGTCAAACATTAAATTCACAGTTTTGATGCTGTGTTCCCATTAAACCCTGTTCAGCTGTCAAATTAAAAAAAAAAAAAATTGTCCCAGAAAAATTATAGCTTCCCTTTTACAGTAAATCTGTACTGAAAGGACTATGTTTGCTACCACTGCGGATCTGAGTTGGAACTAGCATTTTTACAGTGACGTCCGCTTCTAATCTAATACTTGTTTGAGTTTTGGAGCCTGTGTCAACGGGCTTTTGTTGGCTTAGGACTGCTTATGTCCTCATACAAGACCATGGAAATGCAAAAGCTGATCGAAACAGGCCAAATGGACTGCCAGCGAGTTCTGAATGATTTCAGAAGCCTCTCAAACCAATGTCAAAAACACACAAAGATCCTTAAAGTACTGACCCCATTGGTCAGATAAGTAGTGTTTTCAGAGAGTGTGCATCAATTACAGATTCCCTTTTGTACAATTTATTTATTTATTTTTTTGTAAAGCTCATCTGACTTATGTACACTTACTACTGCAATATGCAGTCAAGCTGCAAATACAGTAATGAGTCTGCCTTTTTTTTTTTTTTTTTTAAGACCCCTTTCACACTGAGGCACTTTTGCGCTAAAAATAGTGCCTGAAAACTGCTTTCCATTCATTTCAACGGATGCTTTCACACTGGGATGGTGCAAAAGTCCTGCTGCAATCAGCATCTTTGGGGCCCTTTAACCATGTCACATCCCACCCATATGACGTCCGCAGGAGGGATCTCCCATCCTGGGCGGGAGTCATGTGATGTCCTGGGCTTCCCGGCCATCTGGGGGGAGTGTGCGCCCGCCGCGTCACTCGGGAGCTGATACACATGCTTGGTGGCCGTGATGTCCGCCGGGCACCCACGATTGCCAGATAACAGAGCAGGACCGTGGATCTGTGTATGTAAACACACAGATCCACGTCCTGTCAGGTGAGAGGAGTCCGATGGTGTGTTCCCAGTACAGAGGAACACTGGTCTCCTCCCCTTATGAGTCCCCCTCCCCCTACAGTTAGAATCACTCCCTAGGTAACACATTTAACCCCTTGATCGCCCCCTAGTGTTAACCCCTTCTGAATGATGTCAAACGTGTCCGATCTGTCCGCCGCAATGTTAGTCATGATAAAAATCACAGATCGCCGCCATTACTATTAAAAAAAAAAAAAAAAAAAATTAATAATAAAAATGCCATAAAACTATTCCCTATTTTGTAGACACTATAACTTTTGCGCAAACCAATCATATGCTTATTGCGACTTTATTTATTTTTTTTTTTTTTTTTTAATCAAAAAAAAATTAAGTAGAAGAATACATATCGGCCTAAACCTGAGGAAAAAATTTGTTTAAAAAAAAAAATGGGACATTTTCACTCCTTTCCTGCCCAAGCCAATTTTCAGCGCTGTCGCACTTTGAATGACAATTGTGTGGTCATGCTACACTGTACCCAAATGAAATTTTTATCATTTTTCCCCACAAATAGAGCTTTCTTTTGATCATCTCTGCGGTTTTTATTTTTTGCGCTATAAACAAAAAAAGAGCGACAATTTTGAAAAAACACTATCTTGTACTGTTTGCTATAATAAATATCCAAAAAAAAGTTTTCCTCAGTTTAGGGCAATATGTATTCTTCTACATATTTTTGGTCAAAAAAAAAAATTGCAATAAGCATATATTGATTGGCTTGTACAAAAGTTATAGTGTCTACAAAATAGGGGATAGATTTATGTATTGTTATTATTATTATTATTATTATTCATACTAATAATTGCGGTGATTGCAGCGGACAGATCGGACACTTTTGACACTTTGTCAATTGCCTATGAAGTAGGGTGATTACCGCACTTGTGGTCAATTGAGAACTACAAGTTTGTGCGCTTCAGGGGTTGATGGGACTCTCTTTGAATGAATGACGCAACTATGCTGGTGGAGCCCCACAAAGCTGCACTGAATTAGATAGTGACAGAGGCTGCAGGGGCGAAAAATTTTGCATGTTACACGCTAAATATGGGTGTAACATGAATGTAGTGCAAAAGATTGAGTCAGCCTTTTAAAGCTGCAATAAACCCAAAACCAAAAATGTAATATATTGCAACTTGCCAATCCTTAGATGTAGTGGCTGTATTTTGTTTTTAGGCAATCTTTTTGGTGATCTGGCCAGTAACCCCCCCCCCCCCCCCTTCCTGTATTAGAGAGACACTACTCTGGATGATTGAATACAGGGGGCATATTTGGACAGCAGCATTGTCAGTCTGGAGGAAGGGAAGTGTTAGATGGTTGTCATCAGAACTAGTGTCCCTACTGGAGGAATTCCTCTCTATTCCTGTTCAGGGATTTTCTTTTATATCAGTGATGACGGTACACATGACAAATGGAGACGGGGCACAAACGGCAATAAAATCCTGACAGGTGTTCTAATCCCTCTACTCTATTCAAAATGTAAAAAAATATATATATTTTAGTTATACTGCCAGCTACTTTCACATATATGCGATTTTTAGTGCATTTGCAGATCCGCAGAAACGTGCTACACTCCATTTACAGTGGTGTAGTGGATAGCACTCTCGCCTAGCAGTAAGAAGGGTCACTGGTTCGAATCCCAACCACGACACTACCTGCCTGGAGTTTGCATGTTCTGCGTGGGTTTCCTCCAGGTACCCCGGTTTCCTCCCACACTCCAAAGACCTGCTGGTAGGTTAATTGGATCCTGTCTAAATTGTCCCTAGTATGTATGCATGCGAGTTAGGGACCTTAGATTGTAAGCTCCTTGAGGGTAGGGACTGATGTGAATGTACAATGTATATGTAAAGCGCTGCGTAAATTAACGGCACTATATAAGTTCCTGAAATAAAATTAAATAATAAAATTTACCTTATTTCTTATGGGTCGAGGACATATCCATGCAGTTTCCTGCAATGCGTTTTTTGGAAATGTGCAGGGACTTCTTTCTTTTCTATTTTAATATATAAAGCATTTTAGTTAGTGATTTCTATAGTTAAAGCTGAATTCTAAATACATTTTTCATGTGTATTTGAATCTCGGCGTGCTTAGTATATTTCTTCCAGATCTGTGCAGTAATCCAGTGTGAAACTTTCCCTCTGTGCAGGAGCTTCCTGTAATGCAGACCTGTAAATGCTGCTCTCTCTCCTCTGCATGATGACTGGTCTTGACTCTGCCCCCTTATGTAGTTTTCTTCAGGAAGCCTGTAGAGCAGTGGTTCTCAACTTCTGTCCTCGGGACCCACTAACAGGCCAGTTTTGCAAGATAACTGAAATACATCACAGATGATATCATTTGCTGCTCAGTGATTACAGTATTCTAGTCTCCATCTCTTCAAGGTAATACTTCAAATCTGGCCTGTTAATGGACAGGAGTTGAGAACCACTGCTGTAGTGGGTGGACCTGCCATGTCCTTTCCACAACTCTGCTCTCTGAACGAGCAATGTACAGCACAGTGATGATGTCACTACTACTTTTAGGAAGAACTCGGTTTGTAATGAAGTTTGGTGCATAAAAAGTGGATTTATAACCTTTGTGGCTATTGGGGGGTTTTTGTGCCCTGACTTTAACTAAAGGAGAAGTTCACCTTTCATTACGTGTTACACCCATATTCAGAGTGTAACATGTTATGAATGCACCAACTCCCGCTCCCTCGCTGTGCCAGCTAGCGGGGGATCTTCTCCAGCCGCTAGCTGTCAAAATTTAACAAAATAAACATGGCCGTGCAGGGCTCCGCCCACCCGGCCCCATCAATCATTCACATGGCTCTGTGATTGGAAAACAACAAGGTCTGGTAGCCTTTGTGGATGTTGGCTTGTATTTTCAATGAACTACCATGATCCTGTGGTAGTTCATTAATTCATTCTTCCTGTCAGCGTGTATTGGCTTCCTCGTACGAGGTATGAGCAGGCCTATACATTGACAGGTCTGCAGGAGACCTGCATGGCATCAGCGATCTGATCGCCAGTGCAATGCTTTACAAGCTCCTGCAACAAAAAATAATAAATGCATTTTTTTTTTTACCTGCAAAAAAATGTGCATTTATTACTTTTTCTGAAATTGTGAATTTGTTCGTAGTTCGTAAAGATGATTGACAATAGGCCTTTAATCAGACTGCTAAAAACATGCAGAGCTGTGTTTTTTTTGAAGATGAACTCAAGGCTTATTTACCTGTCAGGTGTGTGCATGTCTGTTCATCCAGTTCCGAATAATTTCACTTTTCTACAACACAGCACAGCTCTATCTGCCAGGACAGGACACTGTATTTTTCTCTACTGCAAAAGTAGAACTATGGGGGAAGAAAAGTGGAACTAAACTCTAAATCAACGTTAACTATTTTAATCTTTATGCTGCTAGCATTAGTAAATATATAGGAAGATATATTTACTTATTTTAAAGCAGTTGTAACCCTAAAAAAGAAAAAAAACAAACTTCTGTTCTTTTAAAGCATGACAAATACCACAGTGCTTCTGCAGTGTCATTTGTCCCATTGTATATTGTAAAATACCTGGTTGATGCTGCCTGTTCCTGTGTCCCCCTAGGTGTACTGACCACAGTAATTATGGCTGCTGATCTATGATACCGTGGTCAGTTTACGTGCCTCCGTTATCCCGCTGTGTGCTCAGTCTCTCCCCCTTCCTCCCTGCCTGTCATTTGTTGTGTGTGTGCCAAACTCCTTCCCACCCCTCTCCTCCTGCTGCTGTTTCCTGGGGCTGTAAAGTAAGATTTACAAATAACTGGCATCCCCTCTGTTGTATGAAGATATAAAATATTGTCAGCTTTTCAAAATTATAATACCTTCTTGTAAAGCTCCTCTGGGCGGTCACGTGATCTCCCTCTGCTGGATGGCTGATGTCAGAGGGGAATCTTAACTGCTCTCAGATCGGGGAAGGCGAGCCGAGGGCGATCACGTAACCACACAACAGAGCTGTGTAAAAGTATTTAGGATTATAATTTTAGAAAAGCTGACACAATACTTTATATCCTTATACAACTGAGGGGATGCCAGTTATTTGTAAATCTGACTTTACAACCACTTGAAATTTTACATTTTGTCAGTTGCTTCCTGGTTTCTGGCGTAGGCCAAAATGAGGTCATGCATCCTATTAGCCTTCATGGGCATTTTTTTATTTTATTGGTAGGAGGGACTTTCTCCTCTAAGCAAATCCTCCTCCATTCCCGAGCTAAAGGAGTTGTAAAGGCAGAAGTTTTTTTTTAACGCATTAAAATAAGCCTTCTGTGTGTAGCAGCCCCCCAGCACCCCCTAATACTTACCTGAGCCCATCTCTGTCCAGCAATGTCCAAGAGATTCCCCCCTGATTGGCTAAGACGCAGCAGCAGCGCCATTCTCTCTCCCCCCCCCCCCCCCCCTGTCAAAGTCAGCCAATCAGGGGGGAGAGGGGGTGGGGACATATGGCAGCTCCATGTCTGAATGGACACACAGAGCTGCAGCTCGGCTCGGGTGCCCCCATAGCAAGCTGCTTGCTGTGGGGGCACTCAACAGGCGGGCAGGACCAGGAGCACCAAGAGGACCTGAGAAGAGGAGGATCTGGGCTGTTATGTGCAAATCCATTACACAGGGCAGGTAAGTATAACATGTTTGTTCTTTTAAACAAAAAAAAAAAACCAAGACTTTACAATCCCTTTAATTTTCAGCTTTAATGTGCTCTGGCCCCGTAGCAAATACTTTTTACAAGTCCAGACAGTAATATCATACCATTACATAGCAGGAGGGAACAAGCCCTACAACTGATAAATGACAGGAATTACTGTATCAGTTTCATACAACCATACACTTGATCCTGACATAAAAATTATTTTCCTACATTAAAAAGACAAAGCTAAAACAAATTTCTCCATCGACCAGCCAATGTGACTGTAATAGTCACTGTATGGACCATCACTGTGTATTCCATAAATATTTCTAGCAGTTATGCAACAACGTCCTTCAATAGTAAAGAATCGAATGAAAGTGATACTTTTAACATATTTCAAGAACAGAATACACAATCCCTCAATTAAAGGAGGTGGAACTGTTTGACCAATATAATGTGAAGTTCCAACAGATCAGGCAGTAAAGACCGTATTCATACGTCACGCTGAAACTGAGCTGTAGTTTATATTTGAAAGTAATACATGAGTAATTATTTCCTGTCCTTGCGTCAGACGCGGCAAATGACACATCCTGCAGCTGGCAGTACATGATTAACTTGTTCTATTCGGCCAGAAAGCCGATAACAAAGGAGCATGCTCAGATGAGGTTGTTCATAGACCTGCCAAGCCTGTGTGTATTCCATATCACTGCAGTGCTGTATTCCTTCCTCTTACATAGTTGGTAAGGTTGAAAAAAAAAGACACAAGTCCATAAAGTCCAACATGTGTGTGTGCGCTTTTATGTCAAGTCCCATGAGACATAGCAAGACTCTGACAGCCACAAGCATGACACCCAGAGGCAGAGGCATGATGGGACTTGTAGTTTTGCAACAGCTGGAGGTCCGCTGATTGCATATCCCTGTTCTACAGTAATCAATGGAGATTATCTGGAGGTAGCAAAACATGAATCTGAGGGCAGCTAGAATATAGCTAAGCTCAAACCCATAGGCCTCATTCACACAGGCATTCAATATAGACAGATGTGTTACCTTTCTATCACTTCCCAACTGCCTATTTATGCAACTCAAAACTGTTAACAGGGAGCAGATGGAGGTGTACACACAGCAGCATAAGCGTTGCATCATGACGAGGCAAGAATAATGCTACCTGCAGAGTTTGGCCGGCATTAAGACTTTGTAACCAGCTTCATTGACTTCTATTGACCTTTACAGCACAGGTAAGTGCCAAAAGTGATAATTTCCCATTTTGCATTGTAAAAAAAAAAAAAAAAAAAAAATCTCACAGGGAGTTTGAGATGCATTACTTGACATGGCTTGAATGCCTGTGCAATGCATCAGAAATGTACCTGTTCCGACTTACAAACAGATTCAACTTATGAACAAACCTACAGTCCCTAACTTGTTTGTAACCCGGGGACCGCCTGTATATAAAAACTTTGAACCCATGTTGGGTTTCCTGACACTTTAACCACTTGCCTACTGGACACTTTTACCCCCTTCCTGCCCAGGCCAATTTTCAGCTTTCAGCGCTCACACTTTGAGTAAAAATTGCCACTTGGTCAACACTGTACCCATAAAAAAATTCTTTTTTTGAGACGGACAGCTGTCAGCATGATAAGAGGAATGCCAATAAACGGCAAATGCTGTTTACACTGTGATCAGCTGTGATTGGACACAGCTGGTTACATGGTAAAGAGCCGCTGTGATTGGCTCTTTACCCCGATCTGTGATCAGCTGTGTCCTAAGGAGACAGCGATCACAGATCCCTGCCGATGCATGCCATGCGATCATGAGAGAACGTTGGTGGACGCCCTCCCTGCAATGTGAGTCTGTGCTGTAGACGTCTTTTGGCTATAGCGTGAAGAGGTTAAAGTGTCAGTACACAAAAAACATTTTTTAGGGGTCATTGGCCCTTAAATTATTAGCTCTTGCTGTGTGCTCAATGTTTGTTTTTTTTTATCTTATTTTGGATAAAAGTATAATATAAAATACCTGTTTTGGTCCTGATATGTCCCCCTTCTTCCCTACTCATTGGCAACATTTCATGTGATCCTTCCTATTCTGCATTGCCCCAGTTCTTCCCCTGGATAAAGCCATCATCTTCATATAGAAACTGCTGTGTCATGCTTGGGGTGAGTGTGTTAAATTCCCCAAGACCATGTCAATGTACCTGTGCTTTGCTACAATGTGCTGCTGACTCTTCCTAATTTCACGAGAGACTGTTTCCAGATCCTTTCCTTAAAGTGATATTAAAGGCAGTTTTTTTTTTTTTTTTTCAATAGCAAACATGTCATACTTGCCTGCTCTATGCAATGGATCCTCCTCTTCTTGGGTCCCCCAACGGCGCTCCTGACCCCTCCCTTCTTGCTCTGGTGGCACCTGAACAGGGACGCTCCCTTAGACTGAAGGTAAAAAACCTTGAGCCTTTACAACCACTTTAAGGACTGCCTAGATATCTGAGGGTCACCAGCTTGAAAATGGAGTACAAAACACCTCCCCCTCCTATGGAGTAGAAAGGTAGGTGTTAGTACATAACACACTCCCTGTCCTAAGTTGACATCCCTGCTCAGTACGGTTGTCACAAGGAATAAGTAAATGGCAGGATTAGAGGGGGCAAAAAAAGGGCGCAGCTAAGTGCAGTAAACTGTGTTTATCTATGCCCTCCTTTTTTTTTTTTTTTTTTGCTCTTTTCTCTGAGACATTCCCTTATCTCAGGAGCAGAAGCAGTAAGCACCAGTTTCAAAATTGTTTGCTCAGCATATACCTGATGACCATTTAACCTGATGAAGACTTTTTCATTGCCTTCGCTTAAAGTGGGGTTCCACCCAAAAAAACAAAAATACCTGAAAAATTAAAAAAAAAAACAAAAAAAAAACATTTGGATATTTTTTTTTTTCACTTGCCTCTAAATGCCTGTTGCTAGGTGGTCCCTCGTAGTCTGCCTGTTCCTTAGCCTGGGCTGGTGACATCACTTCCCCCTCGGCACAGGAAGGGCTCGGCTCTGCTCCCTCCCTCCTGTCAATCATCTGGGACCCATTACAGGTCCCAGGTGATTGAGCGGCCAATCACGGCGCGTGGCGCCGCTCGCGCATGCACAGTGGGTGCCAGGCTGTGAAGCCACAGCCCGGCGCCCACAGTTGCAATGCCGGCGCCGACGAGCGGAGGTGGGGGACGAGCGGGGCTTCGATCCCCCGCATCGCTGGACCCAGGGACAGGTAAGTGTCCAATTAAAAGTCAGCAGCTGCAGTATTTGTAGCTGCTGACTTTTTTAAATTTTTTTTTTTTTTTTTTTTTTTTTTTTTATGGAGCCCCTGGGTGGAACTCCTCTTTAAGTGATCCATTGTTGATCAACAAATGCAGCCACCACATCTGAGGACCGGTAAGCTGTATTACTATCAATTCTTGTTCTTGGGTATAGATACACTTTAACCTCATGCTACTAAATGGCTCAGAATTAAATGTGTAGCTAAGTCTCAATGATGAATGTACAAAGCAGCATGAACTTCTGCCTCAATCTGGAATACTGGAATATATTAAAGCCTGCAAATAAAGTTTTATTATACAAAAAAAAAAAAGTACCTGTCACCAAAAAAAGTGGACAGAGCTTTTATTAGGGTGAATAGATATATCTGTGCAGTCTGTTCTATGGCAGGCTGCTCTGTGCTGGGCACGCATAAATCACTCTACTGAAATGTCGATTGCTTTCCCACAGCAGTTCTCTGCAGGGCACTGAAGGCTCTAATCAATGGGTGACACTTGGCATTTCTTCAGTTTATTGCTGACTGATCGCTTCTGCTGTGCTTGGGATTGTTATCTGAGTCCATTTATAGCACTGGGACAAAATGCACTTATTGACAAGAGTACCTCCCAAAGGTCAGAGATGATGTCACTACACTTTTACCTTTATAAACCGATATTTCTGTTTAGATTAGGGAAATATATATATATATATATATTTCCCTAATCTAAACTAAACCATGACTCCAGGAAAAGGACAGAATAGGAAAGGGTTAGAATGCCTGCCACGTTTCTATTGCTGTCTCTAGGCACTGGGTAGTTTCTCCCTAACCTTTGTGGTCACCAAGACGGAGCTTCCAAAATCTCTCGTGGGGGGGCGCAAAGACGGCAATAAAACATTTTTTAATATATGTGACAAAATCTGCACTGTGACATAAAACCTAAATTGTGAAACTAGGGCTGCTAGCACAGAAGGCAATATTGGAAGGACACCCCGAAGCTGCACATCTGTGTTGTCCCTATGCTTGGTCTATGAATGGCAACCTCAATCTGGACTCCGATCAAGCCACGCCCCCAACATGTTTTGCTCCGCCCCTCCGTTCCTGATCACTAAACTCTTTGGGGGTGTGGCTTTGTTGGAGTCCAGGCTCAGGTTGTCATTCGTACACCCAGCATAGGGACAACACAGTTGTGCGGCTTCAGGGAGTCCTTTCTTTACCGGCAGTGATTGTAGGAGCTGGGAAGAGCTCCCTCCCAAGCCGTCGCTCCCAGTGGCAGATGCTTGAGATCCATAACCTGTTTTAGTGAGCTTGAGTGGCACACAAAGCAGTCCCAGGGTCACAGAAGGCTTTACATGTAAGCTAATCAGATTCGTTACTCTAGTTTTATGCTATTTTACTTGTTCTGATAATAAACCCACTACAATGAGAAACTCCTTTTGGCTCTTGGGAAGCTTTATTTATCCCTAGCTGGAGTATACCAGGAGGTACCACTGGGAGCAAATTGCCACACTGATCCCTGTTGCATTTCATTCCTACTCAGGCGTTTTATACTTCTGTAATGGTAGCCATTTGTTCTGGTGAGTTTTGATTTCACTTGATGTTGGTGATTGGAAGGCTGGATTTGATTTAAATCACTAGTAAAAAGGCTTGATTTAAATCAACTTGATTTAAATCATAATTTTTAAAGAGCAACTGTCATCTCTGTCCCGCCGTGGCTCCTCCTCTGACCCGCTGTTGACTCACCGACAGCCTCATTCACTTTAATGGGACGGCTGGTGATGCAGCAGTGGCACAAGGTGAGGGACGTGGCAGCAGCAGGTGAGTGGATGCCCACTGCCATGATGGATCTGAAATGACAGGTGATCTTTAAATGTAAGGACTCGTTCTTGCTGGTAGTTAGACTCTTTAATATTTGCAAACAAAATGAAGGTTTCCTATTTAGAATAATAAGATGTCAGGCTAGTAAAACAGAGATATCAGAACCAATCCAATCATACAATTTTGTAGTGTACATAGAGTTGCAAAACAATGGGATAAAGGAACATTCCTGAACTTTGTTTTATCTCATGGTTACTGTTGTAATTGTGTGAATGCATCCATGCAGTGTATGTTATCTCAGCTTACAGAGCTTGGATTCATTGAATGATTTTACTAAAAATGTAAATATTACAGAATATACAGCCTCATGCTACATAACTAAGCTCCATTTCATGCTGAATAAACTCAATTACTAATGTATCTTAAATAGAAAACTATCTTTAGATATATTTTTACTCCAAAAGCATTTTATTGAAATAAATTTGATAAAAATCAAAAAATATCTGATTTAAATTAAAAAAACAAAACAAAAAAACAATCTTTTTTTTTTTTTTGTTTGTTTTTTTTAAATCACTGATTTATATCCACCCTGGTGATTGGTCACTTGAGCACTGTTTGAGAAACATTTTTGCGATTATTGGTGTTGCTGGATCAAGTCTTTTTTTATCTTTATCAGACACACACCAGGGCATTATTCTTTGTCACTTTGTCGGCTCTGACTATGTATGTACTCTGTATGACTATGTCTGCTCTGACTGCATGTCTATTCTTACTGCATCTGTGTGCTCAGGATTCCTTGTGTCGACCGCCAGAGTAAAGGTGTGCTCTATGTGTGTCTGTTTTTACTGTATACATATGACTTCTCTGCTTTTGCCCCTAAGTGCATATTTTATTTATTTATTACAGGTACTTATACAGCGCCGTTAATTTATGCAGCACTTTACGTATATATTATTGTACATTTACATCAGTCCCTGCCTCAAGAAACTTACAATTTAAAGAGAAACTGCAGTCTGCTCACATAATTTGTAATAAGAACATCTTTGCCATTCTGAAGCTTCCCTCCAACCACTTTGCATATTTCATATATACTGTGATTCTGTACTTGCCAAATATGCAGCAGAAATCTCCCTCCACTAAGTCTGGCTGCATCCATTTTAACTTTTGGCAGCTGCTGCCTGTTTACTTCCTGGATTTACACAGATACAGAGGCACAACTCCAGCTCTCATTGGCCCTCTTATGACTCATCCCTTCTCCCTTCCAGGCAAACTCTCACAAGAGTGAAAGAGAGCTGTGCATGATGTTATAAGCCTAGGCTTTTTACCAGACAAGATACGGGAAGTGGGCTGTAATAAGGTATTTACTGGCAGAAAAAAATGTTTTACTATCCAAAGTTAAAACAACAAGGGCAGAAGATTTAATAGATGGAAAGATGAAAAAAAATGACTGAAGGTCCACCTTTACCCCTGGCCGACCAGCCCCCGTCGTTTTACTGCGGCAGGATCCCGCGAACCGTCGTAGCTCGTGGCTGACGATCGCGATGACCACTGGCCACAAGCGATTGCGAGCAAGAGAGGCAGGACAGGGAAGTGTGTGTGTGTGTGTGTGTGTGTGTGTGTGTGTGTGTGTGTGTAAAAACACAAATCCCTGTTCTGTTACATAGTTACATAGTAGGTGAGGTTGAAAAAAGACACAAGTCCATCAAGTCCAACCTATGTGTGATTATGTGTCAGTATTACATTGCATATCCCTGTATGTTGCAGTCATTCAGGTGATTATCTAATAGTTTCTTGAAGCTATCAATGCTCCCCGCTGAGACCGCCGCCTGTGGAAGGGAATTCCACATCCTTGGCGCTCTTACAGTAAAGAACTCTACGTATTTTAAGGTTAAACCTTTTTGTTCTGAGAGGAGTGACAGATCGCATGTTCCTATTAGCTAGGAACCACGATCCATCACTTCCTGTAGTCAGTCCCCTCCCCCTTTAGTTGGGAATACAGTTAACCCCTTGGTCGCCCCCTAGTGTTAACCCCTTCCCTGCCAGTGACATTTTTACAGTAATCAGTGCATTTTTATAGCACTGATCGCTGTATAAATGCCAGTGGTCCCAAAAATGTATCAAGTGTCCGATGTGTCCACCATAATGTCATAGTCACGATAAAAATCGCTGATCGCTGCCATTACTAGTAAAAAAAAATAATAATAAAAATGCTATAAGTCTATCCCCTATTTTGTAGATGCTATAACTTTTGCGCAAACCAATCAATATACGCTTTATTTTTTACCAAAAATATGTAGAAGAATACATATCGGCCTAAGCTGAGAAAAAAAAATAGCTTTTTAAAAAAAAAAAAATGGGGATATTTATTATAGCAAAAAGTACAAAATATTGCGTTTTTTTTTTTTCAAAATTGTCGCCTTTTTTTTTGTTTATAGCGCAAAAAATAAAAACCGCAGAGGTGATCAAATACCACCAAAAGAAAGCTCTATTTGTGGGAAAAAAAAGACGTCAATTTTGTTTGGGTACAGCATCGCACGACCGCGCAATTCTCAGTTAAAGCGACGCAGTGGCGAATTGCAAAAAATGGCCCGGTCATTCAGCAGCCAAATCTTCCGGGGCTGAAGTGGTTAGGGTCCCTAACTCACATTTCTACATACACATAGAAGGGCCAATTTAGACAGGATCCATCAAATTAACCTACCAGCATATCTTTGGAGTGTGGGAGAAAACTGGAGTACCTGGAGGAAACCCACGCAGGCACAGGGGGACATGCAAACTCTAGGCAGGTAGTGTTGTGGTTGGGATTCGAACCAGTGACCCTAGTTCTATTTCTGATCTCAGTGTATGTACTCTGTATGCCTATGGCTGCTCTGACTGTGCATGTCTACTTTCTCTGCGTCTCTGTGCTTCGAATTCCTTGTGTCTGCCAGTGCATATACAGTGGGCCTAGAAAAGAATTACCCCCCTTTAAAATAATCACATAGTCGGAGCAGACATAGGCAGGCAGCACACACACAGTGAGAGCAGAGAAATGCAGCCAGAAACATACACAGTGAGGGCATATGTATACAGTAGAAACAGACACCCAGAGCACACCTACAATGGGTATAGAAAAGAATCATCCCCCCCCCCCCCTTTTTTTTAAATAATCACATTTTGTTGCTTTGCAGCCTGAAATCAAGACACACAAGATTTTTTTATCCAGCTCTATTTCCTCTGTGCAACCTATAACATCCACGTGAAAGTATGGGAGGGTTGCAAGAAAAAAGCCACTCCTCAAGAAAGGTCACATGCAGTCACGATGGAGCTTTGCCAAAACGCACCTTGAAGATTGAGGCCACATGGAAAAAGGAGTATTGGTCAGGTGATACTAAATGTCAATTATTTAAGCGCTGAGTAAACTGTTGGCGCTATATATATATCTTATTATTATTATTATTATTATTATTTGGCCTCAACAAACAAACAATATGTCTGGTGGAAATCTAATACAGCTCACCATCCAAATAACACCATCCCTACAGTAAAGCATGGAGGGGGTAATATCCTGATATGGGGGGTGTTTCTCTGCAGCAGGGACTGGAGCATTTGTTAGGATAGAAGGAAAAAAGGATGGGGCAAAATACCATCAAACTTTTGAGAAAAATCTGCTGCCCTTTGCCAGAAAGTTATCAATGGGAAGAAGGTTTACCCTCCAACATGACAATGACCCAAAGCACACAGCAACAATGACCACACAGTGGTTGAAGGCAGAGCCAGGACAAGTGCCCAGGGCAAAGATGCCAAACGGCGCATCGCCCCCAAGACGTATGAACATTGCAGTCTTCAAGTCATTTTACTAACACAGGCCATAAATGGGTCACCATCAAATTTAACTGAACTTGAGCAGTTCTGCAAAGAGTGGACAAATATTGCAAAGTCTAGATGTGCAAAGTTAGTAAAGACATATCCCAACAGACTAAAGGCTGGTATTAAAGCAAAAGGTGGTTCAACTAAATACCGACACAAGGGGGTGATCCTTTTTTCAATTCCGTGATTCTGTTTTTGAATACTTTTTTTTTTTTTTTTCTTTCTGACATGTTGGTGTTATATCTTTTACTTGGATGTTATAAGTTGCACTGAGTAAAAACAGCTGGATAAAACAAAAGCTGTGTCTGTCTTCATTTCAGGCTGCAAAGCAACAAAATGTGATGTTAATTTAAAGGGGGTGATTCTTTTCTATACGCTCTGTAGGTGTGCTCTGTGTGTCTGTTTCTACTGAATACATATGCTCTGACTGCGTGTGCTTCTGAATGCATATATCTGCACTCACTGTGTGTGTGTGTGTGTGCTGTCTGACTATGGGGTTTATTTACTAAAGCTGAAGAGTGCAAAATCATATATATATTTTTTTGCAGAGACCCTAGAGAATAAAATGGTGATTGTTGCAATATTTTATGTCACACGGTATTTGCGCAGTGGTCTTTCAAACGCACTAATTTTGGGAAAAAAGACACTTTCATGAATTAAAAAAAAAACTAAACAGTAAAGTTAGCCCAACTTTTTTGTATATTGTGAAATACAATGTTACACCAAGTAAATAGATCCTTAACATGTCACGCTTTGAAATTGTGCAAACTCATGAAATGGCAACAAAGTACGATACCTAAAAATCTCCATAGGCGATGCTTTAAAAAAAAAAAAAAATGAACAGTTACCAGGTTAGAGTTACAGAGGAGGTCTAGTGCTAAAATTATTTCTCCAAGCGTCTTCCAGGACAGCCCATGAGACCTTGGGCTCCTCCTACCAGGACAGGAAACACGTCACCCCCACCAGATAAAAGGGCGGTCCTCCAGGCCCATGTCAGTTATTTGTGTTTCCTCCGGACGGGGGGTAACATGTTCATGGAACCTGCTCCCATAGGCCTTATAAGCAGGGGCTTTGTATGGCTTTTTTCTGGGGCATATCACTTACCTCTTCCTCTGCCAGAAGCAGCACACCGCTGGGGAGGTTGGCTGTGTTGCTGTTCTCTGTCCTCAGTGCCTGGAGAGGGCCAGGACCGGTGTGAGGTCGTGCCCCTAGCGCAGTGCATTGCACTCTAGCTCAGCTGAGCTTCGGTTGTCCTTCCCTGCCGACAGCCTGGCTGATCTGAGCAAGGAATGGAGGAAGCCGCAGCATTCGAGGGGGCGGAGCTATTGCGCTCCAAGCTGGCCCACAGGAAGTGCCTGGAGAGGGTTACTTCCGGGGCATATGACATCATCATCGGGCGCCGGAGACGAGGTTCCAGTCTTCATAAACGGCGCGAACAGAGAACGCTGGCTGCTGGTGTTTCTTGGTGTTAAGCAGCCAGGCTGTGGATGACCAAGAGGGGCAGAATGGATCCTCCTGCAGTACCTGCACAGGCAGCGGATGCAGTTCCCAACACCAGCACCTCACAGGTAAGCCTGGGGTGTTCTGTCACCACCTTGCTATCCCTGTGAGTGTTCCCTCCCCCTCCCCCCTCTGTAGTAGTGGGTGTAAGGGGACACATTTCCTCCCTCCTGCACGTGGTGTTATGGAGTGATTGTGTGGCTTTAATTACATTGTGGGTCATTTATTTTGTCTTGCAGACCAAGACTCAGGACAAGGCCCAAGTGCAGCCACTTAAAAGGAAATGTGCGGTTTGCGCAAACAAATTGAGCTCCTCATGGAGCAAAGCAGTTTGTCGCACCTGTATAGAAGGCCTAGTAAAGGATGACCCGGTTGCCTCTTGCCAGAAGATGCTTACTTCTGTTAGGGATGAGCTTGCATCCACCTTCAGTTCCTTTAGAACTCTTATTGACAACCTCCAGACTCCAGCAGAGAGTCCGTCTTCACTGAAGGCGTCAGTAAGCACTCCGCATCAGGCAGAGAGTGAAGACTCTGAGGCTGAGGTCAGATCTACCCGTTCTTCTCTGGAAGAATCAGGGTCAGATACAGAGCCCAGAGATAGAGAATCCACTCGAGGCTCAAGATTTAAGTTATCTGTTGAGGATGTAGATGACTTATTAAAGGCTATCTATACTACCCTTGAATTAAAAGAGGAAGAGGTTCAGTTATCCAAACATGATCTTATGTATAAAGGATTACATAAGAGAAAATCGAGAGTGTTTCCAGTTCATAGTTCTTTGGTTGATACTATTAAACTGGAATGGGATAATCCTGAGAGAAAACCATTCTTCTCTAGTAACCTAAAAAGGAGGTTTCCTTTTGATGAGGACACTGCGCAGCCATGGAATAAGAATCCCAAGTTAGACGCACCTCTTTCAAAAGTTTCAAAAAACTCGGACCTGGCATTTGATGATATGGGTACGCTTAAGGATCCGATGGACAAGAGGGGGGATATCCTTCTCCACAGAGCCTGGGACTCAGCAGTTGGAAACATGAAACCAGCTTTGGCTTCCACTTGTGTGGCCAGAAATCTGGAGGTTTGGTTGACTCAGATTCAGTCACATCTGTCAGCAGGTACCTCCAGAGAGCAAATTTTAAAGTCTTTTCCTCTCCTATTTCAGGCAGTGGGTTTTTTGGCAGATTCTTCCGCTGAGTCGGTAAGAATGTCAGCCAGGACTTCGGCTCTAGTGAACTCGGCCAGGAGAAGCCTTTGGCTTAAGACCTGGTCAGGGGACTCGGCCTCCAAGTTGCGCCTTTGTGGCCTTCCTTTAACTGGCGATCATTTATTTGGCCCAGGTCTACAAGAGGCACTGGAACGCACGGCTGATAAGAAAAAGGCGTTTCCAGAGAAAAAGAGTTCAGACAGCCAGAAAAATTTTTCGTGGCCAAAACAGGCAACAGAGTCCTAGAGAAAAGGACAGCAGGCCGAAAAAGCATTGGACTGGGCACAAAGGCAGAGGCAAAGGGGGAGTGCTATTTAACCCTCCTCAACAGCCCGCCAAGCCGCAGTGACTTGTGTTCCCCGGTGGGAGGGAGATTGAGGGCCTTCATCCCACAGTGGGCAGCAGTCTCTCTGAGCCCCTTCGTCCTGGACCTAGTGACCAACGGGTACAGGCTGGAGTTTGTTCACCAACCACCAGAACGTTTGTTGGTCACATTTCCTCCACAAGATCGGGAGAAAGCGAGGGCTCTGGGTCTCCAGATCGGAGACTTATTAGATCAAAAAGTCCTGATTCCTGTTCCTCGATCGGAGCGGGGCAAGGGATTCTATTCCCATGTATTTGTGGTCAGAAAGCCGGCAGGAAAGTTTCGACTTATCCTGAATCTCCGGACCTTAAACAAGTCCATCAGATACAAGCATTTCCGTATGGAGACTGTTTTTACAATCAAAAACCTACTATACCCAAACTGCTTTATGGCCTTGGGGATCGATGCTCTGGCGAACCCGTGGCCTCCAGGCCTATGTTATGCCTTTCCGCCAATCGGGCTGATTCCAGAAGTCCTCCGGAAGTTTCGGCTGGAAGAGACAGATCTGATTCTAATTGCCCCGTTTTGGCCCAAGAGGCCATGGTTTTCCCTGCTACAGTCTCTGGTTTCGGAGCCTCCGTGGAGTCTTCCGAAAAGGGAAGACCTATTATTGCAGGGTCCAGTATCACACCCTCAGGTGGTTTCCTTAAACTTGACGGCCTGGTATCTATAGAAAAGATACTGAGCGCCCAAGGGTTCTCTGACAAAGTAGTCAGGACTCTCGTTAATTGCAGGAAGCCAGTTACTAGAGCCATATATTCCAAAGTTTGGAAAAGGTTTAACTCATGGTTATCTGAAAATGATAGATTAACTCATGATATTCCGTCTATTTTGGAATTTTTCGAAGAGGGTGTCGACAAAGGTCTTTCTGTTAGTACCTTAAAGGTACAGGCGGCAGCTATTAGTGTGTTCCTCCAGTTTTCTCTCCTGGAAAATCCCACTATAGCCAGATTTTTCAAATCTATCTCTAGGGCCAGACCAGTAGTAGTGAGAAGTTGTCCAACGTGGTATCTGTCCCTAGTACTTCAAACTCTGGTAGAATTTCCGTTTGAACCTCTGGAAAGTATGTCAGTTAAGTTACTTACATTAAAAACTGTGTTCCTTATAGCTGTTACCTCAGCTAGGGTAAGTGAGTTGCAGGCCCTATCAGGGAGCCCTTCCTCACGATTTTTGAGGATCGAGTTGTGTTGCGAACCGATCCAGGTTTTTTGCCCAAGGTGGCAAGTACATTCCACCGATCTCAGAACATTGTATTGCCAACCTTTTGTAGTTCGCCACAGGGCGACTTAGAAAGAAAATTTAGTTTTCTAGATGTAAGAAGGATTCTCTTGGTCTATCTCGAGGTCACGAAGACCTTTAGGAAAACTGATGCCTTGTTTGTCCTCTTTTCTGGAGTTCACAAGGGGAATAGTGCATCTAAAGCCACATTGGCTAGATGGATAAAGCAAGCCATCTTGGAAGCTTACAAAATTAGGGAGGTCCCTACACCTTTTGTTACTGCGCACTCAACTAGAGCCTTGTCTACGTCTTGGGCTGAGAGGGCTGGTGCCTCACCGGAACAAATTTGCAGGGCTGCCACTTGGTCCAGTTACTCGACCTTCATTAAACATTATCGCCTGGATCTCCTATCAGCTCAGGAGCAGGCGTTTGGTCGTAAGGTCCTTCAGGCAGTTGTCCCTCCCTAGACTGGTAAGTTCTGGCTCATCGTCTCATGGGCTGTCCTGGAAGACGCTTGGAGAAAAGCTGAGTTAGACTTACTGGTAACTCCTTTTCTGAGAGTCTTCCAGGACAGCTGGATTCCCACCCAGTATTGTCTGAAGTTATGTGTATTATGCATACGTTTTGCAGGGTCCTACGGTTCTTGAGAATACTGACATGGGCCTGGAGGACCGCCCTTTTATCTGGTGGGGGTGACGTGTTTCCTGTCCTGGTAGGAGGAGCCCAAGGTCTCATGGGCTGTCCTGGAAGACTCTCAGAAAAGGAGTTACCGGTAAGTCTAACTCAGCTTTTTTGCTCACATGTGTGATTGGAACACTGTTTACATAGGCGGGCGTGACTTACACGTTCGTTTTCTTTTCTTTGCTGTGCAAGCTCACGGGGACAGGGGCACTTTTCTTTTTTTTTTTTTTTTTTTTTTTATTTATTTTACATTAAAAATTCTTTATTTTACATCACTTTATTTTTATTTTTTTTGTTTATTTTTTGCGCTATAAACAAAAAAAGTCAACAATTTCGAAAAAAACACATTTTTTACTTTTTGCTATAATAAATATCCCCTAAAAATATATAAATTTTTTTTTTTCCTCAGTTTAGGCCGATACGTATTCTTCTACATATTTTTGGTAAAAAAAAATTGCAATAAGCGTTTATTGATTGTTTGCGCAAAAGTTATAGCGTCTACAAAATAGGGGATAGTTTTATGGCATGTTTATTAATAATTTTTATTTTTTTTTTACTAGTAATGGCGGCGATCAGCGGTTTTGGGACCATTCACATTTATACAGCGATCAGTGCGATTAAAAATGAATTGATTACTGTGTAAATGTGACTGGCAGTGAAGGGGTTAACCACTAAGAGGCGCTGTAGGGGTTAAGTGTGTCCTAGGGAGTGATTCTAACTGTGGGGGGATGGGCTGTGTGTGACACGACACTGATCACTGCTCCCGATTACAGGGAGCAGTGATCAGTGTCCTGTCACTAGGCAGAACGGGGAAATGCTTGTTTACATTAGCATTTCCCCGTTCTTCCTCTCCACGAGACGATCGCAGGTATCCCCGCGGACATCGAGTGCGCGGGACCTGCGATCACACTCGCGGAGTTTGCGGCGTACGTGCGCCCGCAAGCCGCTTCTTAAAGGGCAACGTACGGGTGCGTTAATATGCCTGTGCGTGCCCTTCTGCCGACGTATATCAGCGTGATTCGGTCGGCAAGTGGTTAAAGCCGAGGCCGCATATGTGTGTACGGTTGGCGCTAAGGGGATACGATATTGCAAATTAATATTTTGTATTGTCGTATTCAACCAGCAGGTGGAGCTGTTGGCTCATTTTTACATGTATTCGCTTTCCTCTTATCTACTGTACAACATATAGTGAAAGGGAGATCAAGAGCAAGATTTTTTAAAAAGCGGATACAAAAGTTCAGTTTGAAAATGCATAAATAAAAATTGACCGCAAGCCATTGCAGTTTCTAATTAAGCTTATTGACAGCCAGTTATATAAGATGTTGAAAATTAATATTTTGTTCTGTCATATTCAACCAGCAGGTGGAGCTGTTGGCTCAGATTACCATGTATTAAATTCTTATTATCTACTGTACAGTATATAGTGAAAGGGACATCGAGAGCAAGAATAAAAAAAAAAAAAAAAAAAGCAGATACAAAACTTCAGTTTAAAAATATAGACAAAAATTGAAATTGACTACAAACCATTGTAGTTTCTCATTAAGATTACTGGCAGCCAGTGGAAGCCATGCTGTTTTTGTGCCCATCATCACTGTTGCATTACAGTAACTGACACACAAAAGACAAGGGAGAGGGCATTTATATTTTTTCATTTTTCTTTGTAGATCTTCTGGTTTATGATTCTTAGGGCCCCAGAAACAGTAATTCTTCCTTACATAAAGATTTTATTGTTTGCCTAAAATTACATTGGTTGTTTTTCATGGTCTAATGAGCAGGTCCCTTTGATTCCTCTTATATTGAATTGTATTGTAACTGTAATGTCTGCCTTTTTTTTTTTTTTTTTTTAAACCGCTGCGCAAACTGGCGCTATATAAATCCTGTATAAAAATAATAGTGGTCAGGCGTTTCTGGTGCTCCTCTTTAGTTAACAGAATGTTTAACCACTTGACGACCGCCTCACGCCGATGTACGTCGGTAAGGTGGCACGGACAGGCAAAATCACGTACATGTACGTGATTTGCCTTCGGCGGGTGGGGGGTTCGATCGGACCCCCCCCCCGGTGCCCGAGGCGGTCGTCTTTTGTCCAGCGGCGATCAGAGGTGAGGGGGAGACCATCCGTTCGTGGCCCCCCCTCGCGATCGCCGCCGGCCAATCGAATCATTCCTTTGCTGCTGTATGCTAAACAGCAGCAAAGGAAATGATGTCATCTCTCCTCGGCTCGGTGATTTCCGTTCCGGCCCGAGGAGAGACGACATGTGAGTGACTGCACCAACACACACACAGTAGAACATGCCAGGCACACAACACCCCGATCCCCCCGCCCCGATCGCCCCCCGATCACCCCCCCCCCCCTGTCACAAACTGACACCAAGCAGTTTTTTTTTTTTTTTCTGATTACTGCATAGTGTCAGTTTGTGACAGTTACAGTGTTGGGACAGTTAGTATTACCCCCCTTTAGGTCTAGGGTACCCCCCTAACCCCCCCTAATAAAGTTTTAACCCCTTGATCACCCCCTGTCACCAGTGTCACTAAGTGATCATTTTTCTGATCGCTGTATTAGTGTCGCTGGTGACGCTAGTTAGGGACGTAAATATTTAGGTTCGCTGTCAGCGTTTTATAGCGCCAGGGACCCCCATATACTACCGAATAAATGTTTTAACCCCTTGATGGCCCCCTAGTTAACCCTTTCACCACTGATCACCGTATAACCGTTACGGGTGACGCTGGTTAGTTCGTTTATTTTTTATAGTGTCAGGGCACCAGCCGTTTATTACCGAATAAAGGTTTAGCCCCCTGATCGCCCAGCGGTGATATGCGTCGCCCCAGGCAGCGTCAGATTAGCGCCAGTACCGCTAACACCCACGCACGCAGCATGCGCCTCCCTTAGTGGTATAGTATCTGTATGGATCAATATCTGATCCGATCAGATCTATACTAGCGTCCCCAGCAGTTTAGGGTTCCCAAAAACGCAGTGTTAGCGGAATCAGCCCAGATACCTGCTAGCACCTGCGTTTTGCCCCTCCGCCCGGCCCAGCCCAGCCCACCCAAGTGCAGTATCGATCGATCACTGACACTTACAAAACACTAAACGCATAACTGCAGCGTTCGCAGAGTCAGGCCTGATCCCTGTGATCGCTAACAGTTTTTTTTGGTAGCGTTTTGGTGAACTGGCAAGTGCCAGCGGCCTAGTACACCCCGGTCGTAGTCAAACCAGCACTGCAGTAACACTTGGTGACGTGGCGAGTCCCATAAGTGCAGTTCAAGCTGGTGAGGTGGCAAGCACAAGTAGTGTCCCGCTGCCACCAAAAAGACAAACACAGGCCCGTCGTGCCCATAATGCCCTTCCTGCTGCATTCGCCAATCCTAATTGGGAACCCACCGCTTTTGCAGCGCCCGTACTTCCCCCCATTCACATCCCCAACCAAATGCAGTCGGCTGCATGAGAGGCATTTTTATGTCCTCCCGAGTACCCCTACCCAGCGAACCCCCCAAAAAAAGATGTCGTGTCTGCAGCAAGCGCGGATATAGGCATGACACCCACTATTATTGTCCCTCCTGTCCTGACAATCCTGGTCTTTGCATTGGTGAATGTTTTGAACGCTACTATGCACTAGTTGAGTATTAGCGTAGGGTACAGCATTGCACAGACTAGGCACACTTTCACAGGGTCTCCCAAGATGCCATCGCATTTTGAGAGACCCGAACCTGGAACCGGTTACCGTTATAAAAGTTAGTTACAAAAAAAAAAGTGTAAAAAAAAAAAATATATATATATATAAAGTAAAAAAAAATAGTTGTTGTTTTATTGTTCTCTCTCTCTCTCTCTATTCTCTCTATTGTTCTGCTCTTATTTACTGTATTCTATTCTGCAATGTTTTATTGTTATTATGTTTTATCATGTTTGCTTTTCAGGTATGCAATTTTTTATACTTTACCGTTTACTGTGCTTTATTGTTAACCATTTTTTTGTCTTCAGGTACGCCATTCACAACTTTGAGTGGTTATACCAGAATGATGCCTGCAGGTTTAGGTATCATCTTGGTATCATTCTTTTCAGCCAGCGGTCGGCTTTCATGTAAAAGCAATCCTAGCGGCTAATTAGCCTCTAGACTGCTTTTGCAAGCCGTGGGAGGGAATGCCCCCCCCCCCCCCCACCGTCTTCCGTGTTTTTCTCTGGCTCTCCTGTCTCAACAGGGAACCTGAAAATGCAGCCGGTGATTCAGCCAGCTGACCATAGAGCTGATCAGAGACCAGAGTGGCTCCAAACATCTCTATGGCCTAAGAAACCGGAAGCTACGAGCATTTTATGACTTAAATTTCGCCGGATGTAAATAGCGCCATTGGGAAATTGGGGAAGCATTTTATCACACCGATCTTGGTGTGGTCAGATGCTTTGAGGGCAGAGGAGAGATCTAGGGTCTAATAGACCCCAATTTTTTCAAAAAAGAGTACCTGTCACTACCTATTGCTATCATAGGGGATATTTACATTCCCCGAGATAACAATAAAAATGATTAGAAAAAAAAAATGAAAGGAACAGTTTAAAAATAAGATAAAAAAGCAAAAAAATAATAAAGAAAAAAAAAAAAAAAAAAAAGCACCCCTGTCGCCCCCTGCTCTCGCGCAAGCGGCGGTCTGTCGTCAAACGTAAACAGCAATTGCACCATGCATGTGAGGTATCACCGCGAAGGTTAGATCGAGGGCAGTAATTTTTGCAGTAGACCTCCTCTGTAAATCTAAAGTGGTAACCTGTAAAGGCTTTTAAAGGCTTTTAAAAATGTATTTATTTTGTTGCCACTGCACGTTTGTGCGCAATTGTAAAGCATGTCATGTTTGGTATCCATGTACTCGGCCTAAGATCATCTTTTTTATTTCATCAAACATTTGGGCAATATAGTGTGTTTTAGTGCATTAAAATTTAAAAAAGTGTGTTTATTCCCCAAAAAATGCGTTTGAAAAATCGCTGCGCAAATACTGTGTGAAAAAAAAATGAAACACCCACCATTTTAATCTGTAGGGCATTTGCTTTAAAAAAATATATAATGTTTGGGGGTTCAAAGTAATTTTCTTGCAAAAAAAAAAAACTTTTTCATGTAAACAATAAGTGTCAGAAAGGGCTTTGTCTTCAAGTGGTTAGAAGAGTGGGTGATGTGTGACAAGCTTCTAAATGTTGTGCATAAAATGCCAGGACAGTTCAAAACCCCCCCAAAATGACCCCATTTTGGAAAGTAGACACCCAAAGCTATTTGCTGAGAGGCATGTCGAGTCCATGGAATATTTTATATTGCGACACAAGTTGCGGGAAAGAGACAATTTTTTTTTTTTTTTTTGCACAAAGTTGTCACTAAATGATATATTGCTCAAACATGCCATGGGAATATGTGAAATTACACCCCAAAATACATTCTGCTGCTTCTCCTGAGTACGGGGATACCACACGTGTGAGACTTTTTGGGAGCCTAGCCGCGTACGGAACCCCGAAAACCAAGCACCGCCTTCAGGCTTTCTAAGGGCGTGAATTTTAGATTTCTTTCTTCACTGCCTATCACAGTTTCGGAGGCCATGGAATGCCCAGGTGGCACAAAACCCCCCCAAATGACCCCATTTTGGAAAGTAGACACCCAAAGCTATTTGCTGAGAGGTATAGTGAGTATTTTGCAGACCTCACTTTTTGTCACAAAGTTTTGAAAATTGAAAAAAGAAAAAAGTTTTTTCTTGCCTTTCTTCATTTTCAAAAACAAATGAGAGCTGCAAAATACTCACCATGCCTCTCAGAAAATAGCTTGGGGTGTCTACTTTCCAAAATGGGGTCATTTGGGGTGGTTTTGTGCCACCTGGGCATTCCATGGCCTCCGAAACTATGATAGGCAGTGAAGAAAGAAATCTAAAATTTTCACCCTTAGAAATCTGAAGGCGGTGATTGGTTTTCGGGGTCCCGTGCACGGCTAGGCTCCCAAAAAGTCCCACACGTGGTATCCTCGTACTCAGGAGAAGTAGCTAAATGTATTTTGGGGTGCAATTCCACATATGCCCATGGCCTGTGTGAGCAATATATCATTTAGTGACAACTTTGTGCAAAAAAAAAAAAGTGTCACTTTCCCGCAACTTGTGTCAAAATATAAAATATTCCATGGACTCAATATGCCTCTCAGCAAATAGCTTGGGGTGTCTACTTTCCAAAATGGGGTCATTTGGGGGGGTTGGGGACATGTGGCCGAATACATTTTGGCCTAAATGTATGACTAAAATTGAGTTTATTGGATTTTTTTTATAACAAAACGTAGAAAATATCATTTTTTTTCAAAATTTTCGGTCTTTTTCCGTTTATAGCACAAAAAATAAAAACCGCAGAGGTGATCAAATACCATCAAAAGAAAGCTCTATTTGTGGGAAGAAAAGGACGCAAATTTCGTTTGGGTACAGCATTGCATGACCGCGCAATTAGCAGTTAAAGCGACGCAGTGCCAAATTGGAAAAAGACCTCTGGTCCTTAGGCAGCATAATGGTCCGGGACTCAAGTGGTTAAATATGTATGTTTTCTGAAAAAAAAAATATCTTTTGCTTCAAGATTTTGGCCTCACAAATGCTTTTTTAATTTTGGAGGTGACCTTGACTTTTGTTGCAGTCTTTCTTATTTTTTAATCAATGTTTATTCGAGTAAGGCACAGCGGCGGTAATGATTCATCCTGCTTTTAATGTGTACACGCCTTGAATTGGGGAAACTAATCAATTTCAAACCTGTTCGCTCATTTTAATGAAGATTGTTAATTAAGCACTGCAGACTGCTAACAACACTAAAAGTATGATTGAGAAAGTAATTTGGAACAAAAATAAGGAAATTTGCATCAAGACTGTTTAAATGGCAAAACGCTGATATTATTTTTTTATTGAAAGATGTTTTCAGAATACAAATAACGATTAAGATCTTTGTTACCTATATAACTGGTAATTTTATGCTAAATGCAACTTTCGTGTCTTTCACAAAAGGGTCCCCTTCGCTCCTGTGCCACTAAAGATCCCACATGGGGTGACACACTAGTGAAGTGGACCGTTTACATTCTTTCAGTTTTTTCCGTTCTTTTCGTACGATATAAAAAGACACGATTAATACTTGAATATATCAGATCCCTGTTTGTGGATAGAAGTTCATACCTTTGATTGTTATACAGACGTCGTTGCACGACGTACAATGTTTAATTGTACAATGTATTTCATGTGAAATCTAATAAAAATATGGAATTAAAAAAGAATACAAATAACAAATGCAGAAATACGCAATTAGATTAAATCTGACTAAAGGTCACCATTAACACTAGAGGGCAGAGCCGGTGGAACGTTAGTCTCCTTAGACTTCCATAGGGTGGAGGAAGGAGCAGGGATGTATTGCTGCAGAACTGATCGATTCAGCTCTTGGGCTTAGTGCTAGATTCTGGCTGTCGCTGACAGAAAGTTCCAGCACTACAAACTGTCAAAATAGCTGTTACTCAGTGCAGCATGCTCCAGCCTTGATTACAAGTTTGGAGCACAGCAGGCTGCATTAGGAATGCTAGGGGTGGTAGTGGGGAGCATGTGGCCCAGGGCCACTTGTTGGGCACCAGGGATCTTGGGTCAAAGAAAAAAGGGAATATTTTTGGGACTTTAAATGAGACGCAACGGGGAATATTGACTAGGTATCTTGGGTCAGACTTTTTTTTGTGGTTGCAGAAAACATATTTAATCTCGTATACATGAAGTACTCCAAGTCTTCTTAAAGCGGTTGTATAGTCAATTTTTTTACTTTTACCTACAGGTAAGCCTATAAGGCTTACCTGTAGGTAAAAAAAATATCTCCTAAACCTGTACGGTTTAGGAGATATTCCCCTTGCTATAAGCCGCTGACTGCAGCGGCGCATGCGCACAGGGGATTCTCGGCTGAAGGCCCGGAAGATGTCGGACCTTGCCGGGAAAGAAATCTCCCGCGGGAGTGATGACATCGCGGCTCCAGCCACTCGCAGCACTGGAGCCGCGATACCCGGAAGACACGCCGAGGCAACATGTCTGCTACCTCGGCGTGGACCAGGTAAGATACCGACGCCTCGTTCTAAGGTAAGTATTTCATAATGAACTAGTATGCGGTGCATACTAGCTCATTATGCCTTTTGCCTTACAGGGGTATAAAAAAAAAAAAAAAAAGTGTCAGCGGGTATACAACCGCTTTAACACTATATCCCTTTTGGAAGTGCGGCTGGACTATTCTTTTGATAAAGCTTTTAAAGCTGCTTTTACTGGCATTTTGAGCTTTTATTTTAGCTTAACCGGTTCAATACAGGGCAATTTCACCCCCTTCCTTCCCGGCCAATTTTTAGTTTTCAGCGCTGTCGCACTTTAAACGTCAATTGCGCGGTCGTGCGACGTTGTACCCAAAAAAAATTGACGTCCTTTTTTCACCACAAATGGAGTTTTCATTTGGTGGTATTTGATCGCCTCTGCGGTTTTTATTTTTTGCGCTATAAACAAAAGAAGAGCGACAATTTTGAAAAAAACACAATATTTTTTACTTTTTGCTATAATAAATATCCCAATTTTTTTTAAAAAAAACAAATTTTTTCCTCAGTTTCGGCCGATACGTATTCTTCTACATATTTTTGGTAAAAAAAAATCGCAATAAGCGTATATTGATTGGTTTGCGCAAAAGTTATAGCGTCTACAAAATAGGGGATAGATTTATGGCATTTTTTTAAAAAAAAAATGTATTTATTTTTTTTAGCGGCGATCGCAATTTTTTTTCGTGACTGCGACATTATGGCGGACACATCGGACACTTTTGACACATTTTTGGGACCATTCACATTTATACAGCGATCAATGCTATAAAATTGCATTGATTACTGTGTAAATGTGACAGGCAGTGAAGGGGTTAACCACTAGGGGGCGGGGAGGGGGTTAATATGTTTCCTAGGGAGTGATTACTAACTGAAGGGGGAGGGGACGCTCAAGGGGAGGAGACCGATCAGTGTTCCTCCGTTCTGGGAACACAGATCGCTCTCCTCAGAGCTGACAGGCTGTGGATCTGTGTGTTTACACACAGATCCACATGCCGGCCCGGTTAACGGGCGATCGCGGGTGCCCGGCGGATATCGCGGCCGCCGGGCACACGCACCGGGTCCCGAGCAACGCGGCGCGCGCGCGCCCCCTAGGCGGCCGGGAATCCCAGGACGTCATATGACGCCCACCCAGGATGGGAGATCCCATCTGTGGACGTCATATGACTATGGGCCGGTACTGAAGTGGTTAAAGAAGCTTGTGTTTTTTGTGCTCTTGTGCACATTTTTATTTAGCTCTTTTGAGCTTTTTTGAGCATAACCGTTTTTTTTTTCCACAAACCCTCCTAGATAGTATTTTCTTAACCACTGTATAAACAAAACAACAAGCTGGAACAAATGTTTTTTTTTTTTTTTTCAAGCTTCTTTGAGCTTTTTTTTTTTTTTATAGCTCTTTTGGGGTCTTTTAACTACTTGCCGACCAGCCGCCGTCATTATACTGCGACAGGTCGGCACGATCCCGTGAACCGTCGTAGCTGTACGTCGGCTCCTTTTAAGCGGGATAGCAGGCGTCATCGCAGGCACGAGAGGCAGAACAGGGACGTGTGTGTGTGTGTGTGTGTGTGTGTGTGTGTAAACACGCAAATCCCTGTTCTGCGAGGAGATGCAGATCATGAGTTCCTAATAGCTAGGAACCACAATCTGTCATCTCCTATAGTAAGTCCCCTCCCCCTACAGTTAGAACACACACTAGGGAACACAGTTAACCCCTTGATCGGCCCCTAGTGTTAACCCATTCCCTGCCAGTGACATTTATACAGTAATCTGCATTTATAGCACTGATCGCTGTATAATTGTCAATCATCCCAAAAATGTGTCAAAAGTGTCCGATGTGTCCGCCATAATGTTGCAGTCTCGCTAAAAATCACAGATCACCACCATTACTAGTAAAAAAAAAAAAAATAATACAAATACCATAAATCTATCCCCTCTTTTGGAGATGCTATAACTTTTGCACAAAACAATCAATATACGCCTATTGTGATTTTATTACCAAAAATATGTAGAAAAATACATATTGGCCTAAACTGAGGAAAAATTTTTGCTTTTTTTTTTTTTAAAAATTGAGATTTATTATAGAAAAAAGTACAAAATATTGATTTTTTTTTCCCCAAAATTGTCGCTTTTTTTTTTTTGTTTTGTTTATAGCGCAAAAAATAAACGCAGAGATGATCTGATACCACCAAAAGAAAGCTCCATTTGTGGGAAAAAGAGGACATGAATTTTTGTCTGGGTACAGCATTGCACGGCCGCGCAATAGTTAAAGCGACGCAATGCGGTATCGCAAAAAATTTCCTGGTCATTCAGCAGGGGCTGAAGTGGTTAAGCTCTTTGGGGCACTAGCTCCTCCCAAAAAACTTGAGTTTGGTGGGGGTTTCTTCTGCCTGTAGGATAGGGTTGCCACCTCATCCCTTTAAAACAGAACACATATTCATTAAACAGGCTGTGAGGCTAATTTAATGCAGATAAGGCACCAAGTGGGTTTAATTACTACTTTAATCGGCCACAGAACCTGTATAATTTAATACGTGTTTGGGTTTAAAGGGATGAGGTGGCAACCCTACTGTAGAAGCATAGCCCTGAAAAAGCCAAAGTGTGTATGGACTATGGACACATTGGCTAACATGCAGAGGAGTTTCTAGGCAGAAAAAAATGAGACCTAAAAAGCCTGTAGAAGCTGCTTGTTTGAGCTGCAGTGTGCATGAGCCGTAACACCTTCTTGCATCTCTTTTTCTAAGCCTAGACTATGCACACTAAATTTTTACATTTTCTGACCAAGCAATAAAAGGAATTCAAAATAAGACCACATTAACCTCTGTAGCTGTAGGCGCTGTGAAAACATTAATCTTCACATTTTTCCTATTACTTTCTCTTGCTGCAGAATCTTGGCAGCCTGACAGCCTTCTAATATAAACACATACACTGTTTCCCTGAAAATAAGACCTAGCATTATTTTCGGGGATGGCTGCAATATAAGCCCTACCCCGAAATTAAGCCCTTGTTAAAGTCGTTGTAAAAACATGTAATCCACGCTGTAAAATGATTATATAATGTGCCGTGTGTCTTTTTTTTTTATTGTTAAAAATACCTTATTTACAGCGCCGCTGGGTACTCACGTGACCTGCCGGTGATCTTCTCCTCTCCTCCCGGTTGACGTCAGCGGCCCTTCCCTCTGCAGTGCTCAAGGGCGGATAAGAAGAGCTCCAGCGGGTCATGTGCGCACCCAGCGCTGTAAATGAGGTATTTTCTACAATAAATTTACAAAAGGAGACACACTGCACATTCTATGATTTTTTTTTTTTTTTTTTTTTTTTTTTTTTTTTTTTTTACAAACCAGATTACATAATTTTACAATTACTTTAACCAAGGTTTATTTTAGGGATTATAGAATGTCATAATGCTCACTCCTGAGCTGCCAGGGGGGATAGAAGACACAGGAACTTTTTAAAAAACATTTATTGATTTATTCCAGCTTTTTTAGAACATAGAGAGGGGTAAATGACACAGCACAAGCACTGTGCTGTCTATGCTTTAAAAGATCAGGATATTTTTTTTTTTCTTTTTACGGTTACAACCACTTTAAGATGGTCATGATGACATGACTGTGTTTGAAAAAATGTTGATTATTGTACATACTGTAAATAAATAAGACATTTCCTAAAAATAAGCCCTAGTGTGTTTTTTTTGTAGCCAAAATTAATATAAGACCCGATCTTATTTTTGGGGAAATACTGTAGGAAGTGTTTCTAAGCTGTTATAAATGAACAGAAACCTGTCTTTGGAGTCTTTGTTGTGATTAGTGAGGATCTTGGTGAATCCATTACTTCACTCTACATGCAGTTAAAGAGGTCAGGGATAGTGCATTTTAAAGAACTTTCACTGCTTGTTAAAGTAAAATTCCAGTCAAAAATTAATAGCTTGCACTTCCCCTAAGCCCAGGTTGTTCTGGACATCTCCCATTCCCTTCCTAGCCTGCGACTGGACAGTGGCTGATACCAAATCAAATGCAGTTACTTATACTGCTTTTATACATTTAAAAAATACAAATATTGTCTGTTCGAAGCTCTGTAGCCACTCCTGCACAGCTGTCAAATTTTGACTTGTGGCTGTGTCCATGCAGCCGCTGCATCTGCATCCACCTCTACTTAGAGTGGATGCAGATGCCAAAACAAAGAGATCCTGAACAGGACAGATGCCCATCTGAACAAAGCCTAAGATGGGTGGGGAAGGAGGACATATCAGGGTTCAGGTATATGGGTAGCAAGTAGAAGCAGTGGGATCAGGTTAACAGGTGCAAGTTGTGGGAACAAGATGTCAGAGTGGCAGGTAAAAGGCAAACTGGGTCAGCATAACCGGTACAAAGCATGGGTACAGGAGTAGGATCACGGGGTACAATTTGGCAGGAACAGGCAGTTAAAAGCATACAGACACCCTCTGGTAGACACCAGGGCTACACCCTTCAGATCCGGCAACCTCAATACTGCTAGCAGATGATCCAGTTCCTAACAAGTTCCGATTTACCAACCTGCTGCTTGGTCACTGGATTGAATGACATGGCTGTTGAAGCCCATGTTCTAAGGGACTAGGGCATCTCTGTGATTCCTACTCTGCTCATGGCTAGGAATTCAATTTCCTGTAAAATCTACCATTGGATGTGGAAGGTGTCTTTTGCTTGGTATGAGTCTAAGGCCTTTTATTCCTGGAGTTTCTACGTGGGATGAATGCTCACTTTCTTCAGTTGGGTCTCGACCAACATTTGGCTTTTAGTACTATCATGGGCCTGATCTCTGCATTTTTAATCTTGTTCAAGAGACCATTGGCTTCTCACTCTTTGATTAAAACATTTGTGCAGGGGGGTTTTCCATGAGGTCCACCCAGTCTGACCCCTTTGACTCTGTGGGATATGAATCGCTTTAGATGTATGCCCCTATTTGAACTCATTAGAGACATTCCTCTCTACTCTGACCCACAAGGTTTTCTTGTGTTGCCTTTACTTTGCTAGGTGAGTGTTTGAACTGGCAGCTATATTTTACAATTAACTTTATCTTGCAAGTCTCTTTCAGCCACTGCTTCATTCAGGGCTGATTCCTGTTTTGTCACCCCCAATGTGCCCAGAAAGAACACCCCATCTTTTCGTTCCATCATCTTTAAGCGGCTCAGATTTGCAAGGCTGCCAGTTGGTCTTAGGTTCACATGTTATCTGTTGTTTTCTTGAGCTTGTTAGTTGTTTTGGTGTTGCCCACCCTGCTATTTGGTGTCCCGAAGGTTTAAGGATTGTTGTGTCCCCAGAGGACTGTGTTCTTTAATGGAGTCCATTAAGAAGCACAGACCTCACCCCTCTTTGTTTATTATCATGCCCTTGGTACTGCTTTGCTACATAACGTAGTCATGCTGGTAGTAGGAGGGGTTATACCCTGAGCTGGCCAGTTCCTTTGTATACCAATCTTTAATCCCCCTGTAGGCAGCAGTTTAACCTGAAGGATTAAGGGTTCCTATGTCCCACAATGGATTGTTTTGTTGAGGAAATTCTTCATATTTAGGACACAGGTGCACTTTTAAAAACCATGTGATGGAGATCTCCAGTGCTTCCTTATTAAATGGCTGGTGTAAGTTAATAGATCAAGCTCTTCTATGTTATAAGCTCACATACACCAATCAACAATCAACAATAACTTTTATGACCACCTACCATAACCTGTCAAGGCATGGACTCCACTAGACCTCTGAAGGTATGCTGTGGTATTGGCATCAAGCCACCAGTAGCAGATCCTTTGAGTTCTATAAGTTGTGAGGTGGGGCCTCCATGAATCAGACTTGTTTTTCCAGAATTTGCCACAGATGCTCAATTTGATCTAAGATCTGGAAATTTTTCAAAATTGTTTTGAACCTTTTCATTGCTCCCTGATCCAGTTCTGATGCTCATGTGCTCATCGTAGGCACTTTTGGCTGTGGACACGGTTCAGCGTGGACATCCTGACTGGTCTGCGGCTATGCAGCTCCATACACAAATTCAGATGCACTGTGTGTTCTGACACCTTTCTATCGTAAGCAGCATTAACTTTTTTGGCAGCTACTGTTTGAGCTACAGTAGATTTTCTATTTGATTGGACTCCACTTTCTACTACTAAGAAAATTAAGGAGGGAGAAAAAGGTAAAATAAGGAGACAACGTACAGTACACTAAATAGCCAAAAGAGTATATAGACTCTCCTCAAGAATATTTAGTTAGGCTAAGTAAGCTAGGTCCATAAAGGTAACATTTGATGTGTTTGGTTTGGAGGAATTAAAGTGGACAGCACAGAGCCCTGACGTCATCCCTATTGAATCCCTTCGTGCCCATTCACACCACAAAAACATCCTCCAGATCTGATCCGGATGCGTTTCTGCATGCACATTTTTAACTTGTTTTTGATGCAATTCCAGATGCTTTTTGTCACTGTACTGGGGTCTGGTGTGGTTGTTATGCATTTTTTATGCTTTTTACTGCGTTCCAGTACAGTTCTGTGCAGGAAAAAAGCAAATGTACTTTTATTTTTATGAAACGGAAATGCAGTGAAATGCATTGCACTGGTGGGATCTATGCTATTGGAACTCATATAACCTACTTTCCATGCCATGTGTCTACATTTTTGATGCAGAAGAAAAAAGCACTGCATTGCATGTGGTGTGAACGGGCCCTCAGGGTGAATTTGAACACAGGTTTTCTTGTGCAACATCAGTACCCTACCTTAAAAAATGCTCTTTTGGCTAAATGGGTTAAAAAGTTTGCGGAGAGCATTGCAAGCAGAGTGGAGCCTGTTAGAACTAAGAAAGGAGTCAACTCTATATTAATACCAATGCTTTCTATTTGGGTTGTCCAACAAGCTAACATAAGTGTGATAGTCAGGTAGAGAAAGGAAATTCTAAAAGTCGCACATCACAGTAAAACCCTGTGAGGAGGTTTATGACAGTCTCTACACCTCCACAGCAAAACCCCGTGAGATGTGCAACTTTTAGAACTTGCTTTACCTACTGGATGTTTTGAGTTGGGATGAGCTTTTGTGTATTATATGTGTGCTATGTAAGTTTTTTGCAGAACAATTTGTATTTAACATTTCATTTCAGTCAAAGCTCTTTAATTTGTTTTTGTTTTTTTTATAATTTTGTTAAGGAAAAAGCAAAAGGTGTGCTTTAAACTCCTCCCTGACAGCGAATACCCTTCCTGCACACCCTTGTCGCTCCACTGGGCACTGGTAGCCGAAGGAAATGGCTGGTACTTTGGAGTATGAAGGGTCCTGTGTAGAGGTCGACCGATATGGGTTTTTCTCTGGCCGATGCCGATATTTACAAATCGCGGTGGCCGATGGCCGATATGTGATGCCGATTTTTTTGGGCCGATATATTAGGCCGATTTTATTTTTTTATTTTTTTTTTTACCTTCATCGCATAAAATCTAACAGACCCCTTTCACACTGGGGCGTTGTTCAGGCGCTTTTGAGCTAAAAATAGCACCTGTAAAGTGCCTGTCAAACGGCTCCCCTGCAGTGTCAGTGTGATATCCTGAGTGCTTTCACACTGAGGCGATGCGCTGGCAGGATGTTAAAAAAAAGTCCTGCAAGCAGCATCTTTGGAGCGGTGTATACCGCCACTCCTGCCCATTGAAATGAATGTGCACCGCTGCCGAAGCGCCTGCAAAGCGTTTCGGCAGCGGCGCTTCAGGGGCTCATTTAACCCCTTCCTTGGCCGCTAGCTGGGTTATAAGCGCCCCGCTAGCAGCCGAATATCGCTGCTAAAATGATGGTAAAGAGCCGCTAAAACTAGCAGCATTTTACCGTCAACGCATGCCCGCTCCAGTGTGAAAGCAACCTTCAGTGATATGGAAAATTTTTTACATTTAAACATTTATTAAACAAAACAAACCTCCAATCAGTTCACTTGTATGTAGAATTTAGATAAAAAAATATAAAAAAACACCTCTCTTAAATATTAAATACACAAAAACAGGTAATCAAAACTTCTGGATGAAAAAAAATGGGCTAACTTTACTGCTTTAGTTTTTTTTTTTTTAATTTATTAGTGTATTTAAAAAAAAAAAAATTGCATTTGAAAGACCGCTGCGCAAATATCGTGTGACATAAAATATTGCAACAACCGCTATTTTATTCCCTAGGGTCTCTGCTAAAAAAAATATATATAATGTTTGGGGGTTCTAAGTGATTTTCTAGCAGAAAATACAGGATTTTTACTTGTAAGCAACAAATGTCAGAAAAGATTTAGTCTTTAAATGGTTAAACTGAGAGCTTCTACACATGGAGCTCAGTTCATTCATAATTGTAAACATTGTATCCTTCAGGTTCTTTTTATCAGATTTGGCAGACTGCCCAGAGGAGGGGGAAGTCGCTTCACAAAGGCAACTTGCACTGACTTCTATTACAGAAGTCTTTTGCAAGTCGCGCTGAAGCTATATCGGCTTTTTTTATCAGCACAATCGGCCGATGCCGATTAAGTAAAAAACACCAAATATCGGCCGATATATCGGCCGGCCGATATATCGGTCGACCTCTAGTCCTGTGTCTTATTCCAGATGACAGTGCTGGGTCAATCGTCGCTTTTGCTTGGGTAGTCCATAACTCGAAAGCTTTCAGAGGGCTTTTCCTTGTTCCTGGTGACTGAATGGAGTAGTGGGGGAGCAAAAGGAAAGTATAAACTGCTGGGGAGAGGGCTACATTACAGTAAATGGATAAAGGTCCGGCGCTACTGACAAAAATCGTTCTCGACACCACAGAATGTTAAATAATGAAATGCACTTCTTATTTCTTCCACCTTAAACTCAACCACGTGTGCTTATAAAATGTGCACTCACCGCAAGTATTGACCCCCAATTAAGGAAGGCCAAAAATGCAACAATTCTCACTTTCTCCATACTCAGCCTCAAACCAAGAATGCCAAATATAATTAAATCATTATGCAGTATTTATTGATTAAAACCTTTGCCATTAAACATAAGTTCAGCTCACTCACTTGTAATGGTGCCCTTAGACCGGCACCAGTGCAAAAAGCTTTGTTTTGGAAGTCCACTCAGCTTGCATTGGCCTGCATGCGTTCCAATCACTGGAAGTAAGGACCAGATGTGACGTCACATGTTACCTTGAATGACGGCAACATGCATTTCAGCGTGGTTCACCAAGATGACGTCTTCAGGAAGTAATATAAGGTCCTGTAAAAAGCCACCATTTTACTGAACCTTATATAAGGCCAATTGTCATCTGATTGGTGGACTTTGGCAACATGGCCGCTACTTCAGCTGTGTGCTCTGTTGCGGTTTCCATTAGCTCTAATATTACAATTATCATTCATATTTATACATAATGCATTCTTTACACAATTACATAAACCAATATTAAAATACCCATTTTTTTTATCACTCCAATGTTTTAAAACCTCTTAGTTTTATTCCCTACTCAGACAGCTCCACTCGCCATACAATATATTGCTATCGCGCCATCTAGTGGATGGATGTTTAATTTGCCTACAATTATCTCTAAATACCCATTGCAAATATGATTTATATTATAAATAAACATATAAAAAATAATTTTAAAAAATTCAAAAAAGTGCGTGTGTGTGTGTGTGTGTATGTATGTATGTATGTGTATGTATGTATGTATATATATATATATATATATATATATATATATATATATATATATATATATATATATTTATATATATATATATATTTTATATATATATATATATATATATATATATATATATATATATATATTTTATATAAATATATAAAATGTGTGTGTGTGTGTGTGTGTGTGTATATATATATATATATGTGCTGAAATGAATCGATGCATCGCGATTCGGGTGTCCTCGATGCATATGGCCAGAAAATTGATTGCTGGGTGATGTCATCCCGACTTGCCCCGCCCCTCCCGCAAGAGCGCTCCAAGCGTATTGGTAAAATTACTGTGTTTTAATAAAGCCAGAGTTACAATGAATGAAGTGCCTCGCTGTATGTGCTTTTTCAAAAAATATGGAACTTCATACCGAATTTCACAGTACAATACATCCCACTCATGTGACTGCCCTGCCCGGCCCGCCTCTCTCCTCTCACGTCTCTCCTAACGTCAGCAGGGAATTCTCAGCCCCGCCCGCTGACTGTAGCTAATAACTATCAGATCAGAAGAGATGTGGGTGGGGCTGAGAATTCCCCGCTGTGTTTGATGGGCCCAGTGGCTGCATTTGATGGGCACAAGGGGCTGCATTTGATGGGCACAAGTGGCTGCATATGATGGTCATAAGTGGCTGCATTTGATGGGCACAGTGAGGCTGCAAATTAATGGGGGAGCTTCAGTATTTTTCAGTTTGTTTGTGCCCCCAAAAAATTTTGAGCACCAGCTGCCACTGGTCAGCAGAGAGACAGTACAGGGAACAGGGCTGTTTGTCAGCTGTGGATTGTAATCCCTCCTGACCTCCCAGCAGCAGTGTGTGTGAATGTCTGTTCCCTGTAGTGCACCGGATTAGTGCACTTTTTAAGGGAGTGAGGTTATTTTTAATTCAAAGCAGAGTTCCAGTCATTTTTTGTTTATTAAAAGTCAGCAGCTACAAAAAAAAAAGTGCATTTCTGACTTTTAATAAAGACACTCTCCTGTCCCACAATCCAGCGATGTGGCCATCCAAACCCTCCCTTCTCTCCCCCGCCTGTCCACGGTGCTGGCAATACTACTGTGGGCATCCGGCTGTGACCGCTTGCAACTTCACAGCCGTGTGCGCATGTCTCACTGCGCTGTCCTGCATAGCCGGGCAATCTTTTGGGACCTGTGACTTGTCCCAGAAGATTGCAGGGAGGAAGGGCCGCCTAGACGGCCCAAGCGTAAGTGGGAGCTTGGCGGTAATCGTGATGAATCGTTGACCAGATAATCGTAATCAAATTGAATCGTGAGACCAGTGAAGATGCGCACCTTTAATATATTATATAACGGGGGGAGCCGTTGAAATTTCCGACTCCCCCCGCTGCCACTCTCGCTGGCAATTGCAGAGTTAAATTATTATATTTTTTCTAAATTATCCCCCCCCCCCCGCTGGCACCCTCTTCAGTGCTCCTCCCCTTGCTCACTGGTCCCCGGCGGCCCCTCCATGCAGCTCTGAATGCCGATATTCTCGGCGGCTGCTGCCCGGGAGATGGGGAGTACAGTGTGTCAGGATGGAGAGCGGGGGGTTTGTAAAGGTGTATTTACCAGCCCCCTTCCTTTCCCAGCTGAACATAGTGAGCGTTCAGTACTGATCGCTCATATGTTTAGCTGTCACTGTTTATGAATGAATGAGAGCCGCTAATCAGTGGCTTCCATCCATTCATAAATATTTCTACAGCCTACAGAGAAAGGGTTTAGACCCCTGATGTCTCTCCAAAGACCCCCCCCCCCCCTTTAAAAAAAAAAAAAAAAAGTGTAAAAAAAAAAAAATAATAGCAAGAGCAAGGCCCCTTTCACACAGACACCTCTATGGGACGGAATCCGCTTGTTCAGCGGGAATCAGTCTGCTAATCCCCTGTGGATGTCAGGTCCGTCTTCGCTCCACTGTGCAGAGAAGAGACGGACACAGTCCCACCACCCTCTATGTGGAGATCGGGTGAAAACAGACTGTCTGTCTATTTTCATCCGATCCGTCAGACAGATGAAAAATAGGATCTCCATCTATCTGTTTTCTGAAGGCTGGATCGGATAGCAGTGGATGTCACCTCTGAAATCCGCCGCTCCATAGGGGAGACTGGAGGGTCTGATCAAGTCCACCTAAAAAAACTGACAGGTGGACCTGATCGGACAGCCAGTGTGAAAGGGCCCTAAGGGTAAATCTAGACATGCATCTAAATCGCCCTTGCCTCTAAAGCCCAAGGCTACCCTCCAGGGGCTACTGACAGATGGTGAGGGAGCGATGCATCCTCACCACCTGCTTCAATCCCATTTATGCCAACAAATGCACCGCACCTGCATGCCACCCCTCCCCAACTGTAAGTCTCAACAAAGCGTAAGGCCTTGTCCCTCTGTGATTGGCCCTTTTCCGAAGTACTTTGTGATCACAGGGCGCGTTGCAAGGGGTGCACGGTCAGCGTGAGCACGGCATAGCTCCCAACTGTCTCTGATTTCGAGGGACTTCCCTGATTTGGAGCAAAGTCCCTCTGTCCCTCTTTCCTCATTTGCCCCTATTTTGATATGATCTATAGAGATGTATATAAAATGCAATTTTTTTTATCTATCAAAGTGTTTTCCAGCGCCAAACCTTTCATCCAATTTCTAAATTGTTGCATTTGTAAATTCCAAAAGCCAATATAAAGGAAAAGTAGTGGTAAAAAAAAGCACTTGTGATTTTAACCAATCTCAGTTTTTTGTACAATTCTCCTTTAAGGGGGCGTGGCCAGGGGCATGTCCTATGACTGCATACTTTTGCTGATAGGTGTCCCTCATTCCCATCTCAAAAAGTTGGGAGCTATGAGCACAGGACGACGTCCAGGTAAACCCTTCTGGCAAATTAAGCCCACGCTGTAGCAGTCTTTCTGCTAGTGCACGGCCGGGAAGTGGTTCAAACTTATAAAATCCTATCCATCAAACCAGAGGCCTAACTAAAACCTTTGGGCCCCCGGTGCAAGAAACCACAAAAGGATCCCCTGACCCCCACCTGGGACCCTTCCCTACGAGCCCAGTGATGGAATGTCAGGGCCCAGTCGCAAATACAACCTTTGCGACCCTGGTAGTTCCACCATTGGTGTCAATAGTATTTTATTTATAAAATTACAGTATATTGTATATTATTAATGCCACCAGTCTACATGTAATCACCGATGCATACAGTGCCTTGCAAAAGTATTTACCCCCTTGGCATTTTTCGTGTTTTGTTGCCTCACAACCTGGAATTAACATGGATTGTTTGAGGATTTGCATCATTTAATTTACAGAACATGCCCACAACTTTGAAGATGTTTTATTTATATTTTTATTGTGAAGCAAACAACAAATAGGACAAAATAACAGAAAAATCAAAGTGCATAACTATTCACCCCCCTAAAGTCAATACTTTGTAGAGCCACCTTTTGCGGCTATTACAGTCGTTTTGGATAAGTCTCTGAGCTTGCCACATCTTACCACTGGGATTTTTGCCCATTACTCCTTGCAAAACTGTTCCAGCTCCTTCAGGTTGGATGGTTTGCGCTTGTGAACAGCCAGCTTTAAGTCTGACCACAGATTTTCTATTGGATTGAGGTCTGGGCTTTGACTTGGCCATTCCAACACATTTAAATGTTTCCCCTTAAACCACTCAAGTTTTGCTTTAGCAGTGTGTTTGGGGTTATTGTCCTGCTGGAAGGTGAACCTCCGTCCTAGCCTCAAATCACACACACACACATTGGTACAGATTTTGCTCAAGATTATCCCTGTATTTAGCACCATCCATCTTTCCCTTAACTCTGACCAGTTTCCCAGTCCCGACTGCTGAAAAACATCCCCACAGCATGATGCTGCCACCATCATGTTTCACTGTGGGGATGGTGTTCTTTGGGTGATGCGATGTGTTGGGTTTGCGCCAGACATAGTGTTTTCTTTGATGGCCAAAAAGTTCAATTTTAGTCTCATCAGAACAGAGCACCTTCTTCCATACATTTTGAACACAAACTCTAAATGTGCCATTTTGTTTTTTGCTGAAAGTAATGGCTTTCTTCTGGCCACTCTGCCATAAAGTCCCACTAAAGCCCAAACTCTATGGAGCCTATTGTCATCCTATGTATAGATACTCCAGTCTCTGCTGTGGAACTCTGCATCTCCTCCAGGGTTACCTTAGGTCTATCTCTGTGCCGCCTCTCTGATTAATGCCCTCCTTGCCCAGTCCATGAGTTTTGGTGTGCGGCCGTCTCTTGGCAGGTTTGCTGTTGTGCCATGTTCTTTCCATTTGGGGATGATAGATTTGATGGTGCTCCTAGGGATCATCAAAGATTTGGATATTTTTTTTATAACCTAACCCTGACTTCTACTTCTCAACAACATTGTTCCTTGTTTGGAGAGTTCCTTGGTCTTCATGACAGTGTTTGGTTAGTGGTGCCTCTTCCTTAGGTGTTGCAGCCTCTGGGACCTTTCAGAAAGGTGTGTATATGTAATGACAGATCATGTGACACTTAGATTGCACACAGGTGGACATCATTTCACTAATTATGTGACTTTGAAAGGTAATTGGTTGCACCAGAGCTTTTTATGGGCTTCATAACAAAGGGGGCGAATACATACGCACATGCCAATTATCAGTTTTATGTATATATTTTACATCACCAACTTAGACTATTGTGTTCTGATCCATCACATATAATTCAGATTAAAAAAAAACATTGAACTAAATGCTGTAATGTAACAAAATAGGTAAAAATCCAAGTGGGGTGAATACTATTGCAAGGCACTGTATGTGTGAGCAAACTTGTTTCTCTCACAATATAGTGAAAGAGCTATAGGTAGATGGTATGATGTATATGATTTTATACATTTTAGTTGGATGAAACTTAAAAATTGAAAATTTATTTGAAAAAATGTTTTCTTGTGTATTGAAAAACATCCCAACACGTCAAAAATCCCCTATGAACTACCTATTTGCCTTTTTTAATACATTTTTCAGTTTCCCAGTACTCTAAATGGAGACTGCCATATGAGCTAATGTTTAACCCCTTAATGCTGCCTCCCAGTGGCCCTTTACGTGGGCTTTAATGCACAATGCACCGGAGGTGGTATGGCTTCTGTATTATGTGTGCGCTATGACTGACTCTCACATGATCCTGCTTTATTGGGTACGTTTTATAGCATTAAGTTGTCTGTCTTTTTTGTTTATAGTGCAAAAAATAAAAACTCCAGAGGTGATCAAATACCACCAAAAGACAGCTCGACTTCTGGGAAATAAAGGACATCATTTTTTGGGCACAGCAGCGCAATTGTCAGTTAAAGTAATGCAGTGCCATTTCGCAAAAAATGGCCTGGTCTTGAAGAGGGGTAAACCTTCCGGAGCTGAAGAGGTTAAACTGAATGGGTTGTTTACAAGGTGAGCATTTGCAATCACTTTAATTTTGGGTTGTAGAGGAGAACCAGAGAACTCAAGGAAAACCCACACAAACATAGGAATAACACATACTTCAGTTCTCTTCTTGAAAGGACTTGCTGCTGTATGAAAGGGGGTACTTATAGTCTTTTGGTCCCAATTCTCCCTACTGTAGTGTGTAACTGAGGTCCTGTTCTATGATCTATGATTCTATGAGCTATGATTTTCTATGTTCTAAGGAAATCTTTCTCCCATCTACTGAAAGGATAATGGTTGCTGGATGAAAAGGTGTTCTTTATAGGCAGCAAGAGAGGCAGAACCTGTTCTCTGAGGCTGCAAAACAACTAGGCCTTGTCATGAATTGTAAGGGTTCGTGAGGGTAAGTTATTGTAAGGGTTCATTTTTTTTTTAAATAACAAACATATCATACTTACCTCCACTGTGCAGCTCGTTTTGCACAGAGTGGCCCCGAACCTGCTCTTCTGTGGTCCCCCACTGGCTCTCGCGGTTCCTCCCCACATTAGATAACCCCCTGAGAGAAGCGCTCTCCCGGGGGATTACCTTGCAGACGCACTCCCAAGTCCAGCATTCGGCGTCCATAGAACTCGGTCCTGACACCCGCATCATTGGATTTGATTGACAGAAGTGGGAGCCAATGGCTGCGCTGCTATCAATCTATCCAATCAAGAGCCGAGAACCCCGGGCAGAGAGACAGCGCGTCCCCGTGGGTCAAGTTCCAGGGCTCAGGTAAGTAAAACGGGGGGGGCGGTCACTGCCAGGTGTTTCTTCAACTTAATGCATAAGATGCATTAAGGTGAAAAAACATGTAGGTTTACAACCCCTTTAAGGACCTGTTGATATTGCTTGTAAGATGTCTACTGCATTTTGGCCCCAATACGTATACTATAATGCAGGAGTGTCCAAACTTTTTTCAAAGAGGCCCAGATTGATGAAGTGAACATGCGTGAGGGCCACCATTTTGCCTGACATTCTTTAATCCATTAAAATTTGGTCTAAGTGTGTTCGTCCGAGCACTAATACATTGTGCCCAACAAGAATTCTCTTGCCTTTTGTGGCTGTGTGTGGTGAAGACATGAGCTTGGGCATGTTATTTGGATATACCGTATTTATCGGCGTATAACACGCACCTTCAGTTTAAGAGGGAAGTTTCAGGAAAAAATCCTAAATTTTTAAGAATTGTGCAGCAAAATAAAGGTCAGTGTCCATCAATACAGCCTAATCAGTGCCCATCTGCAGCCTCACAAGTGCCATGAATGCCTGCCCCACGATCGCCGCGAATGCAGCACCCACCGTTGCCGCGAATGCAGCACCCCCTGTTGCCGCGAATGCAGCACCCCCTGTTGCCGCGAATGCAGCACCCCCTGTTGCCGCGAATGCAGCACCCCCTGTTGCCGCGAATGCAGCACCCCCTGTTGCCACGAATGCAGACTCGCCATTGCCGTCAGTGCAGCCTGATTCATGCCCATCTGCAGCTTTGGAGGAGACAGGGAGGGGGCAGGACGAGCACCAACAGACATACAGGAGAAACTCCTGTTTTCTCGGCGGCCTCTTTAATAGAAAGTCCCACCTCCTATGATGGAGAGAACAGTCGTCCAGTGGCAGCGCAGGAGATGGGACTTCCTTTTACAGAGGCCGCCGTGTAAACAGGAAATTTTCCTCTCCTGTATGTACGGCACTCGTCCTGCCTCCTCTGCGTCCCTTCCAAGGCAGCCAGCATATATATCTTTTGTGGCCCCCGGCGCTTGGGGATTCGTTGGGGGCCACAAAAGATAAACATGTCCAAATTACCAGGCGGGCCGTCCAAAACTGAAACGCGGGCCACGATTGGCCCGCGGACCAGACTTTGGGCATGCTTGCTATAATGTGTATATAAAGTCCTTCTCTATGACTGGAGTGGGATGTCATTTAATCCAGAAAAAAAACGCTGGTTGCCAGGTGAGGGGGGAGTTTTTTAAAGGCAGTTGGTGAGACAGAAGACCCTTTCCTTGGAGCTGTGCAACAACTAGGCCTTGTCATAGGGAGCATAAAGTTCTCCTTTCCTTAAGGGAACACGGGACAGAGACCCCATGGACTTTTTTTTTGGGATAATGACTCCTTATCCTGACAGGTTCCTTTAAAAAAAGATACTGGAAACAATGGAACCTGGAGGACTTCATCACTATGTGATATATTGAATTGATGCCTGTGTGTGTTATCTGAATTACCTACTATAAAAGAGAAATTGTGAGGATTATAGTTACAGTGGCGAAAATATATTTGATCCCCTACAGATTTTGTAAGTTTGCCCACTTACAAAGAAAAGAGTCTATATTTTAAATGATAGAGACAGAATATCAACCAAAAATAAAAAACACATGAAACAAATGTTATAAATTGAGTTGGAGTTCAGTGAGTAAGATAAGATTTGATCCCCTACCAACCAACAATAATTTTTTTCTTCCACAGACTGGCTACAGTAGGTGCTCATGTGGTACACAGATTAGTCCTGTCAATTTTAAGAAGGTGCTCCTAACGACAACTTATGTGTATAAAAAACACCTGTCCACAGAATCTTTCTTCCATTCAAACCTCCCCATCATGGGCAAGACCAAAGAGCTGTTAAAGGACATCAGGGACAAGATTGTAGACATGGAATGGGCTACAAGACCATCAGCAAGAAGCTTGGTGAGAAGGAGACAACTGCTGGAGCGATTATTCACAAATGGAAGAAATACAAAATAACCATCAAACACTCGGTCTGGAGCTCCATGCAAGATTTTGCCTCGTGGTAAGGATGATCATAAGAAAAGTGAAGGATCAGCCTAGAACTACACAGGAGAAGCTTGTGAATGATCTCAAGGCAGTTAGGACCACAGACCCCAAACAAACCATCAATAACACAATACGTCGCCATGGATTGAAATCCTCCAGCGCCCGCAAGGTCCCCCTCCTCAAGGAAGCACATGTACAGGCCCATCTGAAGTTTGCCAATGAATATCTAAATGATTCAGTGAAGGATTGGGAGAAAGTGCTGTGGTCAGATGAGACTAAAATTGAGCTCTTTGGCATTAACTCGACTCACTGTGTTTGGAGGAAGAAAAATACTGACTATGACCCTAAGAACACCTTCCTTACAGTCAAGTACGACAGAGGCGGCAACATTATACTTTGGGGCTGTTTCTCTGCTAAAGGTACAGGCCGACTTTGCCGCATTGAGGGGCCAATGGACGGACCATGTATTGTAAAATCTTGGATGAGAACTGTCTGCCTTCAGCCAGAACACTGAATATGGGTCGTGGATGGGTCTTCCAGCATGACAATGACCCAAAATATACTGCCAAGGCAACAAAGGAGTGGCTCAAGAAGAAGCACATCATTAAGATCGTGGAGTGGCCTAGTCGGTCTCTAGACCTTAATCCTATAGAAAATTTATGGAGGTAGCTGAACTTCGAGCTGCCAAGCGACAGCCAAGAAATCTTGAGGATTTACAGAAGATCTGTAAAGAAGAGTGGACCAAAATCCCTCCTGATGATTACCATATGTGCAAACCTGGTAACCAACTACAAGAAACTTCTTACCTCTGTGCTTGCCTAAAAGGGTTTCTCCACCAATTACTAAGTCATGTTCTGCTTGGGGATCAAATACTTATTTTACTCACTGAACTGCAACTCGCTTTATAATATTTGTATCATGTGTTTTTTCTAGATTTTCGGTTGATATTCTGTCTCTATCATTTAAAATACACCTATGATAAAAATGATAGACCCTTCATTTCTTTGTAAGTGGGCAAACTTACAAAATCTGCAGGGAATCAAATAATAATTTTCACCATTGTTAATCTGAACTCCAGCCTTACTTTCTGTCTTGCACAGTTGTACAGGCTCCTCTCCTGTAGTGAAATAGCTTACTAAGATTTCACAGCCCAGTGTGAGCTTCTCACAGCGCACCAGAAGCTGCAGCAAGTTTGGTAAAGCCTGCGTCATTTCCTGGCTGGGGGATATCCAGCATCATTTATTTCTCCTTTTTATATTTATTGGATTTCAGTTTCTTTAATTATGGAAGATCAGCATCACATGTGCGACTTATTACAGTTTACTGTTTTCAGGAATCCATGTACACAGCCCTTCTGTCCCTCCTGCCAGCCATAATCTGCCTGTATTGCACAGAGAAGCACAAAGATGTCACTGGGACTGAATTAAGCTATGTAATCAAAACTGAAAGGTTTTATTTAAAGCCTAAGTGAAGAAACAAAAATACATGGAAAATCAGCACAAGGGATGTTACTTACAAGTAGGATGAGTCAGTCCCCTGTGCTGCTGTGTCCTCCATTCTCTGTACCCCCCCACCCGCTGATGTCCACTTACCCCACCAAAAGACACGCACCTCCGGGAGGTGACCTTCCCCCAACACCTGCCAACACTGACAGAGAAACCTTCAGAAATTACTAAAACAAATCCCTTAACACCTCCTGAGGGGCTGCAGGATTTAGATTTCGTGTCACATGGCTTTGCCCTCCCAGATCTAAGTTGTGCCCCCCCCCCCCTCCGCCCTGGATGCTATGCCTGCTGCTGAGCTTCTTTCCCAATACAGCACTCTATATTGTTCCTCCTCCGCAGGGCTGAAATCACATTCCTTTACAACACAGCCAGTCAGCCATGATCTGCATAGAGTGTATTTGCCTACTGCAACTACACTGCCGTTCCGACCAGGGTATTTCACAGGTCAGAACGGCAACAAAGTCAGATTACACCCTGTGAAGGCTGATAGACTTTGTGTAAAGGAATGTGATTTCAGCCCTGTGTATTGTGGGGGGGAGCTGTTTAGAGTGCTGGAATGGGGAAGGAGCTCTGGCAAATGACCTGCCAGGGGTCCCTATCCTCATTCTCCAGGGGTGATCCCTGTCCTCTAATGTAAGGAGGAACTCTGGGAACTCTAAACTCTTATTAACCACTTGCCCACCGTCCGCCGCAGTTCTACTGGAGCAGAATGGCACAGCAGGCGAATCGTCTTTATGCTACGCCGGCCGCGACGATCGGATTCAACCAGGAACCGATCAATGCCCAGGCCAATGAAATCTGGCCTGGACCTGGTGATCGCTCCTGACGAATGATATCCTTCCTTGTCTGTGTAACTGTAAACACTGACAGGGGAAGTGATGTCATCTCTCCTAGTGTCGGTCTTTTCGTTCCAGACCAAGAGGAGAGAGCATATAAAAGTGAGTTGCACAACACTACACTGACACCAGGTCACGTAGCACACAATTCACCCCCCGATAACCCCCCCAGTTAATCCCTTCACCACCTGTCACTGTGTCACCCAGTACAGCAATCAGATTTTTTTTGATCGCTGTACTAGTGTCATTAGTGACACTAATCAGTGTTAGGATAATTAGTATTAGGCTCAGATAGGTATAGGGACCCTCCCCAATAAAGTGTCACGGGTGACGCAGTTTAGCTAGATTTATTTTTATAGCGTCAGGGCACCCGCCGTATTTTACCCAATAAAGGTTTAACCCCCTGATCACCCGGCGGGTGATCAAAGTTAGGTTTTAGCGTCAGATAGTGTCTGCGTCGCCCCAGGCAGCGTCAGATCAGTGCCAGTACCGCTAACACCCACGCACGCACCATACGCCTCCCTTAGTAGTATATTGTCCTGAACGGATAGAGATCTGATCAGAACTATATTAGCATCCCCAGCAGTTTAGGCTTCCCAAAAACGCAGTGTTAGCAGGATCAGCCCAGATACCTGCTAGCACCTGCATTTAGCCCCCAGCCCACCCAAGTGCAGTATCAATCGATCACTGTCGCTTACAAAACACAGCACACATAACTGCAGCGTTCGCAGAGCCAGGCCTGTACCAGTAAATTTAGAGACCAAAATGTCAAATCGAAGGTACAGTAGTGAAGCGGCCTACACGTTTCTGAGCATGACAGATAGTAAAGAGGAAGTCGCTCATCTCTCAGATTCAGGCTCAGAATACGAACCTGTAGACAGCAGTGGCACCCTGACAGATAGCTCTGACGACAGAGTTGTGGTCCCAGCCAAGGTCAGATGTACCAGACCCCAATCTTCTTCTGCTGTCGTTGAGGTGCAAGAACCGCAGGTCCCCCGTATGGAGCAGAGAGCCAGTACTAGCGCTGCCATTCCTTCTGGTGAACTGGCAAGCATCATTTGCTTAGCAGGTACGCCATTCAGCTGCAGCGCGGATTTATTTATCTTGACTGCAACAGCGTTTGCTCCCATGATACATAAAGCCGTGACTCCAGCGCTGTAGGAGGTGATTTCACCACCACAATTAAAAACAAAATGGTGCATGTATGAAGTTAGAAGTGGGTGGATAAAGGGAGGTATTCTTATGGTGGGCATACCCACCGATCAATCTTTTTTTTTTTTTTTTGTTACGCCCACAGGCTCCATGAAAAAAAAGATTACAATGTATGCCCAGCAAGGACCAGCAACGTACTGGTATGTTGCTGAACTTTGAGTGGTTATACCAGAATGACACCTGCAGGTTTAGGTATCATCTTGGTATCATTCTTTTTAGCCAGCAGTCGGCTTTCATGTAAAAGCATTCCTAGCAGCTAATTAGCCTCTAGACTGCTTTTACAAGCAGCGGGAGGGAATGACCCCTCCCACCGTCTTCCATGGTTTTCTCTGGCTCTCCTGTCCCAACAGGGAACCTGAGAATGCAGCTGGTGGTTCCAGAACGGCTCCAATCATCTCTATGGCCTAAGAAACCGGAAGCCAAGAGCATTTCATGACTTAGATTTTGCCGGCGCCATTGGGAAAGCATTTTTATCACACCGATCTTGGTGTGGCCAGATGCTTTGAGGGCAGAGAAGAGATCTAGGCTCTAATAGACTGTCACTACCTATTGCTATCATAGGGGATGTCGGTCTGGCGTCAAATGTAAACCGCAATTGCACCATGCATGTGTGGTATCACCGTGCATGTCAGATCGAGGGCAGCAATTCTAGCAGTAAACCTCCCTCTGTAAATCTAAAGTGGTAACCTGTAAAGGCTTTTAAAAATGTATGTAGTTTGTCGCTGCTGCACGTTTGTGGACAATTTTAAAGCATGTCGTGTTTGGTATCCATGTGCTCGGCCTAAGATCATCTTTTTTTATTTCATCAAACATTCGGGCAATATAGTGTGTTTTAGTACATTCAAATTTAAAAAAGTGTGTTTTTTCCCAAAAAATGCGTTTGAAAAATCGCTGTGCAAATACTGTGTGGAAAAAAAAAATAAACACCCACCATTTTAGTCTGCAGGGCATTTGCTTTAAAAAATATATAATGTTTGGGGGTTCAAAGTAAGTTTCTTGCAAAAAAAATTTTTTTTTCATGTAAGCAAAAAGTGTCAGGGCTTTGTCTTCAAGTGGTTAGAAGAGTGGGTGATGTGTGACATAAGCTTCTAAATGTTGTGCATAAAATGCAAGGACAGTTCAACCCCCCCCCCCCAATTACCCCATTTTGGAAAGTAGACACCCCAAGCTATTTGCTGAGAGGCATGTTGAGTCCATGGAATATTTTATATTTTGACATACGTTGCGGGAAAAAGACAAATTTTTTTTTGCACAAAGTTGTCACTAAATGATATATTGCTCAAACATGCCATGGGCATATGTGGAATTACACCCCAAAATACATTCTGTTTCTCCTGAGTATGGGGATACCACATGTGAGACTTTTTGGGAGTCTAGCCGCGTACGGGACCCTGAAAACCAATCACCGCCTTCAGGCTTTCTGAGGGTGTAAATTTTTGATTTCACTCCTCACTGCCTATCACAGTTTCGGAGGCCATGGAATGCCCAGATGGCACAAACCCCCCCAAATGACCCCGTTTTGGAAAGTAGACAGCAAATAGCTTGGGGTGTCTACTTTCCAAAATGGGGTCATTTGGGGGGGTTTGTGCCATTTGCTGATAGGTATGGTGAGTATTTTGCAGATCTTGCTTTTAGTCACAAAGTTTTGGAAAAAGAAAAAGAAAATACATTTTTCTTTTCTTTCTTCATTTTCAAAAACAGAGAGCTGCAAAATACTCACCATGCCTCTCAGCAAATAGCTTGGGGTGTATCCACATATAACCATGACAAGTGTGAGCAATATATCATTTAGTGACAACTGTTCGTAAAAAAAAAAAAAATGTTGTCATTATTCAATCACTTATAGTTACATAGTTAGTCAGGTTGAAAAAAGACACAAGTCCATCCAGTTCAACCATTAAAAAAAAAAAAAAAAAAAAAAATTGTACAATCCAATATACCCAATACTATACCCACAGTTGATCCAGAGGAAGGCAAAAAACCCCAGCAGAGCATGCTCCAATTTGCTACAGCAGGGGAAAAAATTCCTTCCTGATCCCCCAAGAGGCAATCGGATTTTCCCTGGATCAACTTTACCTATAAATGTCAGTACCCAGTTATATTATGTATATACATAGTAGGTGAGGTTGAAAAAAGACACAAGTCCATCAAGTCCAACCTATGTGTGTGATTATGTGTCAGTATTACATTACATATCCCTGTATATTGCGGTCATTCAGGTGATTATCTAATAGTTTCTTGAAGCTATCAATGCTCCCCGCTGAGACCACCGCCTGTGGAAGGGAATTCCACATCCTTGCCGCTCTTACAGTAAAGAACCCTCTACGTAGTTTAAGGTTAAACCTCTTTTCTTCTAATTGTAATGAGTGGCCACGAGTCTTATTAAACTCTCTTCTGCGACACTTGGGACAAAAAAATTATATAGGTATTCAATGGGCTCAACATGCCTCTCAGCAATTTCCTTGGGGTGTCTCCTTTCCAAATGGGGTCATTTTGGGGGGTTTTGTACTGCCCTGCCTTTTTAGCACCTCAAGAAATGAGATAGGCAGTCATAAACTAAAAGCTGTGTAAATTACAGAAAATGTACCCTAGTTTGTAGACGCTATAACTTTTGCGCAAACTAATAAATATACGCTTATTGACTTTTTTTTTTTTACCAAAGACATGTGGCTGAATACATTTGGCCTAAATGTATGACTAAAATTGAGTTTATTGGATTTTTCTTATAACAAAAAGTAGAAAATATCTTTTTTTTTTCCCCAAAATTTCGGTCTTTTTACATTTATATCGCAAAAAATAAAAATCGCAGAGGCAATCAAATACCATCAAAAGAAAGCTCTATTTGTGGGAAAAAAAGGACGCAATTTTCGTTTGGGTACAACATTGCGTGACTGCGCAATTACCAGTTAAAGCAGCGCAGTGCCAAATTGTAAAAAGTCCTCTGGTCTTTAGGCAGCCAAATGGTCCGGGGCTTAAGTGGTTAAAATTAAATTTAAAGGAGGACCCAGCAGCACAAGGGACACGTCCTTCTGAAGAAAAAATATAAGCAGATTACATTTCAGCTTTAAAATAATACAAATTTAGCATTAGAGCAATCTAACATTTACAGACAATTTCCTGTTCAGACACTAGATGGCAGAAATCACTGCGACGAGTGTTCGGACTGTTGCAGATCATCATATGGACAGGACCCACATTAGCGTTACTGGCCATTGCAGGGTGCCTACAGACTACCAGGTATCTGAGGTGGGGAGGTATCTGCCAATTCCCAAGATAGAAGATGAGAGTCCACTGCAGTATTTATCTAATATTGCCAGTGATGCACATGTGTTTTTCATCCTTTCCTCATTTCCATAGACGAATAAAGGCTCAGCCCTGTTCACAGAACATTTTTTCAGAAAATTGGAACCCCCTTGGTGAAACAGCAAGCGCTCCGGATAGTCATTGTTGCCCCTAAAAAGGACAGAAATTGCCTTATTGTTATAGGAAGCGCCACTTTATATTTTTAAAGTAGATAGTAACCCAACCACTGAAATCTCATTCAGCCCCTTGTTCACACCGGTGCGATTTAACAAATTCAAATCCCATGACAAGTCGTACCAACCGTGTCGTCAATGGGACCATTCAAATTGCGATTCATGCCGCAGCAAGTTTGAAAAAGGTTCCTACACTACTTTTTACCAATTTAATTGTGACTTGCATAGACCTCCGTTGTATCAAGTCGCAATGAAATCGGCAGTGCAAATCACACTGGTGCGCTGCTTTAAAATCGTCCTGAAGTAGCGCAATTTCAAAGCCACGCCGGGGGCTCAATATTTATGGTGTTTTGTGTAATTACAAAATTTATTTTAATATTTTGTTTTAATTTATCTTTAAATCTGCAGCTTTCCTTAAAATAATACCTGGTGATCCTGCCATGAAGATTCTTCTTCAGGCTCCACCTCCTATAGGGTGACAACGCTGTCTTACTGTCTCCCAATGCATTGTCACCTTATCCACTATCATCATGCAAAATATTTTTCTGAGTATTCTGTACTGTGTGTATGCTAAGTAAATTGTAAGTGTAACCTGTATTTATTACCCCTCACAGTGGTCACAGTACTCCCCTAACAATGTCTTCATCTGCTTTACTTTCCAGAAGCACATCACCATCTTTTTTCAGACATAACCCTGGTCAACTTCTACTTGCTGGATTGAGATACTTGCTCAGAGATGGTGCAATTATGTACTGGTCCTGGTGCCTGAACAGTTCTTGGCTGTTTACAAATATCATTCAAAGATTAGTCCCTGTTGCAACCTCTCACCTTGCTACAAAGTTGTACTATGATCACCAGAGGAGAGGAGACTGAAACGCTTCCTCCTGCTTCCTGCAGACAGATGACATCATCTCAGCCTAGACAAAGTACTGATCAGAGCTCAAGTCTTGTTTTCAGATATAGGTTAAACGTCATCTTATTTTGAAAGCAGTATGCATTTACTTTATATTGTATAGCACGTAAGTAAAGCATTCATGTATCTGTAAAGTTACTGAAAAGTCCACATCGAAGTGGTACTCAACAACCCCACCCCCTCTGGTTTTTTTTTTCCCCACTTACCTGTAGTTCTATTCAAAGCATATTCTCACCTGCAGAGCAAATCCAGCATTGTCTCCCTGTGATCTGCTATTTGAGTTCAATGCAGCAGGTCCTGCACCACCATCTTGCTTCTCTTCATGTGGCTGCCTCCTCCAGACTCACCTCCGGACACCCCCCCCTGCCGCTCTGTGCACTAGGTAGTTTATTGTTCTTCCTGGCTTTGTGTCACTGCGTGCCTGTACAATATGCAGGAGTCTTGCATTGCACCCGTGACCTGCAGAGTATGGGTGCAATGCTTTGCGGATGCCTAGTAAATAAAAAAATAATAATAAATGCACATCGTTTTGCAGGTAATAAATGCACATTTTTTACCAGCAAAAAGATGTGCATTTATTTTATTTTTACAAAGGTGAACATATCCTTTAAAGAGGAACTGGGCTCTGAAAGCTGTGCCCAAAAAAGGCAGGGAAAGGGTAAAGGACTAGTCGCTGGTGTTGCTTGTGGCCTCTCTGCAACTGATCTTTTCCTCATTATTAACTTTCCATGCCTTTTTCTGCCCTGTCGCTGTGTGAAGGCGGCCATCTTGGTAGAGCCTCTAGAAGGAAGAACAGCGAGCAGTACAGTAGTGACATCACCAAGTGTCACTTCAACCCTCATGAGATTAGTAGTCAGAGCAGTGGTAGCCCATCCATGCTCCTGGCCCCCTAATCTACATGCGGGGCGCTGGACGCATGTATTCCAATGGGGGTTGTTTTTTTCTTGTTTTTTTTAAGCACGTGATTAGAGTCAGAGGGTCTAATAGGCTTCAAAAAAAGGGTGTGCTTTGGGCACAGGGCACTGCCCCCCGAGCACACCCACTTGTGTGACAATAGTGAATGAATATTTGCTATTGTCTTCATCATTCTCCTCCCGGTCAATCAGGAAGCCCCTATTGGCCAAGGAGTCTTAGCACTCCCTGGCCAATCATGTCTCAGGACACACTTCCTGTTCCTGTGTGGCCAGGAGGAGAATGTCTCCCTGTGTGCTTGCTGGGTTTGTTGGGTAGGGGGGAAGATCGCTGCCATTTGTGCATGCACGTGTGTCAGAGGCAACAGTGCCTTGGATCATCTCTCACGGCACATATATTACTATAGAGAACAGGAGTACCTAGCCACCCTTGCATACCTGAAGTGCGCTGCTATTTTTCATGGGGAATGCAACACAAAAGCTATTTATTTTTTCATTAAAACAAACTGTTTATTGTGGTTGTATAAACTTATAATACAAGCACAGACAAAAGTATGATTACAATGCTATAGATACAGAAGATCACAATGTCATACCATAGATGTCATAATGTTGTTTGAACAAATGTGTCATGTGTAAAAGACTCAGCTGTAAGGCGTTGTTATACGCATATCACAATAAAGTTACATTTGTCCTGGTTTTATTAACCAAGTTAAAAATGACACAAGCCACAGTAAAAAAAAAGCGTATTGGACTACACCAGATGGGGGTTGAAGGAACAACTACAGTGACTTGCAAAAGTATTAAACCCCCTTGGCTTTTTACCTATTTTGTTACATTATAGCCTTTGGTTCAATGGTTTTTTTTATTCAATTATATGTGATGGATCAGAACACAATAGTCTAAGTTGGTGAAGTAAAATTAGAAAAATATATACATAAAACTTTTTCAGAAATAAAAAAAATGATAATTGGCATGTGCATATGTATTTACCCCCTTTGTTATGAAGCCCATGAAAAGCTCTGGTGCAACCAATTACCTTCAGAAGTCACATAATTAGTGAAATGATGTCCACCTGTGTGCAATCTAAGTGCCACATGGTCTGTCATTACATATACACACCTTTTTGAAAGGCCCCAGAGGCTGCAACACCTAAGCAAGAGGTACCACTAACCAAACACTGCCATGAAGACCAAGGAACTCTCCAAACAAGTAAGGGACAATGTTGAGAAGTACAAGTCAGGGTTAGGTTATAAAAAAATATCCAAATCTTTGATGATCCCTAAGAGCACCATCAAATCTATCATAACCAAATGGAGAGAACATGGCACAACAACAAACCTGCCAAGAGACGGCTGCACACCACTACTCACGGACCGGGCAAGGAGAGCAATGATCCGAGAGGCGGCACAGAGACCTAAGGTAACCCTGGAGGAGCTGCAGAGTTCCACAGCAGAGACTGGAGTATCTGTACATAGGACAACAATAAGCCGTACGCTCCATAGAGTTGGGCTTTATGGCAGAATGGCCAGAAGGGATATTATTACATACAGGGATATTCTTGAGCAAAACCTGTACCACGCTGTGTGTGATTTGAGGCTTGGACGGAGGTTCACCTTCCAGCAGGACAATGACCCCAAACACACTGCTAAAGCAACACTTGAGTGGTGTAGGGGAAACATGTAAATGTGTCGAAATAGCCTAGTCAAAGCCCAGACCTCAATCCAATAGAAAATCTGTGGGCAGACTTAAAGATTGCTGTTCACAAGCACAAACCATTCAACTTGAAAGAGCTAGAGCAGTTTTGCAAGGAGGAATGGGCAAAAATCACCATGGTGAGATGTGGCAAGCTCATAGAGACTCATCCAAAGCGACTTGGAGCTGTGATAGCCACAAAAGGTGGCTCTACAAAGCATTGACTTTAGGGGGGTGAATAGTTATGCACACTGACTTTTTCTGTTATTTTGTCCTATTTGTTGATTGCTTCACAATAAAAAAAAAACATCTTCAAAGTTGTGGGCATGTTCTGTAAATTAAATGATGAAAATCCTCAAACAATCCATGTTAATTCCAGGTTGTGAGGCAACAAAACATGAAAAATGCCAAGGGGGGTGAATACTTTTGCAAGGCACTGTACCTCAGGTATATAAAACAAGGACCCCTGAGGAAGTCACATGATCGTGACGATACGGGAGGAGTCGGATGACAAAGTACTGTGCTTGTGGAACATACTGGAGCTGCTGCCCCGTCGGATGATATTTTAATCACTTGCCAGCTAGCTGCCATAACCCCGGTATCCCCGTTTCCGCGTGGCGGTCGGCTTTCAGATAAAAGTGGTCTGCGGCGGATTCGCCGCAAGATCACTTTTATCGGTGGCGGGAGAGGGAACACCCCCCCCCTCCCGCCGCGATCCGGTGCCCTCCGCCGCTTACCTGAGCCATCGGTAGCGGCAGAGGCGATCGCGTCTGTCTCCCTGCTGTGCCTTAAGAGGAGTGAGGCTAAGATGGCGCCCACTCGTCTCCATGACACTGCTGGGCGGAAGCGACGTCAAAACGTCACTTCCGCCCATGTGTCTTAAAGGCACATATTTTTCAATGTAATTTTTTTTAAATGACTTTTTTTTTTTTTTATATTGCATTTTAGTGTAAATATGAGATCTGAGGTCTTTTTGACCCCAGATCTCATATTTAAGAGGACCTGTCATGCTTTTTTCTATTACAAGGGATGTTTACATTCCTTGTAATAGGAATAAAAGTGATACTTTTTTTTTTTTAAACAGTGTAAAAATAAATAAAATAATGTAAAATAAATAATAAAAATTAAAAAAATTTTTTAAAAACCCCCTGTCCCGACAAGCTCGCGCGCAGAAGCGTATGCATACCTGAGTAGCGCCCGCATATGAAAATGGTGGTCAAACCACACATGTGAGGTATCGCCGCAATCGTTAAAGCGAGAGCAATAATTCTAGCCCTAGACCTCTCCTCTGTAACCCAAAACATGCAACCTGTAGAACTTTTTAAACGTCGCCTATGGAGATTTTTGAGGGTAAAAGTTTGTCGCAATTCTACGAGCGGGCACAATTTTGAAGCATGACATGTTGGGTATCAATTTACTCGGCGTAACATTATCTTTCACAATATAAAAAAAATTGGGCTAACTTTACTGTTGTCTTATTTTTTTATTCAAAAAAGTGAATTTTTTCCAATTTTTACCAAAAAAAGCGCGCTTGTAAGACCGCAAATACAGTGTGAAAAAAAGTATTGCAATGACTGCCATTTTATTCTCTAGGGTGTTAGAAAAAAACAATATATAATGTTTGAGGGTTAAAGCACCCTGTTTCAAGTTTTAATGTACAGTATCTCACAAAAGTCAGTACACCCTTCACATTTTTGTAAATATTTTTTATAACTTTTCATGTGACAACACTGAAGAAATGACACTTTGCTACAATGTAAAGTAGTGAGTGTACAGCTTGTATAACAGTGTAAATATGCAGTCCCCTCAAAATAACTCAACACACAGCCATTAATGTCTAAATCGCTGGCAACAAAAGTGAGTACACCCCTAAGAAATGCCCAAATTGTGCCCAAAGTGTCAACATTTTGTGTGGCCACCATTATTTTCCAGCATTGCCTTAACCCTCTTGGGCATGGAGTTCACCAGAGCTTCACAGGTTGCCACTGGAGTCCTCTTCCACTCCTCCATGACGACTTCACGGAGATGGGGGATGTTAGAGACCTTGCACTCCTCCACCTGCCGTTTAGGGATGCTCCACAGATGCTCAATAGGGTTTAGGTCTGGAGACATGGTTGGCCAGTTCATCACCTTTACCCTCAGCTTCTTTAGCAAGGCAGTGGTCATCTTGGAGGTGTGTTTGTGGTCCTTATCATGTTGGAATACTGCCCTGGGGCCCAGTCTCTGAAGGGAGGGGATCATGCTCTGCTTCAGTATGTCACAGTACATGTTGGCATTCATGGTTCCCTCCGTTAACTGTAGCTTCCCAGTGCCAGCAGCACTCATGCAGCCCCAGACCATGACACTCCCACCACCATGCTTGACTGTAGGCAAGACACACTTGTCATTGTACTGCTCACCTGGTTGCCACCACACATGCTTGACACTATCTGAACTAAACTAAAAGTTTATCATGGTCTCATCAGACCACAGGACATGGTTCCAGTAATCCATGCCCTTAGTCTGCTTGTCTTCAGCAAACTGTTTGCGGGCTTTCTTGTGCATCATCTTTAGAAGAGGCTTCCTTCTGGGACGACAGCCATGCAGATCAAATTGATGCAGTGTGGGACGTATGGTCTGAGCACTGACAGGCTGACCCCCCCACCCCTTCAACCTCTGTAGCAATGCTGGCAGCACTCATATGTCTAGTTCCCAAAGACAACCTCTGGATATGACGCTGAGCACGTGCACTCAACTTCTTCGGTCGACCATGGCGAGGCCTATTCTGAGTGGAACCTGTCCTGTTAAACTGTTGTATGGTCTTGGCCACCATGCTGCAGCTCAGTTTCAGGTCTTAGCAATCCTCAGAGAGTTCTTTGAAATAAGGTGCCATGTTGAACTTCCACTGACCAGTATGAGAGAGTGAGAGGGATAACACCAAATGTAACACACCTGCTCCCCATTCACACCAACCTTGTAACACTAACGAGTCACATGACACTGGGGAAGGAAAAATGGCTAATTGGGCCCAAATTGGACATTTTCACTTAGGGGTGTACTCACTTTGTTGCCAGTGGTTTAGACATTATTGGCTGTTTGTTGAGTTATTTTGAGGGGACAACAAATTGACACTGTTATACAAGCTGTACACTCACTACTTTACATTGTTGCAAAGTGTCATTTCTTCAGTGTTGTCACATGAAAAGATATAATAAAATATTTACAAAAATGTGAGGGGTGTACTCACTTTTGTGAGATACTGTAAGTGGATATTGTGCAATAGATGTGAAACCTTTATATACTACACAATGGGAGTGCATCTATTATACTGAGGGGACGTGGAGAAAAGGAAGTCCAGACAAAGCCAGCTCAGTGAGGAGAGTGGAAGGAGATTGAACAACCGAGGAGCCTGGAATTACCTCCAGCAGGGGAAGGCGATTTTAGACTTGGAAACAGGTCTAAACTGGAGGTGAGCGCAATGATGAAAGGTTGTGGGAGTCACCAAACAATTGTATTAACTGAAATCCACAAGGGTGAAGGTGAAAAAACTGCGGGATATGAGACGCACATTCAAAGGGAGAAATATTTAGTCATATTTATCAGGGACTGTCACATTTGTTTTATTTTATTGTACATGAGAAAGTTTGTCACTGAATAATAAAAGCAGTTTTGTGGTTTGAAAGTGAGGTTTTAGTTTAAAAACAATAATTTGATTGCACATGGATGGGTGCAGCCATTATTTTTAATTTTACCTCGGGTATAGCCATAAGAAAAACAGAAATGGAAGGCGCGCACACCTAGTGCATTACCAAAGATAATTTCATAATAAAAATGTTTTATATAAAAGTGGGTACTGACAAAATGCAACTGACAAAAGGCCATAAAAACAATGCATGGACAGCTGTACCCCGTGTTCTGTGCATGTCCATGCATTGTTTTTATGGCCTTTTGTCAGTTGCGTTTTGTGAGTACCCACTTTTATATAAAACATTTTTTATTATTAAATTATCTTTGGTAATGCACTAGGTGTGCGCACCTTCCATTTCTGTTTTTCTTGTAGTTCCTTTCAGATTACCCCATCTGAGGAAAGCAGCATCCACGCAGTTTTGGATACCATAATATACCTTTCACACCACCATTTTATCTGACATCTGTTACTCCACACCTTGGAAGACCAATTAGTGCTGGAAGTGATTGTGTTTCAGGTATATCTATGCTCACATTGTCTCACTTTATGTAGCCTCATGGGCTATCATTACCACACCCTAAATGTAAGTCATCATCAGCACCTCAAAATAGGTAGTATTTAAAGATAGCTTGGGTTATATAACTGTAGAAAGTATATATTAGCTCCATCTTGTGTAGGGAAAACAGGAATTATAGCTCCAGAGCCACATATGTAAAGCATTGATGTAGCCATTTGTCCCATATTTTATGAAATTTAGCTGGGCAGCCCTTATGGGTGTAAAGACATTTTTATGTGGAACATTAGCATTAATGTCTGCTATCCATTGCTCCACTGTTGGAGGCAATGTTGACATTTACTTTTTAGCAATTGTAACCTTCGTTTGGGGGGGGTTATGAGAAATGGCCCTCCCCAACCAGGATATTGCACTAATTGGGAACAGATGAACTACTGCAATTAGCATATATCACTACCCATAGGTACACACCAGTATGCCAATAATAAGAGCTTTATGTAACAAAAGGTTATTCGTACATACATCCAATGTACAATCGGGTGATACCAGCAAAGGGCCTGACAGGTGTCCTGGTGGAATTGGGACCCCATACAAAAACATTTTGGATGGCACTTCAAGCTCGCTCTTGTAGGTCCCTATATGCTGACAACTGATGGGAGTGAAAGCAGGGAAAAAGCGTGTCTCAGCTCCAAAGAAGTCAATAAGGAAGGAAAAGAAGTCCAAAGAGCGGCACATCACACAAAACCCTCATGTAAAGAGTAGAAGAAGCCTCAGCCTAGACTCTGTCCAGGCCATGTTCCCCCCCCCCCCCCCCGCCCATGGGGCTTAGTCATGGGAAATAATATGAGCTTATGTAGTAAAAGGTTAGTAGCACACACATCCAATGTACAAACAGGTGTCCTGGTGAAATTGGGACCCCATGCAAAGAAATTTAGGTTGGTACTTCAGGCTCTAGTAGTAGGTCCTTATATGCTGACAACCGCTGGGAGTGTTGGGAGTCCTGGTATATATGGTTATTCATGGAGATATCTCCAGGTGAATGTTTTAGCAAAGTGCAGTTGCAGGGGGCCCTGAGGATGATCACAATGGGGTGTCTGCCTTGGTGTGAACACCTGAAGACAGAATCCGTGATGATGGGGAGATCCTTCGACTAGACTTTAACATAGCTTCTCACAAGCAGAAATCATGGTCATGGTGTGACACTGGAACTCAGAGTAAGCCTATCTACTCTGCTTCTTAGTCCCTAGTAACTTCTAATCTGCCATGCACCCAGACCTCTAACTACCTGTGGGACATTGGATGCCTAACCCAGTTCTAGCCTATGCTGGTCATTAGCGAACTCAAACTTGCTACAGAATCCCAGACCAGAAGGGACATTGTTACCTAAAATAACAGGAGCTGTATATAAACTCTTTTGCAGGTTCACCTAACAACAGAGCAAGGTGACCTCTACAAACACATACCTGGTATCACAGATTTAGGTATCTGGTGAAGTGCATGTAAAACAACAAGGGGGCAGATATACTTCTGTCACCAGTCTTTTTATTTATATATATATATACACACACCCAGAAGCTATGAGCAACAAGAGTAAACTATTAAAATAGGAACGCTTGGCTAATAATCCATGCTTCTAGTTTGGATTAGCAACAGTTCTTCCATGGGGACATGTGGTCTCAGCTCCTTTCTCCCTCTTTCTCTTTCCTCTTCCTTTCTCTGGGGTTTCCAATCCAGCCACACAGAGACAGGAAGTGATGTACATACAGTAAAAACTTCAGTTATATTAGTCAACACAGCCACTTACAGATAGTAGCGGACAGCAGATCACTACACAATCATCTTTCTTGTTGAAAGCAATCGCTCCTTGAGAGATCATATCACAACTAGAGTTTTGAATTTCCCATTATACCCAAGAGACAGTTTTTGGTCAAGGGAAGCGGATAAGCCCACGTTTATTATGTAAAAATGTAACTAATTGTTTCCAGTATGCCTGGATGATTGGACATTCCTAAAGCATATACCACAATGTACCCGTGGTTCCCTGATATCTTGGACATAGTGGATTACGAGAGGGGTGATATTTACAAATATATGTAAAAAAGGGTCATGCACTCTTATATTTTGCAATCTACATGAATGGGCTGCCCTACTGCAGCACACGGTAACATGCATAAAAATGTGCAGCAAATCACAGCACTGATGTACACTCGGCCTTACAATGTTTGTGTAAAATATTACCAATTTAGCTCAGGTGTTCTGTTCCATTTTTGAGGTCTGCAGTAAATTCCTGCCAATGCCTCTAGAAGCTTGTGTCCATGTGTTTTGGTTTTTTTTGCCCTCCATTTCCCCTAGGTTCCCAATTACAATAATGCAGCCTTGCGCAGCTGCCTCTCGAAGTGTGCGTGGAATTGGCACATGTGCCATGCTGGAGTGGTAATAAATGAGTAAACTCAGCGAGTGTGAAGGATGAGCCTGGCATGATATTAGCATCAGCAGCACTGCAAGACTCCCAAGATATCCGTCTAGCTGCTGTGACAAGATCAATGTTCCCAGCTCCATAAGTAGGACATTGATTCCAGCGAGAGAGAGGTATTTTTATATAATGGGTCAGCTTTCTAGTTCAAAAAGGATTACAAAGGAATATACACAATATTCTGCAATGTGTATTCTTTCCACAATAAACATGCAAATTGACCTCGATTTGATCCAAGAAACAGGGTCAGCCCATCTGCGAGCTGCCGCTGGAACATCAGAATGGCATTTAGGGAAGTTGGCAATTTTAATTTCTGTAATAAAACTTTGTGATTACTAATTTAATTAGTCAAACGGGTTAGGTATGTACGTGGGTGTCTGAAATGATGCTAATATCAACTCCACAGCTGCCACGAGCAGCCAATCACATTAGTATTATTAACCCAACAACATAATCCCTGTATTCTAGTATTAGCCCCGGTTCACACTTAAAGCGGTTGTATTCAAATCGCACATTTTTACCTACATTTTACCTGTAGGTAATATGAATATCTCCTAAACATGTACAGTTTAGGAGATATTCACCTTGCATGCAGCCGCTGATGTCAGCAGTGCATGCGCTCTGAAGCTCTGGCGGATGCTGCCGGAAAATCAGAGCTCCTTGGCGGAACGGAGGACTCCTGTGCAAGTGACGTCATCGCAGCTCTGGCACTGCCGCGAAACCCAGAATAAACGCAGAGGCAACATGTCAGCTCCCACAGCGGTGACCGGGAGGCGGTGCGGGCACTTCGTTCTAATGTAAGTATTTCATAATGTAAGAAGGGTCACTGGTTCAAATCCCAACCACGACCCTACCTGCCTGGAGTTTGCATGTTCTCCCTGTGCCTGCGTGGGTTTCCTCCGGGTACTCCGGTTTCCTTCCACACTCCAAAGACATGCTGGTAGGTTAATTGGATCCTGTCTAAATTGTCCCTAGTATGTGAGTTAGGGACCTTAGATTGTAAGCTCCTTGAGGGTAGGGACTGATGTGAACGTACAATGTATATGTAAAGCGCTGCGTAAATTGACGGCGCTATACAAGTTCCTGAAATAAATAAATAAAATAATGAGCTAGTATGCGATGCAAACTAGCTCATTATGCCTTTGCCTTGCAGGTTGTTTTTTTTTGGTCAGGGTATATAACCGCTTTAAGCTAATTCAATGCGGATCAGATGCGATCCGAAAAGCATAAACCCGCACGTCATCTAAAAAAAGCATTATCTTTAATGCAGGCTGTTTACATACAGTATATGTGGTGCAAATTTATGATAAAAATTATAGACTCTTCATTTCTTTGTAAGTGGGCAAACGTATAAAGTCTGCAGAGGATCAAATAATTATTTTCCCCACTTTAGCTAGGTTCACATGTGTGCAGGTGCAGAACTGCGTGTAAATTGCATGCTTTAAGCACCCGCAGAAAAAATGCGCTCCTTTTAGCAGACACACAGGGGTGCCTTTAATTCTTAAGGGCACCCGTCGCACCAAAAAACACATTGTGTTTACCTGTGCTAGGAAACACATAGCACTATGCGGTTTCCATGTGGCTGCGATTTTAGAAAAGGTACAGAGACTTTTTTTCCTGTGTTAGCAGCAGGTAAAGCAGCCCGTTCAAATGAATGGGCTGCTATGCCCATGCGAATGCAGCCACAGGGAAACCAAAATAGTGCAAATCTACCCTAAGGGCGGGTCCCCCAAAAATATGATTTATTAAACTCTATAGCAAGGGATGCAGTTGCTGGGACCTCTGGCATTGAGACTTTGCCTTTAAATGTATTGAGACTTTGCCTTTAAATGTAATAGTGGGATGTTTTCCCTTCCTCCCCCCCCCCCCCCCCCCCCCCCCATGAAGCTCTTCCAAGGACACAGATATGAATTCATTATTATTCATTCTCCAGTGCTATCCCCTGCAGCAGTTCCTTTCCACCACTAGATGTCCTCAGTCTTCTGGGTTTAATGACACACAGCCTCACTCAGCCCAAAATGGCTGAGTGCATGGTAACATGGACCCGCCCCCTAATGTGGCCTCATCATGGCTCCCTGGATTCACCTACAAAGATTCATAGAGCAGTGCTGATGTCATCACACTAAAGTGCTAAAATTAATTTATACATACCATATTTTGAGATATGTAAGTTATGTAGAATAAACACGCCTCTAAACTAGGGTGAAGAAGCATAGTGAGAGTGTGATCCTGAAGCCATTGTTCTTTAGCTTCTTCCCTTTCTGCTTCTTGCATCACCAATCACATTGAAACATCCAAGGAATGTTGAATTTGACTGGTAGCTGTGAGAACATTCTTAGTACATCATGCTTTCTGCGTGAGACAGCAATAAGGACTCATGAACACTTGGCTGTTAGGTAGGGTTGCCACCTTTTTTTTTTTTTTTATAGTTTATACTTTTATAGTATAAACTTAACATATATTTTGCACTCTTGTGATTAACTTCACAAGAGTCCCTCTTTACATCCGAGTCCACAGAGTTCCCCCTTTACATCCGAGTCCACAGAGTTCCCCCTTTACATCCGAGTCCACAGAGTTCCCCCTTTACATCCGAGTCCACAGAGTTCCCCCTTTACATCCGAGTCCACAGAGTTCCCCCTTTACATCCGAGTCCACAGAGTTCCCTTACACTGTAAGGCGGGACTCTGCTGACTCTGATGTAAGGGATGCTCTGGGAACCCCGATTTAAGGGGAAACACTGTTGCCTCTGGTGTAAAGGGGAACTGTGATATAAGGGGTGCTCTGAGAACCCTGATTTACCTTAGTGTACTCACTCAGAGGCAGAAGAGAGAAGGGGGGAGACGTCCGTCACAGATGGTGAGCTCACTCTCACCCCTTGGCAGTCAGCACCTCTCATCCAGATGTATCTGAGGCTGCTGGACTTCAAATTTCTGGCCCCCCACTTCCCTTTTCTGAGGCACAGTGCTGGGGATTGGAGTGTGGGCAGACACAGAGGAGTAGGGACGGGAGAGAGAGGAGCAGATCGAGCCCTCTCTCCTCTCCCGTCTGTGTGTGGGGGGGGGGGGGTTGTTAGTGCTGGCTTTGGGCAGTGTGAAAGAGAGTGTAACGGACACTCTCAGCATAGACAACTGCAGCCAGCAACACTGCTGGGAAGCCATAGTCCAGTCTGAATAATGTGTCCGGGGTTCAGGCAGTCTGAAACCCGGACGCATGATTCCAAACCCGAACTGTCCGGGTCAATCTCGGACAGGTGGCAACCCTACTGTTAGGGGAGTTTGGCGTATTTTTTAATCTGCCTCTAAACACCCCTTCATGTTAGCCTATGTAGCCATGCATACATAAGCATTTAGAGGAGCTTAAAGGGAGGGGCTTTTAGGGGCAAAAAAAAAAGTCCACAGCTAGTGCAACCAGGAGCAGTGGCGTTTTGGCTGAAAATATGCTTGATGCATCTTAATGATCTAAAGGCACATTAATGCTAAGCGCGTTTAGCACTTGAGCATTAATTCATGGTAATGCCCAGAATAAATTTTTATTCTAGCCAATTAAATGAATTTGTCCAAGTGCTTGATGTGCCTACACGCATTACATGTGTTTACAAGCATCAAGCTTTATTTCTGTCAAAATGCTGCTGCCAGGAAGAAAGCAATCTAGGAGAGTTAACAAAACATCCTGTGTGCATGAAACCTTAGGCTGGATTCACACCTAGGCATTTTTAGTGCTTTTTGCATTTTGCAGATTTGCTCTACAGAACGTGTTCCATAGGAAACCATGTTAAATGAACTGTAGTGCAGATCTGCAAAATGCAAAAAGCACTAAAACTGCATAGGTGTGAATCCAGCCTAAGACCTGGTTCAAACCTATGCATTTTTTTAGCGCATTTTCCGATTAGCAGAAACATACTACAGTCCATTTAACATGGTTTCCTATGGGTCATGTTCACATCTGTGAATTTTATGGAAAGGGCCAGGGACTGTTTTCTGGCTTTTGGTTCCACAGACTTGAATGAATCAAAAACACGTATTGAAAAATGCAACTGGAATATGCAAACTGCAACCTGCATAGATGTGAATCAGGCCCTAAGGTGTCCCAGCATCACCAGCAGGTGTGATCCAGAATCAATACTGACAAAATACGAGTGGTCTGTGCAGTATAGCAATTGGATGAAGAACACAACCACGGAGCATAAGAATGGAGTACAGAACACAACCACGGAGTACAGCATATACTACTTTCATGCACCTCGAGGTTTAATTTTCACTTTTAGTTTTCAAACTAAAGGCACAGAGCACCTGGAGGAAACTCATGCAGAACATACAGTGGGTATAGAAAATAATCACCCCCCTTTAAAATAGTCAAATTTTGTTGCTTTGCAGCCTGAAATGAAGACAGACACCATTTTTGTTTTATCCAGCTATATTTACTCAGTCCAAGTTATAACATCCAAGTGAAAAATATAACACCAACATGTCAGATTTTTTTCTAATTCAAAAACAGAATCACAGAGTTGGAAAAAGGATCACCCCCTTGTGTCACTATTTTGTTGAACCACCTTTTGCTTCAATTACAGCCTTTAGTCTGTTGGGATATGTCTCTATTAACTTTGCACATCTAGACTTTGCAATATTTGCTCACTCCTCTTTGCAGAACTGTTCAAGTTCAGTTAAATTTGATGGTGACCGTTTGTGGACTGTAGTCTTCAACTCATTCCACAGATTTTCAATGGGGTTTAAGTCTGCGCTCTGACTAGGCCTTGCAAGGACATTCACCTTTTTCTCCTTCAACCACTGTGTGGTAATTTTTGCTTTGTGCTTTGGGTCATTGTCATGTTGGAAGGTAAACCTTCTTCCCATTGACAAATTTCTGGCAGAGGGCAGCAGATTTTCCTCAAGAATTTGATGGTATTTTGCCTCATACATTTTCCTTCTATCCTGACAAGTGCTCCAGTCCCTGCTGCAGAGAAACACCCCCCATATCAGGATATTATCCCCTCCATGCTTTACTGTAGGGATGGTGTTTTGTGTTGAGGCCAAAGAATTACATTTTAGTCTCATCTGACCATAACACCTTTTTCCATGTGTCCTCAGAATCTTCAAGGTGCATATTGGCAAAGTTCAGTCATAACTGCATGTGGCCTTTCTTGAGGAGTGGCTTGTTTCTTTTGCTCCAGGAAAGCACTTTTCATGCTGAGCTATTTAAAATGACCACAATCACAGTTCAAAGTCAAATGGCTTTGTGTGCCATTGAGAAGGTGATTAGCTACCCCTGACTGAGTTTACAAGTCATTTTTGAGAGGGGGTGGTCCTTTTTCCAACTCAGTGATTCTGTTTTTTTTTTTTTTTTCTCACATGTTGGTGGTATATCTTTCACTTGGATGTTACAAGTTGCACTTAGTAAATACAGCTGGATAAAATAAAAACTGTCTGTCTTCATTTCAGGTTGCAAAGTAACAAAATTTTATTTTCGATACCCACTGTATAAACTGCATACAAACAGGTATCTGCTTGAGGTGCATACAAATAGCATATCCTGTATGCTCAGTAGTTAAATTTTTCATCCAGGTATTGCTATATTGCACAGGCCACCCCTCTTTTGCCTGTAATGATCTTGGAAGACACCTGCTGGTGATGCTTGAAACCATATGATTGCTGTTTTTAAACCAAAGGTACAGAGCATCTTGAGGAAACGTATAAACTAGATACAAGCATGTAGGTGGGGTGCAGTGTGGTGCGGCGCCGATAATTCACACAGTTGCAATGAAAATTTTTTGCAACTTTGTTGCTGTTAAATATCACAGCAACAATTCATCATAAACCCGATGGGAAAGCGGCCCAACCAGGTGGACTCACTGTTTCCAGTAACGTGAAGAAAGCAGGTATCACCTGAATTGACAGCGTCTGTAAGAGATCAGAATATGGCCTGGCCATATTGGGACCCTACGCTTTCTCTCTTCATCAGGAACCTTTACCTTACCATTAGTACTGTCCCTAAAAGGCAAGGTAACTGTCCCTACTCTACCAACTCGCAAAATGCACACCTTAAATAGGCTCTGCCTGACCCAAGATGGCTGCTCGAGTTACATGGGGTGGCAGCATCCAATAGGATAGCGTCCCCAGTGATCAGGAAACCATAGAGGAACCTCGTTCCTCTTGACTTCCTCTCCAACAACAAGGCTGCTGTGAAAGAGCACCACCTGCAGTTGCCTACAAACAGGTATAGCGCCTAAATATTTATTTTTATTATTATTTTATTTATTTAATATGTATAAAGCAATCACTAAAATTTCATATTAGCTTTGCCACTGAAATATCAAATTAAGTGTAATTTTCATTTTTTTTTAAAAAATCTGCATTTCTTTTAAATAAGACCTGGTGATCTTGCCATGAAGGTCCTTGTTCAGGCTCTTCTTGTCATAGGGTTATAGCACTCGGCCCCCATCTCCCTATTATGCACCTATATTGTCACCATGTTACATGTGGAAACAAGTAGGCATTTGCAATTCGTTTTGTTCCAAATTAGTTTTTTAACGAATTTCGACAAATTCGTTAATTCGGGAATATCCGCATTAACGAAAACCCGTTTAACAAATTTTTTCCGAATATTCGTAAATTCGATAAAATTGGACATTTGTAAATTCGGGCATTCGTACATTCGTAAATTAGTGAATTCGTAAATTTATAAATTCGGAAATCTGAAATAATAGTTAACTAATAATAACTTAACTATTAGCAATTATTAGTAACTTTTAAATTATAGGTATTGTAATTTCCTTTCAAATTTGGCTGTTAGTGAACGTAACACATACAAATTTATCCGAAGTTATGAATGATCCGAAAAAACCGAATGGAACGTAATGAATTAATAATAATAAATAACAATAATAATAATAACAACATTTTATTATTATTATTTATTATTAATTTGTTCCGTTCCATTTGTTTAGATGCAGCATTCATTTTGGATAATTCGTAACTTCGGATAAATTTGTATTTGTTAAGTTCACTGACAGTCAAATTTGAAAGGAAATTACAATACCTAGAATTTAATAGTTAGTTACAATTTCAGATTTTTGAATTTTCGGGTTTTTGGATTTTCAAACTTCGAATTTACAAATTTCTGAATTTTCTAATTTACAAATGTACAAATGTAAAAATGTACGAATGGACGAATGTTCGAATTTACGAATGTGCGAATGAACGCATTTACGAATGAACGAATTTACGAATCGCGATCATAACGAATGACCCGAAAAACGAAAAAAAAATAATAAACGAATGAAACGAAAACGAAAATGAACGAATTTTTTGGCTGTGCACATGTCTAGAAACAAGATCCCCCCCCCCCCGTCACGCATCCATCACTGAAGGGCATATAATCAGGAAGTGGTTGCAAAGAATTTGCAGGAGATCAACAGCCGTTGAGATGCAACAAAAAATGGAAGAAAAATAAAAACAGATCTTTTATTTATGAAACACATTGCTTTAGCATACCACTTAACTGCATCAAGCTGCATGGAATAATGCCTTCACTGCTCATTTCAAATCCAGGTGGACTGCAGTCTGATCTACAAAGGCAGGTCTATATTTTATCTCATGAAATAAATGTATTAAATAATTTATGGTTTGCTCCAAGAATTTGGCTGTATCTCTGCTTGTCTGCAGTTCTATCAGAATGAGCGCAGCTTGTCAAAACAGGCAGGCTGGAAGAACTTTTATGAGCGTGGAGCTGGGTGTGGTGTCACCCGCGTAATAGGCTTCATATCATCTGCAGAGGAAGCCATGCATGCGGGAAGATTTTAGTCATTTATTTTATAATAACTTGCAAATGTATGCACATTATAACACTCGGGTATGAATACAAAGCATCAAATCACTATTCAAACATATCGAGGAGGGCTGCGGAGGATGTGACTTGGGTGAACACTGGATGGGAGAGTGTTCAGAAGGCTCTGACAAAACTCGATTGTGATTCCTGACTTTCACCCTAGAGCAAATAAAGCATTAAATGTCAATCTATCCTACAACTCGCCCATCCCAAAGTTAACTCCCTTTAAAAACCATCAGCGTTGCTTCCAGCTGCAGCTTCCTTGGAGCTCCTGGGACACCTGGCAGACGTGTCCCTGCAAGTTGTGGCTTCATTGTTTGAGAATAATTGTTCTTTTAAGTTGCTTTTGGCTTGTGCAGTGTTATTCTTATAACATTTTCAGATTGCTGTTAGGTTTGGGATGCACTTACAGTGCCTTGAAAAAGTATTCATACCCCTTGCAATTTTACACTTTTTCACATGTTACAACCAAAAACATAAATGTATTTTATTGGGTGGGGAAGGTGTGTTCAGGGTGATGTGCAGTGTTAGTTTTCTGCCACACATAGTGTTTTGCTTTTAGGCCAAAAAGTAAAATTTTGGTCTCATCTGACCAGAAAACCTTCTTCCGCATATTTGCTGTGTCCCCCACATGGCTTCTCGCAAACTGCAAACAGGACTTCTTAGACTCGGTTCACACAGGGGCAACCCGACTTAAGGCGCGACTTTGAAAGACGATTTGGAGGCGACTTCAGCACGACTTTGCACAACTTACAACGTGACTCAAAGTTGCCTCCAGGACAGGCGACTTTGGCTGTGGCCAATCACAGAATAATCAGCTCTGTGGGAAGGAGGGGGTTGCCTGGGTAAACGTGGGAAGTACCTGTGTAAATTATTTTCTTTTTCCTGTAAAGTTGCTTCATTATATTTTGAGATCCGATGGAGATCCAACTTGGAGGCAACTTCCATTGAAATCTATGGGTAGTAGCTAAGTTGCCTAGAAGTCGCCTTGAAGTAGTACAGGAACCTTTTCTGAAATCGGAGCAACTTCAGTAGTGTACATTAAGACGGCTCTCATTCACTTCAATGGAATCTCTTATGTCCAGCGACTTGGGGCAACTTGAGGTCTGACAGGTCAGATCCCAAGTCGCTTATGGATTTCTTTTAACAATGGCTTTCTTCTTGCCACTCTTCCATAAAGGCCAGATTTGTGGAGTGCATGACTAAGAGCCCTGTCACACTGGGGCGGTGCGGGCGCCGGCGATAAAACTACGCTATTTTTAGCTCTGCTTTAAAGTCATTTTAGCGGCGCTATTCGGCCGCTAGCAGGCGGTTTTAACCCCCTGCTATCAGCCGAAAAGGGGTTAAATCCGCCCCATTGTTTTCAATGGGGAGGAGCGATGTATTCACCGCTCCGACACCGCTGCAAAGAAGCTGCTGGCAGGACTTTGTGACGCCCTGCCAGCGCAGCGCCCCAGTGTGAAAGCACTCAGGCTTTCACACTGGGTTTGCAGCTGAGGCTTTTTTAAGGCTCTATGCAGGCACTATTTTTAGCGCTGTAGCGCCTGAAAAACGCCTCCAGTGTGAAAGGGGTCTAATAGTTGTCCTGTGGACAGATTCTCCCACCTGAGCTGTGGATCTCTGCAGCTCCTCCAGAGTTACCATGGGCCTCTTTGCTGCTTCTCTGATTAATGTTCTCCTTGCCCGGCCTGTCAGTTTAGGTGGACAGCCATGTCTTGGTAGGTTTTCAGTTGTGCCATACTCTTTCCATTTTCGGATGATGGATTGAACAGTGCTCTGTGAGATGTTCAAAGCTTGGGATATTTTTTTTATAACCTAACCCTGCTTTAAACTTCTCTACAACTTTATCCCTGACCTGTCTGGTGTGTTCCTTGGCCTTCATGATACTGTTTGTTCACTAAGGTTCTCTAACAAACCCATGAGGGCTCCAAAGAACAGCTGTATTTATACTGAGATTAAATTACACACAGGTGGACTCTATTTACTAATTAGGGGACTTCTGAAGGCCATTGGTTCCACTAGATTTTAGTTTCAGAGTAAAGGGGGCTGAATACAAATGCACGCCACATTTTTCAGGTCTTTATTTGTAAAAGAAATTTGAAAACTATTTATCATTTTCCTTCCACTTCACACTTATGTGCCACTTTGTGTTGGTCTATCACATAAAATCCCAATAAAAAACGCATTTACGTTTTTGATGTGGAAATGTGGAAAATTTCAAGGGGTATGAATACTTTTTCAAGACACTGTATGTGCACTATATCTGTAATTATGCTAAGGCTTTTACCTACAGTGTTCTGAATTATTGATTTTAAGTATATACAAAGCCAAAACTTATTATTATTATTATTATTTTATATTTTGAATAGAGTAGAGAAGGATCAAAACTTATGAAGGTTTTTTTTTTTTTTTTTTTTACATTCGTGTCTCTATTGGGGACATTTTCCTTCACTTTCTGTCCTGTAAATGGTACAAGAAGTCAGGGGAAATCTCTTCAACGTGAAGGAAATGCCCTCTTAAGCTGGCCATACATGTTAAAGTAATTGTAAATGATTACCTTGTAAAACAACCCATTCAGTTTAAAATGATACTAAAGTCTCAATTTTTTTTTTTGTTTAAAAATAACAAACATGTTATACTTACCTGCTCTGTGCAGTGGTTTTGGACAGAGTAACCCAGATCCTTCTCTTCTTGGGTCCCTCTTTGGCTCTCCTGGCCCCTCCCTCCCATTGAGTGCCCCCTACAGCAAAAAGCTGGGGATGGGGACACTACCTGCCTGGAGTTTGCATGTTCTCCCTGTGCCTGCGTGGGTTTCCTCCGGGTACTCCGGTTTCCTCCCACACTCCAAAGACATGCTGGTAGGTTAATTGGATCCTGTCTAAATTGTCCCTAGTATGTATGAATGTGAGTTAGGGATCTTAGATTGTAAGCGCCTTGAGGGTAGGGACTGATGTGAACGTACAACGTAAATGTAAAGCATTGCATAAATTGACAGCGCTATATAAATACCTGAAATAAATAAATAAATAATATGACCAAATACAGAATTTAGGGCAACTATGGCATGTGATTAGGTTCTTCCTTTTGTAACCTGGATGAGAAGCACAGATGATTCTCCTTTCAAATATTTTCATGAACTCTGCCACCCATCTGAAGTTTATAAATGGACTCAACTCCTGCCAGCTTACTGTACAAACACTGAGTCACCTTACTATAGCATACATTAAAACTTACAGTATTTGTAAGCAAGTTGAAGTTACGCTTGGTAGACTGCCCCGGACAGGAGGGTAAAAGCGAATTCCCGGTTCATTGGTTTGGGTGGGTTATCTTTGAGTCTGACCCACTGGCCCTGTAACATAAAAGAAGGACAGAGCCAGGTTGGATGGGGAAAAAGAGCCCAGAGAGGTTCAGTGCCTGTAAGAGAACCCCATAAGGGAGAAGATCGGAGCCGTACCCGGGACAAGCAAAGGATTGTCATTTGCTACTGCCGTGATGTAGAAGGTCATCAGGACCTGGGGTGCGTCCCCAAAGATTCCAGCACTGAGAAATGCCACTAATGGATCCTATTCTTTGTAGATGGACTCTACCTTTGCAGGTACAGCGGGGCAGCATAGGAGTAAGGATGTAGAAAAAAATCTTGTTCTTGAATGTTGGACTTTGAGATGTTCATTTTGAACTTTTTTAAGTAAAGCTTTGAAACTTTTCTTCCGCCTGGTCTGAGGTTACTCAATGGGTGTAATGCAAGTAACTGGCACACATGGTCTGTAGTTTGGGTCACTAGACACACTGGCGTATGAAGATGTCAGTACCAAAGTTAGTGCAGTGTGCAGATACAAGTAGTTATGCATGGTAGTGGAATTCTACCAAGAAGCTTGTCATCATTAGGAATGTGCCTGGGGCAGGTGGGATAGCCTCTTGCAGCAGGGAGTTGTTGGTACTCTCTCTGTGAGCATAGCAGCAGGAGTCACGCCACAGAGGTCACCAGCCTGTGAACAGGTACGGAAAAGTTAAAGAAAGTTAAGTCCAAGCATGGAGTCTGCGCTGGGTGCATGGCAGGTCCCCCTAACAATTACTCGGAGTGAGGTAGCTGTTATGCGCTGGACAGGTGGATGTGGACAAGGCTCAGTGTGTCCCTCCTAAATGCAAGTTACAGAGAAGGTGTACATTGTCATGGGGACCCGAGAGTTGGAGAACAGTTATGGTGCAATTGTACACAGTGTCCATTCATCTCTAAAAGCAGAGGCTTGCCATAAAGTTGAGCATTCCCCCATGGCCGCCTTAGCCTGGTCCCAGGGCATTAATAAAAAACGGCACAGAACAAAGATACCCCATGTGTAATACAGTGATCCTATGCCAAGTGCCTGGCATAGCCCAAAATAACTCATCCCGGGGGCCTTTCATGTGACCAAGCATGGTGCCCAATGAGTTAATGGGAAAACATGGAGGAAAGGTTCATCTTCAACCCTACCCAACCTGCATATTCAATACAGCAGGGCAGTCCATCTACAAATGATAGGATCTGGTGTCAGGTCCACTGCTTTAAAGTGATAATAAGCCCTTACATAAGCCCACTGAAGTAACTGGCCTCGGGTGATACACAGTGATGAAACAAATCCTCCTTCATAAGCTGTACCTGTTTATCTACAATCTTCTCTTCTCTACAGCCTTCCTAAGTACTCAGTTTAGAAGGTATTTCTCAGCTTTCAGGTGGCAAGGGGCAGGGATCTGATGCCACACACTACACAACACAGAGCTGAGTGTAATCTATTTCTTGGTTCTGATAGATCAGATCCAAGTGTATAACCAGTCTAATTGATTCCCCCTATGTTCTCTGGCTCTGAGCAAGTGCAGATGCTTTACAAAGGAATTTCAGAGCATTTAAGGATAATAAGGAATTTACGCAGTGGTTCTAGGAGAAGGACTTTTTGGTAGCAAATGTATGGTTGTACTTTCAGTTCTATCTTCACATTTTAAATGTGCTAAAATACTACATTTTAATGATTTATTAAGGAAAACTGAATTCCAGATAACCATAAGAACGAAGTGTCTGCTTGGGAAAAGAGGTCACATTGGTAAAGTGTAATCCTTTGTACAATTTACAGCTGGCTGCTCCTAGCAATTAATAAGTATCTAATCATGTAACGCAAGGCAACAGATGGTGTTCTGCTCAACCTTTTTGATGGAATCTTGTGAATTGTACAAGATTCTTTTACACTCTGGCTGCACCTCTGCTGATTTTACATTGGCAGAATACTATAATCACCATATTCATCATATAGTTCTTTTATATTACAAGAGAAAAATAATTAGTGCTTAGCCTTGGCACTCTAAAAGCCCAGTATTGATCCCTAAACATGTTGTAATTTGTTTGTTTAGTCCATTTGATCATTCAGTGTATGGGGTTCTTTTACATTGCTTTTGACTCATTTTTACAAGTCAAATTAGGTAGCTGAGAAAATTTCAGGTACTGAAAATTTCAGGGGCCATTGACTCCTGCTGCTGTCAATCAAATCCTGTGAGGAGGGGGGGGGGGGGGGGGGGGTCAGGGCCGAGCTGCGCTGTCTGTGTCTTTGGACACACAGAGCCAGAGCTCGACTACTACTGGGTTTTTTATTTTTTGCCTTATAACCGAAAAAGACTGAAAAAAACAATAATTTTTACTTTCTGCTATAAAACATATACAATAAAAAAAAATTACAAATCTAATTTCTTCATAAAATTGAGGCCAATATGTATTCTGCTACATATTTTTGGTAAAATAAATCCCAATAAGCGTATATTGATTGGTTTTATGCAAACTTTATAGCATTGACAAAACTATGGTATATATACTGGAATTTTTATTTATTTGTTTTTTATACTAGTAATGGCGGCGATCAGTGACTTATAGCAGGACTGTGATAGCATGGCAGGCAGTCTTACATTAAGGAGTTTATTTACTAAAGCTAGAGAGTGCAAAATTAGTCACAGTTCTGCACAGAAACCAATCAGTTTCTAGGTTTTATTGCTAAAGCTTAATTGAACAAGCTGAGATTAGAAGCTGATTGGTTTCTATGCAGAAATGTGACTAATTTTGCGCTCCCTAGCCTTAGTAAATAAACCCCTAACTGACACTTTGTGGGAACCACCAACACTTTTCCCGAAAAGGAAGGAGCTGGTGTGAGGTGGGTGGTGGTGGTGTCTCAGTCCCAATTAGTATACATACAACAACATATTTAGGCCCACGGGACTTTTAATGAGTCATACCTTAGACATATGTATAAAAAAAGTAAGAAAGTTTATTACCATACATTGAAAAACAACACATAATGCATAAATTGATAACCAAAAAATACATATGTAATACTAAATATCGATCTGCAAGAAAAACCATTACAGTTCATATTAATATCCACCTGGAAAATCTGTGCTAGCATTCTCAACACGTTTCTCGAGGGAAACCTCGCTTCTTCAGGGGAATCACAGAAGAGTTATCTGGAAAATCTGTGCTAGCACTCTCAAATATGCACACATATTTCTTTTTCACTAGTATAATGTTATTTTTTAGGTTTGGGGTGATTTCTCTGTCCTTATTGGATCTGACACCTACCTGCGAGGTTTCACACTGAGAGTGGAGTCATGTTTTTCTCCTCCCCGCCCCTCCTCAGCTCACGGTTGGAGAATAGTGGACCATCTGGCTATTCCGTTTTGCTCTCTGATACCATATATACTTGGAATATATTGGAAAAATATTTGATCCTAATCCATCTGCTGGCTACACCACCATTGAGGTGAAAGCTGGCTACTACATTTTACAAATTGTAAGTTGACCATGTGAGGTTTGATATGTATAATTTTTCACTCTTTGTTATATTGCAGCCATTTGCTAAAATCATTCGAAGTGGAGGTCCACCCTAAAAAAAAAACTTGCATAAAAAAAACCTAAAAAAATGGAGGGAAAAAAAACAAACATTTTTTTAACTTACATGAAATGGCTGTTGCTAGGCAGTCTTCCTAATCTGCCTCTTCCTACACAGCGGTGATCTTCACTCTTCTGCTCCCCGCGTTGTCTTCTGGGGAATGAGGCGCGGTGTGTTATGGGAACTGTGTGTGTCCCACAACACATCGCATCCCTATCACAAAGCGCCGCCGCTCGCGCATGCGCAGTAAGAAACTGGCAGTGAAGCCACCAGGCTCCACTGCCTGTTTCCCTTACTTAGGATGGCGGTGCCGGGACCCGAGAGCCGAGGGACGGGTCGGCCTCATGCGGCCGACATCGCGGGCACCCAGGACAGGTAAGTCTACTTATTTAAAGTCAGCAGCTACAGTGTTTGTAGCTGCTGACTTTAAAAAAAAATTATCCTGGCCGGAATCCTGCTTTAAGTTCATTTTTTTTCCTCATTAATGTACACACAGCACCCCATATCAACAGAAAAACACAGAATTGTTGACATTTTTGCAGATTTATTAAAAAAGGAAAACTGAAATATCACATGGTCCTAAGTATTCAGACCCTTTGCTGTGACACTCATATTTAACTCAGGTGCTGTCCATTTCTTCTGATCATCCTTGAGATGGTTCTACACCTTCATTTGAGTCCAGCTGTGTTTGATTATACTGATTGGACTTGATTAGGAAAGCCACACATCTGTCTATATAAGACCTTACAGCTCACAGTGCATGTCAGAGCAAATGAGAATCATGAGGTCAAAGGAACTTCCTGAAGAGCTCAGAGACAGAATTGTGGCAAGGCACAGATCTGGCCAAGGTTACAAAAAAATGTCAAAGTTTCCCTTGAGAAATGCATTGAGAATGCTAGCACAGATTTTCCGAGTTGATGGTGGATATTGATTTGAACTGAAATGCCCCGTACACACGGTCGGATTTTCTGATGGAAAATGTGTGATAGGACCTTGTTGTCGGAAATTCCGACCGTGTGTAGGCTCCATCACACATTTTCCATCGGATTTTCCGACACACAAAGTTTGAGAGCAGGCTATAATATTTTCCGACAACAAAATCCGTTGTCGGAAATTCCGATCGTGTGTACACAAATCCGACGGACAAAGTGCCACGCATGCTCAGAATAAATAAAGAGATGAAAGCTATTGGCCACTGCCCAGTTTATAGTCCTGACGTACGTGTTTTACGTCACCGCGTTTAGAACGATCGGATTTTCCGACAACTTTGTGTGACCGTGTGTATGCAAGACAAGTTTGAGCCAACATCCGTCGGAAAAATTCCTAGGATTTTGTTGTCGGAATGTCCGAACAAAGTCCGACCGTGTGTACGGGGCATAATGGTTTTCTTGCCAATCGATATTTAGTATTACATGTGTATTTTTTGGTTATCAATTTATGCATTATGTGTTGTTTTTAAATGTATGTTAATAAACTTTCTTACATTTTTTTTAACATATGTGTCTGAGGTGTGACTCATTAAAAGTCCCGTGGGCCTAAATATGTTGTTGTATGTACACTTTTACCGATTGACTTCTGTACAACCCACCCTGATGGATTTTCTCTTAATCAGTGCCATAGGTTATAGCAAGGACAAGGAAGTCCCCCATCCCCCCCGCTGTCAAAATTCAAAAGCTTAGCGGGAGGATTCCCCCATCAACATTAAATGTGTGAATGGGGGAATCGGGTCATTTTTTTTCCCTTCAACCTGCTGGTTGCCATTTTAAATTTTGGGCATAGTATCTAAAAAAAGAAAAGCACAGGTTTTTTTATTCAGATTGTATAGATATAAAAATGTTAATGGAAAAGCTGAAAAATGTACATTTGCGGTGATGTCCAGTGCCAAGGACTAGTGCAAAGCCAAAGGTCACATGCTCTCTGCCATTGGCTCTTTGGGGACTGATATTCAATTGGAGCCAGACAGTCAAGGTCTTTGTCTGAACAGTCCCCGGTGTGACTCCTCCAGGATCGTCATTGGATCACATGACCAATGCCTTGTCACAGAAATCTGTGCAGGCTTTACAGAGGAAGAAATGTTCTTTGATGCTTTACATTAGCAATCCCCTATATCATGCAAATTCCATGTCTCTATTTGACAGCCCAGGTCCACATTGAAAACCCATTTTATCCAAATCACCTATTTCCAAGGACACGTGCCCATCGGGATGCAACATCTTCAGTGTGTGCACAGAGGAGGTCTATGATATCGTCCGAAGATTTCAGCCGCTGTGATATAGCAATGATAAACAGACAAGCATCTTACATAGGATTTTACTTAAGAATACGCAGTAAGCAGGGTTTGTTACTATGGTAACAAATACAGCACATGACGTTTATTTAAGAGAGCAACCATGTAAAGCCCACAGGAGCATGCTGGGATGTGCTGAGTACCAGGGATGACTCTCTGTGTAGTATGAGGCTGATGGGAACAATTATCTGTATTATCACAGTGACGTCTTATCATTTACCTGCCAGCTATGCAGACTGACCTTACTCACCATGACGGTACACTTTAATTACATTTTATTGCAACATCACATGAGCCTACTCCATTACTAGCATAACAGTGTTGTAACAGGTTAGCAATAAGCAGACATTTCGATGGAGTTAAGAAAATGAGCTGGAACAATATTTTATTCTCATTGTATTGCTAGATATAATGGTGGCACCCAGCACATGTTCCTAACACCCATCAATACCCAGGAGTGGGGCAAAAACGGATGGATGGGGCCAAAAGCTGATGTAAAAGCTACAAATGAATGCAACTCTGCATTCACGAACGCATCATGAAATATATTTTTTAAATGCAAGCAGTGTAAGTAGCTGAATTTGGCCTGTTATCAGCCTCTTGCAGTCCCCGTACAGCAGGGCTGGAGTGTGAGCAGAAGAAGCACCATAAGGAACCAATTGGTTCATGTGCTGATGAGAAGTATGCTATTAGAAAAAGAGAGCGACAAGCTCATCGCTCTGCAACTCGTGGTTGCAGGAAAGAAAATTACACCATCTCTGGTCGGCTTTAGAATGGTGTTAACTCACAGCCTATTTACACTGATATCTTGCTTCCCCGTGTTTTACACCATATCTGGTTTTCTACATCTTTGCATGTTGTATAATGATGTCCTTTGCACATGCGTGACATGCGCGCGCAGTGACGTCACGGTCGATGCTGTTTTGGGGCAGACGCTGCCCATGCTTGCAATGATGGAGGACACATAGGTAACTGCGGTTTGGTTTCCCTTTACCTGCAGTTTTTCAACTAACTTTTTCAAATAGCTATGACTAAACACCCCCCATAGTGGTATGAAACATGTCAGCTTTTCATTGATCCTGTGCCTCTGATGTCTTTGTACCAGAAGAATTTATAAACTGTCCTCAAAAAAGGTGTCAACAGAGTGTGGCCGTCCAGTCTTTTCTTTGATTCATAACTTTTTCAAATGATTGTGTCTCCTGATGGGATGGCTCAAGCCACAGGGAAAGAGAGGGGGAGGATTTCGAGCATTTAAATAAATGAATGAATGAATGAATGATTTGTAAAGCGCTACAAATGCGAACTGAATCGCCTCAAGGCGCTAAATAAAACATGGTTTAGGCAACATTTGGCTTACAGCTGGATTCTTTGAGATACATACAAGATATGTTGGCAAGATTTTTTACATTGGAATATGTCTTCCTATACGTTATTCTCCTTTACTCCTTTTTGGCATTTTTATTATCAATTTTTTTTTTACTGATAATGGCGGTGATCATCGATTTTTAGCGGGACTGCGACATTGCGGTGGACAGATCGGACACTTTTTTGGGACCATTTACATTTATACAGCGATCAGAGCTAAATATAGCCACTGATTACTGTATAAATGTCACTGGCAAGGAAGGGGTTAACACTAGGCGGTGATCAAGGGGTTAAGTGTTCCCTAGGGAGGTGTTTCTAACTGTGGCAGTGTAGTGAATGGAGGAGGAGACAGATCACTTTTCCTAATCACTAAGAACAGACGATCTGTCTATCCTCCCCTGACAGAACGGGGATCTGTCTGTTTACATTGACAGATCCCCGTTCTGTCTCTCTCAGGAGCGGTCGCGGGTGGCCGGCGGACGTCGCGGCCACGCGCATCGGCGCTGTGCCGGGGGCACGCGCCCCCTAGTGGTCTTAAAGCGCCTAACGTACCATGACGGCGATTCGTCCAGGAGAGCCAACCTGCCGCAATACAACCGCGGTGGCTGGTCCTTAAGTGGTTAAAGAAATTTGGGTTTCATCATACTGGAATGAGAAAAAATAAGTCTGAAGATGTATGATGATACATTTATTTTTACTGTCATTTGATGTATGTCTATAATATATGTGTTGTGTTTCTAGATATTATTGACATGTACTCCTGAGGAAGATCATTCAAAACGCGTTGAGTCCAATTACATTGGATCCAAAATATTTGTGTAAACCCTAAAATAGTTATGTTTTAATGCCAGCGTTTTGTCCGGTTATATGCCTTTTATTTGATGTACAAATAAAATTTCAGGATTTTTTATAAGCATTGTTTTTCTCATCTATATGTCCCTCATAAAGTCCAAATACATTGTTTATACTGTCTATAGCAGCCTTTCTTAACCAGGGTTCCATGGAACCCTGGAGTTCTTCCAGAGGTTGCTAGGGGTTGCTGGATCTGTGACTGATTGACCTTTCATCTGGTGGTGCCTGAATAGTCCCAGAGCCAATGCCTCTTGTCAGAGCCAACAGTATACCAGAGATCTTTTTAGCTCTATGTAAAGGTGCCATTCTGATCACTATTGTAAGGGGGGATTCTTTCTACTGGCCCCCAATGTAAGTGGCATTTTTGCCATTGATCCTCAATGAATTGTTTTTTTTTCAGGGGTTCTCCAGGACCTCAAATTTATTTCAATTCCAACATAAAAACGTTAAAGACTGGTCCATAGGAATAAATTGCTGATGCCCACAAGTGGCCTAACTCCTATAGGCTGTTGGCTTACCTACCCTAACAGCCTACCTCTTACCCATAAAAAGCATTTTGCAGCAATAATCAATTAACTGAAAATTAGGGCTAGACAGAGGAAGGGGAAGCATTATGCATGAAACACATTCAATATTAACCCTGTGATGGTTTCTGTTGAACCGTAGCCTGTGTTGTTTGCGTTCTGTTATCTTTCTCCCTTTGTGCTCGTGGTGCATGGTTTATGATCAATTCTCTGCTTGGACGTCAATGTTCTTGTGGGTGCAATCTTTGTTGGTTTTAGCCAATAAATACTGTTGAATTCACTACACTATAGATGGTTTTCTGTGCTAGTCTTTTTTTTTTATTGTTTTTCTGCTATTAGCTGTTGCTGGAGCTCCCACCACCCTCGCCCATGAGCCAGCTACATTAGCTGTGGTATAGTGGAAGTTGATCTCTATTTATTTATTAGTACCACCTAACTGATTGACTTATTGCCCTTTCACACAGGCGGGCCGATCGGGTCAGCCTGTCAGTTTTTAGGCGGACCCGATCGAACCATCCACTGCCTTCTATGATGTGGCGGGTGTCAACGGACACCGACATCCGATCCCATCCACTAAAAACAGACTAATGGGAGATCCTTTCCCCAACAGTCGGATGTAAACGGACAGGCAGTCCTGCTCAGCGGGGATCAGCGGACAGATCCCTCTCTGAGCAGGAAAATCCACTGGCGGAGCCTGTTCATGTGAAAGAGCCCTTAGGGGATGAGGAAGTATTTTTTCCTCTGTGGAAGCAAATTGGACCATGCTTTTTTTTTCTCTCTCAGAAAATAGGTACAGGTATTCCCCCCTTTCGAGTCACCCCTTGTCTCTGCCCTCGATGAACAGGCTGGACCCTCAGCAGGACAAGTAGGAAGAGCAGACAGCACTCCTGGCTGGGAACCTCTCCACCAGGAAACAGACCCCACTGGCTATTTATGCATCCTCCAACCGCCACTGGGCACACCTCCCCCGGGATTGGCTGGCGCTGCATAAATATTCAGGCTGCCTGTTTTCTTCCCCCCCCTCTGGAGATTTCCAGGCTCTAGTGGGTGGGAGAGTCAACCGAACCTGCAGACTGTAGAACCCAGAGCAGCCCAAAGCAATTACACATGGTTCAACTTATTACAAGAGAGCCAAGAACAAAATTTGCCTTACCTAGCAGCAGGAGTGGCAAGACCATAATGGGGGCAGGGGTGCTGCCCCCCTAGTTTGCATACAGGACACCCGACTCATAGGTTTCTATGAGTTTTTTCAAGCCACATGATTAGAGCCTGAAGCTCTTACTGGCTTGAAAAAGGTTGGGCTCGGGGCGCAGAGCACTGCGCCCTGAACCCACCCACTTGTGACACTAGCGAATCAATATTCGCTATTGTCTTCTGGCTTCTCCTCCCGGGCCAATCAGGACGGGAAGCGTATCGTGTTGGCTGGGAGGAGAAGCTGAGGAAGCCGCAGCACCGCTATTATGACATGTGATGTCTATAAACAGAGGAACTTGGACGTGTGATGTCCAAAAAAGAAAAAAGTCAGTGACAAGCTTCAGTCATGTGTGATGATAATCCTCAACCACATGTGGATATAATATAGTGACAGTCTTTAACTTCAAATATGTATGATGTAATACACACGTCCAAGTTCCTCTGTTTATAGACATCACATGTCATAATAGAGGACTGCTTGGAGTATTTTTGAGCACATCATTTATTATTCACGTTTTCTGTACTCTTATTATTTGTTATGGTTTATATGATCACATAAGCGTTGCACATTTCACCCAATTTGTCATTTTTGCAACTTTATCCACTGCTGTGCTGGCTGCTTTAGTTTTTTTTTTTTTTTTTGAGACAGCGCGGTATATATTTGTTTATAATTTACAGCCGCAGCACCGCGACAGTGGAGGGGTGAGTGTGGACCTGGAGGGGGGGTTTGTTTGCCGCCCCCCCCTCCCAAAAAAAAACGTGTAGCACCAGTCACCACTGCCTAGCAGTCTAACTAGGAAGGTGCTACAAATATTATGTGTTATAATAATACCATTAGCATTTTTTTTGTACTTTTTTTATTGATTGTTTTTCTTTATCTGCTTTCCTAACCTGAGCACCACAGAATTGTATTATTTCTCCTTACAAGTTTTTTATGACACTTCCATGCCTCCCAACTTTTTGAGATGGGAATGAGGGACACCTATCAGCAAAAGTATGCAGGCTTAGGACACACCCATTGCCACGCCCCCTTAAAGGAGAATTGTACACAAAAATAAAAGATTGATTAAACCCACAAGTGCTTTTTTTTTACCACTACTATTGCTTTATATTGGCTTTTGGAATTTACAAATGCAGCAATTTAGAAATCAGATGAAAGGTTTAGCGCTGGAAAACACTTTTTGACAGGTAAAAAGTGAATTTTATATACAACTTTATAGATCAGAACAAAATGAGGGACAAATGAGGAGGAATGAGGGACAGAGGGACATTGCTCCAAATCAGGGACAGTCCCTCGAAATCAGGGACAGTTGGGAGTTATGGACTTCTGTTGCTCTTTTGGGATATAAGTGGGACAAAACTGTGGGACCAAAAAACCCCAGCCCTGATTTATAATCTTCAGTGTGCATATACTAAAGCCTCTTTTACCTAAAAAAGAAGCAGTAAGAGGACATATTATTATTATAGAAGCTTAGTTGTGATCTTTATCCAGACTAGAGAGATTTGAATGCAGAGCTCAAAATAAAAATGACACCTTATTTGTTAGGAGAATAGAGCAGCCTAATTTGCACTGACACTATCAATATTCTATAATAAAAAAGGACCAGACAGCTCTGCCTAAAAGCTTTCCTCCTACACAAATGTCACTTTCTTTTATTGCCAAAATGAGCTCACAGCATAGGTGCAGACAACTTACATGGGCATATTGTTGGCATGATCAGATTTAAACACTTGGAAGCGATACATCCGGTGCCTTGTGAAATCTACATTGTGTTCATTTATGGACATGTGGTAGAATAGCGGTATTATATACAGGGAAGGTTCAACTACCAGAGGCACAGCAATGAAGAGTAAAGCACAGCAAAGGAGGAGGAGGTGTTGCCCTTTTCACCCAATCAGCTTCCAGCTGTCCTTTCTTTACTAGTACAGGTTAGCAAATGAATGCAAACATATGAACAATATTGCCACATTTTCTTTCCTCCATTTTCCTCTCTTTTTTGTTTTAATTGCGGCATGGCAGATGGGGGATATGGCAATTAGAAGTCTGCACGACATAAAAATCATGCAATTGCCAATTTCAATGAAGTACATCATTGCCCACATAAAAGGAAAAAAGGTATTTATATGTTTTATGTTCCATCAAAAAAAGAGGAGGCGTATTCTCCATTCAATGCAGTGGGCGGAGCCATGCAAATGATTCCTTTATTTCAGTGGCCAGCTGTCACTTATCCAATTTGCAGAAGCGCTTGTGTATGGGGGTGGATGTGTTTTGCTGCTTATATGCATTGGAGACACATATTTGAAAGATCTGGGAAGCAATGTTGAATTCTGAATGGAATAATATGAGTGTGAAGCAGCGTTTATTGATTTTACTAATAATTACTTTATTTGGCATTTTTATAATTGCATCATTTCCCATTTTGCTACAATGGAACTGCCTTTATTTCACTTTTCAAGTCAATGGTAATACCACGCAGGGCCAGGGCAAGGGGTGGGCAGGAGGTGCGGCTGCCCTGGGCACTCTGGTATCATGTGAGGTGGGTGGGGGGCTCCACGAGGAGATGGGGGGAGAGGATTTGTGTTGGAAGGGGGAATTTGGGGGGCAGCAAGGCGTAAGTATTGTTCTAGGAGGGGAAATTTGGGAGAGGGAGTGCTAAGATGGTGATTTAGGGGGATTTGTGTTGGGAGGGGGAGAAAGAATTTGTGCTGGAAAGGGGGATTTGAAGTGGGGAGGAGAAGATGTGTACTAGGATGGGACATTTTAGGGGTAGAGGATTTGTGCTAGGAAGATTGAATTTTTTTTTGCGGATGGGGGCAAAGATTTGTGCTGAGAGGGGGGTTTCAGCAGGGGGGCAATTTTGTACTGGGAGGAGGGAGTATATTTCATTCTTAGGGGGTAAGCATCGGGATTAGTGCTCCGTGTTTTTGTGGGGGGGGGGGGGGGGTTTGCTGACACATAATACTCATACACCTTGGGGGGCGCAGTTTGGCACGTTTGCCCTGGGCTCTAGACGATCTTGTCCTGGCACTGATACCACGTTTATGCATTGTAAACACATGACAAATGCATGATAAATATGGCATCAATAAAGTGGTTGTAAACCCTTCCATATACCCAGTGAAGTACCTGGCCTCAGATGATACACAGAGATGAAACAAGTCCTCCTACATAAGTTGTACCTGTTTATCTGCCCTCTCTTCTCTATATCTGTTCAAAGTGCTGAATTATAACACTTGTCTGAGAGTTTAGGGAACACGGGCCTGCTACATACCCCATAATCTCTAGGTCATCTTGGAAGTGAGCAAGAAAGGGTGGCTATGTTCCTACACATAGTGGGACAGTGCAGAACAAATGTAACCACCTTCTAAAAGGAAGTGGAATCGAAGAAGCAAAAAAAAAAAAAGGAATTTGGGGTTTTAGAGGAGGCTGAGAGCAATAGAAGGTACATTTTGAGTTAAGAATACAAACTTTAATATATATATATATATATATATATATAATTGTATTTTTTGTTAAAGAGTTTAGTGTCAATTTAAAGCTTAATTCCATGTGTGGCTATACTGGTCCATACTTGTAAGTATGTATGTTCCATACCCGACACCGATACTACAATGGTCACCACTAGTTTGAAGGTCCTGTGTCAAGTGGCTGCCCTGCTGCTTAGTGAACACAGAAGGTCACTTGTTTAACACGGGCGCCATTGAAAAAAAAAACACTTTTTATTTACTCAATAAATGGCAAGCACTTTATGATTGGACAAGGTGGAGAGGCAGGGTGGTGACATCACAATCAGCCAGGTAGGAAACATGCACACTTCAAACATTTTCATACCTGTAATTTAGCTTTAATCACTTAACGACCGCCCACCCACATTGTGATGCGGTCGGGCAGCGGTTCTGGCAAAGCAATGTATTGGTTCTTCGTTGCCTACTGATTAGAAACTGAGAGATCATTAGTAAAGCACACCTTACACACATTAAACATAGGTAGGCACATGTAACCCCTTGATTTCCCTGGATATTATCCCCTTCCCAGCCACTGTCATTAGTACAGTGACAAGTGTATATTATTAGCACTGATCAGTGATCACTGTATTAATGGCACTGGTGATGTCAGTAGCAGTTAGCCAGTTCCCCCCAGCATCAATTAGTGTCAGATTGTCCGCTGCACTATCGCAGTCCCATTAGTAGTTGTTGATCGCCGCCATTAGTAGCATAAAAAAAAAATAACAAAATAAAAATTCCAGTATAGATATCATGGTTTATAGGCACTATAACTTTCACGCAAACCAATTAATGTACACTTATTGGTATTTTTTTGTACTCAAAAACATGTAGTAGAAAAGATTTTGGCCAAAATTTATGAAGAAATTTGATTTTTACATTTTATTTTTATTGGATATATTTTAAAAGCCGAAAGTAAAAAATATTGTTTTTTTTTTCAAAATTTTCTGTACTTTTTTATTTATATCGCAAAAAATAGAAAACCCAATAGTGATCAAATACCTCCAAAAGAATTCTCTATTTGTGTGAAAAAAATTATATAAGTTTCATTTGGGTAAAGTATTGCATGATACAATCGCCAGTTAAAGTAGCGCAGTGCTGAATATTAGTGCACATGACTGCAATTAATTTGCACTGCTCGTTCCAAGCAAATGGAAATAAGAGAGAAAAGAGCCAGGTTAGGGAGCTCATGGAGGACACTAAAAGCTGCCAGAAAAACACAGAATGAACCAATTTAATGATAAGTAGATTATCGGACCATTAAGTAGCGGATGTGTTGCGATTATTTTTTGGAGTATAAGGATATTGCTAACTTTAAGGCTACTTTCACATGTGGTCGCGTTGGAACGCCTCAAAACTGCGTTCAGTGTGAAAGGGGTCTAAAGTTTCCCCCAACAATGTAATATATTGACACTATAGGGTTGATTTACTAAAGGCATTTAGACTGTTCACTTTGCAAGGGAAGTTGCACTTTGCAAGGGAATTTTCCCAAAGCTTAGTGAATGATTTGAAGCTCTGCTGACTTTTATCATCCAATCACGTGATAGCACATGATCAGTTATTCTTTGCACCGCGCTAAGTTCTGGGGAAGATTTCCTTGTAAAATGTAACTTCCTTTGCAAGGTGAAAGCCTATTTGCCTTTGGTGCATCAAGCCCTGTGACTTCGATAGAGGTGAATTTGGGCAGTAAAGACATGGTATTACCACTTACCAGTCAGGTTGTAAAAGGACAAAAATCTAGTGATGTACTATAATACCTTCTAAAAACACAAGTTATCTATGTGGCATCACTTTCATCACACATTTAAAAAAACAGGAGAATTATAGCCCACTTCAGAAGTGTGTCCATGGGGCATAAAGAAATGATTTACATGGCATCCCTTGTCCATACATTAACCTGGCTGATTATACAAGCCATTTTCTTTTTGTAAAGAAATGGCCTTCAAAACAAGTTGACATCTTTGTAAATCAAATATCTGCATGACTGCTGGTAAGGTTAATCACATTCTGGCTTCTTATTTGTATAGGTTTAACCTAATTTATAAAGGGAATATACAGTGGGGACGGAAAGTATTCAGACCCCCTTAAATTTTTCACTCTTTGTTATATTGCAGCCATTTGCTAAAATCATTTAAGTTAATTTTTTTTCCTCATTAATGTACACACAGCACCCCATATTGACAGAAAAACAGAATTCTTGACATTTTTGCAGATTTATTAAAAAACAAAAACTGAAATATCACATGGTCCTAAGTATTCAGACCCTTTGCTCAGTATTTAGTAGAAGCCCCCTTTTGATCTAATACAGCCATGAGTCTTTTTGGGAAAGATGCAACAAGTTTTTCACACCTGGATTTGGGGATCCTCTGCCATTCCTCCTTGCAGATCCTCTCCAGTTCTGTCAGGTTGGATGGTAAACGTTGGTGGACAGCCATTTTTAGGTCTCTCCAGAGATGCTCAAATGGGTTTAAGTCAGGGCTCTGGCTGGGCCATTCAAGAACAGTCACGGAGTTGTTGTGAAGCCACTCCTTTGTTATTTTAGCTGTGTGCTTAGAGTCATTGTCTTGTTGGAAGATAAACCTTCGGCCCAGTCTGAGGTCCTGAGCACTCTGGAGAAGGTATTCGTCCAGGATATCCCTGTACTTGGCCGCATTCATCTTTCCCTCGATTGCAACCAGTCGTCCTGTCCCTGCAGCTGAAAAACGCCCCCACAGCATGATGCTGCCACCACCATGCTTCACTGTTGGGACTGTATTGGACAGGTGATGAGCAGTGCCTGGTTTTCTCCACAGATACCGCTTAGAATTAAGGCCAAAAAGTTCTATCTTGGTCTCATCAGACCATTTTTAGGTCTCTCCAGTGATGCTCAATTGGGTTTAAAGTGGATGTAAACCCAATGTCATCCTTTCTAAACTACTGCCATAGGGGTTATCTATAAGGATATACATGCCTCCTGCATGTATGTTTACCTGTCAAATGTCTCCCCTCTGTCTGTTATTAGACCCGAAAAACTGCATATTCTGTGGGTGGGTCTGTTGTCTGGAGCTCGGTGGGTGGAGTCGTGATGTCAGTAGACTCCCCGCCCACCTCTACACTCCCCTTGTCAATATGCATTTTCTCCTGTGTATTTCTAACACTGAACTTCTGCTATGATCTCTAACATCCAGTGAAAAGACAGGAAAGTAACCACATGACTTCAGCATGCCAAATCATGCTGAGGTGTGGAACAGCCAATCCTTGCAGAGCTGCTGAAGAAAGGAGTGGGGGAGGGAATTAAAAAATAATGCCTGTGTCTTAGGCTAGTGCACGAGATGTAAATCACCTGTCACTCACAGCAAGGGGGAGGATTTGACAAAGTTTTTCTCAGTTTGTCAAGATTTTTCTCACTGAACAATAAAAGAGGATTGCTCAGAGATGGATTAACTCTGTGTGGCAAGACTGGGCTCAAATTATAGGAAATCCTATACTCTACAGTATGATATATATATATATAAAAAAAAAAAATTGGGGGTTTACATTCACTTTAAGTCAGGGCTCTGGCTGGGCCATTCAAGAACAGTCATAGAGTTGTTGTGAAGCCACTCCTTTGTTATTTTAGCTGTGTGCTTAGGGTAATTGTTTTGTTGAAGGTAAACCTTCGGCCCAGTCTGAGGTCCTGAGTACTCTGGAGAAGGTTTTCGTCCCAGATATCCCTGTACTTGGTCGTCCTGTTCCTGCAGCTGAAAAACACCCCCACAGCATGATGCTACCACCACCATGCTTCACTGTTGGGACTGTATTGGACAGGTAATGAGCAGTGCCTGGTTTTCTTCACACATACCGCTTAGATTTAAGGCCAAAAAGTTCTATCTTGGTCTCATCAGACCAGAGAATCTTATTTCTCACCATCTTGGAGTTCTTCAGGTGTTTTTTTTTAGCAAACTCCATGTGGGCTTTCATGTGTCTTGCACTGAGGAGAGGCTTCTGTCAGGCCACTCTGCCATAAAGCCTCGACTGGTGGAGGGATGCAGTGATGGTTGACTTTCTACAACTTTCTCCCATCTCCCGACTGCATCTCTGGAGCTCAGCCACAGTGATCTTTGGGTTCTTCTTTACCTCTCTCACCAAGGCTCTTCTCCCCCGATAGCTCAGTTTGGCTGGACGGCCAGCTCTAGGAAGGGTTCTGGTCGTCCCAAATGTCTTCCATTTAAGGATTATGGAGGCCACTGTGCTCTTAGGAACCTTAAGTGCAGCAGAAATTTTTTTGTAACCTTGGCCAGATCTGTGCCTTGCCACAATTCTGTCTCTGAGCTCTTCAGGCAGTTCCTGACATCATGATTCTCATTTTCTCTGACATGCACTGTGAGCTGTAAGGTCTTATATAGACAGGTGTGTGGCTTTCCTAATCAAGTCCAATCAGTATAATCAAACACAGCTGGACTCAAATGAAGGTGTAGAACCATCTCAAGGATGATCAGAAGAAATGGACAGCACCTGAGTTAAATATATGAGTGTCACAGCAAAGGGTCTGAATACTTAGGACCATGTGATATTTCAGTTTTTCTTTTTTAATAAATCTGCAAAAATGTCAACAATTCTGTGTTTTTCTGTCAATATGGGGTGCTGTGTGTACATTAATGAGGAAAAAAATGAACTTAAATGATTTTAGCAAATGGCTGCAATATAACAAAGAGTGAAAAATTTAAGGGGGTCTGAATACTTTCCGTCCCCACTGTATATAGTTTTTTCCATTTTTTTCATGTTCCAGACTAAAAAAAAAAAGTAAAATATTCATATTTGCTTTAACCACTCAAGCCTCAGAAGATTTTACGCCCTTCATGACCAGGCCATTCTGTGCTACTCCTACTGTTAATTGTGCGGTCATGCAACGCTGTACCCAAATATTTATATAATTTTTTTTTCACACAAATGGAGCTTCCTTTTGGTGGTATTTTAGCACCAATGGGTTTTTTATTTTTTTATTATATAAACAAAAAAACACTGAAAATTTTGAAAAAATATATATTTTTACTTTTTGCTAGAAAACATATAAAAAAAATAGAAAAATAAAATTTCTTCATAAATGTTTTCCAAAATGTATTCGGCTTCATGTCTTTAGTAAAAAAAAAAAAAATCCCAATAAGTGTATACTGATTGCTTTGTGTGAAATTTATAGCATCTACAAACTATGGTATATAGCCTTATATGATGGAATTTTTTTAATTTTTATATATATACCACTTATGGCAGACAATAACTGACACTGAGTGGGAACAAACTAACTGCCAGTGACATCACCAGTGCTGACACTATACACAGTCACTGTACTAATGACACTGGCTGTGCTGATTTTTACTAAAGATCTCTCTGTTTCTTATCCCTGCTTTTGGAGGGATAAAAAAAAGAGAGATCGTTCCCTCTGAACAGAGCCCTGTGTTGATTGTCAAAACTGGGCTCTGAGCTGACACTGGACACAGCCAATCAGCAGGTCCTGGCCTGGAATCATTAAATCATCAACCTGATGACAGGTTGAGGGCATGTGTGGGCCCTAAACCCAGAAACAGGCAGCGATATACCAGTACGTCGCTATGTCTGTACAGGCCACCTGTCCGCAGTGGGCAGGCAATCCGCAAGTGGTTAAACAGTTGTCACAGAAACAAGTGTCCCTATTGGAAGGTTTTCCCTCTATTTCTAATTTAACTGCTTCCGCCCACCATATACATACTGCGGCAGGGCGACCCGGCAGCGCAAACTCACGTATCTGTACGTGATTTCATGCGCACGGTGTAGGGGGCGCACGCGCTGCCGGAGTGCCGCTCCCGCTGTGTTTGGATACAGCAGGAGCCAATCAGCAGGGCCGGCGCCCGTGATAGCCGTCACGACCCGCCGATCGTTCAGTGGAGAGACAGAGCAGCGGTGTGTCTATGTAAACAAGGCAAACCGCTGATCTGTCAGGGAACAAAAGAGAGAACTTGTGTCTCAGCTAAGCTTAAACACGATCTCTCTTTTCCTCCAGTGTATCTGTCCCCCTAACAGTTAGTAAGTATCTCCCAGGGAACACAGTTACCCTTTGATCACCCCTGGTGTTAACCCCTTCCCTGCCAGTGTCATTTATACTGGGGCAGTGCATTTTTTTTTAGCACTGATCACTGTATTGGTGTCACTGGTCCCAAAAAGTGTCACTTAGTGTCCAATTTATCCACCACAATGTCGCAGTACCGCTAAAAATCGCTGATTGCCGCCATTACTAGTAAAAAAAATAAAAAATAAATAAAAATGCCATAAATCTGCCCCATAGTTTGTAGATGCGATAAATTTTACGCAAACCAATCAATATACGCTTATTGGGATTTTTTTTACCAAAAATATGTAGCAGAATACATATTGGCCTAAATTGATGAAGAAATTAGATTTTTTACATTTTTTTATTGGGAATGTTTTATAGTAGAAAGTAAAAAATATTGCTTTTTTATTCAAAATCGTCTGTCTCTTTTAGTTTATAGCGTAAAAAATAAAAACTGCAGAGGTGATCAAATACCACCAAAAGAAAGCTCTATTTGTGGGATAAACGGACATCAATTTTATTTGTGCACAGCATCGCAGGACCGTACAACTGTCTGTTAAAGCAACGCAGTGCCATATCGCAAAAAATGGCCTTGTCAGGAAGAGGGTAAAACCTTCCGGAGCTGAAGTGGATAATGACAACTCAAAATTATGGATTTTGCTTCATTTTAGTCATTTTAGTTTAGTCCTTTTGCAGGTATAGCTATGCAAAACATTAAAAATAAGGGCCTATACTGTTTAGAATCCAGTAAGGCACTGTCTCCTCCTGCTCTGCACATGCTCAGTTGCTCCCTATTCTTGTCACTGCGCTTAAAATCAGAGCCACTAGAGGCCAATTAGCTGACAACTTTAAGATTTACTGCTGCTGAAAGGGGAAGAAAGCAACAGGAATGACAGACTGTGTGGCGGGAACACAGATTATGGAGGGAGAAAAGAAAAGCAGAAGGGGTGACCGGATATTCTCTCCTTTCTTCCTCATAGGCAGCCTGTGAACTTTGGCACTTTAAGCTTCTGTCAGCCTTCCTCTCTATCTGAGCCAAGATATACGATCAAGGCTGGAAATGCACACATATTTTAATTACACAAAATGACATGTAGGTTTTCCCAAGGAGATGGGGAGAGGTTCCAACAATGTAATGACTGCTGTGGGCTTCAACAAAATGGCAGCCTCCAGCAAGAAGAGTCAGGAGCAATGTTGGAGGCAATTTACAGCACACAATAATTTTGGTAGCATAATTATTAATGTAGAATGCATGTTCTTTTCTTAAAGAACATTAATTGTTTTCAAACTGTTATGGATAAAGTTCTGCTTATGTCCCAATGACAGGTGGGGAGGGTGACTCTCCATGGTGGGAGACACAGTCAGCAATTACACCTGATTTTTTGTTTTCACTTAAAAGCTGAAGTTTAAGTATTGCAATGTAAGCATGTATGTGCCATACCTGTGGGATGCCCATGGTATCACCGCAGTAGACACAGCTACTACAGTAGTCGCTGCTACCTTCTGATTCCTGTCCTGATCAACTTCCCCGCTGCTTAGGAAAATTTTTAATAAAAAGTAGAACACTTACATTTATGTCGTAAAAAAAGCACTTTAAATAAAATCGTGGCTGCAGTGGAGTCCTACCGACGCATTTCGTCTCACTAGATTTCGTCTAGTGAGACGAAATGACATAAATGTAAGTGTCCTACTTTTTATTAAAAATTTTCCTGCTTATGGAATTACGCTATGTGGCCCCTTTTTTATCTTTCACAGGCTAATTTTCCTGGATGCATAACCACCCTTATGGAGAACACCCCTCATCATTAAAGCCTGGATGACTCCAGATTTCCATCATCGTGGTTCTCTAAGGCTCTCCTTCTATTGCTGGTGGCAATACAAGCACATTTGACTCATAGAACATATGTTCTTTTGGGTCCACATTTTCTGGTAAGCCTGCAATTTACTCTGTTGGTGGGATTATCACGAATTGCCTTCCATTTACTATACTGGCTACTCACAAGGTGAACAGGACTGTTCCATCTCAGTATGGACTGCGAATGATCACTATACATTAGTGACCTTTGGAGACTATTAGAGACTTTGTTATTTCACCAATTTTTTACTTTATTTGATATATGTACAACTTTCACGGTTTGTGTATTATGGCTATCTAATTTGACACAATAGCGCTACACTTTGATACACCTGTTGTTTTGAGCAAATAATCTGTTTGTTGTGTTAGCTGCGAACATTGAGCAAGCGCAGGGTTTATATTTGGGTTTTATTGTTTGCCCCTCAATACAGACCCCCCTCCTTCAGTACAGACCTCCTTCCAAGTATTTTCCCCCCCTCAGTACAGACCCTCCCTCCACAAAGTATAGCCCCCCCTCAGTATAGACCCCCCCACTTAGTACAGACCCCCCTCCCTCAGTATAGATCCCCCACTAAGTTTAAACCCCCTCCATCAGTATAGACCCCCCTCAGTACAAACCACCACCTCCTCCATTAGTACAGACCCCTCCCCCAGGACAAAGCCCCCCCTCCATTAGTACAGACCCCTCCCCATGACAAACTACCCCCCTCCATCAGTACAGCCCCCCAGGAAAAAATACCCCCTTTATCAGTAGTACAGCCCCCCACCTGTCACAACATCGTGGAGGACATCCCCCCTCCATCGCAAGCTGACACCCCCTCCCTCTGCCCGTTACCGCACTAGCTCGGGCGGCTCAGATACATGGAATACCCGGGCGGCAGCTGGAGAGGAGAGGACAGCATGCAGCCAGTGGAGAATGGACGGCATCACCGTAGTGAGAGACAGTGGAGAAGGAGAACACCCGCGGTCGCCACGCTGGAGGTGGGTTTCCAGCTGAAAGCAAAAAAACTTCCAAAGTCAGCCAGGGCTTTCCTCACCCTAGGGATGGTGTCACCCCTGTAGCGGGTGGCACCTGGGTGCGGACCGCACCCCCCTAGCAACGCCACTGATGTAAAATTGCCATAAATAAACTTCAGCTCTAAGAAATATTTAGTTTTTTTATTTATAAATCTTGTGATTTATGGTTTCAAGTAGTCATAGTTACATAGTTACATAGTAGGTGAGGTTGAAAAAAGACACAAGTCCATCAAGTCCAACCTATGTGCGTGACCATGTGTCAGTATTACATTACATATCCCTGTATATTGCGGTCATTCAGGTGATTATCTAATAGTTTCTTGAAGCTATCAATGCTCCCCGCTGAGACCACCGCCTGTGGAAGGGAATTCCACATCCTTGCCGCTCTTACAGTAAAGAACCCTCTACGTAGTTTAAGGTTAAACCTCTTTTCTTCTAATTGTAATGAGTGGCCACGAGTCTTATTAAACTCTCTTCTGCGAAAAAGTTTTATCCCTATTGTGGGGTCACCAGTACAGTATTTGTAAATTGAAATCATATCCCCTCTCAAGCGTCTCTTCTCCAGAGAGAATAAGTTCAGTGCTCGCAACCTTTCCTCATAACTAAGATCCTCCAGACCCTTTATTAGCTTTGTTGCCCTTCTTTGTACTCGCTCCATTTCCAGTACGTCCCTCCTGAGGACTGGTGCCCAGAACTGGACAGCATACTCCAGGTGCGGGCGGACCAGAGTCTTGTAGAGCGGGAGAATTATCGTTTTATCTCTGCAGTTGATCCCCCTTTTAATGCATGCCAATATTCTGTTTGCTTTATTAGCAGCAGCTTGGCATTGCATGCCATTGCTGAGCCTATCATCCACTAGGACCCCCAGGTCCTTTTCCATCCTAGATTCCCCCAGAGGTTCTCCCCCCAGTGTATAGATTGCATTCATATTTTTGCCACCCAAATGCATTATTTTACATTTTTCTACATTGAACCTCATTTGCCATGTAGTCGCCCACCCCATTAATTTGTTCAGGTCTTTTTGCAAGATTTCCACATCCTGCGGAGAAGTTATTGCCCTGCTTAGCTTAGTATCGTCTGCAAATACAGAGATTGAACTGTTTATCCCATCCTCCAGGTCGTTTATGAACAAATTAAATAGGATTGGTCCCAGCACAGAACCCTGGGGAACCCCACTACCCACCCCTGACCATTCTGAGTACTCCCCATTTATCACCACCCTCTGAACACGCCCTTGTAGCCAGTTTTCAATCCATGTACTCACCCTATGGTCCATGCCAATGCACCTTATTTTGTACAGTAAACGTTTATGGGGAACTGTGTCAAATGCTTTTGCAAAATCCAGATACACCACGTCTACGGGCCTTCCTTTATCTAGATGGCAACTCACCTCCTCATAGAAGGTTAATAGATTGGTTTGGCAAGAACGATTCTTCATGAATCCATGCTGATTACTGCTAATGATATCATTCTTATTACTAAAATCTTGTATATAGTCCCTTATCATCCCCTCCAAGAGTTTACATACTATTGATGTTAGGCTAACTGGTCTGTAATTCCCAGGGATGTTTTTTGGGCCCTTTTTAAATATTGGTGCTACATTGGCTTTTCTCCAATCAGCTGGTACCATTCCAGTCAATAGACTGTCTGTAAAAATTAGGAACAACGGTCTGGCAATCACCTGACTGAGTTCCCTAAGTACCCTCGGATGCAAGCCATCTGGTCCCGGTGATTTATTAATGTTAAGTTTCTCAAGTCTAATTTTAATTCCGTCCTCTGTTAACCATGTAGGTGCTTCCTGTGTTGTGTCATGAGGATAAACACTGCAGTTTTGGTTACTGAAGCCCCCCGATTCACTCGTGAAGACTGAGGAGAAGAATAAATTCAATACCTTTGCCATCTCCCCATCCTTTGTAACCAGATGTCCTTCCTCATTCTTTATGGGGCCAATATGGTCTGTCCTCCCTTTTTTACTGTTTAAATACTTAAAGAATTTCTTGGGATTTTTTTTGCTCTCCTCCGCTATGTGTCTTTCATGTTCTATCTTAGCCATCCTAATTGCACCCTTACATTTCTTATTGCATTCTTTATAAATTCTGAATGCTGTGGATGATCCCTCAACCTTGTATTTTTTGAAGGCCTTCTCCTTTGCTTTTATATGCATTTTTTACATTGGAGTTAAGCCATCCAGGATGTTTGTTCGCTCTTTTAAATTTATTACCCAATGGGATACATTGGCTAATGCCCTTATTTAATATGCTCTTAAAGCAAACCCATCTCTCCTCCGTATTCTTTGTTCCTAATATTTTATCCCAATTTATGCCTTTTAGCAAGGTTTGTAGTTTAGGGAAGTTGGCTCTTTTGAAATTCAGTGTCTTTGTGTTCCCTTCATGTCTCCTATTTGTGTGATTTATACTGAAACGAATTGACCTGTGATCGCTGTTACCTAAATTGCCCCGTATTTCCACATCTGTTATCAGGTCTGTATTGTTGGTAATCAGTAGATCTAGTAATGTTTTATTTCTAGTTGGTGCGTCTACCATCTGACCCATAAAATTGTCCTGCAAGACACTAAGGAACTGGCGAGCCTTAAATGAATGCGCGGTTCCCTCCACCCAGTCTATGTCTGGATAATTAAAATCCCCCATCAGTCAAGTCATCTCTACTTCTTAAGCTTCCAGTAATATTTACTGAAGAGAGTAAAGATGCAAATCAATTGAGTGTTCTGTAGCACACTGTCAATCATATACAGTATCTCAATAATATTGCATAATTTAGAGATTGCCACGTCTGAACTAAACTAGTTAATCAAACTGCTAATCTAGATGCAGATTCATTAAACAGAATTATGCGTGTTTAGACCCAGTGGATTTTTTTAAATGTAATCATTTAAATTATGCAGCAAGTCCAGAAAAATCTTTCCCTTTGCTTTTCCCACTCCGCAGCAGTTCTTAGACAGTTCCTGTGTTTTCATACATGCGCTCATATATGTAGCACATTGCAGTCAAAAGAAGAGTCGACTATGTTGGAATTCAATTGTCCTGATGTATGGGTTCCAGATTCCGAACATCGACAAGCATTCCAGCAATGCCACACCCGCTAACACACCAAGGCTGAAAAAGAAGGATTTATTTGGGCTATACACCCAACAAGCAACTATAGCAAAATAAATGGCAACAGCAGCGAATAGTTACAACGTAAAATAGATCTGTTCAATACACCAAAACAATGAGAGGACCAAGTATTTCTGTACCTCAATCCTAAATCTAGGGGGGTCCTAACTAAAGGCGGTACTACAAGCTAAAGGTCTATATATAATATGAATGTGTTATTGTAGGGTGGGAAGGTCAACAATACACCGTGAAACAGTATTTTTTATTGTGAAATATATTGTGCCATGTACAGCTAGTGCGTGATGTATTGTTTAATGTCTTAGAAATTTGAATACATTTGTATAAAAAGAATCCACAGTTGTGTGCATTGCGCTCATGTCTGGGCACCTGTAGCAGTGGATCTCTCTCTAATCAATTTGGCCATTTACCCTCTGATAACAGGCAAAGATATTTTGAGTTATGGGCAATGTATTCTTCTTGCAATGTCCAGTAGTAGCTTCTACCCAGCTCCTATGCAACACTCTTCAGCAAAAAGATAACTTACAGGTGCTAATTCCAAGCAGACATTCTTCAGTCCAGGTCCCTCAAGATAAACACTCCAGCAGGAGGTTAAATTTCTTGGGCCTTCAGTACATTCACTCACCCCCGCTAAGGCAAGGCCTATATAAAGATCACTCTCTGCAGACATCCACTCCAAGCAAAAGCCTAGGAGAAATAGAACACTCTGAAAAAGCACCCAAAACAGTTATCATGTGCACAAATAATATCTACCAGATTTACTGCCCTCCTGTTGAGGCCTACAGTCAGCCAGAAGGTCTCCCCCACCCCTTCCACTGGTCATGGCTAGAGGCTGAAGCTGCACGACCCTGAAGCTGAGTGCTACTCCCCCACTATGCATGTGAGCCCAAGATTGATCTTTGGTAATACACAAAGTCTTTGTGGGATTCTTTCTACTATTTTGGAGCAACAGGTCCAATTGTTTAAATATATCTGTCCTTCATGCTTTTTTTTCCCTTCGGACTTACAAAATTTAAGTAAGACTGTATTCTGCTCAATATCTACCATTATCACATTACAGGAGGTCCCCTAGTTACAAACATCTGACTTACAAATGACTCCTACTTACAAACGGATGGAGACAACAGGAAGGGAGAGGAAATCTACCCCTAGGAAGGGAAATTCACTCCTGTAAGAGTTAGTATGGAAAAAAGGTACCTCCACTGAAGCTTTATCACCAATCCTTGTTTCCACAACAACCCAAAATTTTCAAAATCCAATTGTCATTGGGACAGAAAGTGAAGAAATCTTCTGAACGGGGCACAGACAGCAAAAGCAAATGTTAGGGGGGTGTAAACCCTTCTCTATGCTATCCAAAAAGCTTAAAGCGGGGGTTCACCCACACCGCCAAAAAAAAAAATATTAAAAGCCAGCAGCTACAAATACTGCAGCTGCTGACTTTTAATACATGGCCACTTACCTGTCCCGGGGTCCAGCGATGTCGGCAGGGGACGCCAAGAACCCGCTCGGTTCTCGGCAGCTGCCGCCGCCATCCTAGGTGAGGGAATCAGGAAGTGAAGCGTTGCGGCTTCACTTCCCGGTTCCCTACTGCGCATGCGCGAGTCGCGCTGCGCGTCCCTAGTGGTCCCCGCTCTCTGCTGGGAGCTGTGTGTTCCCAGTAGACAGCGCGGTCGGGACGGGAAGAGGCATAGACTCCCATGGGAGTCTATGCCGAAAGTGGGTGCAAATACCCGTCTTTGACAGGTATCTGCACCCCCCTCCCCCCTGAAAGGTGCCAAATGTGACACCGGAGGGGGGGAGGGTTCCGAAAAGCGGAAGTTCCATTTTTGTGTGGAACTCTGCTTTAAAAATAGTTTTTTTGGCTGGAGCTACACTTAAAAAATTTACCTGTTCCGACTTACAAACAGATTAAACTTAAAAACAAACCTACAGACCTGATCTTGTTTGTAACCCGGGGACCACCTGTACTGTGTACTGTATGTGTACCATCTAAAGATTTGCATATAGCACTTTAATTAACATCTGCGTTTATCTCCTAAAACCAGAACTGAAGGGTGCTTTAAAGACTTCAGAAGTTACTTGAAGCTTACTGTACACACTAATGATTTTTTATAAAGCTAAAGCCTAGACTTTTATCCTTTCCCTACCTTTTCCTATGGTGTATATGTGTTCTTAGTTGACATATCTACTTTCTACCACTGGGGCGGATATGCAAGCTTGCTTTGTGTCCCCTTAGCTCTCTTTTGAAACATTTCCGGGATTTTGTGCTCACAATGGGGTGAATTGTGAATCCTCCATTAGTACAGACCCCCCAGAACAGACCCCCCCTCCATTAGTACAGACCCCCTCCTCCATTAGTACAGACCCCCGAGGACAGACCCCCCCTCCATTAGTACAGACCCCCCAGGACAGACCCCCCTCCTCCATTAGTACAGACCCCTCAGGACAGACCTCCCCTCCTCCATTAGTACAGACCCCCCCTCCATTCGTACAGACCCCCCCTCCATTAGTACAGACCCCCTCAGGACAGACCCCCCTCCTCCATTAGTACAGACCCCACAGGACAAACCCCCCTCCTCCATTAGTACAGACCCCTGAGGACAGACCCCCCCCTCCATTAGTACAGACCCCCCAGGACAGACCCCCTTCCACCATTAGTACAGACCCCCCTCCTCCATTAGTACAGACCCCCCCAGGACAAACCCCCCTCCTCCATTAGTACATACCCCCCTCCTCCATTAGTACAGACCCCCAGGACAGACCCCCCTCCTCCATTAGTACAGACCCCCAGAACAGACAGACCCCCCAGGACAGACCCCCCCTCCATTAGTACAGACCCCCAGGACAGACCCCCCTCCTCCATTAGTACAGACCCCCAGGACAGACCCCCCTCCTCCATTAGTACAGACCCCCTCCTCCATTAGTACAGACCCCCCAGGACAAACCCCCCTCCTCCATTAGTACAGACCCTTCCTCCTCCATTAGTACAGACCCCCGAGGACAGACCCCCCCTCCATTAGTACAGACCCCCCAGGACAGACCCCCTCCTCTATTAGTACAGACCCCACAGGACAAACCCCCCTCCTCCATTAGTACAGACCCCCCTCCTCCATTAGTACAGACCCCCGAGGACAGACCCCCCCTCCATTAGTACAGACCCCCCAGAACAGACCCCCCTCCTCCATTAGTACAGACCCCCCAGAACAGACCCCCCTCCATTAGTACAGACCCCCCAGGACAGACCCCCCTCCTCCATTAGTACAGACCCCCCAGGACAGACCCCCCCTCTACCATTAATACAGACCCCCCTCCATTAGTACAGACCCCCCTCCTCCATTAGTACAGACCCCCCCTCCATTAGTACAGACCCCCCTCCTCCATTAGTACAGACCCCCCAGGACAGACCCCCCCTCCTCCATTAATACAGACCCCCCTCCATTAGGGTACATAAAAAGACCCGGACGGCAGCTGGAGAGGAGAGGACTGTGTGCAGCCGCACCGCCCGGGTGGAGAGCAGAACAGTTCACAGCAGGCCAGGCAGGAGTGAGAAACACAGAGAGGAGGAGAACATGTCACGCACGGACCGCCCCCCCCTGATGTCACTGCGCGGCTGGTCTCTCTCCACACAGAGACCAGCCGCTCCACCTCCAATCTCATCACCATTGTTATGCCGAGAAAAGCTGCTCTCCTTCTCTGACAGGAGGGAGGGGGAGGGGCTTAAGCAGGAAACACAGCGGCACCTGTCTCGTCAGAACATCGGCTGAGAGAGCCGCTGGGACACAAACAAGAGGAGGAGGAGGAGGAGAGAAGGGAGCACTCTGGGGCTTCAGTGCCCCCACCTCTCTGTCGCCCGGGTTCACTGCACCCTGAGCACCCGCCTATGAACGGCCCTGAGTGCGATGAGTCAGTGCGTCGCCCGCGCCCCAGGATGACGTCAGATTGTGACAAAACGCGCGTTGGGAGGAGTGACATGCTGATGTCATCACGCTGTGTACCATAGTGCACAGTTGTTCATTTTGCCAGCCGGCTTTTTATCCTTGCAAGTTTACTTCATACTTATGTAAGTGTAACCTTTAATTTTAATAAATGCTTTTTTAATACGATTTACACTATGGTGAGTTCCTCTTCATTATGGGTTACCTTCTGGCTTCCGATTGAGACCATTGAATGACCGAATCCCTGTGATCGTTTGTTGTGTGTTCCTGTCGCACTAAGTACCTGAGAGCTGCCATCCTCATCCCTTTGGAAAAAGGCCCTGGCGGGGTCAATAGCCGCAAGCTCCTACTAAGCTTGCCTCTGGTAAGCACGCAATCTATGTCACAAGTCATATGAAGAGCACATATGTTTATATTTATGGACTGATCTTCAAACTTTTTTGGTTTTGGGAGCAATTTCAATACACGTGTGCATTAGTTGCATTTTTTGTGTGATATTTGTTTTCCATCCATTTCCATCTTTTAATTCTATTTAATTCATATATTAATTCTTGCTGAGTTTTCTCATGGATCATTTATGTTATATAGAGCCTATGGTTCAATGTAACACATTCTGTTCAGTTATTTTGCTCATATAGATTGTACATTATGACATTGTATAAGCGAAAAATGTATTACGCAAGCTCTTTAAAAAAATAAAAAGAATTGGCATGTTTTTCAGTGTATTGTGCCATCACATTGGTGGTTTTACTTTTGAATCCTCTCTTTTGCCTTTGCTATTGTGATGGAGTGTTAGTTAGTTTAGATGTGTGACTCCTTAAACTCCTTGCAGCACTTGCTGGAATACCTGGAAGTTTTTCTTATTGGTTTCTGTATCTTGGAAATCCAAAAAACAGAATAAACATATAGCTTAAGACCATGTGAATGGAAGACATCTGATGGTTCTAAACCTTTAGCTATCATCGCTCCTCCATGTTCTATGTTATGCAGCACAATATCTTTGTGCTTCAGTTTAGAAATGCCAGCACATCTTGGTATACACAGCAAAATTCTGGAATAATAAATTATGAGAAATTCCCACGTGTGATAATTACATGTGTGCATATGTGTGTAACGAGTTGAAACTCCAGATTTGTCCTTTTTTTGTACAAGCTGTCCAATTATTTCTGAGAAGGCAAAGTGATATGCGAAGTACAGCGGGGTATTGGTGACACGTGTCTATTTACTGGTGCGTTTCATCACCTCTGATTCTAAACATCGTGAGGAAGCAGACCCTGGTAGGTGGGAAATCACAGATGAGTCACCAACTTGTAACTCATACACGAAAAAAGAAAAAGGCAAACTTCTGTGAGGTCATGCAGAGTGCAAAATCAGAAATGAGAAGGCTTAGATAAAATGAACAGAGCCAGATGGGACTTAAGATAGTTATTTCTCCCTTTTTAAAGGAAAACTGCATTGTAATCCAGGAAAGCTGGCATTGCCGCAATGTAGTATGTAGTTACTAAATTATACAAAAGTGAAGCGCTACAATACATAAATATCACAAAGTGCGATAAAAAAGTCCATACCTTTCCCAGTATCCATGTGATAGAAATTCAAAAACAAATTCTTCAACAGTATATTTCCACCACTAAAACGGGATGTTCCAAAAACTACATGATCACCTTAAGTGCACATGAAGTACCTTACCAAAAGGTATGTGACCATGTATGAGAATATGGTCATAAAACGCTCAGTATAGGCGTCTGGATCCAGTGATCCTCTAGCGACTGGTCCAATTAAATTGTTTCAACCTAGACAAACCTATAACATATGGAGTGAAAAAAGACAGAGGAGCCCTTTAGAACACACTGCTGTTTACCATCCAATCATCTACTGTCTCAATCCTCAAAACCGCTACTTGTGAGGGTGTGTGTGCTGACATCACATATGCTGGCCCGACCCAATGCGTTTTGTCATAGCAGACGTCATCAGGAGGAGTTGCTGGTTTTGCAGATTGAGTCAGCGGCTGATCAGATGGTAAACAACAGTAGGGTTGCCACCTTTTCTTCAAGCCAAACCCGAACACTTTAATGGCCTGGGACATCTTTGGGTGCCCAAGGAGAGTAGTAATGCGGTGTGCATAGTGAACAGTGGGTGTAAACAAATTGCTCTTGCTGACATCACAATCATGCACCCCAGTGATACCGAACCTGTCCCCAGACAGCCGCCCACAGCTCGTGGATGGCAACAAATTTGTGTGTGGCTATCTTGGTTACTTGGGGAGCCACAGCCCGGTCTGTATAATGTGTCCGGGTTTCAGTCCGCCTAAAACCCGGACATAAGATTCAAAACCCGGACCGTCCGGGTGAATTCTGGACAGGTGGCAACCCTAAACAACAGTGTTCTAAATGGCTCCTCTGCCTATTTTAACTCCATATGTTATAAGTTTGTCTGAGTTGGAGCAGTTGAATTGGGCCAGTCGCTAGAAGCTCACTGGATACAGACACCTTTACTGAGCGCTTTATGACTATATCCTCATACATGGTCACATACCTTGTGGTAAGGTACTTCATGTGCACTTGAGGTGATCATGTGGTGTGCAATTGTATGCGATTTTAATAAACCAGTGAACTGGTCTTACTACACTATGAGAATTTTTTTAACTCCATGTGTTCTTGGTTTATCTGGGTTGGAGCAGTTGACTTGGACCAGTCGCTAGAAGATTACTGGGTCCAGACACCTATATTGAGCACTTTAAGACCATATCCTCATACATGGTCACATACCTTGTGGTAAGGTACTTCATGTGCACTTGAGGTGATCACATGGTGTTTTGGAACATCCCTTGTATTTTAGTGGAAATATACTGTTGAAGAATTTTGATTTAGAATTTCTATCACATGGATACTGGGACTTTGTGAATTTGTGTTTCACTATATGGACACTTAGCATCTTGTTTTGATCACTTTGTTTTCATGTTGTGTTGTGCATTTAGTATTGTAGCGCTTCAATTTGTATAATATTTTGAGGATTTGGTATCATAAATCTTAGTGCTAGCGGCTCCTTTTTTACTTCTAAGTGTGGAGTTACTCTTCATGTAGCATGTAGTTACTGTCACTGCAAGGTGGACCTAGACTTGGGTAACGTTATCCTTCAAACAGTAGAAAAGTAGTAAATTGTGAATAATGTAATAGGAATTAATATTTAAATTAATTGCCCATCTTGTATATCTTTGTCTGGAAGGTTTGGACAGATAGCAAGGTCAGGCTTTTGTTACATTTTGCTAACAACCTTGGATTCAGTATTTGGCCAGGACCTTCCCTATCATAATGGGAACAATTGAGGATATGTGGTTTTCATAGCTTAAGGGGTTGTAAAGGTAATTTTTTTATTGTTTAAAAATAACAAATATGTCATACTTACCTTCACTGTGCAGCTCGTTCTGCACAGAGTGGCCCCGAACCTGCTTTTCTGGGGTCCCTCGGCGGCTGTTTCAGCTCCTCCCCGCAAGAACTATCCACCTTAATGCGAGCTCCCTCGCATGGTGGCTAGTTCTTGCGGGCGCGCTCCCGTGATACAGCCGGCGGCTATAGCCGCTCACTGTATCACTCGGCCCCGCCCCCCGGCGTGCCGCGTCATCGGATGTGATTGACAGCAGCGCGAGCCAATGGCTGCGCTGCTTTCAATCCATCCACTGCAGCCAATCAGCGACCAGGCTGAGCTGCAATAGAGATGACTGGAACGAGCAGCGAAGATTCGAGGTGTCAGGTAAGTAAAACGGGGGGGCTGGGGGCGGCGGTATTGTCAAAAGTTTTTTCACCTTAATGCATATAATGCATTAAGGTGAAAAATTTTTTACCTTTACAACCCCTTTAGTTTGCAGGACATACACACAAAGTTAATACCATCCAATTGTCCTATTGTGTTCAACCAGTCTCTTGCAAACACTACTTGATATAACAAATATCATTTGTTTGAGAGATACACAAATCAGAAACTGAATGATGTTTGTCAAGACAACACTAGATACTTTACTAGCCTTCTTATCTCTTCTTGACTATTGAGAAATCTAGTTTGGAAGAATGTAAAATAACAGACTCAACCTGTAATAAAGTCTAAAATGTTCTCTCTTCACTGATATTGATGTTGGTGTGATATATTTCGTATGCAATTGCATTCATGGGTAGGGATGGGCCGAACAACCCCCTGTTCGGTTCGCATCCAGAACAGGTGAACAGGCAAAAAATTTGTTCAAACACGCGAACACCGGTAAAGTCTATGGGACATGAACATGAAAAATAAAAAGTGCTAATTTTAAAGGTTAATATGCAAGTTATTGTCATAAAAAGTGTTTGGGGGCTCGGGCAAGGGTTGTGGGGATGAGGCTCTTGTCCCCATCAACATAGGGACATCCTCCCCATGTTGAGGGCATGTGGCCTGGTACGGTTCAGGAGGGGGGGGGCGCGCTCTCTCATCCCCCCTCTTTTCCTGCGGCCTGCTCGGATAAGGGTCTAGTGTGGATTTTTGGGGGTACCCCACACCATTTTTTTTTAAATTTTGGCGCAGAGTTCCCCTTAATATCCATACCAGATCTAAAGGGCCTGGTAATGGAATTTTGGGGGACCCCCACGCATTTTTTTAAATTTTTTTTATTTTTCAATGACTTTCAATGACTTAAGTGTATTGTCGGGACCAACAATTCATTAACAGCCGGCACTAGCGTTAGCACTTTTAAATGACTTCTTTTTCCTTTAGAAATGTAATTTTGCTTTCGAACTATTATAAACACAGGAAACATGAGCTACTTTACAGGCATACTATAGAAACCCCCCAGGTACGAAATTTAAAGGAATATTTCACTTTTATTGTTTCACTTTAAGCATTATTAAAATCACTGCTCCTGGAAAAACGGCCATTTTTAAAACTTTTTTTGTATTGATACATGCCCCCTGGGGCAGGACCCACATCCCCAAACACTTTTCATGACAATAACTTGCATATTAACCTTTAAAATTAGCACTTTAGATTTCTCCCATAGACTTTTAAAGGGTGTTCCGCGGCTTTTCGAATTTGCCGCGAACACCCCAAATTGTTCGCTGTACGGCGAACAGCCAATGTTCGAGTCGAACTCATGTTCGACTCGAAAGATAGCCCATCCCTATTCATGGGCTTCTTTTTCCTAAAGACAACAGGACTTTAAAATTCCTACAACAATAACAAAGCACCGACAGTAGGCCCAATTTGTCATCCATTGCACTTGTCTCTGTGAAAAGCTCTTTCATTTCCTAGACCTGGTCACTTGATGATCCCCATCAATGTTTCCCAGTAATCAGAAGCAGGAGTGGGTAGGGTCTGACAATCAATTTCCCAATGAGTTCTTGTTAGGCATTCCATAGATGATGCTTTTTTATTTTTGCTCAACCAGCGGGTTGAATGAAAAAATAAAAAATGATTTAATTCCCCCTGTCAACACACTCAGCATTGATGGCAGAATACTTCCGGTGGAGCTAATCTGAATAGTGATCTGAATAGTAGTGGTAAAAAAAAGCACTAGTGGGTTTAACTAATAATTTTTTGTATAAATCACCTTTAAGGGGGTGTGGCAGGGGGTGTGACCTATACCTACATACTTTTGCTAATGCAGTATCTCACAAAAGTGAGTACACCCCCTCACATTTTTGTAAATATTTTATTATATCTTTTCATATGACAACACTGAAGAAATTACACTTTGCTACAATGTAAAGTAGTGAGTGTACAGCTTGTATAACGGTGTAAATTTGCTGTCCCCTCAGAATAACTCAACACACAGCCATTAATGTCTACACCGCTGGCAACAAAAGTGAGTATACTCCTAAGTGAAAATATCCAAATTGGGCCCAATTAGCCATTTTCCCTCCCTGGTGTCATGTGGCTCGTTAGTGTTACAAAGTCTAAGGTGTGAATGGGGAGCAGGTTTGTTAAATGTGGTGTTCTCGCTCTCACTCTCTCATACTGGTCACTGGAAGTTCAACATGGCACCTCGTGTCAAAGAACTCTCTGAGGATCTGAAAAAAAGAATTGTTGCTCTACATAAAGATTGCCAAGAGGCTGAAACTGAGCTGCAGCACGGTGGCCAAGACCACACAGCGGTTTAACAGGACAGGTTCCACTCAGAACAGGCCTCGCCATGGTCGATCAAAGAAGTTGAGTGTACATGCTCAGTGTCATATCCAGAGGTTGTCTTCGGGAAATAGACGTATGAGTGCTGCCAGCATTGCTGCAGAGGTTGAAGGGGTGGGGGGGTCAGCCTGTCGGTGCTCAGACCATACACCACACACTGCATCAAATTGGTCTGCATGGCTGTCGTCCCAGAAGGAAGCCTCTTCTAAAGATGATGAACAAGAAAGCCCACAAACAGTTTGCTGAAGACAGGCAGACTAAGGACATGGATTACTGGAACCATGTCCTGTATTTGGTTCAGATGGTGTCAAGCATGTGTGGTGGAAACCAGATGAGAGTACAAAGACAAGTATGTCTTGCCTACAGTCAAGCATGGTGGTGGGAGTGTCATGGTCTGGGGCTGCATGAGTGCTGCTGGCACTGGGGAGCTACAGTTCATCGAGGAAACCATAAATTCCAACATGTACTGTGACATACTGAAGCAGAGCATAGTGAGAGAGTGCACAGCATGGAGGTCTTAGTTTGCCTGCTGGGGGACATGTATTTTAAAAATTAAAATCCCCAGCAAGTGGCTGGGTATTTGGATTTTACTGCAACCACCACCCACCCCATGCTGCTGCTCTAAGGCAGCTGCCTGGGCTGCCATTAGAATTCTTTGGGTCCCGGACAGCCTTTCAGATGGCCCCCAACCCAGTCCCCTACCCCGCCTACACCTCGCACCCCGCTGGTCCACCGCTGCCCCTAATCTAGTCTTAAAGGGTTAGTTCACACTAGCATTGCTCACTGATGATCCTTCAGAGAGCAATAGGCAAGCGGTGAGGAGGCATTGTTTTCACCTCCTCACCGCCTGTTTTAACCACTTAAAAACCCTGATAGCAGTTGAATTAAATCGCATTTAGCAGGCAGAATGGTGGGTGGTGACAGTGAGGATAATTTTTGCTGCACAAAAAGCATCACCGTTGTGGCATGTGTACTTTCTCCTCCTCTGTCTTTGCAGCATAAGGGCTCTTTCACACAGAACTACTCTGCTCATCAGGGGACCAGTGAGTGGATTCTCTGCTGAACTGGATGGATGTCAGTGTTTTGAACATGTAATGACTCTATGGGTGGCCAGATGTAAATGCATTTGTGTCCACTTACATCAGGCTACCTCTGATCCATCACATTTAGACGGCTGAGCTGCATGTTTTTACTGCCCTTCAAACACAAGTGAAAATTAGCATCTCCCTGTGCTTATAATCATTATCGTTATGATGATCACAGCACAGCAGGCACTCTATGATTCTCTCTGTTACGGGTCACATGACTGCTGGGTACTGACATTGTTATGGCTGTACCGGGTGTTTCAGAATGTAACAGTGCAGCCATAACAAAATCAGTACCTAGCAGCCACGTGACACTGCGACAGAGCCATAGAGCGCCTGTTGTGCTGTGATCATCATAATGATAATAATCATAAGCACACAGTGGGGAGTCTAGGGATTTTACCCTGTCTTCAGAGTAGTTGAGCTGTGCTCTGTGTCAGCTTTACTGTGTGCCGCTTACTATGCACTGCCAACCGCCGCCGGTATATCAGACCTGCACCCTTTCACCTGCCTCACATCAGCCTCTTCCTCACTCCTTCTCTGCACCTACTGAGCGAGTGGCTGCACAATGAATCTCTCTGCCCAAGCACATAGACAGTAGATTGACAGCCAGATTGAACTGGGTGTATAATGAACTACTTGCAGCGGGACATGCGGCAGGGACTTTATGCATGTAGCGGTACCCACGTAGGGGCTGCTGGTGATTGTGGTCCATCTCCCACCCTGCACAGCCAGGCACATGAATTTCCAGACACTCTTTAGTCAAGAATCAGTCCTTGTACTTTGTTTTTGTGTTTTTTATTAAGAGGATATAACTGGGATGGGTATAGGGTACATATGGGATACCCACTTGAATGAAGATAGGAAATTAGGGACTGAAAACTAAATACACCACCGTTATATACAACCTCTTCTCTTCATCTCCAGCACATACACTTGCTTGCAGACTACCACTCCCAGGACCACCTAGCACTGAATTGCAGGCCTGGCACTGGCTCAGCCAGGCCCATGCAAATGCCCTTTGCAGACAGGGACTGTGGGCCCCTATGGTGTAGCAAAATATGGTAGTCCTAGTGCTAGCATGTGACTACTGATTCCAGTACCACCTCTTCAGACCCTGCCAGCCCTACTGGCTGCAGCTGCTACTGGCTGTTCCTTGTTCCTCCTGGAGACTTGCCTGGCAGTGTTCTTCTGCTGTCCTCTCCTTGCTCCCAGTGCCTCCTGGCCAGGACGCATCCGTGGTTCTAGGAAGGCCCCGTCCACACACGAGCCCAGGCCCAAGGTTACCCCCCACCCCCCCAGGCTGGGAGCTCCCTCAAAGGCCAAGACAGCCTAACACTTCATCTCCAGCCTCCACCTGAACAACTCCTCCCTAGCTGGGCTGACCCTGAGTATTTGAGGAGGCCTGCCCCCTGCCAATCCAAGTTGGGGATTGGTCAGGGCCCTCAGAATACTCCAGGCAGCTGCACCTTCCCCTCACCTCCCACATTCCAGAAGGTTCTAGTACATTCTAGAAATAGGGGGGAGGTCTCAGTGATCCTATCTGTGATTCATCCAGCTCTCCTTGGATTTCTGCCAACCAAGGAAAAAACAGAAGGCTTAGCTGCCAGCATAAATTTACTTACACTTACAAAAACTATCTACATTTTTAGCACTAGAGGGTGCTACATGTGTCTACACCTAAAACATAAAAAAAGTCCCTCCTCTGCTCCCACCTCCTGGGCCCCACTGTTGACCTGATGGAGCCCAGGGAAATGTCATTTAAGCCCTGGTAAGGAAGTTGGAGCGGGAGTGTGGTTTAAAACAATCAATTTATTAGTTTAGGCAGAAATGAAAAATAAAGTTGCAAAGGCCCCCCTGTTTAGCTGATGGTGCCGATCCCGGTACAGCAAGGCTGGTTGTACTGCCTTATCAGTGGCTCTGGTGGCGCCGGAGCTGTCTGTGCCCCTCTAATGTTGTGCCCGGAGTGACCGCACCAGCTGCCCCCCCCCCCCCCCGTTATGCCACTATGCCACTGAGGAGCAGTGCACATTAGTTGCAATCATGTGCACTGCTCTGTACATCTACAATTCCCATAGTCCATCTCTAGAGAGGTGTGCTACGTCCCTACATACAGTAGGACCATGGAGAGCAAATGTAGCCACCCTCTAACAGGATGTTAGCTCACAGCAGCAAAAAAAGTAGAGATTTTTTTTTTAAGTTAAGAATACATACAGTACTTGAATAGAATTTTCTTTTTGTAAGCCAGAGTTTAGTGTCGCTTTAAGCTTTGACACTTGTAACAGGTACACCTAGGGTTAGAAAGAGCTTGTCTGGCTTTCTAAAAATCAACTTTAAAAAAAAAAATGATTCATGTCGCAATGTCAGGTAGCTTCAGTATGGAACCAGGTTGTTACATTACAGGTTTTATGTGGTTATCTAAAGCTGGACAAATGATTGCTCCTTTTTCATATGGTTAGTGTGCTAACAAGAGATTTCCAGTGCAAGATCAATGTAATTAATGTAGTCTTAAGCTGACCATACATGGATTGAAAGTCAGCTGGTTCAGCAGGAACCAGACGAATTGCGATCCATGTATGGGCAAGCTGATTGTACCCAAGTTGATCCATCAAATGACTTGGGTACAACCAGCCTGTTGGATTTTTATACAAGTGATTACTTTCACTAGCAGTAAAGTAAGTAAAAGAGACTTTTAGGCCTCATCCAAACCAGAACAAGAAAGAACTTAGACTAAATCTGGCAGCTTAGCATCCAGTTTTGGCCTACGTTTTTTCTTGCCATTTGCAAAAAACACCATATTCTGCTGCCCATGAAGACTCCCTGCACCCCCTCCCTCACCAGGAGGCATTCCCCCATCAACACTCGGGGAATCTGGTGATTTTCTTTTGGAAGGAAAGAAAACAGTATCATCTAAGGCCTGCTTTCGTTTTTAGTTTAGGGTATACTCAAGGTGTTTCCTGTAGGACACAGTAGTAGTAGAGCTTACTGGTTAATGAAGGATGTAGCAGTAGATAGGTTTCTGACTGTACGTTGTGTTAATGAGGATCTTTCATTTCATAAACACTCCTGTCCAGGTGACAGAAACAAACTCCATTGTACGATAATAACCATGTAGCGTAGGGTAATTCAGGCATAAAATCTTTTCTTTCTGTCAGAAAACACTAGAGGAACTCTCTATTAATATGCAGATAACATTCCCCCTTGGTGTCAGCTCTGGGAAGACCAGCTGAAAAGCCTATGCGCATCAGCATTTAATTAAACAAAAACAGCTGCTTTTATGTAATAAAACCAATTCATTCAGCAGTAGGTGGCAATTACTCTCCCGGGCTTTATTTCCCGAGATATTTAACCTAATCCCTGTGCTAACATAGGTTACCATAGCTGCAGTACAATGGTAAAAGTATCTCCTCTAGAGCACATAGATACAATCCATAATACTGCAGCAATATATCGGGCAGGGGGTGCTGATACCAGGCTCTTCGAAGACCAGTACTGACCCCAAACCTTTCTTCATTAGCCATATCATTATCATGTCATACCATTTTCTCCTGGTTTAGCCCATACTGGCGATATGGCCATTGTCAAACCTGGGAACTTGCTGACATTTGGCCACAGATACCAGATAACCAATAACATTTCTGGATCTCCAGATCTCTCTGATCACTTAGTTGTAGAGTTGCCACCTCATCCCTTTAAAGCCGAACACATATTAATTACACAGGTTCTGTGGCTGATTAAGGTGGTAATTAAACTCACTTGGTGCCTTATCTGCATAAAATTTGCCTCAGAACTTGTGCAATTCATATGTGTTCGGGTTTAAAGGGATGAGGTGGCAACCCTACTTAGGTGTGCTCAGGGCAGCAGAATGCATCTTCTTGAGTATATGCCACTGATTGGATATAAATTGAATGGGTTGTTTAGGTAGGCCCTTGCCTTACATGGTATGGTAAAAAAAAGTTGATTTAAGGCAGGCATACATTATACATTTTTTTTTGTTCAACCAGCATATTGAACAAAAAATTAAAAGACCCAATTTCACATCTCAAATGTGTGGATGGGGGAATCACTCCCGCTGTGCTATTGTGTTCTCATTGCAGGGAGACTTCCACAATGATCAGTGTTGCCTGCTACAGCCAGCGGCGGTGATTAATAGATCAACTTCTGTATAACCAGGGTGCCCATACATGGATTGAAATTCGGGCCATTTCAGCTGAACTGGCCAAATTTCAATCCATGTATGGCTGGCTTAACAGGTCAAATCTAAAGAGAACCATAGATAGCATTCAGCAGGGACCGGCTGAGATTCAAACCATGTATGGGCAGGCTGAATGTACCTAAGTTGAGCAATTGATCAGTTTGGATGCAACTAGCCTGTTGGATTTTGCATGTGATTATTGCTAGCGGCTATTGCGGCTGCCAGGACTAATCACTATCTTCACTGTTTTCATTGTCGGTGGGACCAGTGGCTCCAGAGCTTAGTAAATGAGCAGAAGCTCTGCTGAATTCCATCATCCAATCATATGCAAGCAAAGATGCTGTTTTTTTTATTTTCCTTGCATGTGATTGGGCATTCTTTGCAAAGTGAAGCTTTACCTCGTTTACTAAGCTCTGGAGCAACTGCCCTTGTAGAGTGCAACTGGACTTTGCAAAGTGCACAATCCATTTGCCTTTAGTAAAATCAACTCTAATGGCTCCATGGGTGTGACTGTGTTGATGGGGGGGATCGAGTGATTTTCTTTCCTGCAACCCGTGGTTGAAGGAAAGAAAATAGCTCCATCTATGGCTGCCTTTAAAGTACATCTAAAGCTCCATTTTTTTTGGTCCTGGTGACCATTCTTACTGGAGGAGAAACTAAGGGGAAATTAAAAAGTTTTACGTTCTCACCAGGAATAGAGGTAAAATCTTTCAACAGGGAACAGTGACAACTGTCTTAGAGAGTCTCTTAAACTAGCTGTGCCTGGTTCGATTTTCATTTGAACGTTCATGGAAAAATTGTTTGTAAGAACATTTTTTCTTATTATCACTGAGTCAACTACGTTTCTTCAAAATCCCTTAAAACGTTGTCCAGACCTGCTATTTGAATGAAGTCCCAGACGTATTAAATAGGTTTCATTACAGTATGTACTTTTTTTTCAGACATTTACAGTTAGAATTTCATTTACTCAAGAAAAAATGTCCATTCTACTTCTTCAAATTTTCTCGTCACCAGGGTCAAATCTGACCCCAATAACGATTAAAATATCAAACGCAATTCAACTGATGCTTTTCTTTCTGCTGTATTTACAAGACAGAAAATTACCAGAAGCTGCCCAGTGGGACACAGATAGTAAAAAAAACTGAAAATTGTATCAAATACTTACCGTAATTTTCCTTTCCTGGCGCCAATCCATGGCAGCATACTACCATATGTATGCTGCCATGTTGGCGCCAGGAAAGGAAAAATTGACAGGGGTTTTAACTCTCCCATATCTTATCCAAAACAACACCAAAAAAAAAGTTTTGGTTTGATTTATAAGTAAACAAGTCACAAACCTGAGCAATTACACCTTAGCATACAATGAAAAGATATGGTGAAAGCCTTGTTTCCATGCATAGTTTGTAATTATACAAGTACTTTGGGGTAGTGATAATGGTTATACCTTGCTGATCCTCTTATCTCACTACAAGGTCTGTCTGAAAACAAAAGACTCTGCTCTTTAATGGCAAGTAGCCGGAGCCATTGTGATCATAGCCTAGATTAGGCTGCTCTGCATTTTTTAGGTTTGTTTTTTCTAAGGACAGCCATACATGAATTGAAATTCGACTGGTTCAGCAGGGATCGGCCAAATGTCAATTCATGCATGGGCAAGCTGTTTGTACACAAGCCAATCTATTGATCGACTTGTGTACAACCAGCATGTCGGGTTTTTCCCAAACGATCAGTGCCACTGGCTATAGCAGGAAACATCGATCATTGTATTCTGATGACGGGGAGACTTCTGAGAACAATAGCTCACCAGGAGTGATTGAACAACAACAAAAAAAAGATGAATGTATTGTCAGCCTGCAAAGGTACTTTTTTATACTCAGACTAATAGGGCGTACACACGGTCGGACTTTGTTCGGACATTTCGACAACAAAATCCATGGATTTTTTCCGACGGATGTTGGCTCAAACTTGTTTTGTCCACACACGGTCGCACAATGTTGTTGGAAAATCCGATCGTTCTAAACGCGGTGACGTAAAACACGTACGTCGGGACTATAAACGGGGCAGTGGCCAATAGCTTTCATCTCTTTATTTATTCTGAGCATGCGTGGCACTTTGTCCGTCGGATTTGTGTACACACGATCGGAATTTCCGACAACGGATTTTGTTGTCGGAAAATTTTATCTCCTGCTCTCCAACTTTGTGTGTCGGAAAATCAGATGGAAAATGTCCGATGGAGCCCACACACGGTCGGAATTTCCGACAACACGCTCCGATCGGACATTTTCCATCGGAAAATCCGACCGTGTGTACGGGGCATTATAGTGTGATTTGGTAATGCTGACATACACCCCTTTAGTCCATGATGTGTGAACTTTAATGACAGGTTCACTTTAAATCCAGCCCATCACATAGAAATTCTGGCCCCCCAAGCCCTACTCCAATTCCACCATGCCACGTGTTCTTACTCATTTTCTGGACTAAAGCCCATCTGCATTATGTTTACAGGCGTTTGAGCTTTTATTTCTGCATATAAAATCTTGAAGAAACTTGTTCTTTTTTGTGCTCTCTCGTGTTTTTATTGAGCTCTTTCGAGGTTTTTTGAGCATAAGCATTTTTTTTCACAAACCCTCCTGGATAGTATTTTCTTAACCACTGTATAAAAAAAATCAAAAAGCTGGAACAAATGTTTTTGTGTGTTTTCGCGCATTTTCACACGTTTTTGAGCTCTTTGGGGCACTAGCTCCTTTCAAAAAACGTGAGTGGGGGGATATTTCCTGCCTGTAGGAGCATATGCCTGAAAATGCCTTAAAAAGTCCTAGTGTGCATGGGCACATTGGCTAACATGGAAGGGACTTTCTAGGCAGAAGAAATAAGAGCTCAAAAGAGCTTAAAAGCCTTGTAGGAGCTGCTTCTTTGAGCTCCTTTGAACTGCAGTGTGCATGAGCCCTTAGAGATTGAAAGTAAATAGCATAGGAAAAGCTGCAAAGCATTCAGGGAATCCGGGAAGTTGTGCACAGAGATGGCCAACAGACAAGCAGAACTCACACCATGAAAGGAGGTTTTTCAAGGAAGACTATATTGGATTGCCCAAAATAACTATTTGTATTGTTATCACAATGCTGATATTAATTTAGCACACTGCTGTCTAGGCAGGGTTGCTCATAAATTTACCTGCCAGGTGTATTTGTCTTGGCCAATTGTTAGGGATCATTTGAGATCACTCTAATGCCCTGTACACACGGTCGGATTTTCCGACGGAAAATGTGTGATAGGACCTTGTTGTTGGAAATTCTGACCATGTGTAGGCTCCATCACACATTTTCCATCAGATTTTCCGACACACAAAGTTTGAGAGCAGGCTATAAAATTTTCCGACAACAAAATCCGTTGTCGGAATTTCCGATCGTGTGTACACAAATCCGACGCACAAAGTGCCACGCATGCTCAGAATAAATAAAGAGATGAAAGCTATTGGCTACTGCCCCATTTATAGTCCCGACGTACGTGTTTTACGTCACCGCGTTCAGAATGATTGGATTTTCCGACAACTTTGTGTGACCGTGTGTATGCAAGACAAGTTTGAGCCAACATCCGTCGGAAAAAATCCTAGGATTTTGTTGTCGGAATGTCCGATCAATGTCCGACCATGTGTACAGGGCATTAGTCTGGAATTGCTGCACTTCTCTCTTTTGCCGCTAGGTGGCTGGGTACCTGGTGACATTAGATAAGATAAGGGCAAAGCAAGGACAGATTAGGCGTATATTGGGGAATCTCAGCCAAATGGGCAGGGATTTTCTTAAATCCCTTGGCCTGCTGGGAGCACCTATATATTTGGGTGAAGTCAGGGGGATCTGTGTTTTGTGCCACCTGCACGGCTGTCAGTTTGGACCTATCCTGGGCACATCTGGCTGCTAGGCTGTCTGAGGGCCTATCCTGAAGCAAGAGAGCAGCGTAGGGTTGGGATTGTGGCTTGCAGTCCAACCAGAAGTGACGGTTCTGCCGGCCGGAGAACCTGTCATGGTCGTAGGTAGAGGGGAAGCTGTCGCCACTAAGGGACCGGCCACCTTGTTACCAGGGACCACAGTGAGTTGCTGAAGCAAGTACTGGAGCAGTGTTCTCACCAACCGGGGACGGTAAAGAATCTGGAAACTTCACCAGGTGCCAAGCCAGGGACCCAGCCAGTGGGGGGACGTTTGAGGAGTATCTGGAGTGCCAAGCCAGGGACCCAGCAGGGAAGCAGGGGTGACGCTTGAGGAAGATACTAAAGTAAGAAGATTAGAACAACTCCCGGGATTCAGTGGCAGTGAATCAGCAAGTCTAGTGAGAGAGACTGGGAGCTTGGTGGGCCGAGAATCTACAAGAAGTGACTGTATAGAGTAAAGGAGTTCATTACAATTTGTGTTAGGAACTGTTCTAAGACTGTTGCCATAGGAGACAGCATTCCTACACATGCAGATGTGGTGTCTTGCTGGATGCCTTTCCCTGCATGGCTGTCTACCTGTAGAAGTCTCGGAGTCTGCCAATTGACATTGCAACTACCTAAGGGTGTCCTGGCCCTAAACCCTCTCTCCCACCATTCTGTTTAAGAGAAAATAAATCTCTTTGCATTCAAGAAGTGTCTGGCGCCCATGAATCTACCTTAAATTACACCCACTATGCCTTGCAACCCACTCTATACAGAAGGATGTCAGCTGTCCCTGGCTCTGGAGGTTCTCATTAGACTAGACCTGGGCCTTGCTACATTAAAAAATGAAAGTGAATGTTTTGACCATAGAACTTCTTTAACCAAAGCTGAATAATATTTAGTTTGCTGAGATACTGGGTGTAATGATTGCTTTTGCAGTTTCAACCTGTGTAGTGGTCGGATCTGAGACTGCTGCAGCCACACTGGGTATTATAAACAATTGCTAAATGCTGCTGCCAGACTTATCCACCTTACCAACCTCTCAGTGTCTGCCAACCCTCTACTTCAATCCCTACACTGGCTCCCAATCACCCAGCGAATTAAATTCAAAATACTAGCCACAACATACAAAGCCATTCACAACTCTGCCCCAAGCTACATCACTAATCTTGTCTCCAAATATCACCCAAATCGACCTCTCCGCTCTTCTCAAGACCTCCTGCTTTCAAGCTCTCTCATCTCCTCCTCCCATGCTCGTCTCCAGGATTTCTCCAGAGCCTCTCCCATCCTCTGGAACTCGCTACCTCCATCTATCCGGCTATCCCCTACTCTTGCTACCTTCAGGCAATCCCTGAAAACTCATCTCTTCAGGAAAGCCTATCACGTCTCCAACTAATCTCCTACCACTTCCACCAGCTCATTCCCCACAGTTACAACCTTTTGTACCACCTGCCCCACCCTATTAGATTGTAAGCTCTTCTGAGCAGGGCCCTCTTAATCCTATTGTATTGTATTGTATTATAACTGTATTGTCTCCCTTTTATATTGTAAAGCGCTGCGTAAACTTTTGGTGCTATATAAATCCTGAATAATAATAATAATTGCGAGTTTGACAATAGGAGTCTCAGCCACAGGACATACAGCCGTGGCCAAAAGTTTTGATAATGACACAAATATTAATTTTCACAAAGTCTGCTGCTTCAATGTTTTTCAATCATTTTGTCAGTGTTGACTCTTCTTTTTCAAGACCTCTGCAATTTGCCCCGTTATGCTGTCAATCAACTTCTGGGCCACATCCTGACTAATGGCAGCCCATTCCTACATAATCAATGCTTGGAGTTTGTCAGAATTTGTGGGTTTTTTGTTCACCTGCCTCCTGAGGATTGACCACAAGTTCTCAATGGGATTAAGGTCGGGGGGCGTTTCCTGGCCATGGACCCAAAATTTCGATGTTTTGTTCCCCAAGCCACTTACTTATCACTTATGCCTTATGGCAAGGTGCTCCATCAAGCTGGAAAAGGCATTGTTCGTCACCAAACTGTTCATAGATGGTTGGGAAAAGTTGCTCTCGGAGGATGTTTTTGTACCATTCTTTATTCTAAGCTGTGTTCTTTGGCAAAATTGTGAGTGAGCCCACTCCCTTGGCTGAGAAGCAACCCCACACACGAATGGTCTCAGAATGCTTTACTGTTGGCATGACAAAGGACTGATGGTAGTGCTCACCTTTTTTTTCTCCGGACAAAGTTTTTTCCGGATGCTTCAAACAATCGGAAAGGGTATTCATCAGAGAAAATGACTTTACCCCAGTCCTCAGCTGTCTGATCCCTGTACCTTTTTCAGAATATCATTCTGTCCCTAATGTTTTTCCTGGAGAGAAGTGGCTTCTTTGCTGCCCTTCTTGACACCAGGCCATCCTCCAAAAGTCTTCACCTCATATTATGTGCAGATGTACTCACACCAGGGGCGGCCTGTCCATTAAGGGAGCACAGGCGCCGCCCCCTCTCTCCAGCCACCCCCTCTTTGACTAATGGATAGATTCATGCATTGCATGAATCTATCCATGGCCGCCGTTGCCACCCCCTATTCAGGCGTCCGACCCCTTTTCGGAGGCCGGGCGCCTGAATTCCAGCGTTGGGGGTGTTTTTTTTTGAAGCACCTAGAGCCATAGGTTCTAATAGGCTTCAAAAGAGGTGGACTTGGCATTGCGCTCGCAGTCCACCCAGATGTGTTAGAAAAGCAAATTAATATTTGCTTTTCTAACACTGAACCGCCTCTCTGCCAATCAGGTAGCGCGGGTCTAATACCCAATACCCGATTGGCTGAAATTTATAGGCGCTCTGATTGGACGCATAGCAGAACAGAAAAACAGAGGAGGGGAAACAGAAGCATGGAAGACACAAGAGCCGTCCCACAGCTCACCGCCGTCACCCGCTGCCTGACCCACCACTAAGATGGGGAAAGTGCCGGCAGACAGCAGGAAGGGGTCACAGTGGGTGTATTTTATGTGCACAAGTGGCTGCATATGATGGGCACAAGTGGCTGCATTTAATGGGCATGAGCGGCTGCATTTGATAGGCACAAGTGGCGACATATGATAGGCACAAGTGACTGAATTTCATGGGCACAAGTGACTGAGTTTCATGGGCACAAGTGGCTGCATTTCATGGGCACAAGTGGCTGCATTTCATGGGCACAAGTGGCTGCATTTCATGGGCACAAATGGCTGCATTTCATGGGCACAAATGGCTGCATTTCATGGGCACAAGTGGCTGCATATGATGGGCACAAGTGGCCGCATTTTATGGGCACAAGCGGCTGCATATGATGGGGCACAAGTGGCTGCATTTGATAGGGCAGAAGTTTCAGTTTTAAGTTTATTTGCGACCCCCAAAAATTTTGTGCACCAGCCTCCACTGACTCACACCTGCCTGCTGCCATTCCTGAGCAAGCTCTGCATTGGTGGTGCCCAGATCCCGCAACTCAGTCAGCTGTAGGAGACGGTCCTGGCACTTGCTGGACTTTCTTGGGCACCCTGAAGCCTTCTTCTCAAATGCAGTGGAAACGTTTTTTATGGGATTAAGTTCATTTTTATGGCAAAGAGGGACTTCGCAATTAATTGCAATTCACCTGATCACTTTTCATAACATTCTGGAGTATATGCAAGTTACCATCATAAAAACTGAGGCAGCATACTTTGTGAAAATTAAAATTTCTGCCATTCTCAAAACGTTTGGCCACAGCTGTAGCTCTGAAGGAACGGCGCGTGTATGAAGTTCTTTCAGAGCGCATGCGCTGGTGAGGTTACCAGCTGCTGTTCACTAAAATATCTCCTAAATGATGCACGTTTAGGAGATATTCATTTTACCTACTTTATTATGTTTACCTGTAGGTAAAAAACTTAATGCAGAGCTTACTACGACTTTAAAGCCCATCTCTAGTTTAAGCATGGAAGTTTTTTATTTTTTACCTAAGTGAAGGAGTGGGGATTAATGCTTGTTATGTCTAGGGGTGCTGGAATAAGGATAAATACTTACCTTATTTCATGCTCCAGTTGTTACAACCTTCTCTCTTAACAGCTCATGGCTGTGGTCGCATGCTTGCCCTCAACCACACACTATGTAGGATTAATAACTCTGTATTATATGTGATTATGATGCCAAGGGACTGACCACAAAAAGGAGCTTCCGGGAGGAGAGGGCAATGCCAGAGCCTGCCAGCGTGGGGAATCAAGTAAGTAATCCGGCTTTGTTCTCTACCCTCCGCATGTAATGACCACTTAACCCTTTGCAGTGCAAGGGGTCCTGCTGCAAGGGTAGATTATTTTCTACTTCCTGGAGTTAGGCTGTAAGGCATCTTAGTGCTGCTGGTCTCCTACAGCCTTTTGCAGCTACTTCCCGATGCACCCCAGTGAGGGCTGCATGGCATTTCTTAATGTGTTTATTACCCCAACATTTCATATTCCTAATATGTGCATGCTGTACCATGTACTTGTATGAAAAAGTATCCTGTTCTCCTCATATTGATTCCTTTGTGTGAAATCCCTGGTGTCCCTGCCAGTCCCTCTGCTTTCCTTTTAAAAACTGACCACACTAAGCAGAACACACCGTGGTCAGTTCTCTAGCTGTGCAGGGAACTCAGTATACTCTCCTCCAAAGATCAGACTTGACCTGACCCCTCCTGCACAGCCTTTCACTGAGTAGATCAGTGTACTGCTGCTTCTCCTCCCCCAGCTCTTATGCAGCTGAAAACAGAGATTGTGTGATCTCTTATAAAAAAGGGGGAAAAAATATTAATAATGTTTTTTTTGTAATATGTACTGTAATTGGCCACCAGGTTTGCACACATCTCAGGAGAGATTTTATCCCACTGCTCTTTGCAGATGAATACCAACTCGTTACGGTTTCGAGGCTGGCGTTTGGTAACTCAAACCTTCAGCTCCCTCCACATATTTTCTATGGGATTAAGGTCTGGAGACTGGCTAGGCCACTCCATGAACTTAATGTGCTGCTTCTTGAGCCACTCCTTTGTTGCCATGGCCGTGTGTTTTGGGCATTGTCATGCTGGAATACTCATCCACGACCCATTTTTAATTCCCTGGCTGAGGGAAGGAGGTTCTCACCCAAGATTTGATGGTACATGGCCCCGTCCATCGTCACTTTAAAGCGGTGAAGTTGTCTTGTTCTTTAGCCGAAAAACACTCCCAAAGCATAATGTTTCCACCTCCATGTTTGACGGTGGTGTTCTTGGGGTCATAGGCAGCATTCCTCCTCCTCCAAACACGGCGAGTTGAGTTGATGCCAAAGAGCTTGATTTTGGTCTCATCTGACCACAACGCTTTCACCCAGTTCTCCTCTGAATCATTCAGATTTTAATAAGCAAACTTCAGACAGGCCTGTACATGTGCTTTCTTGAGCAGGGGGACTTTGCGGGTGCTGCAGGATTTCCGTCCTTCATGGTGTAGTGTGTTACCAATTGTTTTCTTGGTGACTATGGTCCCAGCTGCCTTGAGATCATTGACAAGATTTTCCCGTGTAGTTCTGGGCTGATTCCTCACCGTTCTCATGATCATTGAAACTCCACGAGGTGAGATCTTGCATGGACCCCAGACCGAGGGAGACTGACAGTTATTTTGTATTTCTTCTATTTGCGAATAATCGCACCAACTGTTGTCACCCTCTCACCAAGCTGCTTGGCGATGATCTTGTAGCCCATTCCAGCCTTGTGTAGATCTACAATCTTATTCCTGACATCCTTGGACAGCTCTTTGGTCTTGGCCATTGTGGAGAGATTGGAATCTGATTGATTGATTGCTTCTGTGGACTGGTGTCTTTTATACAGGTAACAAGCTGAGATTAGGACCACTCCTTTTAAGAGAGTGCCCCTAATCTCAGCTCGTTACCTGTATAGAAGACATCTGGGAGCCAGAAATCTTGCTGACTGATATAGAATCAAATCCTTTTTTCACTCAATAAAATGCAAATCAGTTTATAACATTTTTGAAATGAGTTTTTTTTGTTGTTATTCTCTCACTGTTAAAATAAACCTACCATTAAATTATAGACTGATCATTTCTTTGTCAGTGGGCAAACATACAAAATCAGCAGGGGATCAAATAATTTTTCCCTCACTGTAGCGCTTTCTTTTGGTGGTATTTGATCACCGCTGGGGTTTTTATTTTTTGCGCTATAAACAAAAAAACGACAATTTTGAAAAAATCAAAAAAATCCAATTTCTTCATATATTTAGGCCAATATGTATTCTGTTACATATTTTTGGTAAAAAAATCCCAAAAATGTGTATATTGATTGGTTTGTGCAAAAGTTTCAGCGTCTACAGACTATGGGCTATATACTCAATTTTTTTTTTTTAATAGTAATGACTCATAGCGGGACTACGATATTGCGGCGGACATTCTAACACTAACTGACACTTTTTGGGAACCATCAACATGAATACAGTGATCAGTGCTAAAATATGCACTGTCACTGTACTAGTGACACTGGCTGGGAAGGGGTTAAACAGCTAGGGCAATCAAAGAGTTAAATGTGTGCTTAGCCAGTGTTTTGGTGTACTGTATGTGCTGCTTTTACTAAAGGGAAGTGAGGGATTTTATTCCCTGCTTTGCAGGGAAAGAAAGTCCATTGTTTCCTTGCTGACAGGACAGAGTTCTGCCTTGTTTACATAGGCAGAGCTCTGTGCTGTGTGTCTTCCCGACTATCAGCGGCTGCCGGTGGTCAACCATTGGCCGTCACCCACAGATCGCCATCTGCTGTGTCTAATCACCCGTGCCAGGAAGTACCAGGTTGCATACCTAGTACATGATCCAGCGCAGGAGGGCCGCCTTGCCGCAGTATATGTATGTTATACGGTCGGCAAACTGAATGGGTTGTTTTAAAAGGTGATTGTTTACAATCACTTAGGGAGGGGATTTTTAAAGCTCCCCCTTTGGATATATTAAAGGGGTTGTAAACCCTTACGATTTTTCACCTTAATGCATTCTATGCATTAAGGTGAAAAACCTTTTGTGCTGCAGGAGCCCCCCCAGAGCTCCCCTTTTTCTTACCTGAACCTGATCGTTCCAGTGACGGGGAGGAGCACAGCAGCTCCAGCCAGTGTCTCGGGTCCTCATTGGATAGATTGATAGCAGCAGGAGACATTGGCTCCCGCTGCTGTCAATCAAATCCAGTGACACCGGAGTCGGGGGCGGGGATGAGTCCTGCTGTCTGTGTCAATGGACACAGCAACAGGACTTGGGAGCGCAGGCGCATGAGTGCCCCCATGGAAAGCGGCTCTCCATGGGGGCACTCAAAAAGAAGAGGAGCCAGAAGCCCCGCCGGGGGGTTCCCTGGAGAGGAGGATCGGGGCCACTCTGTGCAAAACCCTTGCACAGAGGAGGTAAGTATACCATGTTTGTTATTTTTAAAAAAACGAAGCTTTACAATCACTTTCACATGTACCGTATTTGTTGCCATTCTACAGGAGTGCACAATTTTAAAGTATGCTATCTATTTACTATCTATTATTATCTATTTAGGTATCTATTTACTTGACATCTATTTACTTCACCTTTTATATTTTACCAAAATGTTGACTATTATATTGTGTTTGTGTGCACTAAAATTAATTAAAGTGTATTTTTTTCTTGAAAATGTGTTTGATAAACCTCTGTGCAAATATTGTGTGACATAAAAAATTGTAAAACCACCATTTTATCCTCCAAGTCCTTTGGTTTCATAAAATATATAATGTTTGGGGGTTATACGTGATTTTCTAGCAAAAAATAAAAAATAAAAAATTACGATTTTTACATGTACAGTACTGTATGTGAGAAGTATCAGAATTGCCTTGGATTGGAGAGAATATATGAGGTTTTCAGACTTTTGTTCACATATACTTTAAACTGGAATCACTAAAACACAAACACCCTGTAAAAAAAAGTGGTTCAGCCCCCTTGGCTCAGCCTGACGGCAGCAGAAGGTAATAGTAAGGGGGAAATTCTACTTTATTCTGTGCAGATTGTAATGTGATCACACAGCTGGTGTAGGAAGGGAAGTAGCCTCTGCACCCCCTGTGGTTACACTGCCGAGTCTCGGGCAGCAGCAGAATTTATAAAACTTAGACATTTTCTTAAAAATATCAAGCACCTGCATCTAAACAAGCTCTTAGATCTCTGCTGTCTATGTTAATACATTGCAAATGCAGGAGAACAATTGCATACAGTAACTGGCACCCCACAGAAATTCCAAACTCCCTTCTCGCTCTGCGCCAAGTGGGCAGAATAAGACTGTGTTCAAGAGTCTAACCATACAGCTCTAATACTTTGTCCTATGCTTAGCTAGACTAAACCAGCTATGAAGAGGAGTTCTGTCTGTTAGGTCTTATGTATGTAGAGGTTTTGAGGCTCTAGCGTAAAATTCTGGCATTTTTCCGTGCTTGGGGAACAACAGGTGGCACGTTAAGCCAGCCATAGAATTGAACAGCTGAATATTGCTATACTCAGGTACATATAACATATTCCCGAATGCAGAATTTCTGACTATAGAGCGACTAGACTCTGCACAATGATACTATCACTTTACATGCACAAGCAGGGCCAGGACATGGGGTGGGTAGGTGGTAGGAGTGGCTGCCCTGGGCACAATGGTTTACTGTAGGAATGGGAGCACCTTCCTTCTGTTACAAGGCTGACAGGAGTAGCAACAGCAGCATCACTACTCCTGTCAGCCCAGTGCTTGGAGTGGCAAGAAAAGGAGGAGAGACCCGGGCTGTGTTCTCTCTCCCCCTCCTACTTTCTGCCAGTGCAGCGCTCCTGTATTCAGAAGCTGGCAGCGGTAATCACAGACACAAGGGAGCTCTGCACTGGTGGGAGGCAGGAGGGGAAAGAGTGCATAATCCACAGCCGAGCACAGAAGTGTCCAGGAGAGAGCCTGGGAGTGGAGGAGAGAGCCAGGAAGAGGCGGGGCTCTCAATTTCCCTCCAGCTCCTCCCTCCTGTCAGTGCAGTGCTCCTGTATTTAGAAGCTGGCAGCTGTAATCACAGACACAAAGGAGCTCTGAACTGGCAGGAGGCAGGAGAGGAAAGAGTGCGCAATCCACAGCCGAGCACAGAAGTGTCCGGGAGAGAGCCGGGAGTGGAGGAGAGAGCCGGGAAGAGGCGGGGCTCTTTCCCTCCAGCTCCTCCCTCCTGTCAGTGCAGTGCTCCTGTATTTAGAAGCTGGCAGCTGTAATCACAGACATAAAGGAGCTCTGCACTGGTGGGAGGTAGGAGGGGAAAGAGTGCGCAATCCACAGCCGAGCACAGAAGTGTCTGGGAGAGAGTCGCGAGTGGAGGAGAGAGCTGGGAATTGTTGCAGAGTGCGATTGCTAGGTGCAGCGGGGTCAATTCAGATCAGACGTTGTGGAGTAACAGGAACTGACTTCTTTATTGGAACATAACTGGCAAGAAGTACACAGACAGGAAAAAGAAACCAACAAGTACAACACTATACACAGGAAATACAACATATCATAGAAAACTGCACAGCACAGCATACCACTGAGCATTAGCGACATCTAGTGTCCTGGTTGAGAACTGCAGTCAATAGGCTAAGCTGAAAGCTGTTGTATTTCCAACAGGAAGAGGCGGGGCTCTTTCCCTCCAGCTCCTCCCTCCTGTCAGTGCAGTGCTCCTGTAGCCTGTAAACACACCTGCCGGCTTCTGCATGCAGGTTCCCTGACAGTTCGGGACAGTATCTTCTGTTATCTTACACCCCACCCCACGCCCAGCCAACTCCTTCCCACACTGCAGTTTGGCATCTTTGCCCTGGGCACTGGATGACCTTGTCCTGGCACTGTGCACAGGATCTCCACAAAAGAGCAGCATACAAGTGTCCAGCTTTGAGGTTCACTGATCTAGAAGAAATATGTAGATAAGGAATTTCCAGCTCTATGCTTTTTCCAGGTCACCGACTCAAAAAGCCATGTTTTGTATAAAGGTGGCCATACATAGATTGAAAATTCGGCCAGTTTAGCAGGGACCATGTATGGGCACTGTGTTGATCGACTTCCCAGCCTTCCCAGACGTCAAAATACACTGATCAGTGCTGCAGGCTATAGCCTACAGCACTTATTGAGCAGCTAAAATCCTACAGGGTGGTTGTACAGAAGTCAATCTGTGGACATTACATTGACTCCTTTCAAATAGGAATGGCCATAGAGGAATTAAAATGTGTCCAGTCCCTGCTGAACTGGTCACATTTTGAATCATCTATGGCCAGCTTAAAGTGGTTCTAAAGTCATAACATTTTTGCCTTAATGCATTCCCTGCAGTCCTCATTCAATCCAGCTCTGTGCCCATCTCTAGTGGTGCTCTCCTCTCTCCCTGCATTCATAGGACAGAGAGGCAGCAGCGGGAGCCATTGGCTCTTACTGCTGTAGATCAAATCCTGTGAGCAGAGAGCAGATAGTGGCGCTGAGCTGTGCTATATGTGTCTATGGATGGTCACAGCTCAGCTTGGGAGTGAGCCAAAGCAAGCAGTTTGCTATGGGGGCAGACACAGAAGAGGAGAAACCAAGAACCAAGATTGCCAGCGGGGGGACCCCAGAAGAGGAGGTTGCACAGAGCAGGTGGGCAGCCGCATAACACATCCTTTACAACCTCTTTAAGGCTAGCTGACAGCTAGAGACTGCCGCTTTGACACATAGCATTTTTCTATATCTCCAAGTCCAAGTTCAGATGCAAATGAGTTGCACAGAATCACATGAAAAGGGAAATCACATTATTTTCAATGGTGCCCATTCACATCAATGCAACTCTGCTCTGTACTGTGCGATTTTGGAAAAGATTCCTGTACTACTTTAATGTGATTTACAGTGCGATTTGGCCCTATAGAATATGTAAGCCACATCCAAAACGCAATCAAAGTCGCACTAGATAATCACACTGAAAATTGCATCAAAATTGCATCACAGTAGTTTGAATGGATTTTTAAAGCAGAATACCTGTCTATATTTCTGAAATGTGTTAACTTTTTGTATTCGGCTAGCCTCCTGATTTTAATACAATGAAGTCTCCCTCCATTAGAATGGAGTTCTTATTTAATGTATTTAATGCAGAACACGAACTCCTGTGTATTCTTTCAGTTTATTCTGCTAAACGAGATAACTGTTAGCAAGAAGTGCTTATATTAAGGTAAATATAGCTTTTACAGGAGAAAAAAAAACAGTCTTAATTAATTCAGCATTTTAATCAGATCAAGCCTATGGAAATGCAGATTAAAACTGCACTGCATGAAGGCCCTGTTTAAAGTATCTCTGTCTGCTCAAGCATAATTATTAAATTTAACACCAAATCTGGCACCAAAAGACAAGCTTATATATAAAATATAAGCCCTAACAATGAACTTCTCTTAAAGTGGTTGTAGCACCCTGATGTTTAGGCAGGGTTGCTAGTAAATTTACCTGCCAAGTGATATTAGCCTTGGCCAATTGATAGGAGGTCAATTGATTCCACCCTAATTCTGGAATTGCTGAACTTCTCTTCTGTCACTAGATTAGGAATAGACAGGGTGTCTCAGCCAATAGGCAGGGATTTTTTGGGTCCCTTGGCCTGCTGGGTGAGGTCAGGTGATCGGGGCTCTGTGCCACCTGGACGGCTGTCTGGGTGGACGTGTGTTGTATTGCCCCGGCTAGGCCAGAGCCTGAGGCCTATCCCGGGGACTAGGCTGTCTGAGGGCCTATTCAGAAGCAAGAGAGAAACGTAGGGTTGGGACTGTGGCTTGCAGTCCAACCATAAGTGACAGATCTGCCGGCCGGAGAACCTGACGTGGTCGAAGTGGAAGCAGTCGCCATTAAGGGACCATACACTTTATTACCAGGGATCACTGTGAGTAGCTGAAGCTAGTACCAGAGCAGTAATTTCACCAACCGGGGACAGTGAAGAATTGGAAAACTTCCGCAGGTGTCAAGCCAGGGACCCAGCCAGCAGAGGTGACGCTTGCAGAGCAGTCTTGTGTGCCAAGCCAGGGACTGAGCAGGCCAGTGGAGTAACACTTGAGGAGTATCTGTGAGTGCCAACCTAGGGACCCAGCAGGGACGTGTGGATGATGCTTGAGGAAGATACTCTGTGAGAAGTTTGGAAGAGCTCAGGAGATCCAGTGACAGTGGATCAGCGGGTCTAAGTGATAGACTGGGAGCTCAGTTGCATGAAGATCTACAATAGGGGATTGTGGAGGAAGTGAAAGAGTTCTTTACAACTTGTGTTAGAAACTGTTCAAGATTGTTGCCATAGGAGACAGCATGTCTACACATGCAGACGTGGTGTCCGGCTGGGTACCTTTCCCTGCATGGCTGTCTATCCATAGAAGTCTCAGAGTCTGACAATTAACATTGCAAATCTTAAAGGGTGCCCTGGCCCTAAACCCTCTCTCCCACAGTTCAGTTTAAGAGAAAATAAATCACTTTGCATCCAAGAAGTGTCTGGCGCCCATTAATCTAACTTGCACTGCACCCACCATGCCTCATAACCCACTCTACACAGAAGGATGTCAGCTGTCCCTAACTCTGGGAAGTGGAAGCAGTCGCCATTAAGGGACCATACACCTTATTACCAGGGATCACTGCGAGTAGCTGAAGCTAGTACCCAGAGCAGTAATTTCACCAACCGGGGACAGTGAAGAATTGGGAAACTTCCGCAGGTGTCAAGCCAGGGACCCAGCCAGCAGAGGAGACGCTTGCAGAGCAGTCTTGTGTGCCAAGCCCGGGACTGAGCAGGCCAGTGGAGTAACGCTTGAGGAGTATCTGTGAGTGCCAACCTAGGGACCCAGCAGGGACGTGTGGATGATGCTTGAGGAAGATACTCTGTGAGAAGTTTGGAAGAGCTCAGGAGATCCAGTGGCAGTGGATCAGCGGGTCTAAGTGATAGACTGGGAGCTCAGTTGCATGAAGATCTACAATAGGGGATTGTGGAGGAAGTGAAAGAGTTCTTTACAACTTGTGTTAGAAACTGTTCAAGATTGTTGCATGAAGATCTACAATAGGGGATTGTGGAGGAAGTGAAAGAGTTCTTTACAACTTGTGTTAGAAACTGTTCAAGATTGTTGCCATAGGAGACAGCATGTCTACACATGCAGACGTGGTGTCCGGCTGGGTACCTTTCCCTGCATGGCTGTCTATCCATAGAAGTCTCAGAGTCTGACAATTAACATTGCAAATCTTAAAGGGTGCCCTGGCCCTAAACCCTCTCTCCCACAGTTCAGTTTAAGAGAAAATAAATCACTTTGCATCCAAGAAGTGTCTGGCGCCAATTAATCTATCTTACACTGCACCCACCATGCCTCATAACCCACTCTACACAGAAGGATGTCAGCTGTCCCTAACTCTGGAGGTCACCATTAGGCCTAGAGAGGCCCAGGACTTGGCTACATTTGGCGCCCAACGTGGGGCAAAGGCATTATCCTCACAATAATCGCCCATTGCAAATGGCTACAGCTTCTTCGGCTCTGGCTTTTATTTGGCTCCATGAGAAAGTGGCAAGTAACATCTATACTTCTCATAGACTGTGTTATCATGCATCCTAACAACGTGGGGAAGAACCAACAAGTCTCATTGCTTATGGGAGAGTACTAGCCTGGTCTTTTGACACTTCCCACCAGTTCTGCTAGAGTTAAAACAGACTCAATTACAGATTTGGCATGCTGCATAAGCAAAATGGCAAAAAATGGCAAAATGGCAGACGCTGAAGTTTCCAGAAATTATCTGCACCAATCAGTTGGCAGGGGAAGGAGTCCCCGCTCTGCAGAGGGGGATAAGGAAGTGCTGCTACGTGTGCCTGGTTGTGGGTTGGAGAAGATGGTGCAGTTTGGAAGTACTATGGCGAATTGGAAAATGTATGCTCCGGGTGTTGGCTTTAGTCTGAGTGAGTCAAAAAGTGTTCTGACTGACACCGGAATGCGGTATACACCTAAAGGTAGGCTTTGTCAGAAACCATGAATCAGGCTGAGACAGAAGTACGGTTAAATCTCACTTGTTTAATAATAATAAAAAAAGGTAAACAGAGTAAACGTAGTCAAAACATAGCCAGTGTTCAGGACCGGAACGGATAGTCAGACAAGCCAAAACATCAGGGAGCCAAAGATGAACGTAGTAGAACAGCAAGCAGAATCTTGAGCCAGAAGGAATGTCAGCCAAGCAAGTCTTTAACAGGAACACAGGAGAGCGTCTCTAGAGATGTGACCAAGGCGAAGGCAGAGATCATCTGGGCTGGATGGCTTAAGTAGGCAGGACTGACGAGCATGATATCATCAACAGGTGAGTCACTGTGGAGCGATAGGAGCTGGCAATTAGCTGACAGCTGAGCGGCCAGCTCAGAGAAGGAAGGGCTGAGCCCAGCCCTGACAGTACCCCCTCATCAATGAACCCTCCCCCTCGGAGGACCACCGGGCTTGAGGGGAATACGTCTATGGAAATCACGGAGGACAGGGACATGTACGTCCGAGGATGAGAACCAAGAGTGTTCCTCCAGGCCGTACCCTTTTCCAATGCACCAGGTACTGTATGCGCCCATGGAACCTACGGGAGTCAACAAGTCAACGATGGACTGTACTTCATACTCCTCATGGTTCTCAACCTGTACAAGGTGAGGACGAGGCACCAAGGTGTTAAAGCGGTTGCAGACCAAAGGTTTTAATAAGGAGACATGAAATACATTTGAGATACGTATATTAGAAGGAAGGTCTAATGCCTAGGCCACTGGGTTAATCCTATGAAGAATATGGAAAGGCCAAAGAAACTGAGGTGCGAACTTCAGAGAGGGAACACGAATTCGGAGGTTGCGAGATGACAGCCAGACCCTGTCCCCAACCCGGTAGGAAGGTGCAGGCAGTGGTCAGCATGGAGTCTGTACCTATCATTATAGCATGTCGCAAAGCCTCCTGGACTTGTGCCCAAGTGGAGCAAAGACCACGGAGATGCTCCTCTAACGCAGGAATACTTTGTGGAACAAATGAGTCAGACAACATGGAAGGTTGGAAACCATAGTTCGCCATAAACGGGCACAATCGGGAAGCAGAATTTAAGGCACTATTGTGAGCAAACTCCGCCCACGGTAAGAGGTCTGACCAGTTGTTATGATGGTCAGAAATATAGCAATGTAGGAATTGCTCCAAGGACTGATTGGCTCGTTCTGCAGCCCCATTAAACTGCGGGTGATACGCAGAGGAGAAAGCAAGCTGAATTCCCAACTGTGCACAAAAGGCTCGCCAGAACACAAACTGACTACCCCTGTCCGAGACAATCACCTTGGGTAGCCCATGTAAGCAAAAGATCTCAGGAGCAAAAATGGAAGCCAGTTCCTTAGAAGTGGGCAACTTCTTAAGTGGAATACAATGAGACACTTTCGAGAACCGGTCAACCACCATAAGGATAACTGTGTTGCCCTGGGAGTTGGGTAACTCCACAATGAAATCCATAGACAGGTGGGTCCAGGGCCTTTCTCCATTGGGTATGGGTTGTAGGAGGCCCACTTGAAGGTGTCGTTTAGTCTTACTCTGAGCACACACGGAACAGGCAACTACAGAGCCAGCCTTTGTCCTGTGCACACTTTCTATCATCTCAAGGAGGGTAATTAGCCCTCCCAGTTCTTATCTTGCACAAATTCATCAAACTTGAAAATGTATTTATTACACGTAAAAAGCTAATAATTTGTAGCACCCTCATAGCTTTGCTGTTAGGTAAATCTAGTGCTAGCTTCTGTTGTAGACGCAGAAGCAGGAATTGTTTAGTAAAGTAAAGTTTAGTACTGCTTGAGGATTCACAGGCTGGGAGTTTGATTACCTTCCCCTGTCTCTGGAAGAAGCTTCTGGAACTTAGGGTGATAGGATTCAAATTCCTTGTCTGACTATTTACTTAGACCTAGCCAATCCCTCAGGAGGTGTGCCCAGACGATGGCTGGGTTACTGTTGAATAGGCTAGAACCCTGGAGAGTCTGTTCTCTTCTTCCCCTGTAGGAATAGATCCAGGAGCTCAAGGGAAGGGGGACTGCTTGCCTTTGGACCCCCTTTCCTGAAGTGAAAGCTGGGCTACTCTGCCGGAGAATGTATTTCTGGACTATGAGTAGAGCCAAACCCACCTGTGTGCAGTGTTCAATAGTCCTGCATCTTCCAGAAGCTAGACCATTTCAGATCATTTTCTACCTAAACTTATTCAGCAATCCCCCTGGTCCCCAGCTAGGGAGGATAGAGTATTGCTGCTGCTTAACCACTTCAGCCCCTGAAGAATTTACCCCCTTAAAGTGGTTGTATAGTCATTTTATTTACTTTTACCTACAGGTAAGCCTATAATAAGGCTTACCTGTAGGTAAAAAAAATATCTCCTAAACCTTTACGGTTTAGGAGATATTTCCCTTGCGATGAGCCGCTGACTGCAGCGGCGCATGCGCACAGGGGATTCTCGGCTGAAGGCCGGCAACTGCCGGACCTTGCCGAGTAAGAAATCTCCAGCGCGCATGCGCGGGAGTGACGACATCGCGGTTTCAGCCACTCACAGCGCTGGAACCGCGATACCCGGAAGACACGCCGAGGCAAATTGACAGCTCCCTCAGCGTGGACCAGGTAAGATACCGACGCCTCGTTCTAAGGTAAGTATTTCATAATGAGCTAGTATGCGGTACATACTAGCTAATTATGCCTTTTGCTTTACAGGGGTAGAAAATTTTTTTTTTTTTGCGGGTATACAACCACTTTAATGACCAGTGCATTTTTTGCGATATGGCACTGCGTCGTTTTAACTGACAACTGCGCGGTTCTGCAACGTTGCACCCAAACAAAATGTACGTCCTTTTTTTTCCATAAGTAGAGCTTTCTTTTGGTGGTATTTGATCACCTCTGCGGTTTTTTTTTTTTTGCGCTATAAACAAAAAAAGACTGCCAATTTTGAAAAAAAAACGATATTTTTTACTTTTTGCTATAATAAATATCTCCAAAAAAACAAATTTCTTCCTCAGTTTAGGCCGATATGTATTCTTCTACATATTCTTGGTAAAAAAAAATGGCAGCGATCTGCGATTTTTATCATGACTGCGACATTGCGACAGACAGATCAGACACTTTTGACACTATTTTGGGATCCTTGATATTTATACAGAATCAAAGGGATAAGTGTGTTCCCTAAGTGTGTTCCCTCAGTGTGTTCTAACAGTGGGGGGATGGGCTCACTAGAACATGACAAAGATCACTGCTCCCAATCACTGGGAGCAGTAGATCCCTGTCATGTCACTAGACAGAACAGGGAAATGCCTTGTCGGCAAGCGGTTAAGGGTAGAGTCCTCTACAATATGTGCATCTCCCAAGTTTATAGTTACTGAGCAATTAACTTCAAAAAGACACCCCTGGACTGTTTATTGAGCCTGTGTGGATGAGATGCTACTGTGCGCCTGGCTAGCTGCACCGGGGCTGAATGTCGGGGTGCATCGGCTGGTTCAATAAAAACCGTCCGACATTCGGCCCGTGTGTATGTCAGTCAGTCCATCAGAAGCCAGCCTCTGTCAGACGAGCATGCTGGAAAACCAGCAGCCGACCGACTCCCAATCAGTGCTCTCAGCCAACGACGGAGCGTACTGATCGGAGTGTTTTGGGGGGGGGGGGCAGTCGCCCTGTAAGAACACAACAGCTCAGTAGGGGAGATAGCTGTAGTAACATTGGCTCATTTGTACAGTGGCTCCGACCAGAGCTGGCAGTTGTTCTGTTTGCGTGTACCAGGCTTTATGGTGACAGTAGAAACATAAAAAATCTAGGTTGCTGTAAGTTCAACATTCTTTTTACAAATCAATGAAACCAAAATGGCTGCACCCAAATCAAATGATCCTTGACCTGATGAATGTATAGTGCCATATTTAAATAAATTCCAATCTATACAATTAGTTTTTATTTCATGTGCTTACAGTGGTGTTTCTCAAACGTTAGTTGGTCACCTAATGTTCTGAGTAAGGGTCGGTTCACACTGAGGCAGCACGACTTACAGCGCGACTGCCTCAGGCGACCCAGGACACGACTCAGCGGCGACTTGCAAAACGACTTCTGTATAGAAGTCAATGCAAGTCGCCCCCAAAGTCGTACAGGAACCTTTTTCTAAGTCGGAGCGACTTGCGTCGCTCCGATTAGAACGGTTCCATTGCACAGAACGGGACGCTACTTGTCAGGCGACTAGGTCGCCTGACAAGTCGTCCCAGTGTGAACCGTTAGGTGCAAGAATTAAATCATTTCAATAATAATCTAGAGCCATAACACCTGTGATCACTACGCTTCCCTATCAATCCTGCCACCCAAATATAAACTACTGTGCTAACCACAGCTACCAACTAAGAGATCCAACAACTAATCTAAACACTACTTACTTTCAAATGGCTACATAATTCCATAAGGCCCTGTTTACATATCGCTTAGAGGGAACACAGGTTTCCACCAGGGATTTCAAAAGCGTGATTTACATGTGTTTATGCATGTCGTGCATGGGGGAGCTCATTCACTTGAATGGGATGCTTTCTGCACATTTTATTGCACCAAAGAAGCTCGGAGGCAACATTTTGGCTCTGAGCTAAGCACAATCTCCTTTCCATTTACAGAAGGAATAGTCCCACAAAGTCCTACACTTGCACTCAGTGGTTCTTCCCAGTGATCTCTACGTCACTAATATGTTTTTGATTATTTTCTCAGATGGATGACAACTTCTATTCAAGCAGCCACCTTTCTGGGGTTCTTTGCATGCATGTTCCAGTACTTTGTGCCCCTAGGAACCTATTTGTGGGTCATATGGCAAAGCTAGCCTTAGCCCCATAGGCTAATGTTGATGTCACAGAAATCATTAAAGGCAATACCAGATACACAATAATGATGCTGTGTTAGGAAACAGACGTCAAATGGATTAGTAAGGGCAAGAATCAATATATTGTCACACAAGGCGCTTGTTAATGATAAAGATATGAAAGTGGATCAGCAATGGTAAAAGTGCATCTCAACATACAGTTATATCAATAGTCAGCAGTAGGAATCGGAAAACATTATGTACCATAAGCATATCAGCATAAGCAGTAGCAAGATGAGTGCAGCAATGGGCAGTAATCTGGTTGAATTAACTGCATTCAGGAAACTATACTGCCAAAGTGCATTACTGGTGAATATGCTAGGCCTAGGCTCACTGGGCAGAGGTACCCTTTAAATTATTATCGATAGGGGCTAGTAGAATCGCTTTGTAGGACAATTCTTTATTGTGTTCTTCTGCTGGCTGTAGTTGGGGCCCACAAGCAGTGTTGGTGCACTTATCAACAGTCTTGAGTGAACAAGGAGGATTTCGATTTTGTGGGAAATTCAGAGACCTGGTTCAACAGCTCTCATGATTGCAAACTTTATTCAAGAGAGCTGCTCCTTCTATTGATATCACTTCATTTGAATCATTATTGATCGATCTGTTTCACTGTGGTAATAGTTGGTTGTGTTAGGTGGTGTAAGTGTCGTATAGACCAAACACCAGGTTTTGTTTTTAACATGTGATGTCAATAATGTGAATTTTAAACTTGAATAAAAGTTTATTTTGTACTTCAATGCTATGGATGTGCCTCTAAAGTCCATCTTTCCTTCTCTTGAATAAATTTTGCAATATATTTAGGAGGTTGGCACACTTATACTTGTATCCACAACTCCATCTTGTGGTGATACATTTCAATTTCAGCTCTAATGATTGTCTGGCAACCATTTAAGGGTAAAAAGGGGGAGGGGTATGCCTATATATCAAGAATAATGTACAAGTGAATGTGAGAGATGACCTCAATAAGGGATCTAGGGAGGAGGTGGAATCCTTATGGGTAGAGCTCCAAAGGAATAAGCTAAGGGGAAAATAATACTGGGAGTATGCTATAGGCCCCCCTAACCTGAGGGAGTAGGGGGAGATGGACCTCCTATCACAATTTGAATTAGCAGCAAGGATGGGAAGTGTTATCATAATGGGAGATTTTAATTATCCAGACATAGACTGGGCGGAGGGAACCGTGCATTCCTTTAAGGCTCGCCAGTTCCTAAATGTCTTGCAGGACAATTTCATGGGTCAGATGGTAGACGCACCAACTAGAAACAAGGCGTTACTATATCTACTAATTACCAACAATACAGACCTGATCACAGATTTGGAAATACGGGGCAATTTAGGAAACAGCGACCACAGCTCAATTGGCTTCAGTATAAATCACACAAATAGGAAACACAAGGGGAACACAAAGACACTGAATTTCAAAAGAGCCAACTTCCCTAAACTACAAACCTTGCTAGAAGATATAAATTGGGATAAAATCTTAGAAACAAAGAACATGGAGGAGAGATGGGTTTGCTTTAAGAGCATATTAAATAAGGGCATTAGCCAGTGCATCCTATTGGGAAACAAATTTAAAAGAGCAAACAAAAGTCCTGGATGGCTTAACTCCAATGTAAAAATGCATATAAAAGCAAAGGAGAAGGCCTTCAAAAAATACAAGTCTGGGGGATCATTATCAGCATTCAGACTTTACAAAGAATGCAACACGATATGTAAGGGTGCAATTAGGGCGGCTAAGAAATTCTTTAAGTATATAAACAGTAAAAAAAAGGGAGGACAGACCATATTGGCCCCATAAAGAATGAGGAAGGACATCTGGTTACAAAGGATGGGGAGATGGCAAAGGTATTGAATTTATTCTTCTCCTCAGTCTTCACAAGGGAATTGGGGGGCTTCAGTAACCAAAACTGCAGTGTTTGTCCTCAAGACACATCACAAGAAGCACCCTCATGGCTAACAGAGGACAGAATTCGAAATAGACTTGGGAAACTTTAATAAATTAATAAAACATTAATAAATCACGGGACCAGATGGCTTGCACCCGAGGGAACTCAGTTAAATAATTAACTGTTCCCTAAGTAGTTAAATGTTCCTCCTACTGATCGGAATGGTACCAGCTGATTGGAGAAAAGCCAATGTAGCACCAATATTTAAAAAAGGGCCAAAATACATCCCTTGGAATTACAGACCAGTTAACCTAACATCAATAGTATGCAAGCTCTTGGAGGGGATGATAAGGGACAATATACAACATTTTAGTAATGAAAACTGTATCATTAGCAGTAATCTGCATGGATTCATGAAGAATCGTTCTTGCCAATCCAATCTATTTGCCTTCTATGAGGAGATGAGCTGCCATCTAGATAAAGGAAGGCCCATAGACGTGGTGTATCTGGACTTTGCAAAAGCATTTGACACAGTTCCCCATAAATGTTTGATGTACAAAGTAGGTCCGTTGGCATGGACCATAGGGTGAGTACATGGATTGAAAACTGGCTACAAGGGCGAGTTCAGAGGGTAGTGATAAATGGGGAGTACTCGGAATGGTCAGGGGTGGGAAGTGGGGTCCCCCAGGGTTCTGTGCTGGGACCAATCCTGTTTAATTTGTTAATAAACGACCTGGAGGATGGGGTAAACAGTTCAATCTCTGTATTTGTGGACGACACTAAGCTAAGCAGGGCAATAACGTCTCCGCAGGATGTGGAAACCTTGCAAGAAGATATGAACAAATTAATGGGGTGGGCAACTACATGGCAAATGAGGTTCAGGGTAGAAAAATGTAAAATAATGCATTTGGGTGGCAAAAATATGAATGCAATCTACTCACTAGGGGGAGAACCTCTGGGGGAATCTAGGATGGAAAAGGACCTGGGGGTCCTAGAAGATGATAGGCTCAGCAATAGCATGCAATGCCAAGCTGCTGCTAACAAAGCAAACAGAATATTGGCATGCATTAAAAAGGGGACTAACTCCGGGGGAAAAGCGATAATTCTCCCACTCTACAAGACTCTGGTCCGGCCGCACCTAGAGTATGCTGTCCAGTTCTGGGCACCAGTCCTCAGGAAGGATGTACTGGAAATGGAGCGAGTACAAAGAAGGGCAACAAAGCTAATAAAGGGTCTGGAGGATATTAGGAAAGGTTACGAGCACTGAACTTATTCTCTCTGGAGAAGAGACGTTTGAGAGGGAATATGATTTCAATTTACAAATACTGTATTGGTGACCCCACAATAGGGATAAACCTTTTTCGCGGAAGGGAGTTTAACCAGTTCCTTACCGCCGTATAGTAAAATGACGGCGGCAGGAACCCTTCGTCCCTCCGGGCAGGCATCATATGACGCTCTCGGCTTCCCGGCATTGTGGAGAGCACGCGTGCCACATCACTGGGGACCTGATGTGCGTGCCCGGCAGCCGCAATGTTTGCCGGGCACCCGCAATTGCTCATCACAGAGCAGGGACGTGGATCCACGTCCTGTCAGAGGATAGGAGAACTGATCGTATGTTCCTTGTACAGGGGAGCATCGATCGGTCTCCTCCCCTCATCAGTCCCCTCCCCTTACAGTTAGAATCACTCCCTAGGACACACATTTAACCCCTTCAGTGCCCTCTAGTGTTAACCCCTTCCCTGCCAGTCACATTTATACAGTAATCAGTGCATTTTTATAGCACTGGTCGCTTTATAAATGTCAATGGTCCCAAAATAGTGTCAAAAGCATCTGATCTGTCCACTGCAATGTCGTAGTCATGATAAAAATCACAGATCGCCGCCATTAGTAGTAAAAAAAAAATTAATAATAAAAATGACAAATCCATCCCCTATTTTGTAGACGCTATAACTTTTACACAAACCAATCAATATACACTTATTGGGATTTTTTTTACCAAAAATATGTAGAAGAATACATATCGGCCTAAACGGAGGAAAAAAATTGTTTAAAAAAAAAAAAAAATTGGGATATTTATTATAGCAAAAAGTAAAAAATATTGTGTTTTTTTCAAAATTGTCACTCTTTTTTTGTTTATAGCGCAAAAAATAAAAAATGCAGAGGTGCAGAGGTGATCAAATACCACCAAAAGAAATCTCTATTTGTGGGGGAAAAAAATGATCAAAATTTAATTTGGGTACCATGTCACATGACCACACAATTGTCATTCAAAGTGTGACAGCGCTGAAAGCTGAAAATTGGCCTGGGCAGGAAGGGGATGAAAATGCCCAGTATTGAAGTGGTTAATAAGACATGTGGCCACTCACTAAAATTAGAAGAACAGAGATTTAACCTTAAAGGGGTTGTAAACCCTAGTGTTTTTTCACCTTAATGCATTCTATGCATATTAAGGTGAAAAAACAACTGGCAGTCACCGGCCCCCCAGCCCCCCCCATTTTACTTACCTGAGCCCCTTTATCTCTTCGGCGGGGACATGCTGTCCCTCTCTCCAGGAGGTCCACCTTGATTGGATAGACTGACAGCAGTGCAGCCATTGGCTCCCGCTGCTGTCAATCAAATTCAATGACGTGGGCGCTGGGGGGTGGGGCCGAGTCCGGAATTCGTGTCTGTTGTTGCAAATGCTGGACTCAAGAGCGCGCCCGCAAGGTGACCCACTCGGGAGATCGTTTCTCCTAGGGGGTTATCTGATGCAGGGAGGAGCCACGAGAGCCGCCAGGGACCCCAGAAGAGGATGTTCGGGGGCCACTCTGTGCAAAACGAGCTGCACAGTGGAGGTAAGTATGATATGTTTGTTATTTTAAATAAATAAAAAACGATCCTTTGCAATCACTTTAAACTGCGTAGAGGGTTGTAAGAGCGGCAAGGATGTGGAATTCCCTTCCACAGGCAGTGGTTTCAGCAGGGGGCATCGATAAGATAAGCACCTGAACGACCACAACATACAGGGATATACAATCTAATACTGACACATAATCACACATAGGTTGGACTTGATGGACTTGTGTCTTTTTTCAACCTCACCTACTATGTAACTATGTATCATGCAGTGTAAGTGCTATGCAATAAGTATCCTGTTTGCAGTAACTCATTTCCTGCTATCAGTGTGTATAGGCTGGGCAATGAGCCCTCTCACCAGTCCCTGCAGTGCGGCTGTAGACTCCCGCTGTAGGAAAGGGACCCCTTGTCTCTGTGCAGATGGCTCCAGTGAACAGAAGTGAAGGCACGATGAGGGAGATTGCGGCGGTCTGTGCAGCACTGTCCCTGTGTGACCGAACTCAGGCCTCAGGCTCTGGTACCTGCCAGTCTGATCTCCTGCAGAAATGTGGGCACACAGGCTGATGTGCTCACATGGACTCCCGAGCTGCCAAGAGTAAGAGGTTTCTTGTGCAGTCTGTTAAAAGCTATTCCCAAGAATCCCAACAGTGGGTAGCCTTGCCAGCTAGCAAAAAATGATAAAACAATTGACTTTTGTTTAAGAAGCTGTGCACAAATTCCAAATCAGCTGCAGGCACTGCCCAGTTTATTTGGTTTTATGCACTGCATTCAAAATGCACTGCACTTGTGATCTGCTTAACTTAGAGTAACTGCACTTTTGTTGAGAAAAAAAACCTTCCCCCTCTGGGTGATCGATGTACATTGGTAGGATTTTAACAAGCTTTGTTGCAGATTCCTACCTTTTGTTCTTCTGAAGAAATAGCTGTTTGTCTGTAACCATGTGCACAGTGAATTTGTATGGGGGTCTCAATCAGCTGCTGCATCTGCAGGGCTCTAATGCGGAAAGTGGCAGAGTCTGCATCCCCTTAGACGTGATCCCCTATTGGGAGCATCTCAGGAAAAATGACATTATTGTTGCAGGGGATGCCAAAAATCTGGTTTGTATCCTACAAACTTCATACAATCATACAAGCAGGAAATTACATATCTGAGGGGTTGTTCTGTACACCATCTTTGTACAGATGTACAGAATGCCTCCATGTAGCCATATTGCATTGCATTTTACAGAATTACAAAATTACAGGAGCTGCAGATTGAAAAGGAAAGGGAATTTTTAATAACATTCAATTACAATATAGCTTGTGTCACTGTAAATGCTATATATATATATATATATATATTATATATATATATATATATATATATATATATATATATATGTATATATATTTTTTTTTTTTTTGCTAATTTTTCTCCAACAAAAGTGGAGTTACCCTTTAACAATACCCCAAATACAGGTCACAAATGTAGTGCGATTTTCTACACCAGATCACATGGTACTACCTTGTGTGGTTGCTGCGCGTTCTATAGGGTAGTGTATGCACCACTTTTGGTGTGGTCCATCGCACTGCCCCCGAATCGCATGTGATGCCTGATGAAGGGGTCTTGCATGGCTCCAAAAGTTGCAATCTGCTGTAACGTTGTGATCACTGAATAACGTTTTGGACCCAATCTGGAGATCCTTGGTGAGTTGGTGACCATTCTCTTGCTCAGATCGCATGTGACTCGCGCAGAAACGCGTAGCACCTCCCTGTGTGATTCATGGTGTGACTGGCCCTAAACCTTTTATTTGTATCATAAAGGTGCATATATTCATTATTGAATTACAAGTGTATCAAAACTGCAAATTCCAAATGACAATTGTTTCATTTATTTTTTATCACCTATGGCAGATAACCCGCAAAACAAAGATTTTAATGTCTGGAAACCGACAAGATATTTTGCAGAGCAGTTGGAAATTGCCTGCACCTGCTCAGGAAACTTTCTGTAATTATTACAAATTAAAATGCCTGATTTCCCATATCGCATTGAAATGAGTGGAATTTTGAGATGCTGCGGCGTGCACCCAGTGAGCGGAATATTAAAGTGCACTCCAGAACTCATTAATGTTGAATCATTCTCTGTAATGTGGCATTTTGTGAGAGGAGAAGAGGCTTCTCTGCGGAGAGCCCAGACCATCTGACGGAGCGTGGAGATGTTTCAGCAGCGGCGAGGCGGACAGCTGCATGTTGGAGCGCTCCTCACTGTTAAACATTTGTGACACCCACAAGAGAACGCACCCCACCTATTGTTTAACAGCAAATGAACAAGCCTTCTCCCAGCGTTCTTCACACTTCTAAAACAGCGCCGAGCACAGCCAAGGCTTAATTACATTAATGCTGCAACACCTTGAAGATCACAAAAGCAGAGAACGTTCTGCATGGAGATTAGTCCGTAAAGCGGTATTAAACCCAAAAGCAAACATTTATTATATTGCAGCTTATGTGTTGGCTGCATTTGTTTTCTTTTTTTTAGGTTTTCTTTTCTTTATTTTCATCTGGCCAGTAAGTCTAGGTTTACATCTATGCAGCTGCGCTTGATGCGTTTTTCAGGCACTTTTTGCAGTGCGTTTTGCGTTTTTAAACCCTCATTTTCTTATGTGGTTTGGAAGCAGTTTTCATGCATTTTATGTTTTTTTTTTTTTTTTTTATCTTTAAAACGGTGTTCCACCCCAAAAAAAAAAAAATTAAAAGTCAGCAGCTACACATACTGCAGCTGCTGGCTTTTAACAACAGGACACTTACCTGTCCTGGAGTCGCGCGATGTCGGCACCGCAGCTGATTTTTCCATCAGCTGTCGGGTGCTGCCGCCGCCATTACGGGTAAGGGTACCCGGTGGTGTAGCATTATGGCTTCACGCCGGGAACCCTACTGCGCATGCGTGAGGCCCCGCTCCTCTCTCCTACTGGCCCGGCGACAGGGAGAGGAGGAGGGAGCCCCACGGTGATGTCACGGGCCACGGCCCGGACTCCCGGAGGTGGGTACAGGATACCTGTCAAAGACAGGTATCCTGTCCCCCCGCCCCCCCCCCCCCGGAAAGGTGCCAATTGTGGCACCAGAGGGGGAGAGGAGACAAATGAGCGGAAGTTCCACTTTTGGGTGGAACTCCGCTTTAACTGCTTCCCGGCCCCCCTGCCGCAGTTATATTGTGGCAAGGTGGCTGGATAGCGTGACTTGCTGTAGGTGTACATCGGACCCTGCATATGATATAGCGGGTGTGCGTCCACGGATCCGGTGGACTCGATGTCCGCCGGCGACTTGCGAATGCAGTATACAGATGCAGAACGGGGATCTGCCTATGTAAACAAGGCGGATCCCTGTTCTGACAGGGGTCATGAGGGAGATCTGCTGTTCCCAGTCATCGGGAACAGCGATCTCTGTGGTGTTCCAGGCAGCCCTTCCTCCCTACAGTTAGAACACACCCAGGGAACACAGCTACCCCTTGATTGTCCAAAAAGAACTATAAGCAGCGCTCTATGAGTAAGATCCAAAGTGTAGTAGTCATAAAACAGACACTTGTAACCATGGAATGATGATCCAACAATGTTTTTTTCCATCATAGATATGATGAGCTGATGCGAAGTCTAAAATTAAAGTCTAAAAATCAGCTGGGAAACAGGTATAAAAACAATGATGTAATGGACAGATAAAAGTTATTCAACGTTACCACAGGTGACCTCAGATGGGGAAGAGGGGTGAACAGACATCCAGGGGGCTCGCTGATATCACATGGGGGCGCCAATGCCTATGTTGAAAGGGATGGAAATCTGGTCCCAAGGAGCCCAGAGGCTGTAGAAGATGGTGATATAGCCGGGTCCAAGATGGATAAAGCTGCTAGGAGCGGGAGGATAGAGGGCTGTGTAGGTCCAGACTGGGAAGATGTGAGGTTGCCTGGATGTGGCCAAATCACAGGGCTTAGCTGGTCAGACCAAATGACTTTGTGCCAGAAGGTTTGAGGCTTGTCTCTGTGCTGTTTGGCGTATTGTAAGCGGGATACTTTGTGGCATTTGCGTAATAATGGTTTTCTTCTGGCGACTCAACCATGCAGCCCATCTTTCTTCAAGTTAGCATAGAAAGTGCCTTTTTATTGCGCATCTTGAAACAGCCACACCACATGTTTTCAGAGAGTCCTGTATTTCACCTGAAGTTATTTGTGGGATTTTCTTTGCATCCCGAACAATTTTCCTGGCACTTGTGGCTGAAATTTTAGTTGGTCTACCGGATCATAGTTTGGGTTCAACAGAACCCCTCATTTTCCACTTCTTGATTAGAGTTTGAACACTGCTGATTGGCATTCTCAATTCCTTGGATATCTTTTTATATCCCTTTCCCGTTTTATACAGTTCAACTATCTTTTCCTGCAGATCCTTTGACAATTCTTTTGCTTTCCCCATGACTCAGAATCCAGAAACATCAGTGCAGCACTGGATGAAAGATGCAAGGGTCTGTCAGGAGTCCAGAAACGCATTGGCCTTTTACACACACATACTAATTACAAGCAAACAGATCACAGGTGAGGATGGTTACCTTTAATAGCCATTCAAACCCCTTTGTGTCAACTTGTGTGCATGTTATCAGGCCAAAATCACCAGGGTATGTAAACTTTTGATCAGGGCCATTTGGGTAGTTTCTGTTGTCGTTATGATGTAAAAAGAGTAAACACAGTTGATTGATAATAAATGGCTTTAGCCAAGCACTAACCACGAGTGAAAGAAATGTTTTTTGTGTTATCATTCATATTCTGTGAAAAATGGCCAAGAAATTATAAATGATGCCAGGGTATGTAAACTAATGAGAACAACTGTAAACTGAGAGACAGAAGCAGTAACAATAGAAATGGCCCTTTTCTCTATGGAACACAATTGTTTTCTATTTCTGTATCACACATCATCACCAATACGCAAAACAAAGCACTGACGTAGGCAATAATCTATACCTATCTATAAGCATGCCATCACAGCACTGATGTCACCTCCATGTGATTCTGAAGCAGCTGTTATCACATTCAACCCAATGCAGCACACTGCAAGAAAACTATGGAACGCTCTGCTATGCTTTTATCCTAGGATCTGGAATGTCCTTGTAATGTCATAATCTAGCATGACAATGTCATTGTGCTACACATGCCCCCAGAATAATAATTACTAGTTAACCAGCTTGCAGTTAGCGTAGAAGGAAATGAGTATTGCCACAAATGGCTTTTTTTCTGCTATAAAGAGAAATAACGATAGGCAAGGTGCAGCAGCCTGGAGCAGCCAATCAGAGTGTTTCTTTCTTCCCTCCAGAGGAGTTGTAGAAATGAAGGATGAGTACTGAATGGCAGTAAAAGATTATTGGATTTTGTATGCTCACTTCTAGCCTGGGCACTGAAATAAAAAATGAATCCCTCGTATATTCCTGAAAATAAACAGCGACCCTGGCTGCAATACTCACCCGATCTCCAATGCTATCCGCCACAGACTTACCGATCAAGCCAGGTAGTGCTTCACCTCTTTCAGGTTGGATGACGCCCAGCTTCATTTAACCCCCTTCCTCTGAGCCCTGGGTGTCAAAGCTCCCACCCACCCTAGACATCCTTATGCCGCGTACACACAACCGGTTTAGCCGTCGGAATAAACTCCAACAGTTTCTCAGACGGAACTCTGATGGAATTCCATTCAAGCGGTCTTGCCTACACACGGTCAATCCAAAGTCCGACCGTCCAGAACGAGGTGATGTACAACACTTAAGACGGGACTAGAAAAAGGAAGTTCAATAGCCAGTAGCCAATAGCTTCCGTCTCGTACTTGCTTCAGAGCATGCGTTGTTTTTGGTCCGTTGGAACAGCGTACAGACAAGCGGTTTTCCCGATAGGAATTGGGTCCATCAGAAATATTTAGAACATGTTCCATTTCTAGGTCCGTCAGATTTTTCGAAAAAAAAAAAAGTCCGATGAGACACACACACGATCGGTATATACGATGAAAAGCTTCCGTCTGACTTTTTCTGTCGGACATTCCACTCGTGTGTACAGGGTATAAGATGGCTTTCTGCATTTTAGTGTTACTAAACCCACAACAGTAAAATCAGTCTGTTTCAGTGGTGGCCCATCCATTAGGAGAGCACGGCGCTGCCCCCCCATCCATGTGTCCGCCCCCTAATCTACGTGTGTGGCGCCGGACGCATGGATTCCAATGTTTTTTTTTTTAAGCACATGATTAGAGCCAGAGGCTCCAATAGGCTTCAAAAAAGGGTGGGCTCGAGAAGCAGAGCACTGAATGTTCGCTATTGTCACACTGATTCTCCTCCCAGCCAATCAGGAAGGAAGCGGGTCCTGAGACCCATCACCCAATTGGCTAAAAGGACAGGCAATCCTTTTGGTCACCTAGGAGGAGGAGGGAGGAGACGCATTGCTGTGGTGAGGAGACGCATGAGAAGCCGCTGCCTGTCACCCAGAGGGAAATGCTGCCTGTTTTACAGGGTAAGTGCGGGGCCGACCGACCGTCAGGGGGGTGTGATAATTGACCCGACTGACCAACCGTCCACGACCCAGAGAGGTTTTTTTTTCTTGGGAGGGTGCTTGTGATCAGCACAGGGCCAATCAGGACTGTCCAGGCTGAGGGTCAGGGGCCCTGCAGCCTCATAAGGCAGTCAGAGTGGAATGAAAACTCCTCCTACAAGCTTTAACCAGACACTGATAGAAGTTACAAGACTGCTGTATACTGCCGATGAGAAAAGTTACTAAGCTTATATTTGCTAAAAGAATTGCATTTCCATGCTCTGTGTACTGTGGGAGACCAGATATAGTGAATGCAGGGTCCTGGGATTAGTAACACTTTAAGACCCCTTTTACACTGGGGCGCTTTTCAGGCATTTTAGTGCTTAAAATAGCGCCTGTAAAGCGCCTGAAAAGTGCCTCTCAAGCCATCCCAGTGTGAAAGCCTGAGAGCTTTCACACTTGGGCGGTGCACTTGCAGGACAGGAAAAAAAGTCCTTTGGGGCGGTGTGGGAGCGGTGTATACACCGCTTCCAAAACGCCCTGCCCATTTAAATGAATAGGAAGCCCTGTCGAAGCGCCTGCAACGCACTTCGGCAGCACCGCAATACGGGCGCTTTTAACCCTTTCTTTGGCTGCTAGTGGGGGTTAAAAGTTCCCTGCCGAAAGGCACCGCTATAACAGCAGTAAAGCGCCACTAAAACTAGCTGCGCTTTACCTCTAACGCCCGTACCGCCCCAGAGTGAAAGGGGTCTAAGTATATACCCATAGCTGGAGAAAGTATGGAACAAAGAGGACCTGTGACAGATTATGTGTGAAGGGGATGGTAGGTACAAATGGGAGTGGGGAGGCCAGAGCTTGGGTTTAATTTATTAAAGTTGTCATTTTAGTCACGGTCCCTGATAAGGGGGTATAAGATAAGGGGGTCCCGGGAAACTGGGGGAATTGAATAGTGGACAGCAGATCGATCAGTGTTGAGAGGGGACAATTACAGGAACCAATCCCCCTGTGTGGCTCTCCCTGCAGCAGCTGAAATCTGGCTTCCCCTCCTCTCCCTCCTGCCAGCTTTTAGCTGCTGAAAGGAGAGGCACACAGGGGGATCAGTTTTAGTAATTGCCCTCTCACCACACCGATCACTTTCCTGTCCATGATCACCTTCCTCCTGCTGCCCAGGTTTCCCTCTGTCCCTTTTCCCCACAGCGCTGCTGGCTTACCTCCTATCCCTCCTGTCGGCTTTCAGCTGCAGCAGGGAGAGTTATACAGTTATACAGGGTATGGATCAGTTCCATAGTAAACTGTGTTTACTATGTGTAGAGTTACCCCCTAGTGGGTTGCTGGGTTTTTGGGTCCGCCTGTTCGTGCACAGCCAGGCAACACTCATTTTACAAGTTCCACACAAAGTCAGTAACCAGTTCATAGTCTTTTTTTGTTGTTCTAGTGAGGGAAAACAACTTGGGTGGCATTAAGGGGTTATGGGATGCCCAACTTTGAACTTGGTAGAGCAACTTGAGGACAAACTTCCTTCTCTAGGCACATAAAATAGATCCTGGACTGTACTCCCTCTGGAATAACATCGGTCTCTAATGGATCAGTAGCAAACTTTACTCTTTTCAGGAGCTTTATGTCCCCTATTATTAATAGCAAAGTCCCACTCAGTTTATGTCCTCTTGGTGAAACTCACAAAGTCCCAACACTTGAAAATGCCAGACCACCTGGCTGCCTTGAAAAGTGTCCCAGAGCAAGGGATTTAGGTTTAGCTGTGACACTGTGCCAATGAAAGCATGCTGGATATTGCATGTGGCAGGATTCTCCCGTGTAGGCCCTGGCAGTGATAGGTAGAGGTACTCACACTGTTCCTTTGAATCCTGCTGCCTTGGATAAGACTGCTGTTCAGGCCTCCTGCTGGACAGATGTTCCCATGTTAGACAGGGTGTCTCCTGGATGAGACTCACATAACTACTGTAAGTCAGCACAAATTTACCTAACCTAACCGTACCCTAGAATGTGCTACATTTGCTTCAGTTTGTGAATGAACAGGAAGCTCTGTATAGAGCACTTCCTTTTCATTCATCTGCAATACAGCTGAAGCTGTAGAGAAAGGGATTGGGGATGGCATCCTCAGTCTTTTTCTCTGTCTGAAAAGTGAGACCTTAGGGGGCTCAGGGGACCTCTGATATTTCACCAAAGCCCCCCACCCCCCAAAAAGCATCATGTAAAAAAATAAAATTGTAAAAAACTATTTTTAAAAAAAGTTAAGGGTTCTCTTGAGCAGTTTGTGCAGCTGGAGATGCCTATTACTCTATGATGACACAGCCGCAAGTCCTAATTTGATAGGTGTACAGGTGTTGGTAAGTGGCTCTGAATGTACACCGTCTGTGTTCTGGGCCATACACCTGCACCCACACACCTGTCAAATAGGACCTGTGGCTGTGTTCATACACAAAGCAAAACATAGGCTGCCTGCACACAGCTCCAACCACATAAAAAAAAGCTGCTTCATACTGTACAGAACACAGCACTCATGTGAATGAGCCTTAGGTCCTCATTCACACACACACACACAACTTTATTTGTTAATTCAGTATAGTTTTATCATTTATATTTAGCAGGAATTTTGTAAGGTATGTTGCGTTTAAATCAAACTTTTAAAGTGGAGTTCCGCTTAAAAAAAAAAAATTACAAGTCAGCAGCTACAAATACTGCAGCTGCTGACTTTTAATAATCGGATAATTACCTGTCCCAGGGTCCAGCGATGCGGGGGATCGAAGACCCGCTCGTCTCCCCCTCCACTCGGTGGCGCCGGCATTGTAACTGTGGGCGCCCGGATGTGGCTTCATGCGCGAGCCGCGCCACGCGCCGTGACTGGCCGCGCAATCATCTGGGACCTGTGACGTGTCCCAGATGATTGCCTAGAGGGGGGGGCAGAGCTGATATCCCTTCCTGCGCCGAGGGAAGTGACGTCAGGAGCCCAGGCGCTGAAGGAGGCAGATTACAAGGGACCCCCTAGCAACAGACATTTAGAGGTGAGTAAAAAAAATACATTTTCTCCATTTTTTTTTTTTTTTTTTTATTTCTTTTATGCACATTAATGAAAATTATTTTTTTTTGGGTGGAACTCCACTTTAATGTAATTTGTGTGAAAATATTGTTTAGATATTTGTGAGGTGGGGGGACCCTGTCAGGTAGGCTTTACAGGACCCCATGATTTCTAACAGCAGTACTGATTTTAGTATCCATGTTTGCATATTTACATTGATTCAGCTTGAATCAATGTAAACCCGGCCATACATGGATCCAAATCCGGCCAGTTGAGCAGGGACCAGCTGAAGTTATCATGCATCAACTCCATGTATTTCCCATCTATCAACTGACTTGTGTACAACCAGCTTTTTGGAAAATTTGGAAACTTTTCTCTCGATCAGCAACGGCAGCTGTAGCCAGCGGTGCTTATCAGTGTATCCTAACGGCAGAAAAGTCTCCCCACTCTCAAAATACAAGGGCTCAGCGGGGGTGAGTCCCCCATCCACCTTGATTGTGTGGATTGGGGAATCATGTAATTTGCTGGAGACATGACTCATGTATGGCCAGCTTTAGGGTCGGTTCACACTGAGGCAGCACGACTTACAGCGCGACTGCCTCAGGCGACCCAGGACACGACTCAGCGGCGACTTGCAAAACGACTTCTGTATTGAAGTCAATGCAAGTCGCCCCCAAAGTAGTACAGGAACCTTTTTCTAAGTCGGAGCAACTTGCGTCGCTCCGATTAGAACAGTTCCATTGCACAGAACGGGACGCTACTTGTCAGGTGACTAGGTTGCCTGACAAGTCGCCCACTGTGAACCGAGGCTAAGTATGCATCTACCATGATTGACCCATCCCTGTGAAAGCTGGAAATCTTCTACGGTCTGGGATGCACAGTATGGCAGAGGTGACTAGCTCAGTTTCTGAACTAAACACTGAGCAATAAATGAAGAGACACAAAAGGTGAAGATATCAATGATAGTATTTTATCCCAGAAACTTTTTGAATTAATTTCAAAGAGAGCAAAGTCCTTTCTTGTAGGTATGGACTCCAGAGAGAGAGAGATATCATTTTGCCCCTGTTCAAATCATTAGTAAGACCTCATCTGGAATAGGCAGCTCAGTTTTGAGCACCAGTTCATAAAAAGGATATCGGGGAACTGGATATGTATAAATACATAAGTGGTCCATAAAGTGAACTTGGTGATGAGTTATTCACGTTAGGGTCATCACAGAGGACAAGGGGGCACTCTTTACGTCTGGAGGAAAAGATATTTAATCTCCAAATACACAAAGGTTTCTTCATAGTAAGAGCCATGAAAATGTGGAATAGACGCCCTCAAAAGCTGGTTCTGGCCAGCTCAGCAGCTTGTTTTAAAGAAAAGCCTGGATTCTTTTCTAAATGTACATAATATAATTGGATACTAACATTTATAGGTAAAGTTGATCCAGGGAATATCCGATTGCCTCTTGGGGGATCAGGAAGGAATTTTTTCCCTGCTGGAGCAAATTGGATCATGTTTTGCTGGGTTTTTTTTGCCTCTGGATCAACTGTGGGTATAGGATTGTGTATATAGGATTGTATGGTTGTTTTTTTTATTGGTTGAACTAGATGGACTTGTGTCTTTTTTCAACCTGACTATCTATGTTTGTAACTATGTAATTAAGTGATGTAGAAATTAACGAAACACTAAAATTCAGCTGTTTGTAGAAATAATCCTCCGCTCACTATACGAGATTATACCCACACCGGACCTTTCTCTCCATTTTGGAAAGCCTTTTTCCAGTAGGTTTATGCAGAAACTTCCCACTAATGTTGATGCATACATAGTGTAGCCTGCAGCAGATGACCCCCTCCCCCCTTCCTACTACAGTACCAGCTCATCTTTGTGCTGTTAATTGCCTGGTTAGACAAAGTAGCCCTCAATTCAGCTAAGCCAAGCACTTCAGGCTCCACAATGCACTACACAAATGAAAAAAAAGGAAGCAGATTGTTATTTAAATAAATTGTTGCTGTTTTATTTTTTGAATAGGTATATTTTATTATGAATAATTATATTATATATATATTTCTACAGTATATGTATAGAGTGTTAAAAATACCCAAATCCACACTAGGTCACAAAAGAATATCTTCTCCTTGTTTTCCATACGGTCCAAAAACACCTTCACCCAACCTCTTATCCTTACATAACTTTCCCATATACACCCAGTTGTTATCACAGATTATTATTTTTGTTATAGTTATTATACAGCACCAACAGTTTATGCAAAATTATGAGACAGTACAGTTATAATACATTTTAATACAATAGGGTTCAGTTCTGCTCATGACAGCTTCCAATCTTAGGCCCCATTCACACCCGAACAATTTGGAATCACGGCAGAATCGATCAATTCTACTCTCATTTCCAAATCTCACTAAAATCCCAATGCACAATATAGGTTTGGGTGTCAATCATTCTTAATGGCACTCTAAATGTGGTGTGATCTTGCCACAATTGTTGTGCGACGGAAACGCATGGAAATTATGGCAAAACAAGCATGAAAAAAAACACATGAAGCTCATCACCTACAGTGCCTTGCAAAAGTATTCACCCCCTTGCCTTTTTACCTATTTTGTTACATTACAGCCTTTAGTTTTTCTTAATCTGAATTATATGTGATGGATCAGAACACAATAGTCTAAGTTGGTGAAGTAAAATTAGAAAAATATATACATAAAACTATTTTACAGAAATAAAAAAATGATAATTGGCTTGTGCGTATGTATTCACCCCCTTTATTATGAAGCCCATAACCCATACCTTCAGAAGTCACATAATTTGTGAAATGATGTCCACCTGTGTGCAATCTAAGTGTCACATGATCTGTCATTACATATACACACCTTTTTGAAAGGCCCCAGAGGCTGCCACCCCTAAGCAAGAGGCACCACTAACCAAACACTGCCATGATGACCAAGGAACTCTCCAAACAAGTAAGGGACAATGTTGTTGAAAAGTACAAGTCAGGGTTAGGTTATAAAAAAAATATCCAAATCATTGATGATCCCTAGGAGCACCATCAAATCATAACCAAATGGAAAGAACGTGGCACAACAGCAAACTTGCCAAGAGACGGCCGCACACCAAAACTCATGGCTCGGGCAAGGAGGGCATTAATCAGAGAAGCAGCACAGAGAACTAAGGTAACCCTGAGGAGCTGCAGAGTTCCACAGCAGAGACTGGAGTATCTGTACATAGAATGACAATAAGCCGTACGCTCCTTAGAGTTGGGCTTTATGGCAGAGTGGCCAGAAGAAAGCCATTACTTTCAGCAAAAAACAAAATGGCACGTTTTGAGTTTGCGAAAAGGCACGTGGGAGACTCCCAAAATGTATGGAGGAAGGTGCTCTGGTCTGATGAGACTAAAATTGAACTTTTTGGCCATCAAAGAAAATGCTATGTCTGGCGCAAACCCAACACATCACCCAAAGAACACCATCCTCACAGTGAAACATGGTGGTGGCAGCATCATGCTGTGGGGATGTTTTTCAGCAGTCGAGACTGGGAAACTGGTCAGAGTTGAGGGAAAGATGGATGGTGCTAAATACAGAGATATTCTTGAGCAAAACCTATACTACTCTGTGTGTGATTTGAGGCTAGGATGGAGGTTCCCCTTCCAGCAGCCCAATGACCCCAAACACACTGCTAAAGCAACACTTGAGTGGTTTAAGGGGAAACATGTAAATTTGTTGGAATGGCCTAGTCAAAGCCCAGACCTCAATCCAATAGAAAATCTGTGGTCAGACTTAAAGATTGCTGTTCACAAGCGCAAACCATCCAACTTGAAGGAGCTGGAGTAGTTTTGCAAGTAGGAATGGGCAAAAATCCCAGTGGTAAGATGTGGCAAGCTCATAGAGACTCATCCAAAGCGACTTGGAGCTGTGATAGCCGCAAAAGGTGGCTCTACAAAGTATTGACTTTAGGGGGGTGAATAGTTATGCACATTGACATGACTGTTGGATACCAGATGTTACTCTGACCATATCTATACCCCCCTTTGTTCTTAATCCCCTATAAATTAAGACCACACCATTCATTGGGGTATAAAAGGCCGTAGCAGCCTACTTTATTTATATAAAAAATACTTTTATTCAAAAATAACTATGGAAAAAATATCCATCAATAAACAAAACAATAACGTACGGAAAAAAGAGAGCGTTGGTCTGGGCAATAACATCTTGACAATCAATCCGATGGCCATCACCAAAAATTATGGCACTGCAGTCCATCTCAAATATATCAAAAATTAGGCCTCAAGCCGACAAGCTGGCTCAGAGACTGCCAGTGACCGCAGTGCCCCCATATCACTTCCCGGCTAACCTCCGTTAGCCGGGAACCAGCATCTGGACCCATACAACGTCAGGTCCCACTCTTACTTGCCATCTTCCTTCCCTTGCGCAGACCAACGCCCGCCACTGCCACGACTTCTCTTCATCTCACACCTGTAAAAACAGTCAAACAACCACCACGCACAACCGTAAAAGCAAAACAACCTTTGGGAGGGTGGGCGGGAACTTTCCACAACTTTCTGCTTGTACCTCCCAGGGCGGGCCTACTATTTATCAGTCCCCTCCCTGTGTTATCCTCCCCCTCGGCACCTTATCTCCACCCTCTCATACATTAACCCTGTTACCTCCGTCATGTGCGCCTTACACATACCTCATTTTATTTGGCTGCTCCAGGCTTTTCTTGACTGTTGGATACCAGATGTTACTCTGACCATATCTATACCCCCCTTTGTTCTTAATCCCCTATAAATTAAGACCACACCATTCATTGGGGTATAAAAGGCCGTAGCAGCCTACTTTATTTATATAAAAAATACTTTTATTCAAAAATAACTATGGAAAAAATATCCATCAATAAACAAAACAATAACGTACGGAAAAAAGAGAGCGTTGGTCTGGGCAATAACATCTTGACAATCAATCCGATGGCCATCACCAAAAATTATGGCACTGCAGTCCATCTCAAATATATCAAAAATTAGGCCTCAAGCCGACAAGCTGGCTCAGAGACTGCCATTGACCGCAGTGCCCCCATATCACTTCCCGGCTAACCTCCGTTAGCCGGGAACCAGCATCTGGACCCATACAACGTCAGGTCCCACTCTTACTTGCCATCTTCCTTCCCTTGCGCAGACCAACGCCCGCCACAGCACCCTAAGAGTAAAACCTTACTCGCGGGCGCCCTCCCAAACCCGAAGAGCTCGCTGAATCCCGTCCTGCAAACCCAAATTCCATAAATCAATTCCCACCTCATTGAGATGGACGCCGTCAGCCCTCAAGTACCTCCAGGTCTCAAATTCCAACTCCATATGCCTTATAGCCAAACCCCCATTATTAACTACAAATTTGCTCACTTCCCGGTTAATCTTCCTCCTGGCCCTGTTAACACCTGCCACCGACCTAGCCATCCTCCAAGATCTACGAGCCACCATATCTGACCACACTATAATAGTATGGGAAAGTCCACCATCAATCGCCGCACATCACATTTGATGTCCCGCGTGATATCCACCATGGAACGCAATCCTAGGTCATTACCCCCCGCTCATTACCCCCCGCATGAACCACCAAGATGTCCGGTGGTCTGTCTCGCTGGGAGTGGCGCTGCACTTCTGGCACTAATCTGCCCCATAACATGCCCGGTATACCCAACCATTTTATGCATACTTCTCTCCTGTTAAACCCCAACTGCCTGCCCCCATGTCGAGCATCCACCCTTTCTTGCCCCCCAACAAACATAAGAATGGCCCATAATCCAGATCAATCTTGCCACCGGACCTGAAATTAGAAGAAGACAAGAAAAACTAACCACTAACAATTTAGTGATGAAAAACCACTAACGTCTATAACTGAAACATTAACGACATCAAACTTGACTGCAATATTTCTCTTCCTCTTCCTTACCTTTTTATTTATTTATTTATTTATTTATTTTTTATATTCCTACCACCAAATGAGGACGTACATAAGATTGGAACCTGTTGGATTCCCACCTCCCAATACGTTTCACCGACTCCACGTCGAGACCATGCTTGGATGCCTCTGTAGCAGCCCCAATCCTAAACGAATGGGACGAAAATTCCGTTTCTTCCAAGCCTACCCCCTTCAAACACCTTCGAAAAACTACTGCAAACTGAAACCTGGATAACCAACTACCATCCCGATGCACTAACAAGGAACCCTTGAAATCTGGACGCACAGCTAAAAATTCCCTGACCGTGGCCACCGGACACAACGGGGAACCATGAACCGGAAAAACTTGTACCACCTTACCTTTTCCTACCTGATCCGTTTTTGACCTCTTGAAAAACACCTGCAACACCTCCTTATCCAACTTCACATCCTGGCACCCCAAACCCCCTTCTACCTTTTTTGAAGGACTAACCAGTTCCCCTATCCTGAATGCTCCAAAGAACGCTAACACAAAAGCCACCTTAAACAACAAAACTTCGTATTCAGATGAACACACCACTTTCAATTGATCAACAACACCCCCCAAAATTTTGAAAGTAACCGGTCTCCTGGAGTCCCGCTTCACCACTGACCTCCTGTAGCCCTTTAGCGCTTGTCTCACTCGAAAGTCTTTTGTTACGTCCGGCTGTCCCTGTAACTTGAACAGGAAAGCCAACCCTGCTAAGTTCGCACTAATCACAGATGCCGACATACCTTCCTCCATTTTCCTAATAATGAAATATAACAGTAACAAATTCACTGCCTGCCCGATCGGTTCCTCCCCAATCCCTTCCACAAAAGCCATCCACTCCTTCCATACCTTTTGGTATGCTGACCAGGTGCCCCCACTTACCGACCGCTCAATCCATCCTGCGGCGACTCTAATGCTATGTCCCACATCCACTCGGGACAAGGCACCCCGCGTTGCTCCGCCTCCGGCACCAACTCTCGGAACCTGTCCCACTGGAATCGAGACAACGCGTCAGCTATCACATTTTCCACCCCCGGTAAGTGAACAGCATGAATGAAAATATTCAATTGTAAACATCTTAACACTAAATGCTGTAGCAACCTGATCACTGGCAGAGAGGACGCCGTGATCCTATTTATCACTTGCACTACCCCTAAGTTATCGCCATGAAAACGCACCTTCCGATCCCTGAAAGATGCTCCCCATAATTCCACCGCCAGAACCACTGGAAACAGTTCCAGCAGCACTAAGTTCTTCGTGAACCCTCCTTCTACCCAAGATTGTGGCCAAGGACCAGCACTCCACTGCCCCTGAAAAAACGCACCAAAACCAGTGGCACCCGCCGCATCAGTAAAGAGCTCCAGGTCAAAATTGCTGACTGGGCCCGACATCCACATTGCCCTGCCATTAAATGACTCCAAAAAGGTATGCCATACCCTTAAATCTTCCCTGTGCGTTTTTTTGATCCTAACGAAATGCCTTGGTGATTGTATGCCACTTGTGCTAGCCGCAAGCCTGCGGCTAAACACTCTCCCCATCGGTAGTATCCGGCACGCAAAATTAAGTTTTCCTAACACAGACTGCAACACACGCAACTGAACTTTTTGCAAACCTATTAAACCTGCAACCTCTTTTTTTAAATCCTCCAACTTGTCGTCTGGCAGCCTGCATTCCATTGCCTCCGAATCCAAGATTATGCCCAGAAATTTGATGACCGTACATGGTCCCTCCGTCTTGTCCACCGCCAATGGAATGCCGAATCTGTCAGTGATATGTGCCAACGTCGCCATGAGCACCGCGCAGATTCTGGATGAAGCCGGGCCAATACAAAGGAAATCGTCCAAGTAGTGAATGACTGAATTCACCCCTGACACGTCCCTCACCACCCATTCCACGAACGAGCTAAATTGCTCGAATAACGCGTATGACACTGAGCAGCCCATTGGCAAGCACTTGTCTACATAGAATTCTCCATTCCAATGGCAGCCCAGCAGTCGAAAACTTTCCAGGTGGACCGGCAGCAGGCGAAATGCCGATTCCACGTCTGCCTTTGCCATCAAGGCCCCCTTACCGTAATGCCGTACCCATCCCACTGCCGCATCAAATGACGTATACGTCACCGAGCACTCCTCCTGCCCAATAGCATCATTCACCGACCCACCCTTAGGGAACGATAAGTGGTGAATGAGCCTAAATTTGTTGGGTTCCTTCTTGGGCACAACCCCCAATGGAGATACAACCAGATCTGCCAGAGGTGCCTCGGCGAAAGGGCCACCCATTCTACCCATTGCAACCTCCTTCTTCAGTTTCTCTGAAACCACCTCCGGATGTTGCAATGCAGAACGCAAGTTGTTTGGCACAGGAGGAATAACCGTTAACGTACATGGGATCCTAAAGCCTAACGAAAAACCTTCCTCTAACAGGACTGCCGCTCTCCTATCCGGATACCTACCTAGAAACGGCCGCATCCTTTCCACTTTCACCGGAGTCCTCCCTTTTGTTTCCAGCGTCACCTGTTCGTCCCTTACTTTGCTTAAAACATCTTGACGCTGGATGCATTCCCCCGCAGCCTGTACACTCGTGTTTATACTTACACGTGGCCCCAAACTTGCAGGCCCCTGTGTTGTACTGCCAGCAGATCCCTTTCTTGTTTCCTGCTGAGTGTCCCTGGGCTGAAGGTCCACCGGCTCCCCCCTGAAAAAACTGGTTAGGAGCCCTCACCGTTGTCATCAGGCGCATCCACAGGCTGATGTCCTTGTGGTCCCAACGCAGCTCCGGACGCACCGCTCTCCTCTGCCTGAACTGTTCGTCGTACCGGAGCCACGCTGTGCCACCGTAGACTCTGTACGCTTCCCCTATCGCATCTTGATAGCAAAATAACGCGGAACAGTGTTCCGGCTGCTTTTCCCCGATCACACTTGTCATGATTGCAAATGCCTGCAACCAATTCGTAAATGTCCTAGGTATTAAACGATATCTCCTCTTCTCCTCGTTGTCTTTCTTGGAACTATCGGGTTTAACCCTATCCAAGTTAAACTTCTCTAGGGGCAACAATGAAAAAATTTCTACGTACTCACCCTTCCACAGCTTTTCTCGAACCTCCTGCTTCAGGTGAGCTCCTAATGGCCCCTCAAAACACACATATACCTCACAACGTGCTGCGTCCCCCAATCTAGTTATATCCTGCCTACCCGCGACTTCCTTAGCCGCCACAGCATTGTCCGTCCCCTGCTTATCACCGCTCACCACTGCCTCCAGCACCGCAGGTGGTGCCCCCACCGCTGGCAAAGCTACTGTTACATCTGCACTCCCATTTGTCGGGACCCATGCCGTCGCCGGCACCGGAGCCGGCCGTTCTACCGCCTCAAACTTCTGTACCAACTCCTTGATGCCCGCCAAGAAACCCAATAAACCAGAAACCCCCTCAGCAGGCCCAACGCTTACTCCACTAGCACCGGACCCCCCGACATTAACCCCTGTCCCTGCCTTGACATCACTACCTATAGTATGCCCTGATGTAAAAGACTTACCGGGCTGCACAGGTAACGTCCCATCAGCCGACCTTCCGCCCGCTGCTGCTGCTGCTGCTCTCCTGGAAGGGGGTGCGCCTCCTCTTCCGATCCGGATCCTTCCTCCACCACGCCAGGGATCTCCTCTTCCTCCTCAGATGATGGCCCGCTAGGCCTGCCGACCATAGCTGCCGCAGCCACCTCCATGTTTCCCCTCCTCTGCGCATGCACCGTTCCGCCCGACTTCCGGACAGCCTTCCCAGGACCGGTGTGGGAAACCGCAGTCCTGCCGGCCTCCGCTCTCCTGCTCACCATGCCCGATCGGCCTCTCTCTCCTCTCTTCTGGTCCCCTGCCGCAGATGCAGATGGCCCGGGCACCCCCGCTCTTGTCCTGGCCTGCGCTCCTGCTGGGCCGCCCGCCATGTTCCTGGGGGCGGGGCTTGCGCTCCTTGCCGATCCTCTCCGCCTGGGCCTCAACTCCGCTCTCTCCTCTTCCTGCCCCACAGTCCGGTCCACTGTGGCCGCATAGCCACTGCTTCCTTCTCCCCCAGCCGCTCTTTTCGATGGTGGGCCCGCCGGGAGCCCCGCACCGGGACTACCCCGCTGCCGCTGTGATGTCCCTGGATGCTCTGGGGAGAAACGCTCCGGCGGCCTAGAGCGGCGCGCTCTGTTACCGGTTCTCCCGCTCTCCACCGGTAGCCGCTCTTCTCCTGCCAGCGCTGCACCGACCGCTGCCTGGAGCCAAGCTGTGCCCCGCACCGCCGCTTCTTCCCTCACCTGGGCCATGATCCGCTCGATCTCTGCCATGCTGCCTCTGAACTTTCCACAACTTTCTGCTTGTACCTCCCAGGGCGGGCCTACTATTTATCAGTCCCCTCCCTGTGTTATCCTCCCCCTCGGCACCTTGTCTCCACCCTCTCATACATTAACCCTGTTACCTCCGTCATGTGCGCCTTACACATACCTCATTTTATTCGGCTGCTCCAGGCTTTTCTTTTTCTGTTAGTTTGTCCTATTTGTTGTTTGCTTCACAATAAAAAAAAAACATCTTCAAAGTTGTGGGCATGTTCTGTAAATTAAATGATGCAAATCCTCAAACAATTCATGTTAATTCCAGGTTGTGAGGCAACAACACAAGAAAAATGCCAAGGAGGGTGAATACTTTTGCAAGGCACTGTAAAAAGGTTCAGGAGCTTCTTTGGCACATCTAGCGCATATAGGGCAAAAACATGCATAAAAATGTGAATGGGTATGCTTGTTTCTGCTACACAAAGTTTGAATGAAGCCTAAAGCAAGGGGCAAGTAATACAAAAGGTATTACATGTAGAAGGATGAGTTGATGAACAAAGCAAAATTCCAGGTCTTAAGTAGAAATGGTATTGGCTTCCCCAAAGAGATGAGTTTTCAAGGACAGCGAACCAGGTAGGAGATACCAGGATGGATTGGGCTAGGGAGTTCCAGAAGATGGGAGAGGCTGTGGAGAAATCCTGCAGAAGAGTATGGGAGGAGGTGATGAGGGAGAATGGAGCAGCAACAAGCAAGTTTGTGTGATATTTGGAGATGAAGCTGGTGATGTAGATTGGACAAGCTGAAACCAGTGGCGTTATTGGTAGGGAGGGTTGGACGACACTAAGTGGTTAGATAGGTGGATGAGTCTGGCAACAGAATTCATAATAGAATGAAGGAGGGATAGCCTGTGTGGAGGTAGGCCAACAAGGAGAGAGTTGCAATATTTGAGATGAGAGATAACTAAGGAGTGAAGTAGAAGCTTTGTGGTCGTATCTGTTAAAGGGAACTTTGCCCTAAAAAAAATACAAGTCAGCAAATACAAATATTGTAACTGATGACTTTTATTAAACATGAAACTACCAGTTTAGGGATCCAGCGCTGTTCCCACCCGGTCCAGTTCTTTACTGGTCTTCAGGTCCCCGAAGCTGCCATCTTGGACGTGAAAAACCAGCTGTGACTTTCTGGTGCTTCACAGTCGGCTTCTCACTGTGCATGCTTGAGTAGTGTTGCAATTTCTCAATGGACCCACAATATCCTGGAAGGGGGGGTAGGGTTGCCACCTGTCCAGGATTCACCTGGGCAGCCCAGGTTTTGAATCATGTGTCCGGGTTTCAGTACACCTTAAACCCGGACACATTATTCAGGCAGGAATGAGGCTGGGAACATGGCTTGACAGGAGGGTGAGGGGGCACTATGTGCGCTGCATTTTGGTCACTGTGGAGTGACCAAAGATGTCCCAGGTCTGTTACAATCCCATAGTATATACAAAAAAAAATGTGCTGTGTGCCGCTAAAGTGTTCGGGTGTGGCTTGAAGAAAAAGTGGCAACCCTAGAGGGGGTGGGGGGGGAAACTTCCAACCGGATTGCCTAGTGAAGCGAGTACCTATTTCTGCAAGGAAGAAAAAAAAACCCTACTATAATGGTAGAGGAGGAAGGAAGAGGTGAAGTTCCACTTTTCAGTATCCTGGTTGGACTTTCTTTCTCTCTCTAAAGTTTGAACATATTGCAGTGTATTATTCTTTAAAAGCATATCTGACTCCAAGAACCAAAAAATCTTTGTGCAGGATGCAGCTGAGAGTGGCATTGTTACACAAGTGACAGCATGGTGTGAGATTGGCCAGTCCTTTGACACAAGTTGGTGAGGAGGGCAGGGATCTAATATCCGCTCCTGTCACACAGGGGTCTCAAACTTTTTAAACAAAAGGCCAATTTACTGTCCTTTAGGCTGGCCATACATTACGCAATTTTCTCATTCAATTTCCTTTAGACTTACCTTAAACTATGTAGTGCAACGGCTTGCCTGATTGCATACAAATTGAAAGTGTTTAGGTTTGACCTCATATTATATGGTTTTGGTAACTCTAGAAGAAAATTGTACAAAGAAATTGTATAATGTATGGCGAGCTTTAGACTTCAGGGGGCCTTACTGTGGTTAGAAGGATTACAAAATGTCTTTGCATCAATGGAAGTAAACAATGCCTTGGTGGTCAGTGGAATTAAAAAAAAAAAAAAAATAACCTAGCACCTGTGGTCAGTAGGAGTAGGAATAGTGCCCTGTCATTGGTATTACTAGGGAGAATAGTGCCCCGTTATTGGTATTACTGGAAAGAAAAGTGCCCCGTTATTGGTACCACTGGGGAGAATAGTGCCCCGTTATTGGTATTACTGGGGAGAATAGTGCCCCGTCATTGGTACCAGCAGGAGAAATTATGCCCTATCATTGATGTCGGTAGGAGGAATAGTGCTAGATATAAGTGACCCACTGTTGGTGTCAAAGGGAGGAATTATACCCCAAGGGCTGCATCCGCCCCATGGTCCACAGTTTAGAGACTGCATTATTATTATTATTAATATACAGGATTTTTGCTCTAGTACAAATGCACATAGAATGGTCTCTTAGGCCGGCCATACGCGGTTCGAAACTCGAACCGGCCGAGATTTGAACCGTTAATAGGGAGGCTGAATGTACCAAGTTGATCGATCGATCAACTTGGGTACGACCAAAATGCCGAATTGTCCTACGATTATCACTAGCAGCTGCTATAGCCACTAGCGATAATCACTGTCTTCTCATGGCAGGGATAGCTGGAAGCAGACAATTGCTCAGCAGGAGGTATTCCCTTGTCAGCCTTGTCTGTGTTAATGGGGGAATCATGCAACCCTTGGTTGCAGGAAAGAAATTTGCACTGTGTATGGCCTGCCTAAGAAGAGTTCAGAGTCCAACAGTGTGATAGATGTACTCCACTACCACCTATTATACAGGAGAACCAAGCTCACACATACTCCACTGCAATGGCGACCCTAGGGGGGGGCAGAGGGGGCCCTGACCCCCCCAACATTATGCTGGGCCCCACCATGTGCCCCCCCAAAAAAAAAATTTTTTTTTTTTTTTTTTTACAAAAAGGCAATTTCTTTTTGTTTGTATTCATATCGGATGTGCCGCATCTTACTCGGGCCACCGCTGGGGTAACACAGTCTCTATTGAGAGGGAGAACGTCCCCAGTCAGCTCCTGTGGGTGATTCCTCCCCCCTCCCTCTGCTCGCTGACACTGCATAATGCGAGCGCTCACACAACCATGGCCGCCCGATCTGCTCCTTCCCCTGCATCCTCATTGGCAGGGAGAAGAGCGAGTTGCAGGAAGGACTCCACCAGGACTCTCAGTTACTGAAAAAACAGACTGATTTCTCTCGTCCTTAAGACAGGAGAACCAGCCTGTAAATTCCAAGAAATGCTAGACCAGCGCTGTCAATAGCAGGGGCAGGACAGCAAGAGGAGGCTGGGGAACCCCACAGTGACAGAACACCAGGGCCCGGTGGCAAGACAACCTTTGCAACCCTGATAGTTCTCCCACTGCTTTGGACCCTTATATTTTCTTGGTATGCTGGGGACATATATCTCTTGTTCTCTGTCACCCTGGGGGGGGCCCCAATACAGTAGGAAGGGTGCTCACTGCAGAACATGTGAAAGGGCCGTTGTGGGATCGTAGTAAAGGGGTAAAGGGCCCCAGGATATATAGATATATCTATCTATCTATATATATTTTATCCACATATATATATATATATATATATATATATATATATATATATATATATATATATTTTTTTTTGCATTTTATATTGCCCCCTATTTTTGTCCCTGTACCCCCATGTGCCCCCCCTAAATATGAATGCTGGAGACGCCACTGCTCCACTGTAATCTTTACCTATATTTGAGAGACTGGACATATTCCAATCTTTGCAGACTATCTACTGTAACTGATAAAACATACATGAGATGATCTGTTATTGTGTTCTTGCAATTCCAAATTCAGAAAGAACTGTATGTCCTCCAGCTATCTCCCAGGCTGCCTTGTCTGCTGCTCTTGACACATATGCTTTGCACTTCATTTACCATCTTGCATGCATGACCTCCTTGTTGATTATTGAAAACTGTATCGTAGAGGCATTTTTGGAGAATTGTACATTTGTTGGCAGATTTTTTTACAAAGTATTTTTTCTGTATATACAGTAACTATGTTATATCCCATCTGTGCTTGGGCAGCCCTTAAAGGCTGGGGTGTTTACAATTTTTGATATACTGATATATTTACAACTTGGATGTAATGCTCTGTTTTGGAGGTAACCACCTTGTATGATTTTTTTTCTCCCTGACCAGGCAGTGGAAATATAGCACATTAAATAATGTTGTTATGGTGCTTGTGCACGTGCACTCAACTCCTTTGGTCGACCATGATGAGGCCTGTTCTGAGTGGAACCTGTTCTGTTAAACCGCTGTATGGTCTTGGCCACCGTGATGCAGCTCAGTTTCAGGGTCTTGACAATCTTCTTATAGCCTAGGCCATCTTTATGGAGAGCAACAATTCTTTTTTCAGATCCTCAGAGTTCTTTGCCATGAGGTGCCATGTTAAACTTTCAGTGACCAGTATGAGAAAGTGAGAGCGATAACACCAAATTTAACACACCTGCTCCTTATTCACACCTGAGACCTTGTAACACTAATGCGTCACATGACACCAGGAAAAATGGCTAATTGGGCCCAATTTGGACATTTTTAATTAGGGGTGTACTCACTTTTGTTGCCAGCGGTTTAGACATTAATGACTGTGTGTTGAGTTATTTTGAGGGGGCAGCAAATTTACACTGTTATACAAGCTGTAAACTCACTACTTTACATTGTAGCAAAGTGTAATTTCTTCAGTGCTGTCACATGAAAAGATAGAATAAAATATTTACAAAAATGTGAGGGGTGTACTCTACTCACTTTTGTGAGATTATATATATATATATATATATATATATATATATATATACACACACTGAGCAAAACTATAAACGCAACACTTTTGTGTTTGCCCCTATTTATCATGAACTGATCTACGACTTTTTCTATGTACACAAGAGGCCTATTTCTCTCAAATATTTATCACAAATCTGTCTAAATCTGTGTTAGTGAGCACTTCTACTTTGCCAAGATAATCCATCCACCTCACAGGTGTGCCATATTAGACAGCATGATTATTGCAGTGATGGGAATGTGTTGATGTGTTTCGTAAAAATACATTGCCACTTACTCAGGAAATTGAGACTGACAGTGTGCATAGTTCTTGATATAACATCAGGGTATAGCCAGCAATGTTAAAAAACAAATGGTCTCTGCCAACTATGCACGCAACTATCCAGAGCCATCCAGAGCCAACCATCAGAGCCCAAGGGACAACAAAATGGCTATTCAGTCATAACATGTCCTCCATATTTCTTCCTACTTCTAGTCACTGAAGCATTTTTGAAATCTGTGACCTATACCACAATTGCGGACTTCGATGAAACTTGAAGATGCTAGTGGAGACATCATCATTGGGCTCTTTTTTAGTGCTTAAGCAGATTTCAGTCCTTTTACAACAATCAAACTTTAGGAAAGAACCAATGCTGTTTTAGTACATGGGTCGAGGGCATATATTTAAGACCATGCATTTGGTGTAAAGTCTCCATGAGGACATCATATTATTCAATAGACATTTTATTGTCCTATGAGGCTTTGGTGGTTGGCTCTGCATGGTTGGGTGCACACATTGTTGGCAGACACAGTTAGTTTTTAATGTGGCTGGCTCCTGAGGAGCTGTTGATAAATTTCTAATTTTAAGTAATATATGTGTCAGGACCCAGTTCTGAACCTGCAACCTCTGCTGTGTCTGGCAGTATCTCTTCATGCCGATTTATCCGAGATGCTGAACAGCTCCCTGGACAATTCCTTGGGCAATCTTAAAATTAACTTTGTTTCTGGTGAATCTTGATTCTTTACTCCTCCCATGAACTTCCTATTTAAGCAACACGTTTTTTACTTCCTGTTCACCAGATAATTGTGCTCTCTCCAGCCAATATGTCGCTCTTGTCACTCCTGCTGTCGTCCATATCTTCGCTACCACTCGTTACCGACCTTTGGCTTGTTCCTCAATTTCGCTTCCGCTTGATCCAAACCTCCAACCAATCGCTTCTGACCTTTGGTTTGTTCCTTGACTACGCTTCTGCTTGTTCCCAACCTGCAACCACTTGTAACCTTTGGCTTGTTTGCTGACTACGCTTCTGCTTGTTCCCAACCTGCAACCACTTGTAACCTTTGGCGTGTTTGCTGACTATGCTTCTGCTTGGTCCCTACCTGCTATAACTGCTACTGGACTGCAGCTTGCTCACCTCTTGGTGAGGCAATCTTGAGGACCGCAACCTGGTACTAACATGCAGCAAAACCCATCTCAACCATCAGGACTACTGGTAAATACCTGTTAGTGCTTAAACCCCATGGGTGAGCCTGCGCCATCAACCAGGGTGACCTGCTTGTGTACCTATCCTGCTGGTTGGTGGAAGCCTCTCTACTGATATTGCTACTGGTCTGCGAGCCTGACTCCTGACTGTGACAATATGGCAGGATGGGGCAATTGTAAAGGTATTGGAATATGGATATACACCCCAGCCTTAAGCCAGCCATAGACGGTTCGAATCTCAGCCGGTTCAGCAGTGACTGGCTCAGATTCAAACCCTGTATAGGTAGGCTAAATGTACCCAAATTGATCAATCAACCAGCCTGTTGGATTTTACATACAATTATTGCTAGCGGCTATTATAGCCGCTAGCAGTAATCACTGTGTTCTGCTGGCAGGGACAGCTTCCCCCGTCCCTCCTAACAGAGAACACAATAGCTCTGCGGGAAAGATTTGCCCATCAATACTGGGGAATTTTCTTTCCCACAACCCATGATTGCAGGAAAGAAAACCGCTCTGTCTATGGCTGGCTTTATAAGCTTTAAAACTTGATAAAGACAATAAATATACAAATTTTATGATATAACATTTGTATTCTTTTATTTTCTTCTTCTGAAAGCTCCTCTCAAAAATAGGATTCTGAAGGGTTTTTTTGCTTCCTCTAAATGCTCCTCTTAAAATATGCCTGTAAACCCCCTAATGTGCAGGAACACAGGCTAACGTAGAGCTGCTTCTGCAGGCTGAAGAAAAAAAGCAAAACGACTGTATAAGCAGCATTTTTTATGCCCACGGTGCATGGACCCTAAAAACCACCTATTGCTCCAGAACTATGCACTCCAGGCAGTGCTCTTCGTTTACAAGCAATGCAAGCTCGGATGATAAATGACTTGGACTATTGTGAAGTAAGCTATTGAGTTGTATATAAAAAAAATAATAATAAAACATTAACACTTACAAGATTATCTACATTATGTTAGCTAAAAAAAAAATATGAAAAGGCCATCATTTCCCTTTGATAAATATGCCTGCTTTTGTTTGTCAGATTTGTCATGGGTCATGGGTATATGAACACACATCCCTTTGCCCTCCATCTCTCTAGGAATAATTGATCAATCTTCCAGATGTACAGTAGGAGGGGGTTACACAAATGCATTCACTATCTGTCAGAATGATTGCAGCACTGACATATCTATTGCTGTCATGGAAACGTGCACAGGTTCCTTATGATACACTTGTAATGAGAGAGAGGGAAAAAAAATCAGTTTTAAATAAACACCTGAAAATTGCAAGGAGAAAATGGCTTTGTTCTGACTTGTCTTACAGCAAACAAATCAATGTGATTATGCAAAAAGCAAGACCAACACTGTTTGTACTGGAAGATTAGCTATTCTATATATGGACTAATGCTCTGAAGAAGAGAAGAAGTATGATAATCAGAGATTGTGGTTTATTGAATGTTTCGGTCCTTTAAAGTGGACCTCTGATGAGAACTGCCATTACCAACTTAAAGCGGAGTTCCACCCACTTTTGAAAGGTGGTCTTAAACGAAAGACCACCCCTTCACCCCTTGTTTTTGGATATTTATTCATTTATTTCTTTAGTACCTTTTTTGAAGTACTATAGGTACTTCCGTTCCAGCCGGGCCGCAGCGCAGGACGTCATGTCCTCTTGTTTGGGCCGAGCCCCCCTCCCCCGCTGTCTTCTAGGACCTGTGTGTATCCAAGAAGACAAGCTGGCCATGCACAAAGCGCAGCGCGACTTGCGCATGCACAGTAGGAAACCGGCAGTAAAGCCGCTAGGCTCCACTGCTGGTTTCCCTTAGTTACAATGGCAGCGCCTGCACCCGATCCGATGGAAGGATCTGCCTCGGGGGGGGGGGGCCAACATCGCGGGCTCCCTGGACAGGTAAGCGTCCTTATTAAAAGTCAGCAGCTACAGTGTTTGTAGCTGCTGACTTTTAAAAAAAAATGTTTGTGGCTGGAACTCCGCTTTAAAGCTACATGCAAATGGGTGCATTTGCCTGTGCAGCATAAAGAAGCTGTGTATATGTTGGTGCCAAGGATGTCCTAGAGCTGTGTACAGCCTCCTTTAAGCAGCCCATATGGGAATCAGTTTTTTTCGTTCAACCATCCGCTGAGCCTTTTTATTCCCCACCATCAGAATACACTGATCAGCGCTGCCAGCTAAAACCGATGGCACTGATCAAGCGGCAAAAATCCGACAGGACGGTTGTACATAAGTCAATCAGGAGATTCATTTTACGTTCTCTGCAAAATACACATGAGCCTTCCCAAGCAGTACTCGGGACCCCTCCAACCATCCTACTTCTTATACCCCACCTCCCTTCCATTGTGCGCCCTTTTTTTTGTCCCCCCTAACATTGCCCCTCTCAATACATCCCTTATATTCTTTCCCACACCCCATCTTTGACATAAGATGACACCTGCATGTTGATTGTTGTTTTTTTCATTTAATAGGTACTTTGATGAATCAGATAAATGTAGTGGCAGCTGGGGTCCATTAAGCCAACAAGCAGTGCCAACCCTGCTGCAAGGACTGTTGTTTTTGCTCCCCCTGGGGGTGCTTGTGAGCTACTACCATGCTGAGAGAGCTGTGGACCAAGGTCTGCGTGGGACTGCTACTGGAGCCTGGGGAGAAGGATCAGGGCTGCAACTACAGAGGACCTGCTGCTGCTGGTAGAGAGTGTAAGCCTGGTGCTGCTGTGCAGAAAGACCACATGGTTGCTGCTGCCAGAGGGTCTGCTTCAACAGGACATTCAGAGCAACTGGGAGGAGGCTACAATCTTCATCCATTGCCAGTTTAGAAGGGGGACCTTTTATTAGCCCACAAGGACCAGCTTTATCAGTACTAATCATCTTAGCCACCATCTTGTTACAAGTCAATTGAGTGCTCCACCATAAGGACCAGGGCCCCAAAACTAGTAGAACTGGGTGCTGGATATTGTCCTATTGACCAGTGTTGTAGGAGATGCTATGCCAATTGTTGCACTGTGAATAGTTTCACACTTGTTTGCCAAAGCCCTTTCTTTTACAGAGATCCCCCCCTACTCCTTTTAAATCCCAGGTGAAGACTGGTCATCATTGGTGCAAGGCAAAGGGACCTAAACAATCCATTGGCATCACTGAGGGTGGTGCTACATAAACTTAGGCCGGCCATAGACAGTTCGAAACCATGTGTGGGTAGGCTGAATGTACCAAGTTGATCAATCAATCTATTTGGGTACAACCAGCCTGCCAGATTCACCTGCGATTATCACTAGCAGCTGCTATAGACGCTAGCAATAATCACTTCTTCTCTCAGCAAGGATGGCTTGCTGAGAGAAGCAGGAGAGATTTCCCTGTCAGCACTGTCTGTATTGATGGGAGAATTGTGCGAATTTCTTTCCTGCAATCCAAGGAAAGAAATCCTCTCTGTTTATGGCCTGCCTTAGTATACTTGTGCAAATCCCATTCAGGTACCTCTCACTGGCATTTCTGTTTCTTCTCATAGTGTACTAGCCCCACTTCGTACTCTTATGCCGCGTACACACGATCAGACTTTCCGACAACATATGTTCGATGGGAGCTTGTTGTCGGAAATTCGGACCGTGTGTAGGCTCCATTGGACATTTTCCATCGGAATTGCTGACAAACAAAATTTGAGACACACAAAGTTCCACGCATACTCTGAATCAAGTACGAGACGGAAGCGCTCCTTCTGGTAAAACTAGCATTTGTAATGGAGATAGCACATTCATCACGCTGCAAATTTTAAAATCTTTTAATGCAGTGCATTCTCTTCTTCTTTATAATGCTAGAATAATGAAGTTGTTTTTCTGCTAATATTCACACAGAGTTCTGACAAACTGATTTCTTTATTATTTTTCGTGATCTCATGAATAATTATTGTTTTTATTATTTTTCAGCAGATCTCCATAATAATGTTTAGAATTTTTGTTAATAGTTTGTTTGTTTTTTTATCCAGATCTCCTATTTCTTATTTTTTTTTATATAGTGATCTCCATAATTTTTTCCTTCGTTTTGTGTCAAGTTACCACAACTTCATTAGGCCCCTTTCACACTGGGGCTGGGGCGGCGTCGGCGGTAAAGCGCCGCTATTGTTAGCAGCACTTTACCCTGTATTCACCGCTCCGAAGATGCTGCTAGCAGGTCTTTTCGTCCCGTCCTGCTAGCGCACCGCTCCAGTGTGAAAGCCCTCTGGGCTTTCACACTGGAGAGACAGCAGCGGCTGTTTCGGGTCGGTTTGCAGGCGCTATTTTTAGCGCAATAGCGCCTGCAAACCGCCCCAGTGTGAAAGGGGCCTTATTATCTTGTATTTTTTAACCTCAAGGAGGTTGGTGTTGGTGTCCTTTGTTAATTTGACATTGTATTTTTGAAATGTACCTGCCTACTCACAAACAAACTGTCCTTTTTGAAGTAAAACACATAGGCAAGTATTTGTGAAAAATAAATAGCCATTTATTATGGGTCATAACAAAATAAAGAGAAAGGCAACGCTGGAGAAACTGTTAAAATTTGCGAAGGCTTTGTACCCCAGGGCAGACATCTTACAGTAAAAATTGGTGGCCTGAGGAGTCCTTATAATAGTGAGCATAATCCGGTCCAGGACTACAAGAGATCAGGAACAGCAGCAGATGACATATCTGGCCATCACTTTCTTGTCTTCCTTCCATGCTTCCTTACACGCTTGCTTCAAGGCTGTGGCTCTGGTGTTGTAGTTGTGGCAGGAGGAGGAGGACCATGGTTGAACTCACAAACGTGGCTTTGGCTTGTGAGTTCGTCCCTCAACCCCTTATTTAGGGCTTGTAACATAACTTCCTCACATAAGAGGCGTTGGCCCTCCTCCATTTCCTGCATTTTGCAGGCTGCCATGTAGGCATAGTCGTCTTGATTATTGGGGGGGCTCTGAGGGCCGCAGTAGCCTTCCGAAATAGGCCAAGTGCTGCCTCCTCCAGGTTACTCCTCTTTCTGGGACCTTTTTTTGGAAGGTGGAGGGGAGGGACCTGGGATTCGGGCAGGCTACTGAGCCCGGCCAGCTCCTGGCTGCGACTTACCCCTGCCACCTCCTGGCTGCCACTTTCCACGGCCTCCTCCTGGCTGAGACTTTCCTGTGTATAAAAAAGGGACATAGTTTTAGTTTTTGCTTCATTAATCACACACAATTTTCAGCTCATGACTGTTGCAAATTGAATGTTAATAAATAGAAAGGACTATCATTCTGACCCCAGCATTTTTCATCCTTGTCCCAATCATTTGTGGCCACTACTGTCTATTGATATGTAAAACACTTTGTAAAATCAGAAATTACTGATCAATAATAACATCTAGTTAACATCATTAATTATTTGACTAGAAATTTGTTGAACAATGCTATACCTGGCTCAAGCTGGGCTCCTCCACTTCTTTCTGGCTGGGAGGCCCAGGTTGGATGTCGGAAGCCTCTGCTGAGGTGGAAGGAAGCCTTGAAGGAAGACTGGAGAGTGCTGGCCTGGGTTCAGTCTGGCCTGCCAGAAAATGCAGTCTGTCATAGTACCACAGCCTGGGTACATAAATGCAATCTGCTGCAGCTCCTGATCTCTGGGAATCCTGGACCTTCTTGCGCTCCCTATTATAAGTGCTCCTCATGCCACCAATTAGGGCCTTCAAATAGGGCATGTCTGACGTGGGGATCACCGGCGCCACAAATTCCAGCAATTGATTCAGCGCTGCCTTCCTCTTTGTTTTAATGTTATAAAAGGGGTGGTTTACCTGCCACAGAAAGGGCAGCTCCCTGCACATATCAATGAATATGGGGATAAAGTCCTCATCATTGAATAGATCCATTTTCTCTGCAAGACACAACACAAGACAAACCCTAATGTCAGGCTAAACTCTCCTAATCTTGTCCCAATATAGGCCTCAATCTATAAGCAGTATGGGCCACTGATGCACCAAGTTAAAATTGTACCTTCGTTCTAACGACCTGCGCTTCCGATACTCCTTCCTCCTCTCACAGATCGTACACACGACGCACGCGTGTTACGCTTTATATACACTGCACATGTGTGAAACTCCACCTGCCCCTGACGTTCTTTGTAGTCTATTCCCCACCCCTTGTCTTTCGGCGCAGTGGGAGAGCACATGGCGGAGAAAGAGCAAGTGCATGCAGAGGAGACGAAAAGCCCGGAGCCACAAATGTCCTGATCCCGGAGGAGATTTAAGGCCTCCAATATGTCCTTTATAGAGATTGTGGAGATGGTGGACATCTTGAAGAGGGCCAACTATGATGGGAAGCATGGACTTTACCCAAAACCCAAATGTCAGAAAGGCCAAGATCATGTTGTGAAAAGTCTGCACAGGAATTTTGGGGTACGACGACCCAAGGATCAATTGAGGAACGCTGGTCAGACCTGAAATTGAGGGAGCAGGATCAGTACAGAAAGATTAAGAGAGTTCTTCAAAAAAGTAAGTAGTTGTCGTGTGTTATTATTATTATTACTTGAATGCTGCTCCATGTGCTTTTCTTTACTACTGTACAGTTTAAAATGGCAACTTTCAGGTTCGTGGGCACAGTAATTGTTCGTAGTAAACATTGTTAGTTCGCCCACTAATACAATGTTTTTGACAGATATAAGTTAACTACATTTGTTCAGGCCTATTTGTATTAAAAGAAGTTTATGACATTGTTGTCTAGATGGGTTTGTACTAGAATGTAATGCAAACTTGATTCAGTGTAAGGAGAGGACACTCAGCAGCTGTTTACGCATCTGGATACAGGAGCACTAGTGTGGGACACCAGAACAAACTTTTTAGGGTGTCCCACACAGGTGCTCCAGTGGATACTAGGGGTGTCTCCATGTGTAAAAATTGTACAAAAAAGGTAGGTATTCCAGCTTTAGAAAGGAAAAAAATAATGTATTCAGCTTGGAACTCTGCCCAAAAAAGACAATTGTACGACACATCCAAGCAATGTTTCATATTACTATTTCTGGTCTCAAATATCTGTGTGCTAAGTATACCTTTTTTTTTATTCACATAGGGGAGAAAAGACTTGGGACATTTGAGGACACCAGGGACCCCCCACCTCCGAAAGAAAAGCAAATCCCCACACCACAACCAGAAGATGTGGAGGAAGGAGAGGTTTATGAAGTGGGCGAAATAGTGACCACAACAGGTGAGTGTCTGAGACCACAGCTTCAGGTAATAGATGGATGCCTGCATATTTATAATACATGGTGTGTTTTTTCATTTTAGGTCATGTGGATGTTGTGGAAGAAGAATTGAATTCCACAAGTGCAAGTGCACACGTCCTCATCGGGGAGATCATTGTGTGCAATCGTGATTTACAGAAGATCAAGGAAGACATCAATGATGTGGAAAAAAGACTCAAAAACATCATTGATGTTTTAGGCAGAATCTAAAAAAAAAAAACAAAATTCTTCTAGTTTGTTTGTATTCTTAGTATTTTCACACATTTTAGATATTTTTTAGAAAGCCAAATTTTGAAGATGCACACAGTGTGTCAATGTGTGCTATCTGCCATCACGGGATATCAAGGTACGCGTTTTGGGGGTGCAACCCCTTTCTCGCATCTAAAGTAGATAAGAAGAAGGGGTTGCACCCCCGAAACACGTCCATTGATCCCCCATGATGGGAGCTAGCACATGTTGACATTAGGCATAGGATCAGGAGGGAAATTACCATTTTGGCTCTCAATTTGTGTGCATCTTCAAAATTTGAAGAGTGGGTGACATCACCCCATCTGATGAAGGTGAGATCAACACAGTTTGGACATACAAATGTCTGATATTGCCTTCACTTTGTCAAAGTTGAACTTTGTAAGTTCCTGAGTTGTGTATTGTTTTATGGTTTTAAACATGCCTGTTTTTACACAAAAAAGGCTATGTGTACTGTCAAAAACAAAAATTTTATTACTAAAATATGTTGGTTTGTTCAAAAAACATTTTCTAACGCACATGTGACTGTGCATAGAGTAAAACTATTTCTAATCAGCAATGGGGATTATTTACTAAAGGAAAATCTACTTTGCACTGCAAGTGCACTTGGAAGTAAAGTCTCTGTAGATCCGAGGGGGACATGCAAGGAAAATAAAAAATAACATTTTAGCTTGCACATGATTGGATGATAAAATCAGCAGAGCTTCCACTCATTTCAGATCTACCCCTTAGATTTAGAGCAACTGCACTTCCAAGTGCACTTGCAGTGCAAAGTGGATTTGCCTTTCGTAAATAACCCCCAATGTGTGGTTTCTTCTTTCAACGCTCAATATCATTTTTTGGACTAAGTTGGTGTTTACACTGAAATGGGGGTTATTTACTAAAGGCAAATCCACTTTGCACTACAAGTGCACTTTCAGTGCAGTTTCAAGTGCACTATTGCAGTGCACTTGAAGTGCAAAGTGGATTTTCCTTTACTAAATAACTCCCACAGTGCTTTATAATTTGCCACAATCATGCCATTTTCATGACTCTGCAAAATTCATTCATGGTGCTGAAAATGATGTATATTTTTAACAGTAATGCATTACATACATTAACAACAAGGTGTGTGAGTGGGAGACCCACAACATAATAATAGTTTGCTGAAGAAGAGATTTTCACCTCATGTATCAAATAAATTACATTTGCACTATTGAAGAAAATGGCCAAAAAAAAAGCCCATTGAAGAACCTAGGAGACAGCTAAAAGAAACACAAGCAGTAAATCAAAGGAAATATTATTTCAGTTTAATTAAACAAAATTATTTTTAAAATGTTTTCTGGCAAATCAATGGCTCCCCTACCTGCAAAGTACTCCATATATTTTATACGGTCCTCGCGTGTGCTTTGGGGGGGGAAAGCACTGAAAACCAGATACGAACCCACAAGCACAAACTGAAGAGCAGTAACGATTGGAAAAGCACAAGGCTGAAAAGCGCAAATCGTCTCTCACCAAACTTCTACTAACACGAGATTAGCAGAAGGAGCCCAAAGGGTGGCTCACTGGCTATTGAACTTCCCTTTTCTAGTGCCGTTGTACGTGTTGTACATCACCGTGTTCTTGACGTTCGGAATTTCCGACAAGATTTGTGTATACAAGACAAGTTTGAGCCAACATCCGTCGGAAAAAAAACATGGATTTTGTTGTCGGAATGTGCGATTGTGTGTACGCGGCATTATAGTAAAGCACCAGTGTTTTTCTTAACCATCACTGCTCATGTTCACAATTTTAAGCTGTACATTTGTCTGCATCCATCCATCTGCTATGTACCAGTGTTTGCTGTGTATTCATTGCAAACAAAAAATAAAAATTAAAAAAAAAGATAAAATGACAAAACCAGCATTTGCTTCAAGATTTACCTTTGATCCAGAGATTTCCCTCACAGTACTTTTTTCTACCAATAGATGTCCTCCATCTGATAGCCAGCGTCATTAAAAACACTTCCTCTGAGCCCAGGTAACCCTGGACCCTCCCCAGTCTGTAACTGGACAGTAAAAGGAGAAGCAGCATATTGATGAGCTCATTTTGTCTGTCACTCAGCTTTCTCTTCCTATTATCATGCTTCTTGCCAACACCTGAACTAATTAGCTCCTTGTACTGTTTCTTCCTCTTGCACTCTAGCCTTGCAGTATAGGGACTGCAAGAGGCTGATACCATGTTACATTCAGGCTGTTACTACATGCAGTTATATATCTTCCTAGAATTCACTAAACTGAGGTACTACATTTTGATAAAACTAGAAAGTCTATTAATTTACAGTCATCTTAACAGTGGTGCCCGCTCCATTAGGGGCACAGGGCCGCCCCCTGATACATGCGCTTGGCCCTTAATCTACATGCAGGGCACCGGACGCATGGATTCAAATGGGTGATTAGAGCCTGAGGCTTTAATTGGCTTAAAAAAAGGGTGGGCTTGGGGCGCTAATTATTATTCGCTATTGTCTTCTTGATTCTACTCCCGGCCAATCAGGAAGCGGGTCCTGAGAACTGATTGGCCAAAAGGAGAAGCGACCATATTGGCCGAGGAGGGGGAGATGCAGGGGGAAGCCGCCATTTGTTTGCCACCCCCTTAAGAATGGAGCACCAGCCGCCACTGCATCTTAAAAAGCTCACTAGAAATTTGAACCTGAGATAAAGGGAAAAAAGATGCCTGCTCTGTACTGAATATACTATGGACACATCACTGGTATAGTGCATGGAAGTAGTAAAGATGGAGTTCCGATTCCTATGCCCAGGATCTGTTCTGTCCTCTCAATGCCGCAGTGTAAATTGGCCCTGCAATACCAGCTTGCAATGCAAATAACTTAGCTAAAATATTCAGTAACAAAACAATGTTTATGTCAGCAAAATGCATGAAAAAAACAAGATTAATTACACAAAAGTGATACAAAAAAGTTTTTTCATTAACTATTAGATGCCTTGAAGTGTTGGATTAGGTCTGCTCCACTTTAATGTATTGAACACAGACATACTTGCTGAGAAAAGATTAATTAGGCTACCTGCAGCTATGCAGAACAGCTGATTACAAAACTAAAGCCTGCCACAGATCAATTAAAATTTGTCTGGTTCAGCAGGGACCGGCTGAATTTTGCTCTTTTGGCAGGGTGGTTGTACATGTAGCACCCTGGGGCTTAGTCAGGGATGCTCCTCACAAATTTACCTGCCAGGAGTGGTTACCCTGGTCAATTGTTAGAGATCCATTGATTTCTCTCTAAGTTTGGCCTTGTTGTACTTTCCTCTTCTATCACTAGGTGGCCTGGCTCTTGGTGGTACTAGATATGAGAATGACAACCCAAGGTCAGGTTATGGGTATGTGGGGTATCTCAGCCAATGGGCAGGGGTTTTCTTGAATCCCTTGGCCTGCTGAGAGAGCCTATATATTCGGGTGGAGTCAGGTGATCTATGTTCTGTGCCACCTAGACGGCTGTCTGGGTGGACGTGTGTCGCATGCCCCAGGCTGCTAGGCCAGAGATTGGGCCAATCCCGGGGGAGTGTGGCTGCCAGGCTGTGTGAGGCCCTATCCAGAAGTAAGAGGGCAGCACAGGGTTGGGATTTCGGCTTGCAGTCCAACCAGAAGTGACGGTTCTGCCGGCCGGAGAACCTGTCGTGGTCAGAGGTAGAAGGGAAGCTGTCACCACTAAGGGACCAAACACCTTATTACCAGGGACCACAGTGAGTAACTGAAGCAAGTACCGGAGCAGCATTCTCACCGAATGGGACCAGTGGAGAATCAGGAAGCTTCAGGCGGTGATCAAGTCGGGGACCCAATCAGCGGAGGTGACACTTGCAGTGCAGCCTTGTGAGTCAAGCCAGGTACCCAGCGGTCAGTAGGGGTGAAGCTTGAGAAGTATCTGGAGTGCCAAGCTAGGGACCCAGCAGGGAAGTGTGGGTGACGCTTAAGGGAGATACCACCGCAGAGATTGGAGGAGCTCAAGGGATTTAGAGTCAGTGAATCAGAGGGTCTAGTGGGAGACCGGGAGCTCAGTGTTGAAGAACTACAAGATGCAGTTGTAGTGAAGCTGAAGGAACTGTTACGTTTTGGTTAGGAACTGTTAAAGACTGTTGTCACAGCAGACAGCATTCCTGCACATGCAGATGTGGTGCCTTGCTGGGGCCTTTCCCTGTACGGCTGTCATCCTACTGAAGTCTCAAAGTCTGCCAATTGAACCTACAACTACTTAAGGTTGTCCTGGCCCTAACCCTCTTTCCCCCCAAAATTACAAAAAGGACTGTTAAGAGAAATAAAACCTCTTTTGCATCCAAGAAGTGTCTGGCGCCCAATAACTTCATCCACCTTGCACCCACTATGCCTCACAACCCACCACATACAGAAGGATGTCAGCTATCTTTGGCCTGGAAAGTTTTAATTAGACTGGACAAGGCCAGAGACCTTGCTACATACAGAACCTGATTTTTTGATCGACTTCTATACAACTAGCCTGTTGGAAAATGTTCACTGTATCAGGTGCTGATGAGTGTACTCAGTCTTGGGGAAGCCTTCCCACGGGAAAGCTCCACGGGACAGATTCCCTCATCCATCCCAAATGTGTTTATGGGGGAATTGATTAATTTTCTTTCGTTCAGCCAGTGGGTTCAGGTATGTCCTGCTTAAGTGAATAACATATGTAGCAACGACTCCCTAAAGAGAAGCTAGACCATAGAACATACAGCGCTTCTGCCTGGTGGGTCTGTCTTGCATGGATCTATGGAACTAGCACTAGGGCAGCTCTTTCAAGAGTAGAAGCAACTCTGACTAAAAAGAGAAGTCTAAAGAAGGAACATTGTGCGCATGCCCTGAAACGTGCCACCGTCCCCATCCTGACGTTCCACAAGCGCGGCGTGCGTTCCACTGCGTTCCCAGAGGAACTTTCCTTGATGGCATGTCACATCTCACCCCAGCCGCTGGTTGGCACAGGGAACTGGAGCCACAGGTACAGGAGCCCTGCCAGGAATCTGATTACCAGATGAGCCTGTGTACACCTACTGTACATTTTGTAAGTGTTTTTAAGCTGTATCGGTTAATAAATTGCTGAACTTCTGCACTTAGAAGCGTCTTTTCCATTCTTCTTCTAAGGAGAAGCTAGAATTTTGGGTTATTCTGCCCTTCCCAGTGGTGACCCACCTATACCTGGGCCTGACAACTCACCAATACACAGGTAGTGATATAACAGGCTTTATTTAAACAGGAATAAGCCCTATAAGGGAAGTGGTGATTAAAAATTATTCAACAAGTTACCACAAGGTATAGAGCAGATTTTTATCGTCTGTGTATGGTCCTGCCAAAATGCACTAGGCGTATTAGATGGGATCAACTCTGCTGAATGCGACCAAAAAAAACGTAGTATTACATATTCTAAAAAGAGAATACAAAAGAAAGCAATTAGTAATGTGGCCCATCTACTACTATTAGGCCATATCAAACCACTGGCCAGTGGGAATGTGAATCCAAAAGTCTGCCAGCTGTGCGGCCTTTGAAATCTACACTAGAAAACTCACCCTTTAATCCAGGGTATTTGTAATCCAAAAGGAAAGAAAAGGCAATGCCATCACATACCAATACATACATGCAGTATCTCACAAAAGTGAGTACACCCCTCACATTTTTGTAAATATTTTATCTTTTCATGTGACAACACTGAAGAAATTACACTTTGCTACAATGTAAAGTAGTGAGTGTACAGCTTGTATAACAGTGGAAATTTGCTGTATAACAGTGGAAATTTGCTGTCCCCTCAAAATAACTCAACACACAGCCATTAATGTCTAAACCGCTGGCAACAAAAGTGAGTTCATCCCTAAGTGAAAATGTATAAATTGGGCCCAATTAGCAATTTTCCCTCCCCTGTGTCATGTGACTCATTAGTGTTACAAGGTCTCAGGTGTGAATGGTGAGCAGGTGTGGTAAATTTGGTGTTATCGCTCTCACTCTCTCATACTGGTCATTGGAAGTTCAACATGGCACCTCATGGCAAAGAACTCTCTGAGGATCTGAAAAAAAAACTGTTGCTCTACATAAAGACGGCCTAGGCTATAAGAAGATTGCCAAGACCCTGAAACTGAGTTGCAGCACGGTGGCCAAGACCATACAACGGTTTGACAGGACAGGTCCCACTCAGAACAGGCCTAGCCATGATTGACCAAAAAAGTTGATGGCACGTGCTCAGCGTCATGTCCAGAGGATGTCTTTGGAAAATAGACATATAAGTGCTGCCAGCATTGCTGCAGAGGTTGAAGGGGTGGGAGGTCAGCCTGTCAATGCTCAGACCATACGCCGCACACTGCATCAAATTGGTCTGCATGGCTGTCATCCCAGAAAGAAGCCGCTTCTGAAGATAATGCGCAAGAAAGCCTGCAGTTTGCTGAGGACAAACAGACTAAGGACATGGATTACTGGAACCATGTCCTGTGGTCTGATGAGACCAAGATAAACTTATTTGGTTCAGATGGTGCCAAGCAAGTGTGGCGGAAACCAGGTGAGGAGTACAAAGAGGAGTACAAAGACTTGCCTACAGTCAAGCATGGTGGTGGGAGTGTCATAGTCTGGGGCTGCATGAGTGCTGCCGGCACTGGGGAGCTACAGTTCAAATGAGGGAACCATGAATGCCAGCATGTACTGTGACATACTGAAGCACAGCATGATCCCCTCCCTTCAAAGATTGGGCTGCAGGGCAGTATTCCAACATGATAATGACCCCAAACACACCTCCAAAACAGCCACTGCCTTGCTAAAGAAGCTGAGGGTAAAGGTGATGGACAGGCCAAGCATGTCTCCAGACCTAAGCCCTATTGAACATCTGTGGGGCATCCTCAAACAGAAGGTGGAGGAGCACAAGGTCTCTAATATCCACCAGCTCCGTGATGTCATCATGGAGGAGTGGAAGAGGACTCCAGTGGCAACTTGTGAAGCTCTGGTGAACTCCATGCCCAAGAGAGTTAAGGCAGTGCTGGAAAATAATGGTGGCCACACAAAATATTGACACTTTGGGACCAAGTTGGGCATTTTCACTTAGAGGTGTATTTACTTTTGTTGCCAGCGGTATAGACGGTAATGGCTGTGTGTTGAGTTATTTTGAGGGGACAGCAAATTTACACTGTTATACAAGCTGCACACTCACTACTTTACATTGTAGCAAAGCGTCATTGCTGCAGTGTTGTCACATGAAATGATAGAATAAAATAGTTACAAAAATGTGAGGGGTGTACTCACTTTTGTGAGATACTGTACATAGATATCCCCCAGTCAGCAGTCTGTCCCCCTGGCCACTCTTGTAGGATGGATTGAGGGTGATTAGAGGAAGGCCACACTGTCCAGGTAGGATGATGATGGTTGGAAAGTAGGCCCCACTGCTGGCACATCTCTAAGGGCTGGGGGAAATCAGATGGGAGGTGGCTTGCAAGGCTATGGGCCTCCCCTCTCTAGCCTTTACCCTCTTCCCTGGCGGCCCCGTTAATCTTAGCTGAAGCCTACTCCCTTCTTTCTGTTTATGGGCTTCTTCCTGACTGTACAGTCCCCCTCCAGGTACTACAGACAGTGTTATTGTTTAAGGACATGATGAAGGGTGTAGAAATTGTAGAACTGCCCTGTTCTAGATACATAATCCAACCTTGGTGCCAGGAAAGCTTCATAAAGGTTATTAATTTAATTTACATGGCTGAGGGTGTGACTTGTTGACAAATTGTTGGAATAGAGATGTTAAATTGCCTTTATATGTGGAAGAATGATGTTGAAAGCCTCCCCCTTCTAGTTTGATGTAAATGGCCTATTTCGCACTTCCTATGAATAAGTTGCCCCTCCTGTCCAAAATGTGCACCTCACTGTCATCCAAAAATTACCCTTTTCCTTAACCACTTAAGGTCCGCTCTATAGCAGTTTTACTGCTACAGGGCGGCAACTCTGTGCCGGATTACGTATATATATGTGATCCAACTCTTCTAGGTAGGGGGCGCGTAGCCGATCGGCGGGTACTGCGGACTCCATGTGCACCGGCACCCGCCGATCATAAAGCAGAGAGACAGAATGGTGATCTGCCTATGTAAACAAGGCAGGTCCCTGTTCTGACAGGAGGGAAGGGATGAAATTTGTGTCCCTGCGAAGCAGGGAATAAAGTACATCTCTTCCCCTACAAAAAGCACCTCACACACTACACTAAAACACTGGTTAGGCACACGGTTAACCCTTTGATCTCCCCTGATGTTTAACCCCTTCCCAGCCAGTGTCATTGGTACAGTAACAGTGCATATTTTTTTAGCACTGATCACTGTATTAGTGTCACTGGTCTCCAAAAAGTGTTAGATAGTGTCAGAATGTCCACTGCAATATCACAGTCCCGCTATAAGTCGCTGATTGCTGCCATTACTAGTAAAAATAAATAAATAAAAATTAATAAAAAATATCCCATAGTTTGTAGACGGTATAACTTTTTCGCAAACCAATCACACATGAGTGCCCCCACAGCAAGCAGCTTGCTATGGGGGTGCTTGACAGTGGGAGGGGCCAGGAGCGCTAGCAGGGGACTCAAGAAGAGGAGGATCAGGGCTGCTCTGTGCAAAACCATTACAAGTAAGTATAACATGTTTATTTTTATTTTTTAAAGCACAAGCCTTTACAAACACTTTAAAGTGTGTAGGAGAACTGCTAAGTCCTGACCTGTAGAAGTTGTCCTTCTATGTTGGGCCACCCTGTGCCCTATGATTTTGAGGCATGTGTGTAAATGAAATATTGTTCCTTCATTGCCCTTGTTTCTACTTCCTGTGCCTCACTTCCTGCTCCTGTGCCTAAGGCAGGGTGGCAGAATGAGAGCAATGTAAATCATATTCAGTTACTCTCTCCTTTATGAGTACAGCCAACTTTTGTAATCTAATCCTTTCTAAAAGAGATAAACACTCCAGAATACTTTTAAATATCTCCCACAGGTACTACAAGACGCATAGCAATTAAACTTATGTCAGGCGCATTTCATAAGTGTCTAATCTCCAAAGGCTTTGCTTTGTTTAGTTGCATATCAAAGAAAAGCACTCAAGCAATTAAAATATGTTATATTAATGGGGAATTTCAATTACATAGAACTATGAAACTGAGCGTGTAAACATTTTAAGATGCGTTTCTTAATTTAATCACAAAATGACTCAGATACTCTGTTTCAATATAAAATAACAGGTGATCTGCCCAGCCCAAATAATATAATCTGACTAATCGCCTAATAAAAAGAAAGTAAAACCTAGGATGTTCTACAAGACTTAAAATAAATTTGCAAAAAAAAACTTAAAATAATCCCCCAACATAAACTGCACGGGGTGCTTTACTTAAAAACATAACTACCGTATATACTCGAGTATAAGTCGTTCCGAGTATAAGTCGAGGCCCTAATTTACCACAAAAAAATGGGAAAAACTTATTGACCCGAGTATAAGACGAGGGTGAGAAATGCACAGCTACTGTAAGTGGAAAAGAGGGTCAACAATGCCCATTTGCAGCCTCACTGTGCCCATTTGCATGCCTCACTGTGCCCATTTGCAGCCATAGGTCCCCCGAACTTCAAACTCGGTAGTTAAGGGTTCCTAGATGCCCCCTAGCTGCAGCCAAAATTTGGGGTCTCTGAACCCAAAGGGTCCCAAAATGACATTGCTGCAGGTGGACACAGTTTACCGAATTTGGGGCCCCGTATCTTGGGGCCACTTAGTGCTAAGAACCCCAAATTTGGTGTGCAAACCCAGTAGAACTAGTACCAAGTGGCCCCGAGTGGCCCCCGAGATACAGGTCCCCAAAAATCGGTTCAGAAAATGTCAAGCACTTTTTTGTAGCAGAGAATGACATTTTCCGAACCGGCTTTGGGGCCCCGTATGTCGGGGCCACTTAGTGCTAGGAACTCCATCTTTGGATATGTTATGGTACCAGTTCCACTGGGTTTGCACTCCAAATTTGGGGTTCTTAGCACTAAATGGCCCTGAGATACAGGGCCCCAAAGTCGGTTCAGAAAATGTCAAGCACTTTTATGCAGCAGAGAATGACATTTTCCGAACCGATTTTGGGGCCCCGTATTTCGGGGCCACTTAGTGCTAGGAACTCCATCTTTGGATATGTTGTGGTACCAGTTCAACTGGGTTTGCACACCAAATTTGGGGTTCCTAGCATCAAGTGGCCCTGAGATACGGGGCCCCAAAGTCGGTTTGGAAAATGAATTTTTTTGCTGCAGAAAAGTGCTTGACTCGAGTATAAGTCGAGGGGGGCACTTTCAGTACAAAAAATTGTGCTGAAAAACTCGACTTATACTCGAGTATATACGGTAACTTTATTAAAGTGGTCCTAGCATGAGATATATGTTTTTGGAAGCGGAAAGATACTCTCCTACATTCCAATCATGCAGTTTCTAGGCACACCCTTGCCCATCTTCAGCTGAGTTCCAATGTTTGCCCATTGGTCAGACCAGGATGACATCACTCCTTCGCAGATGCCCCCCTTAAAAATATTTTTTACATTTTCACAGCCCTCTATTAATAAGAAAAACATTTGGATAGAATTTTTTTTTTATTATACTTACCAGAAGTGCCCTGTTGCTAGGTGGTGGCTCCTAATCTGCCACTTCCGGCTCCGCGACACTCCACATCACTTCCACTTGCCTGTGCTCCTGGGAAACGTGAGTCTTCATTTCCCCGGAGTCAGTGGGCAGGAGAGTGTCAAAAAATTGCGTTATTTCCCGTCAGGAAATGACGCAATTTAAGGCGGATCTATCTATGTTGCCATAACAACGGAGCGGGACCTTCCTCTGTCGCCGCTCGTTATGGCAACTTGCTAAACAAGTTACGGCTACGGTCGCCGGAGCATCGCGCATGTATGAGATCGAGAGGTGCATGCTGGTTACCCAGCATGCACCTCTCGGTCGCTTATCCAGGAAGAGGTTTGGGCTTCATATGCCCATACTCATCATTGCAACGGCCAGAGGACGATTTTCAAAATTGTAAGTAGAAAAAAATATATAAGATTCATATCCACTAGCAAGTATAGATATACTTGATGTGTGTTATTACTGCAGTGTGAGGGGATCCCTGTAAAAAAAAAATACATTTTATGTGGCCGGAACTCCGCTTTACCTATAATGTGATTACCTCTCACAGTGATCACAGTACTGTAACTGACAATGTCTTCTACTACTTATTTCCTTCAGAAAGATGACTCCATCTTTGTTCAGGCATCACCCACAGTCATAATCTGGATTAACCACTTGCCCACTGGGCACTTAAATCCCCTTCCTAACCAGACCAATTTTCAGCTTTCAGTGCTCTCACATTTTGAATGACAATTACTCAGTCATGCAACACTACCCATATGAATTTTCTGTCCTTTTTTCACACAAATAGAACTTTCTTTTGGTGGTATTTAATCACCGCTGTGTTTTTTTGTGCTTTAAAAGAAAAAATACTGAAAATTCTGTAAAAAAATTTATTTTTGTTAGCTTGCAAATTAATCATTTTTCTTCATAAATTTTGGCCAAAATGTATACTGCTACATATCTTTGGTAAAAAAATAACCCAAATTGGTGTATATTATTTGGTCTTTGTTAAAGGTATAGAGTCTCCAAGCTATGGTGCCAGTCTCTGAAAATTGATTACACCTGAAGTACTGATGGCCTATCTCATTTTTTGAGACCCTAACAAGCCAGGAAAGTATAAATACCCCCCAAATGACCCCTTTTTGGAAAGTAGACATTCCAATGTATTTAATAAGAGGCATGGTGAGTTTTTTTAAGTTGTAATTGTTTCCCACAATTCTTTGCAATATAAAGATTTTTTTCCCCCACAAAATTGTCATATTAGCAGGTTATTTCTCACACACATCATATGTGGAAGAAAATGAAAACGCATTTTTTTTTTTTACATAAAGTTGTCCATTTATACAATAAAAAAAGGAGGAGAAGTGGGACTTTAAATGAAGCACACAGCAGCACAACGCAGGTCAAGTGACCAAAATTCATTTATTTGGTATAATCCATGGTGTATAAAAAACATTTCGGGCATCCAACCTCTAAAATGCTGTGGGCATCAAGCCTCTATATAATAAACCATGGATTGATTATACATAAAATACACATAAGTTGCACAATAAGTCATTTTTTTTAATAAAAATATATTTTTTAGAATCATTCCATGACGTATGCTCTTGATGAGTGGTTGCTATACCGCGAAACGCGTAGAGCTTTGATTATTACCAATCTTCACATATCATGGAATACCAAGATTTCAATGATTCCATTTACCTCCATAGGTATCTGTCATGGCATTAAATCCTTTTTATTATCTGCATAATTTGTCCTAATTTTCATGGCTCTCTTTGGGTCTAATCACAGTAACAATTGTACACATGTATGCTGATTGTTATCTTTGCTCTCTGTGTGACAATGGATCATGACTTATTGTGCAACTTATGTGTATTTTATGTATAATCAATCCATGGTTTATTATATAGAGGCTTGATGCCCACAGCATTTTAGAGGTTGGATGCCCGAAATGTTTTTTATACACCATGGATTATACCAAATAAATGAATTTTGGTCACTTGACCTGCGTTATGCTGCTGTGTGCTTCATTTAAAGTCCCACTTCTCCTTTTTTTATAACCAATGACCGGGATGGAGGCGAGCATCCCTTTGGTGCTAGCCTCATTTAAAGTCCCAAAACTTTTTCCTTTTTTTATCCATTTATACAATATTTCTAACACATACCAAAAATTACAACCCAAAATAGATTCTCCTACTCCTCCTGAGTATGGTGATACCACATGTGGGAGACTTTTCTACAGCCTGGCCACATACAGAGGCCCAAAGTCATGAATCGCTAGTAATACCTTCATACTCTGTCTGTCTGCTTACCTGGTCTGTGTGTCAGCCTTGGGCTGCACTCTCCCACCTGCATGGTTATGTAATCTTCCCTCAGCGTGGCTCCACCCTAGCCTCTACAGGATACACTATTTAACACTGTGCTGTCCAAGCCTGCCTTGCCTGAGCAATATTGTATGTTTGGTTTCCTGTCTCCTGCTTGCCGGGTGCTCTACATCTGTTTCTGTTACCGATCTTGGCTTGTTATTTGACTATCCCTGCCTGCTTGTTACCTTGACCTTTGGCGTGTTCTCTGTTTATCCTTGTCTGTTAGTTTCCCCGAACTTTGGCTTATCTCCTGACTATCTCTTGTTGCCCTGGGCTACTGCTTCCTCGCTATCCTCCTGTAGCCTACTGTGAGCGTGAGCTGGAAGACCCTGGGGGCCACGACCTGGAGCCAGTTGCAGCGCCGTCCATCCTCACCACTAGAGGCTCTGGTGAACACCTGCTGGCTCTTAGACTCCGCGCCCTGGGAAATCTTATGCTCTAGCTCCCAGTGGGATCCGTGTTGGTGCTCCAGTGGACCTGCTTTTCTGAACCACCCAGAGTTCCATCCGCAGCAGTCAGCCATAGGGTCCACCACCATAGCGGTGCACTCCTGGCCCCAACGGTGTGCATATGTCATCTGGCTCCAGGTGGCCTGACAGTGTGCTCGGGCCAAGGACCCAGCTGATGTGCCACTACCTGTCATTGACCAGGTGCAGGGCGTAGTCCGCAGACTCGAGACACAGGAGTCTAATCAGACCCAAGTGATGCAATTCCTGCAAGGTTTGGCCTCCCGCTTTGAACAGCTTCAGGCCTCATTTGGATCCCAGGTTCAACAATCTCAATCGCAGCCGGCGGTTGTACCCACTCCGCTTATGGTTCCTACCACAAATTCGTTGCATCTACCAGCTCCTTCTCGTTTCTCTGGTGACTCCAAGGCCTGCAGGGGGTTCCTTAGTCAGTGCACCATCCATTTTGAGCTCCAGCCTCAAAACTTTTTCTCAGATCGAGCAAGAGTACCCTATATTATCTCCCTCCTGAACAACAAGGCTTTAGCCTGGGCTGCCCCTCTGTGGGAAAGGAATAATCCAGTGGTCTCCAACTTGTCTAACTTCCTGAAACTCTTCTGGAATATTTTCAAGGAACCAGGCTGTGTCTCTTCCTCGGCCAGTGCCCTTTTATGTCTCTGTCAAGAGTCTTCTTCGGTGGGACAGTATGCCCTTCACTTTCGCATTTCAACTGCTGAGTTGAGCTGGAATAATGAGGCCTTGTGTATCGATGTAGTTGCCCCTAGTAACAAACAATCCACCAATTCACCCCTCTGCCAGACTTCATACATCACTTACAGAGACAATGAACAGTCTTTTGCTGGTTTTGTTTTTGTTGTTTTATTGGGGGGTACAACTTGGAAGGGGGAAAGGGGATATGGGATGCCCATAGGACCTTTAATTGTCATCATATTTTAAGATTAAGCACAATAGCACATAGTTAGAGCCAGAAGATATAATGTGCATTTTTACTAAGCATGAATCTCCTCCTGCGTCTCCATGCAGACTGTTGCTCCTCCTCTGCTAAACTCTAGCAGACTATGACTTCCAAGAATTCCCCATCCATTACCGTGTAAAGGATGAGGACATCACTCTTGACTGTGTAAAAGTGATGGTCCCAGAACTCCTTCTCCTCCTGCACAAACTTGTTTTCTCATGCACAAACTTATTTCCTCCTGCACAAACTTATGAATACTGAGGCAAAGTAATGTCACATCTTCTTCTTTTGAGCAATAAGGACACACTCTGAATAAGCCCCTAAACGGGCTCTGGTTGCTCGCTGCTACTAGGCCTGCAGAACCTCTCCCCTAGTAGTTTAAAAGCATTTCTTTGGATGGTGGATTACTGTTCCCAGCCAGTCCAACTTGCAAATCCTGTGCCCTCAGGCCACACCAATTTGACACAGATCCCCACAGTCTCTTCTCTGATCCAGGACTCCTCATCATTCACCGTGTAAATGATGAAGACTTTGCTAATGACTGTGTTGAAGAAAAGTTCCCTCACAGACTTCCTGGCACATCCAGCCCTCCGCTGTGTTAACTGCCTAGTATTCCATTCCTCACTTCACTCAGCTGAACCCCCCCCCCCCCAGTGGCATATCACCTCAGCTTATATAGGAGGCCCTCCCACATGAGCTGCCTGCCACTCCAGTTCTAGGCCCTGCCCCTCTTCCAGAATCTTCTCCCTGGAAGCAGGGGAGGCGCCCCAGAACTAGAGCACAGGAGGTCACACTCACTGCTACTCTGACCACTCCCAGCCCCCAGATAAAAACAGACAGGCCTAGCTTGCAGCATAGGCCTGCCTAAATTTGCCTGTGCTGATTGTCCCTATTAAAAAAACTATTACTAGCACCTACCTATTGGTAGAGGGTGCTACAGTTGCAACCTATTTACAAGGCCTCTCTGACAGAGTGAAGGATGAGTTGGCAGGAAGAACCATTCCTTCAGGCCTGGATGATGTCATCTGCCTCTGCAATCAGATCGATATTCGCTTTCAGGAGAGGACTCTAGAGAAAGGGCATCGGTACTCCATGGTCCTTAGCCAGCCCAAGCTCCCCTCTCCTCGATGCGTGGGGCATCCCTCGCCAGCTGTGGAACCTATGCAGCTGGACTGGACTAGTTTACCTCCTGAAGAGCGTGTTAGGCGCAGAACTCTGGGCTTGTGTTTCTACTGTGGGGGCATTTTCGGAACACCTGCTCTCTCCATCCAAGAAATGGGTCTAATACATCTGGAAGGTGGCATATTGGACCCAAGAAAATCACCTTCATCATCCCGTCTCCTTCTTTCTGTGCTCCTTCTCCATCTCGATGCTTCCACTCATGCAGTCGGGCCTACCTGGATTCCGGAGCCGCTGGAAATTCCATGGACTGGGGAACTGAGTCTTCTATGAAACTTCCTCTTGCACCTCTCACCACTCCACTGGTGGTATCGGCGATTGATGGCACTGTTCTTCCTGGGGGGGCCCATCCGCTTCCAGACCCTCCCTGTCAAGATGTCTATAGGGGTACTGCACCAGGCGTGGATATCCTTTCTCGTGCTACCTAAAGCCTCAACCCCAATTGTATTGGGCCTTCCTTGGTTACAGCTCCATTCTCCAAACATTGATTGGACTATTGGGCAGATTCTGGCTTGGAGTCCCTCTTGTTTCTCATCCTCCCTACTCAAGGTTACCCCAAAGGAGAGAATTCCTATGGCCACCATATCAGTATCTCCTGCTCTTCCTGTTGCATATAGGGAGTTCCAGGATGTATTCTGCAAAAAATTGGCTGAGGTACTTCCTCCTCACAGGCCTTTTGACTGTGCCATTCACCTTGTTCCCGGCACAACCCTGCCCAGGGGCCGGACCTATCCCTTGTCCATTCCGGAGACCCAGGCCATGTCTGAGTATGTTGCAGAGAATCTAAAGAGAGGGTTCATTTGGAAACCCTCATCCCCTGTGGGAGCAGGGCTTATTTTTGTAGCCAAGAAGGATGGGATCTTAAGACCCTGCATTGACTATCGAGGCTTAAACGCTCTGACAATCAAAAACCGATACACCTTACCCTTAAAACCGGCATTTAACACTAGAGATGGGCACTATGAATACTTGGTTTGAAAGAAGGGTATGGCGCTGTTCCTTTAAAAGAACTTTTTTGTCCTACGTATGTGCTATATGCAGTTCATAAAACTGTCTAAAATCAAAAACCATACATGGTGCTCCTATTTAAATCATATGTGTCAAGTATCCTGTTATGTACGGAATATTATTGCCAGCCCAAAAAAATGCAGCAAGCGTGAAAGTGCTATGTGCAATTCAAGAAGCCAGTATGAACATCAAAAACCATACATGAAGCTCCTATTTAAATCATTCGTGCGGTAAACCTGAAGGTAAAAAGAGTGGAGGGGGGGGGGAAGAAAAGTGGGGGGGAGTGAGGTGATTGGAATACAATATGCAAATTCAATCTAATAAAGTGCACATGTGCAGTCACATATATATATATATATATATATATATATATATATATAAAAAGTGCTTTTGTTTCGGAACAGCTTAATTCACGTGATGTGCTTTTGATGATAAAATCCCGTGCTCTAAATGTGCAGCAACTCACCAGCTCACTTCACCCCAGCTGGGGTATCAGGCAATCACAGTCTATGCCACTGTGCAGCAATCTCTGGCAGTATCAGGATCGTGGAGTGTCATATAAAAAAATAGAAGGGGTGCCCATAGTTTAAAAAGTTTATTCAAAAACAAGCAGAGGTACACACAATTTAAAAGCATGTAGTAAGCGAAAAGAGACAAAAATACTCGGTTAACCATCAGCTGTTCAGTGTTGTTTGAGAAGCACAGATTAGGCCACGCCCTACGCGTTTCGTCATTGGACGTCTACGGGAGCGTGACCACTGCTGTGCCTCCCACCTTTATATAGCATGCAGTGTCCCCTAATTGGCTGTGTCACTGGCCGCCCTTTTGCCTGTGTTTTGCGGGCCGAAGTCCGTCCGCGGCCATTTTGTCTGTGATATTGCAGACCGAAGCCCATTTCCTCTTTGTATATTAGGAGAACATGAAGGCTCCGGCGGCCATTTTCCCTGTGATTCCATAGACCGGAACATACTTGCGGCCATCTTGCCTGGGATTATGTAGACCGAAGTCTGTTACCCTACCATATGAGCCGCCTTTGTGTGTGTAAACACATAGACATTCGCGGCCATTTTGCCTATGATTCTGCGGACATGATATCCAGCGGTGCTAAGTATCCAGTAGTCATTGGTTCGAAGGTGACACTGTTCCCTATAATAACGTCTCTTATCTCAGTGTCACCCCCGTTCTTTATCTGGGTATGATTGTTTTTGTTTAATTTGGAATTAATTAGACGGAGGTCTGCATGATATATCTAGGTCATTCATTACCGATTTCAGCAGTTACATAAATGCTCATGTTTTGCCCCAATAAAAACAATATTTTTAAAAATACACCAGCGTGCTTAAAACAAGTATAAAACTTTTTACACAAGGGGAGGAGACCTTGAAACAAAATTGGCATTATCTAGATACATGTATGCAGGTGGAAACATATAACCTAGTAAAATATATCCTAGTAAAACATGTATGCAGAAAAAAGTTAAATGTGAACTCATAAGATTCTATTCGATTCCACAAGAAAAATGCCCAAATGCAAAATATATACATACATGCATGAAGGGAAAAAAGGAAAGGAAATTCTTGTTTCAAAATTGTAAGGAACTAAAATCAAGAGCTTCTTTGCCTCATTCAAAAGAGCCTATATTGTCAGTATATTTTGTATATATTTGTAGATACCTTTATGACCCCCCCATCCTAATCTAGGGTTCAGAGGTCACAATTGTATATATGCGGCTAAAAATAAGCCGTATCGGTCTGTACTCGTTCATATCCTATCTATCCACTTAGTACATACTAGTCCGGAGGGGGATTCGGATGGATATAGAACACCACCCTTACTGTGGGTATATATCTATCTTTATATGCCGAAGGGGTATATTAAGCCTATGTTGAATATGTTTAAAACGGTAAAGCATAAAAAACTTTAAAAAACTTTTAAGGTTATAAATCATAGGGAAAGATTCATATCACTAAACCCGTAAAATCTAAATCTAAACCCGTATCTTCTTTTTGGAGGAGGTATTTGAAGGGAACTTTTTTAATATGAATGGTCCCTACATGTTACAGGTGTGTTTCAAAAGAATATCTACAGGGACACTCCCTCGGGACATCCAGGGCACCTTGTTTGATTGTAAATGTTTGGACCAGGGTCAAAATCCCTAATCCCACTTTTCTATAATGCCTGCTTAATTGTCAGAGATGTTTGACAAAGGAACTGAAAGAAAGTTGGAAATCAAAGATATGTATGTTGATGTGTATTTACAAAAATCCCTCGGGATAGTCAACATACCCGAGTAGTTTACATCCAAGTTATTACATTGTTGGAAAAGGGGAATGAGAAGATACCCTAGGATGATATTTATCTCATTCTTGCTTATGTGTTCTTATGTTACATGTCACATTAGAGTATTGTGCTGGCCACTGATGTTACTTTGATGTTGGTGATATAGACCCCTTCCCTATTTTCTTTTGTTGGTACTATCAAAAGTTGGTTAGAAAGCAGTTTAGATCGAGGTCTATGTTTATCCCCATAGGTTGGAGGGTATCCAGCAAAAATATCCATTTGGTTTCATTTTGTGAAACTTTGATCTTTTTATTTTCACCCCTCCAGTGGCCTTTGATCTTATCAATTGCATAGAATGTCATACACATTGGGTTTCTATTGTGATAGTCTCTGAAGTGCCTAGAGACACTGTGTTTATTAAACCCATTTTTGATGTTTGTAATGTGTTCTCTAATTCTGACATGTAACTGTCTAGTTGTTCTTCCCACGTACTGTTTTCGACATAGGCACTCTAGTACGTAGGTGACATGGGTATTGTTGCAAGTAATGAGTTCTCGAATGGTAAATTCCCTTCCATTGGCTACCGACCTAAAGTTGGTTATTTTCCTGTTGGTTTTCTTGCTTGTTCTGCAAGGCAGACATTTTCCACACTTGTAAAACTCTTTTAGATGGTTTTCTATTTTTATCTGTCTTGGAGGGTCTATTGCATTGTGTACCAACTTGTTCCTCAGGGTTGGTGCCTTTCTGTAAATGAAGGTGGGTTTCTTTGGCAATATAGAATTCAATACTTTATCCGATTGCAAAATAGGCCAATGTTTTTTTATTATGGTTTCCATGCTTCTATATTGTCTATTGTACCCTGTTAGAAAGGCTACATCCATTTTGTTGTTCGTTCCTTTCTTTTGTTGGTTTCTCGTACCTTCTATAAGTCTATTCCTATCCATGTTTCCAACTTTCTCTTTTAGGGTTAATAGATCCTTCTTTTTGTACCCTTTTTCTACGAACCTGCTTATTAGTATATCTGTTTGTTTTTCGTATTCTTGTTTGCTGGTACAGTTCCTGTGTAGTCGCATGAATTGCCCTTTGGGGATATTCCCTATCCACTTTGGATGGTGGCAACTACTGGTTGGGAAATACCCGTTCCTGTCCGTGACCTTTAAATACGTTCTTGTGTTCAAATGCCCGTTGTTTTTGTATATTTGTAGGTCCAAGTAGTCTATGCTTTCCTTGTTCCACTTCCCCGAAAAGGCAAGTCCATAGACGTTGCCACTTATTTCGTCAAAGAAATTCTGTAGTTCTTCTTCCGTGCCACCCCACACCATGACAATGTCATCTATATACCTCCGGTATAATTTCAGGTTTCTTCTTTCAGTACTATAAATCTGTTCCTCTTCCCATTTGTTGAGGAATAGATTTGCCACACTGGGGGCATCTTTTGCCCCCCATGGCTACTCCTTTCGTCTGGGAATAGAAATCTCCCTTGTGCCAGAAATAATTGTGGCTAATGGCCAGTTCTAATCCTTCCCGTATGTAATTGATTTGTATTTCTTTTAAGTCCGTGAGTGTATGTAAGGCCCATTCAGCACCCCTTAACCCATCTTCCTGTACGATGTTGGTGTACAGGGAGTTTATATCAATGGTTACCAAAATATCATTTTCACTTATCTTGAAGTTCTGAAGTTCCCCAATCAGTTGTTTGCTGTCCTTCAGGTACGATTTTCCCTGTCCAACTAACGGTTGAAGGTAGCCATCCAGATATGCCCCCAACCTAGAGAACAGTGAATCGATGCCACTGATTATGGGTCTACCGGGGGGATTCTGTTGGTCTTTATGAATTTTGGGTACATAGTATATGATTGGGGTTTTTGCTGCTTCCGGGGTTAGATATTTGGCTTCTTTTTTCGTTAGGATCCCTATTTTCTCTCCTTTTTTAACATAGGTCTTCAGTTTCTTTCCATACTCGGCTTTTGGATTACCCTTCAGTTTTTTATATGTATTGGGTGTTTTCAATAATTTATTCATCTCCAGTTCGTAGTCTGTTTTATTTCATATGACCAGACCTCCCCCTTTATCGGCCGGCCGGATAACTATATTTTTCTTCCTCTCTATTTCTTTGATGGTGTTCCATATGTTTGTTTTTATTTTTTTCGGTTTCAATTTCCTAAGATCCTGTTCCACCAGTTTTTTGAAAACCATCAGACTCTCATTTTGTTGTACGTTAGGGTTAAAAGTGGAATTGTTTTTAATCCTGAGTGTTGGAATATTGGGGGATCCTGTTCTGTTTGGATACTGTTACTGTTATTTCCCTTGATGAAATAAAACATTTTTATGTTCAATTTCCTGACAAATTTTTGGAGATCTATATATATTTCAAAGGGGTCAAGACGTTATTATAGGGAACAGTGTCACCTTCGAACCAATGACTACTGGATACTTAGCACCGCTGGATATCATGTCCGCAGAATCATAGGCAAAATGGCCGCGAACGTCTATGTGTTTACACACACAAAGGCGGCTCATATGGTAGGGTAACAGACTTCGGTCTACATAATCCCAGGCAAGATGGCCGCGAGTATGTTCCGGTCTATGGAATCACAGGGAAAATGGCCGCCGGAGCCTTCATGTTCTCCTAATATACAAAGAGGAAATGGGCTTCGGTCTGCAATATCATCAATAGTACCTCTCTGCTTGTTTTTGAATAAACTTTTTAAACGATCTTACACTATGGGCACCCCTTCTATTTTTTTATATGACACTCCACGATCCTGATACTGCCAGAGATTGCTGCACAGTGGCATAGACTGTGATTGCCTGATACTACAGCAGGGGTGAAGTGAGCTGGTGAGTTGCTGCACATTTAGAGCACGGGATTTTATCATCAAAAGCACATCACGTGAATTAAGTTGTTCCGAAGCAAAAGGACTTTTTATATATATATATGTGACTGCACATGTGCACTTTATTAGATTGAATTTGCATATTGTATTCCAATCACCTCACTCCCCTTCCCTTCTCTTTCCCCCCCCCCCTCCACCCTTTTTACCTTCAGGTTTACCGCACGAATGATTTAAATAGGAGCTTCATGTATGGTTTTTGATGTTCATACTGGCTTCTTGAATTGCACATAGCACTTTCACGCTTGCTGCATTTTTTTGGGTTGGCAATAATAATCCGTACCAGTGGCGGGACTATAGGGGTCGCTGCAGTCGCACTTGCGACTGGGCCCTTCCATTCTGCCGCTGTGGGGGGGGCCCAAGACCTGGCATTTCTCCCTGCACCTCTGGCTTGCCGTTTGTAATGCAGTGGGGGGAGGTGGGAGGCAGCGATCGGCAGCTCTATTGTGCCTGTATGCGGTGGGATCTCTCTTCCCAGTGTCAGTGTAAACAGTGGAGAGAGGAGGGGAGGGGCCCGGGCAGGTATCAGTTTCACTTTCAGTGAGTCGGCTCTGCTTGTGCTGCTGATACATCCCGGGTCAGAGGCCCCTCCCCTCTCCACTGTATACTCAGGAGAACTGCAAGCCACATGGAGATTCCCTGCCTGTGGACACTATAGAGTTGCTGGACGCCGCCTCCACAAACCAGGTACATGGGGAACTTCTTGAAGGAGGGGGGGGGGGCAGCAGTCTGGGGACCCTGATGTAAGGGGGGGGGGCAGCAGTCTGGGGACCCTGATGTAAGGGGGGGGGGCCTTTCTGGTTACATTAATGTAAGAAGGGGCTCTCTGGGGACCCTGATGTAAGGGGGATCCCTGGGGACCCTAATGTAGGGGGGGCTTTCTGGGGACATTATTGTAAGGAAGGGGCCCTCTGAGGACACTAATGTAAGGAGGGGCTCTCTGGGGGCCCCAATGTAAGGGGGAGGCTCTCTGGGGACCCTGATGTAAAGGGGGCTCTCTGGGGACCCTGATGTAAAGAGGGCTCTCTGGGGACACTAATGTAAGGAGGGGCTCTCTGGGGACCCTGATGTAAGGGGGGGCTCTCTGGGGACCCTGATGTAAGGATGGGCTCTCTGGGGACCCTGATGTAAGGAGGGGCTCTCTGGGGACCCTGATGTAAGGAGGGGCTCTCTGGGGACCCTGATGTAAGGAGGGGCCCTCTGGGGACCCTGATGTAAGGAGGGGCTCTCTGGGGACCCTGATGTAAGGAGGGGCTCTCTGGGGACCCTGATGTAAGGGGGAGGCTCTCTGGGGACCCTGATGTAAGGGGGAGGCTCTCTGGGGACCCTGATGTAAGGGGGAGGCTCTCTGGGGACCCTGATGTAAGGGGGAGGCTCTCTGGGGACCCTGATGTAAGGGGGAGGCTCTCTGGGGACCCTGATGTAAGGGGGAGGCTCTCTGGGGACCCTGATGTAAGGGGGAGGCTCTCTGGGGACCCTGATGTAAGGGGGAGGCTCTCTGGGGACCCTGATGTAAGGAGGGGCTCTCTGGGGACCCTGATGTAAGGGGGAGGCTCTCTGGGGACCCTGATGTAAGAGGGAGGCTCTCTGGGGACCCTGATGTAAGGGGGAGGCTCTCTGGGGACCCTGATGTAAGGAGGGGCTCTCTGGGGACCCTGATGTAAGGAGGGGCTCTCTGGGGACCCTGATGTAAGGGGGGGCTCTCTGGGGACCCTGATGTAAGGGGGGGCTCTCTGGGGACACTGATGTAAGGGGGGGCTCTCTGGGGACACTGATGTAAGGAGGGGCTCTCTGGGGACACTGATGTAAGGGGGGGCTCTCTGGGGACACTGATGTAAGGAGGGGCTCTCTGGGGACACTGATGTAAGGAGGGGCTCCCTGGGGACCCTGTAAAGTGTATTATTCCCGCACTACCATGTAGTCAGTATAGTACTAAGGGGAGAAGCTGCTTGCACAGAATGGGGTCCAACCTGGCCCCTAATAGAGATATAAGCTAGCAAGTGGGTGTGGTGCTGCGCTAATCCTGGTAACTAAACAAATGCATGAGTGCAACTGTGCTACAATGTTGATGAGTCAGAGGCTAGTCGCCTAACGTGAACGTGGGGTGTGAATAATCATCAAACACCATTGTAAGAGAATAAAAATATAAATATACTCCGCGCAGTGTAAAAAGTGACTAAATTGGGTAAAAGTGTCCGGACTATAAAAATTGCAATAATAGCATTAACATAAACAGTTAAAAGGCATGCAGTGTCGGACTGTCTTTAGACACTTTTTGAGCACTTATTGTTTGCACTGGACACTTTTTTGCATTACCACAGGCATTGTGATCTCTCCGGGCGTACAGTGTAACATTGCACTTTTTTGTTTTATTTTTATTTTTCTGGAAGTTGTATATTGTGCTATAAATGTTTTAGTCACCCACTTGCCTACATATGCACTATATGTTTAGTCCAACACTGCATGCCTTTTAACTGCTTATGTTAATGCTATTGGGGAGGGTTATTCCCGCGCTATCAGATATGGAAGCGGCTGAGGGTGAAAAAGCTGCATGCGCCGATTAAGGTAAACACCTGACCTTTTGAATAAATGTGTAAGTAAGTGGTGCTGCGCTAATCCTGAATGCAAGAACCAGTATGGCTTAGGTGATAGACATCACTTATATCGCCAAAATAATAAATGGTAGAAATAAATTACACTGATGGTATTGGTATTAGGACTGATAAAGTGACTAGTAGTGCGTAAAGTATTCTGGATAAAAATAGTAACAACATAAATCGTGACAGAGATTGATAAGATAAAACACACATATTGAAGGGTAAATAACAGTGATAATAAAGCTGGCTAAACATCAATATCTGACAGTAATCCTACATAGGGTGCATATTAGTTGGGGCTGTGTGCATCCACAGCTCAAAAGTGACAATGTGTACAGTGCAAACAATAAGTGCAATGTGAAAACCTCCTAAACAGTGAAAAAGTACACTACTTTTTGCATAAAGTGCATAATGTGCAAAACTTCATCAAAAGATGGTATGATAAGTGTCCCAAATCTTGAAAAAATGGAAAAAAAAGAAAAAAGCAATGTAAAAAATTAAAAAAAATGGAAGAAACTTTCACAAGAAAAAAAATCCTTTGAATTTAAATATGTGACAGCAACGTCCTAGCATGCACACGTTGCAGTTAAAGTGCTAAAGTGAATCACATCAGGTGCTTCTTCGTCTGCACTGTACACATTGTCACTTTTGAGCTGTGGATGCACACAGCCCCAACTAATATGCACCTTATGTAGGATTACTGTCAGATATTGATGTTTAGCCAGCTTTATTATCACTGTTATTTACCCTTCAATATGTGTGTTTTATCTTATCAATCTCTGTCACGATTTATGTTACTATTTTTATCCAGAATACTTTACGCACTACTAGTCACTTTATCAGTCCTAATACCAATACCATCAGTGTAATTTATTTCTACCATTTATTATTTTGGCGATATAAGTGATGTCTATCACCTAAGCCATACTGGTTCTTGCATTCAGGATTAGCGCAGCACCACCCACTTACACATGTTAATGCTATTATTGCAATTTTTATAGTCCGGACACTTTTACCCAATTTAGTCACTTTTTACACTGGGCGGAGTATATTTATATTTTTATTCTCTTACAATGGTGTTTGATGATTATTCACACCCCACGTTCACGTTAGGCGACTAGCCTCTGACTCATCAACATTGTAGCACAGTTGCACTCATGCATTTGTTTAGTTACCAGGATTAGCGCAGCACCACACCCACTTGCTAGCTTACGTCTCTGGGGACCCTAAAGTAAGGAAAGGGGTCTCTGGGGACCCTGATGTAAGGAAAGGGGTCTCTAGGGACCCTGACGTAAGGAGGGGACTCTCTGGGGACCTTGATGTAGGGGGGCTCTCTGGGGACCCTAATGTAGGGGGGCTCTCTGGGGACCCTAATGTAGGGGGGCTCTCTGGGGACCCTAAGGTAGGGGGGCTCTCTGGGGACCCTAAGGTAGGGGGGCTCTCTGGGGACCCTAAGGTAGGGGGGCTCTCTGGGGACCCTGATGTAAGTGGGGCTCTCTGGGGACCCTGATGTAAGGGGGGATCCCTGGGGACCCTGATGTAAGGGGGGGATCCCTGGGGACCCTGATGTAAGGAGGGAGGCTCTCTGGGGACCCTAATATAGGGGGAGGCTCTCTAAGGACCCTGATGTAAGGGGAGGATCTCTGGGGACCCTAATGTAGGGGGAGGCTCTCTGGGGACCCTTATGCAAGGGTAAGCTTTCTAGGGACCCTTATGTAGGGGGAGGCTCTCTGGGGACCCTGATGCAAGGAGGGGCTCTCTGGGGACCTTGATGTTAAGGGGAGCTCTCTGGGGACCCTGATGTAATGAGGGGGGCTCTGAGGACCCTAATATAAGTAGGGAGGCTCTCTTGGGACCCTGATGTAAGGGGAGGCTCTCTATGGACCCTAATGTAGGGGGGGCTCTCTGGGGACCCTGATGTAAGGAGGGGTCCCTGGGGACCCTGATGTAAGGAGGGTTCTCTGGGGACCCTGATCTAAGGGGAGAATCTCTGGGGACCATAATACATAATATAGGGGGAGGCTCTCTAAGGACCCTGATGTAAGGGGGGCTCTCTGGGAACCCTGATGTAGGTGGTGGATCCCTGGGGACCCTGATGTAAGTGGGGGATCTGCATTCAGATATGTAACGATATATATATATACCCGCCAAAGTGTATGACTTTTCTTACTTAGCTGCTATGGGCTCTAGCCCGAGATCTAGCAATGCCACTAGTGGGGGCCCTTCATGGTTTCTTGCACCGGGGCCCTGAAGATTCTAGTTACGCCTCTGATCCGTACATAACAGGATACTTGACACATATGATTTAAATAGGAGCACCATGTATGGTTTTTGATTTTAGACAGTTTTATGAACAGCGCCATACCCTTCTTTCAAACCAACTAATCTAGCCGTCCCCATATATATGGTGACTGCATGTTGGGAGGCAGCAGTTCCAAATAGGTTTTAATTACATCTCCACCATCTCCACTGCGCGGGTTTACTATTATTTTTTCCACTATGAATACTTGGTTATGCCCTTTGGTCTGTGTAATGCCCCAGCTATGTTCCAAAACTTTGTGAACAAGATCTTCAGGGATCTGCTTTATCAGTTTGTTGTTATCTATCTGGATGACATTCTCATCTTTTCAGAAAATCTGTTTGTTCACAGAATCCATGTCCGGATTGTATGCTTGGCATACAATCTGTATGCCAAGCTGTAGAAATGCTCTTTTGAATGTTCTGAGGTTCTGTTTTTTGGATGCTTTGTCTCTAGCTTGGGTCTTCGTATGGATTCTGGAAAGGTCTCGGCCATTACCAACTGGCCTCTTCCTGCAAGCCTCAGGGCCACACAGCGCTTTCTTGGGTTCACTAATTATTACAGGCAGTTCATTAGGAATTACTCTTCCATTGCTGTGCCTATTATCGGCTTGACTAAGAAGGGTGCGAATGCGAAGGAGTGGCCCCCTGAAGCCGTCTTTGTGTTTCATGACTTGAAACAGGCCTTTGTTTCTGAACCTTTGTTGAGGCGATCTAACCTCGGGGATCCATTTTTTATTGAAGTGGACGCTTCCTCGACTGGGGTGGGAGCTGTACTTCGTCAATTCTTTGAGCACAAATGTCAACCATGTGCATTTTTCTCCAAAAAAAATTCTCAGGCAGAGAAAAATTATGCTATTGGTGATCGGGAACTTCTTGCGATTAAATTGTCATTGGAGGAGTGGCGTCATCTCTTGAAGGGTTCCCTGCACTCCATAACAATTTTCACTGACCATAAAAATCTGCAGTACTTAAAGAACGCCAAACGACTGAATCCCAGACAGGCCAGGTGGAGTCTTTTCTTTTCCTGTTTCAATTTTTCAATTATGTACAAACCTGGTTCCTGCAACATTCGGGCTGATACACTTTCTAGGTCTTTTGACATTCAGGATGAGGAGCCCACCTCCGAACCTGGGTCGATTATTCCTACCTCATGTGTTCTTGCCCATTCTACCCTGGACTCAAAAATTCCTCCTGGCAAGACCTTCATTCCAACCAAGTTAAGAACTAAGATCCTTCGTTGGGGTCATGATTCCAAGGTGGCATGTCATGCCGGAGCCCTCCGATCTTTCTTTCTCATCAGCCGCCACTACTGGTGGCCTACTCTTCTTTCTGATGTTAAAGACTACGTTAAGGCTTATCATGTCTGTGCCAGTCTTAGTCCTCCACACAAGCTCCTGCTGGTCTTCTCATGACTTTGCCCATTCCTAAGAAGCCTTGGTCTCACATTGCCATGGACTTCATCACCGATCTTCCACCTTCTGAGAAGAATACGGTCATTTGGGTGTAATTGATCGATTCTCCAAGATGGCCCATTTTGTTCCTCTTCCTGGTCTCCCTTCTGCTCCTGCCTTGGTTCCATTTTTGTTCGAGAGATTTTCCGCCTTCATGGAGTCCCTTCCCATGTTGTTTCGCACAGGGGTGTTCAATTTACCTCTCGCTTTTGGAGAGCCTTTTGCAAATCCCTCAACATTAGCTTGGATTTTACCTCTTCTTACCATCCTCAATCCAATGATCAGACTGAGAGGGTTAATCGGGAGTTAAAGGTCTTTCTGTGTACCTTTGTCTCGGTTCATCACGATGATTGGGCATCACTACTCCCCTGAGCAGAGTTCTCCCACAATAATCATGTCAATGTCAGTTTATGACATCCTCAGCTCCCGCTTCCTATGACCTGTTCTTCTGACATCCCAGCTTTGGCTACCATTCAGAATTCATTCATTTTCATGTGGGTTGACATTCATGATTCCCTCCAGACTGCTGCCAACAAATTCAAGGGTTTTGCTGACCGTCGCAGGCGTAAGCCGCCTCCTCTACAGCCAGGAGACAAAGTCTGGCTTTCCACCAGAAACATCAGACTCCAGGTTCCTTCTCTGAAATTTGCCCCAAGATTCATTGGTCCTTACAATATAATTTCAAAGCTGAATCCTGTTTGTTTTAAAATCCAGATCCTCAAAAAAAAAGCCTCAGGATCTCAAACTCCATTCATGTATCCCTTCTGAAACCTTTAGTTCTCAATAGTTCTCCCTGCCATGGCTCCAGTCTCTGAAGATTATCTGGAGTACGAGGTTAGTCAAATTTTGGATTCTCACTTCTGTAAAGGTGTTCTTCAATATCTTGTGGATTGGAAAGGTTTCGGTCCTGAGGAGAGATCTTGGATTCCTGCATCTGAAATCTTCGCACCTCGTCCCAAGGGGGGGGGGAGGGGGAGGCCTCATAAGAGGGGGTACTGTCATGAATCGCCAGTAATACCTTCATACCCTGTCTCTCTGCTTACCTGGTCTGTGTGTCAGCCTTGGGCTGCACTCTCACACCTGCATGGTTAAGTAATCTTCCCTCAGCGTAGCTCCACCCTAGCCTCTACAGGATACACTATTTAATACTGTGCTGTCCAAGCCTGCCTTGCCCGAGCAATATTGTGTGTTTGGTTTCCTGTCACCTGCTTGCTGTGTGCTCTACGTCTGTCTCTGTTACTGATCTTGGCTTATTCTTTGAGTATCCCTGCCTGCTTGTTACCCTGACCTTTGGCATGTTCTCTGTTTATCCTTGTCTGCTAGTTGCCCCGACATTTGGCTTATCTGACTATCCCTTTTTGTCCTGGGCTGCTGCTTCCTCTCTATCCTCCTGTAGCCTACTGTGAGCGTGAGCTGGGAGACCCTGGGGGCCGCAACCTGGAGCCAGTTGTAGCGCAGTCCATCCTCACTACTAGAGGCTCTGGTGAACACCTGCTGGTTCTTAGACTCCGTGACCTGGGGAATCTTATGCTCTAGCTCCCAGTGTTATCCGTGTTGGTGCTCCAGTGGACCTGCTTTTCTGAACCACCCAGAGTTCCATCTGCACAGTCAACCATATGGTCCACTACCATAGCGGTGCACTCCTGGCCCCAACGGTGTGCATCTGTAACCTGACACCCAACATGCAGGGAGCACCATCAGGTGTTCTAGGGGCATACATTTCTCAAATCTAATTTTACTACCAATTACACTTTTGTGAGGCACTGTAGTGGCATGGATGAGAACTGATGTGGCATGGATGAGCATGAATGGGGATTGATGAGCCGTGGATTGGGATGGCTGAGCATGGTTGAGCCATAAATGTGGATGGCTGAGTATGGCTGGGTACAGCTGAGTATGGCTGGGTACATCTGGGTATTGCTGAGTAGACATGTGCATTCGTTTTTGTCCAAATGCATTTTCGTCTGAATTTCAGGTATTTTCGTTATCGTTTTAACAAACGATAACAAAAGTTCAGGATACGAAAACCGAAAGATCCGACATGAACAAATGTTTTATTTTTGTTTTCGTTGCGACAACAGTTCGATATAGATAGGAGATTCGACATGACGCTGACAATAACAATCTGTGTCTATCGAACCTGTGGTCGAATGTGCCTAACCTTAACTCTATTAGTCCAAGATTATTCTACATAGAGAGAAAAGATTTGACATAGCGAGAAAAAAATTGACATAGAGAGAAAAGATTTGACATAGAGAGAAAAGATCGCTGCTGGAATTGGGTGGGGGAAGTAAAATAAAAATAATGATGATGATGAATGTTATTGGCCGATTGTAAACAAAGAGGAGGGGCAGTAAAATAGCTAGAACTAAGTACACACGTACAGCCAACCTACTTTTGCTTACGATTTGCTAGCAGAGAGAGACACACACACTGAATCATTTCAGAAGACAGTCAATCTTAGCTGGTCCGTTTGTCAGAGAACCTGAATTATTTAGCAATTAAGCATAAGCACAGCAGCAGAACAATAGTGAAGCAAGCTACAGTTCAGCTTAACTTTTCATAATAATCTGCTGCTATTGTGTTAGTGTTGTGAACTTTATAGTGAAACTAGTGTTGCTAGTGTTGTGATAGCCTCATATGCTGCCCGTCGGGGGGGATTTAATATTATAGATTCTATATTATAATGCCATATCAATATCTGACACAACGTCGGATGCCGCGCCCGCCATTGCACTTGGAGATTGAGAAATGAATGTGAAAGTTGGCTGACTGTTGAGGTAGAGTAGACCATTCAACATGAACGACGAAGATTCGACAAAGCAACGAAAAACATACAAACGTTGAATCTTTGGCTTATGGTGTCTGTCGAAAGTTCTAAGAAGATTCGACGGAGCAGCTAAACTGTACAACGCTGCAATCGTACATTTCCCGTCAAATGCATCCGCCCATAGGCTATAGAAAAATTTAAAGTGGACGTTGAAGATGACAACCCTTTGGCACACCTACAACTATTTCTGACCGATGAAGTTTTTGAGAAAATAGTTACAGAGACAAACCAGTACCAAGAGCAACAAGCTACTACGCATCGGAAGTTTTTTAAGAAGTAGAAAGTAGGAACCAGTGACCAGAGATAACATTTGGACATTTCTGGGCCTAATAATACTTCAGGGAGTGGTGGTGAAACCCCTGCAGAAGTGGTAATGGACAACAAATTACTTGCCACTCCATTCTTTGGCACGGTCATGTCAGAGTACAGATTTTCTCTGATCATGAAGTACTTACACTTCGAAAACAACAAAGAAATTGATGAAACTACTCATCCTGCACCAAAACTCAAGAAAATTTGAGAAGTATCTCAAATGATTCTAAAAATAATTCCAACGGAGCTATGTGAAAGAGACATCAGCATAGATGAAAGTCCAATGGCCTACAAGGGAAGGCTGAGCTGGATACAATAGATAGCATCGAAGAGAGAACGATTTGGCGTAAAATCCTTCATGCTATGCGAATCGTCAACTGGCTACATTTGGTATTCAGTCCTATACACTGGTAAAGGAACAAAATTCAACCCAAAATACAGCAACTATGGAATGGCAACATCTTCTGTTCTTTCACTGATTGAGCCATTGCTAAATCAGGGCTATTGTTTAACTACCAACAACTTTTACACATCTCCTGAACATTATGAGTCTCTTCTGCAGAACAAAACGAATGCTTATGGAACCGTTAGGGCTAACTGGCACGACATGCCGCCAATGTTTGGAAAAGCGAATCTGAAGACTGGAGAAATAGTTGCCTGGCAGAAAGGCAAAATGGTGGCACTGTGATGGCGTGACAAGAAAGATGTGTGCCTAATGAGTACAGTCCATAATACCTCCACTGTTATGGTACGCACAAAAGGTGGAAAAGAAATCATGAAGCCACAAGTAGTGATAGACTACAATAAGACCATGGGAGGTGTTGACAGAGCCGACCAAGCAATGACATTCTACCCAGCAATGAGGAAACAACAAAAAAGTACTACAAGAAGATCTTCAGGCATCTTCTTGAGCAATGCTTGTGGAATGCCTACATTCTGCTAAAAAAAAAGTGACAAGCCTGTGATTCATTCTGAATTTCTTTGGAAAGTTGCCGAACTGATCTTTGTGAATCACCAAACGCCAATGGCTGTGAATAGAGCTGGATGTCGTGCTGCTGGTGTTGACAACCCGGAACGCCTGACTGGTCCTCACTTCGTGGACTACATCCCACCAACTGAGAAAAAGTCAGCATCTACAAGGATGTGCGTGGTTTGTTGCTCAAAGCGAGATGACAGTGGAAAAAAAATTCAAAAGGAAACCAGTTTCCATTGTCCTGATTGTGACCTCAGACTTTGTGCAGTCCCATATTTCAAAATTTTTCATACCGGGGATGTTTACTAAACCAATATGACTAGTAATATTACACCCTTGTTTGGACAAATTTCAGTGTTTTTGATTTGATTACAATATTGGATAAAATGTAGTGAATAAAATCTATTATTATTATATTATTAATTGTTATTATTTATAGATATTAAAATTTATGATTTTGTGTTTCAAACTTTATCATACCAGGAATGTCTACTAGACTCTTGTTTGGACAGATTTAAGTGAGTTATTCCTAATGCCGCGTACACACAATTGGACTTTACGGCATACTTGGTCCGGCGTACCGGATTTAGTCGGACAATTCGATCGTGTGTGGGCTCCAGCGGACTTTGTTTTCTCAAAAGTTTGATGGACTTAGATTTGAAACATGTTTCAAATCTATCCGACGGACTCGAGTCCAGTCGAAAAGTCTGCTCGTCTGTATGCTAGTCCGACGGACAAAAACCGACGCTAGGGCAGCTATTGGCTACTGGCTATGAACTTCCTTGTTTTAGTCCGGTCGTACGTCATCACGTACGGATCCGTCGGACTTTGGTTGATCGTGTGTAGGCAAGTCCGTTCATTCGGAAAGTCCGTCGTAAAGTCCATCGAAAAGTCCGCCGGGCAAAGTATGCTGTAAAGTCCGGTCGTGTGTACGCGGCATTATGCCCCGTACACACGGTCGGATTTTCCGATGGACATTGTCCGATCGGAGCGTGTTGTCGGAAATTCCGACCGTGTGTGGGGCGCCATCGGACATTTTCCTTCGGATTTTCCGACACACAAAGTTGGACAGCAGGAGATAAAATTTTCCGACAACAAAATCCGATCGCGTCAATTCCGACCATGTGTGGCCTGTTCCGACGCGCAAAGTGCCACGCATGCTCAGAAGAAATTCCGACACGGGACAGCTCGTTCTGGTAAACTTAGCGTTTACAATGGATACAACACTTTCGTCACGCTGCAATGTTAAAAATGGTTTTATACAGCGCACTCTCTTCTTCTTTATAATGTGACAAGAATAAAGTAGTTTTGATGCTCATATTCACACACACTTCTCACAAACTTCTTTCGTTACTATTTATTGGGATTCCCTCAATATATTTAGATTTCTCACATCTGACAACATATTTTTTTTTTTTTTTTTTTTGACTTTAATGTAGATTTTTTTTTGTGTTTCTCTTTTTTAATTTTTTTTTTGGTGATTTTGATTTGTACTCCCGAAAATGTTTGTGTGTTTTTTGTGACAAGTTCCCACAACACCATTATATGTTGTTGTATTTAATCTGTAGGAGATTGTTTGGTGTTGTTGTCCCTTGTTATTTTCACATTGTACTTTAGAAATGTACCTGAATCGTTACCAACAAACTGTCCTTTTTGGATGAAAACACACACAGGAGAGTAGAATTTCCCGAAATTTTTTTTATTAAGGGGTCACAACTCTAAAAAAAACAAAGAGGGAGGCAACGCTGGAGAAACTGCAGAAACTGGCGAAGCCTGGGACCCCCAGGGCAGACATCAATTATTTAAAAGCAAAATTGGTGGCCTGAGGAGTCCTTATCTTAGGGAGGGCAGTCTGGTCCAGAAGTCCCAGAGATCCGGAAAGCAGCAGATGACATCTATGTCCCCAGGCTGTGGTCATACGAGAGGCCGCATCTTCTGTCAGACCAGACTGGATCCAGGGCCATCACTCTCAGGTCTTCCTTCCACGCTTCCTTCCAGGCTTTGGCTGTGGTGGTGGAGTTGTGGCAGCAGGAGGAGGAGGATGGTCCATCTCCATGACATCCGTCTTGGGTGTCAGTTCCCCACTCTCCCCCTTACGAAGCACTTTATAAAGCAGGTCCTCACAGAGCCTGCGTTGGCCCTCCTGCATGCCCTGCAATTTGGTGGCAGCCATGCAGGCAAAGGCCTCTTCAGGACTGGGGAAGGCTCGGAGGGACGCCGAAGCCTCCTGGATCAGCCTGTATGCTGAATCCTGCACAGGACTGGGAGCCATCTTCCTGGCCCTTTTATGTGGCAGGCGGAGGGGAGGAACCTGCGACTCAGTCAGGCTGCGACTTGTCCCAGGCTTCTCTTGGCTGACACTTAGCCCCACCGTCTCCTGGCTGCCACTAATCCCCGCCTCCTCCTGACTGCCACATTCCACAGCCTCCTCCTGGCTGAGGTCTTCCTGTGTATGAAAAAGGGACATAGTTTTAGTATTTTATTCATCAATCACACATAATTTTCACCTCCTCACTGCTGCAAATTGAATGTTAACAAATATAACAGATGATCATTCTGAGCCCAGCATTTTTCATTCTTGTCCCAATTTTGGGTGCCCACTACTGTCTATTGATATGTAAGACACTTTCAAGCAGCAATTAGTGATCAATAATAACATCTAATAAACATCATTTATTTATTGCCCAGAAATCTGTAGAAGAATGCTATACCTGACTCCAGCTGGGCTCCTCCACTTCTTCCTGGCAGGAAGGCCCAGGTTGGACATCGGAAGCCTCAGCTGGTATGGAAGGAAGAGTGGAAGGAAGAGTAGAGAGTGATTCCCTGACCTCAGTCTGGTCTGACAGAAATCGCAGTCTCTCGTAGTACCACAGCCTGGGGACATAAACGTCATCTGCTGCAGCTCCGGACCTCTGGGAATCTGTGACCTTCTTGCGCTCCCTCAGATAAGTGCTCCTCAGGTTACCAATTTTAGCTTTTAAATAAGGGATGTTTGCTGTGGGGATCACCGGCTTCACCAACTCCAGCAGTTTCTCCAGCGCTGCCTGCCTCTTCTGTTTGTGGTTATAGTGGGGGTGTCTCACCTGCCACAGACAGGGCAGCTCCCTGTACTGGTCTATGAACAGGGGAAGGAAGTTGTGGTCATTGAAGCCATCCATTTTCTCTGCAAGACACAACACAAGACAAACCCTAATGTCAGGCCAAACTCCCATAATCTTGTTATAATATAGGCTTCCATTTCGAAGCAGTATAGGCCCAAGTTTAGATCTTACCTTCGTTAGCACGATCGGCGTGTCCGATGCTCCTTCCTCCGCTCACAGATCGTACGTAAGACGCGCGCGTTACGCTTTATACACACTGCGCATGCGTATAACTCCGCCCGCCCCTGACGTTCTTTCTAGTCTATTCCCCGCCCCTTTTCGTTCGGCGCAGTGGGGGGAAGAGCACATGGCGGATAGACAGCAGGATCGTAGCAACGAGGAGGAGGAGGAGGAAAGGCTGGAGCCTGAAACGTCCCGATCCAGAAGGAGATTAAAGGACTCAAATATGTCCTTTGGGGAGATGTTGAAGATGGTGGACATCCTGAAGAAGGCCGACTATGATGGAAAGTATGTGCCTTACCCCAACCCCAATGTCCGAAAGACCAAGATCATGGCGAAAGTGGTCAGGAGTCTGCACCAGAATTTCGGGGTACGACGATCGAAAGATCAGCTCAGGAAGCGGTGGTCGGACCTGAAATTACGAGAACATGAGCAGTACAGAAAGATCCGGAGAGTGCTGCAAAAAAGTAAGTAGTTGTGCTGTGTTCCTATTTTTTTGGTGTTTATTACGTTCGTGCTGCTCCATGTGCTTTTAGGAATTGTTGTACAGTTTAAAATGGCAACTTTCATGTTCATGGGCACATTATTCGTTCGGATCACACATTTTTCTTTCGGACTATAAAATACCATTGTTTAGGCCATATGCATTTGGCCACCATTTTGAGGCCCTATACTTGTCTTTAAAGAATTGGGTTGTGTAGATGGCTTTGTTACTAGAATGAAATGCAAACTAGATTCTGTGTAAGGAGAGGACACTGAGCAGCTGTTTTCACATCTGGACACTGGAGCACTAGTGTGGGACCCTAGAACACCATTTTTATTAGGGGGGGGGGGGGAACACAGGTGCTCCAGTGTATACTATAGGGGGGGGCTACATCTGTGAAGCTTGTACCAAACAGGTAAAGTATTGCAGCTTGACAAAGGGCAAGAAAAAATATACATCTTGGAACTCAGCTAAAATAGATAATTGGACCACACTTCCAAGCAATGTTTCCTATTTATAGTTCTGCCATCAAATATCTGTGTGCTAATTATACCATTTTTGTTTTACATAGGGGATAAAAGACTCGGAGGACACCCCTCATCCGAGGAGACCAGAGCCCCCCCCCCTCTGGAAGAAGGGGAAATCCCCCCAACACAAGATGAGCAGGAGGAAGAAGACGTGGTGGAAATAGTCACCACAACAGGTGAGTGTCTGCGACCACAGGCTCAGATAAGAGATGGATGGCGGCATTTTTTGGCAAACCAAATTTATTTTGTGGTTCCTCTCTTTTTAGGTGATCGTGAGGTTGTGGATGAAGATCCTTTCACATCCGAAAGTGCCCAGATCCTGATCGGGGAGATCATGGGGTGTAATTTACAATTGCAAAACATCAATCAAAACATCAATGATGTTATTCCAAAATATAAAAACATCATTGATGTTTTGGGGCGAGTTTAAAGCCCCTCCAAATCACTTTCTTCTTTTGTGTGCTACAATGTGCGAAATGGTTTTGTGATTTTTCCCAAAGCCAAATTTGGAGGATGCACACAGTGTGCCAACATGTGCTATCTGCCATCACGGGAGATCAATGGACGCGTTTTGGGGGTGCAACCCCTTCCTCAATAATAAAGTAGCGGTGAGGAAGGGCTTTCTCCCCCAAAACACGTCCCTTGATCCCCCGTGATGGCAGATAGCACATGTTGACATTGTGAAATTTGTGTGCATCTTCCAAATTTGGCTTTTCCAGGGGTGATTTCCCTCCATCTGAACGCTATATCAAACACAGTTCCTAAATACTCATGTCTGATATTGCCTTCCAGTTCTACCAAATGTGAACTTTGTAAGATCAAGATTTGTGTCTTTTCTTGTTGGTTTTACACATGTCTGTTTTCTATAAAATGCACATTTTGATTTTGGATAATGACACCACAAAAATTGTTATACAACAAACATGTCGGTTTGTCAGAAAAACCTTGGGTAAATGCACATGTGATTGTGCTGGTATTAAAAAGATTGTTCATCAAGAATGTGTGGATTATTGTCTCAACGCTACAACACTTTTGGGGTGATGTAATTGTTGTTTGATGAGAAAATGGGGGTAATTTCCTAAGGGCAAATACTCTTTGCACTACAAGTGCAGTTTCAGTGTAGTAGTGCAAAGTGTCTTTACATTTAGTAAATAACAGCCAACAGTGCTTTGGAAGGTTACACATTCACGACATTTTCTGGACTCCACACATTTCTGTCAAGGTCAGCTCAAACAAACACAAGCAGTAAATGTCCACAAAGAAGAGCCTGGGGGGAGATGCCTGTCGAGAACTTGAGGTCCTGCAGGCTTCTCCCTGTGGCCAAATACCGCAAGGTAGCGACTAGCCTCTGCTCCGGAGTGATGGCTTGCCTCATGCAGGTATCCTGCCTGCTAATATAGGGGGTCAGCGAAGCCAACAAACGGTGAAACACGGGGTCCGTCATCCGGAGAAAGTTCCTGAAATCATCAGGATTATTCTCACGGATCTCACGGAGCAAAGGCATATGAGAGAACTGGTCACGCTGAAGCAACCAATTCTTGGTCCATGAACTCCTCCCCACCCTGTTCATGGACTGGACTTGTGTCTGGCTTGGTTCTGAACTGGCCTTTTCTAGTCTCGTCGTACGTGCTTGACGTCACCGCGTTCTTGGCGATCGGAAATTCCGACAACTTTGTGCGACCGTGTGTAGGCAAAACAAGTTTGAGCCAACATCCGTCGGAAAAAATCCTAGGATTTTGTTGTCGGAATGTCCGAACAAAGTCCGACCGTGTGTACGGGGCATTAGAGTTACAGGCCTACAATATAAAAAAGCCAAATTTATATGCAAAACAATGTACCGCTTTGAGACTCAAAAATCTGACATAATCATAATACCGCCAGGGAGGTTAAGATTACTTACTATTGGTGGGTGATATATACAGTAGGAGCTTTTAACCTAGTGGTTAATTTTTTATTTATAAGATATCTATAACATATGTTTCTATTACTATTTATTTATTTAAATATAAAGCTCACTGAGGGTCCATAAGCGCATGATACAGTAGGATAGGGCTCGATTTTTTTTTTTTGTGTTTTAAACACATTAATGTTTCAAAGCAAATAATACTTAAACACATTAAAGTGTTTGAAGTGTATGGTAGGAGACACTTGCCGGATCTTCACTGGCACACTGAACAGATATTTTTTACATGCTTATTATTTGCTCTTGTCTGTAAGTGCAAATTTTTTATTAGGGGTGGTGTATTTCAATAAATCTTTTAAATGAGATTACGCTATGGATCTATACTTTCTTACCTTTTGGGGACGAGTCCATTAGCGTGTGATACACCCACCTGGATAACCAAACTGATCCGTGGAGAGCTCGTTGGAGTAAGATCTAGTGTCATTGCTTTTGACCCTGCAGGATCTGGTGAGAGTTCATTCTAGAGGGAGCGGGATCCACTCGTGGAGGTGTTGGTGACAGCTTTTCTGCATCCTTGTGAAGTTGAATGCACCTTGGATGGGTACAGACTCACAGTGGTGTTGATATATTTGAGAGACTGTGATGTTTGGACTCTTACTATTCTATACATGATACAGACAAGCCCAGCGCTGCATGAGTTAACAACGAAGTAAGCAGAGGGCTTACATGACATTGTTAACCTTGCAGTGACGGATGGGATGTGTTAGAGGATAGGATTGGCAGGTTAAGCTGAGAGGAGGGATCATTTAGCAAATGTAGGGGTGGACTCCTCCCCCATTCGGAAGCAGAAGGGCCAAGGAAAGTTTGTAGCAGGCAGCAAGTTTGTGTGTGCTCCAAGTGTTGGTAGCAGCATGGCAGCTACGGAGGAGATGCTGGCCCGTTTTAGGCATGAAGCAGTCACCCAGGGACCATCCTGGCTTGCTGAGACCTTGGGACAGGTACTGGGAGAGACTGCAGAGCCACCCGGGAACAGGGGTGGGGGGGGACGCGAGCGCGGAGGTCCCGGCCGCCATCCCATTTTTCACCTGATCCCTCACCCAGGTTTACAACACCCCAGAGAAACCCGGGGCGACTCCATCGGGCCCCCCGGCGAAACGTGCGGCCAAAAAGAGCGAGGGGCAGCATAACAGCACTTCCCCCACTAGGCATAGACTTGTCAGCACGCAGGGGGAAGGTGGATCGGGAGACACAACGCGGGGGGGACAGACACAGGCGGGCGAGGAAGATCACGGGCAGGGGTGGCTGGGCTTTCCACCCCCACGGCCAGGGCCACCAGGCCAGAGGAGGAGGGAGGGAGGAGGATGTCGAGACAAGAAATCACTGACAGGGCAGTGGTGGACTGCACTGGCCCATCAAAAGCGACTAGGAAATCGGTGGGCGGGTATGCGACACGGCGGCAAGCAAGAACTGCTGTGTTACCCTCGGGATCCAGGGCCGTGTCCCCCGGAAGGCTGTCTGGTGAGGAGGAGGAGAGGTCTGACCGGAGATCGGAAGGAGAAGTGTCCGGGTCGGAAGAAGAGGTGCCCAGGAGGCAAGTCCCAGCGAGGGAGTCAGAACGGTTGGCTGATAAGTCCGCACCCGTGCAGCCCGGTGAGTACAATGTAAATTTACTTGATGGTGGGGAGGCTGTTGGCGGGGCAGACTTGGGCCGCACTAAGGGAGTAGAGGCGCACCCTGGGTCAGAGCGCAGACTGACGGGGGTAGAGAGGTTCTCGGGGGGGAGGCTCTGAGGCTAGTTCGGTAGGAGGGGCTGAGAGTGGCCTGCTGGGTTTTCTGGTAGGTATCAAGTAATTGGTGGGCAGGTTCAAAAAACAAGAGAGGTCCACTAATGGCCCGGCGGCCGCATGGGTCCCCATGGTTGGGGGGACTGATGGGGCTCCGGGACACGGGGAAGAGGCGAGCACCATAAAGGCTGCTGTTGCTACAACAGTGGCGGGGTCCGCGGTGCCGGTGATGCAGACGCCACCTAAGGCTGCAGGGGAGGGTGAGTCCACGAACAGACAAGATATTGTCCGTTTGGCGGATTCCTCAAAATGCGAGGTATATGTGTGTTTTGAGGGGCCGCTTGGGGCTCACTTGAAACCAGAAGTGCGAGAAAAAATATGGAAGGGGGAGTATGTGGAAATATTTTCACTACTACCGCTAGAGAAGTTCAACCTTGATAGAGTGAAACCTGATGACTCCAAGAAGGAGGACGAGGAAAAGAGAAGGTACAGACTGATCCCGAGGACGTTTGCCAATTGGCTGCAAGCATTCGCCATCATGGCAAGTGTGATTGGAGAAAATAACGCTGAACATTGTTCAGCTCTCTTTTGTTACATGGATTCCATAAGGGAGGCATACAGAGTATACGGGGGCACCGCATTGCTGAGGTATGACGAGCAGTTTCGCCAGCGGAGAGCAGTTCGGCCGTCGCTGAAGTGGGACCACAAGGACATTAGTCTGTGGATGAGGCTTATGACGTCGGCGAGGGCCCCGGGTCAGTTTTTCCAGGGGGGGGGTGGATCCTCTTCCCCAGGACAATCGGCCAGTAAGAAAAAGGGGACGTGTTGGCAGTTCAACGAGGGATCTTGTAGGTTTGGGGGGTCCTGTCAGTACAAACATGAGTGTTCCGGCTGTGGGGGAACACACCCTCTGTCTAGATGTTTCAAACAAGGAAAGGGTAGGACTGGAGACTCTGCGCACAAGAGGGAGGACGCCGGTAATAGTGGAAAGGATGCGGCCATTTCTTGGTAGGTATCCAGACACAAAAGCAGCAAGACTATTGGAGATGGGTTTTAGGGAAGGTTTCAGGATACCGGGTGCACCGGAGGTGGTTCCCCCGATACCAAGGGATCTAAAATCGGCTTTGCTACATCCAGACGTAGTTTTGTCAAAACTGCGTAAGGAGATAAAATTGGGGCGCATTGGGGGGACCTTTCACCGAAGCGCCATTTCCCGAATTGGTGGTCTCCCCTTTGGGAGTGGTTCCTAAGAAGGAACCGAATAAGTTTAGGCTAATTCATCACCTGTCTTTCCCAAAAGGGGGGTCAGTGAATGATGCTATTAACCTAGGGGAGTGTACGGTGATTTACACGTCCTTTAAAGCAGCGGTGGGCTGGGTCCGCCAATATGGGAGGGGGGCATTGATGGCAAAAACCGACATTGAGTCGGCTTTTTGGTTGCTCCCGGTCCATCCGGAAAGTTTCCGGCTGTTGGGGTGTCATGGTACAACGAATTTTACGTGGACCAAGCCTCCCTATGGGTTGCTCCATATCGTGTGCCCTATTTGAGACATTTAGCTCATTCGTGGAATGGGTGGTGAGGGATGTAGCGGGGGTGAACTTCATTATACATTATCTCGATGACTTTCTCTGCGTGGGACCGTCTGAATCCAGGATTTGCGGGATTTTACTAGCGACGCTGGAACACATTGCGCAGCGTTTTGGCATACCACTAGCACCCGAAAAGACTGAGGGGCCCTGGAAGGTTTTTACCTTCCTGGGTATAGTGCTAGATTCAGAGGCCATGGAATGCAGGTTGCCTGAGGATAAGCTGGAGGATCTCAAAAAAGGGATACAAGATATGCTAGGCAAGCGCAAGGTTCAACTTAGGGTACTGCAGTCGTTGTTGGGGAAGCTCAACTTTGCTTGCCGGATACTGCCGATGGGCAGAGCGTTTTGCAGACGGCTGTCTGCGAGCACGGCTGGAGTGCGATCGCCGAAACACTTTGTACGCCCGCTGAAGGTGCATAGGGAGGATTTACGTGTCTGGCATCGCTTCCTGGAATCCTTTAACAGGAGAGCGTTGTGGATGTCCGGCCCGGCTCGATTTGGAGTTGTTCACCGATGCAGCAGGAGCATCAGGGTTTGGGGCCTTCTTCCAGGGGCAATGGAGTGCAGGTCCGTGGGCGCAGTCGTGGATATCCGCGGGGTTCACAAAGAATTTAGTGCTACTGGAACTGTTTCCAGTGGTACTGGCAGTGGAGCTGTGGGGTGCATCGTTCTCAGATAGGAAGGTGCGTTTCCATGGCGATAACCTGGGGGTAGTGCAGGTGATCAACAAAGTATCTGCATCGTCCCCGCCGGTTATAAGGCTGTTGCAGCACCTCGTTTTGCGCTGCCTGCAACTGAATGTGTTTATTCATGCAGTGCATTTGCCAGGTGTTGAAAACGTGATTGCTAATGCATTATCTCGCTTTCAGTGGGACAGGTTCCGAGAGTTGGCGCCTGCAGTGGAGCAACACGGTGTTCCTTGTCCCGACTGGTTGTGGATGATTGCATTGGACAAGTCGCTGGATGGATCAGGAAGTCGGTGAGCAAGTCCACGTGGGCTGCGTATGGTAAGGTATGGCAGGAATGGTGGGCTTTCGTTCAAGGGGTAGGGGAAGATCTACTGGGCCCCGAAGTGAAGTGGATGGTGCTTTATTATTTAGCTAAACACATGGAGGATGGGGCCTCGGGGTCGGTCCTATGTAAAAAAATGGCGGCTTGGCATTTTTGTTTAAATGGCAAGGGCTGCCGGATTTTACAAAGGATTTATGGGTGTGCCAAGCTCCAAAAGGATATAGGAGGACAGTGGGGCGGAAAGACGTCAGGCGTCCGGTGTCGTTTGATATTCTGGGGGGCATGCTCGAGCAATTGGCTGGTGTATGCTCCTCGGACTATGAGGCTGAGTTGTTCAAGGTGGCTTTTCTATTGGCCTTCTTTGGGGCATTTAGAATTGGGGAATTGGTTAGCCCCTCCAAGAAGGTTCAAGGGGGCATTGGGTGTCGGGATGTTCATTACAAGGAAGAAGGGGTTTCGATACTGCTACGGAGATCCAAAACGGATCAGTCAGGTAGAGGCAGGATGGTACATTTATATCCCTTGCAGGGTTCATCATTGTGTTCGGTGCAGGCGGTTAGGGGGTTTTTAGGACGGAGGCCAGCGGTGCTCGGATCCTTTTTAATACATGCGGATGGTTCCCCCTTTTCTCGGTTTCAATTTATCGCTGTTTTCCTAAAATGTTTGAGGTTCTTGGGTTTAGCAGACGGGAATTTCTCTTCTCATTCGTTCTGAATAGGGGCGGCGACGGAAGCGGCTAGGTGTGGGTTGAATGATGAGGCCGTGAAGCGCATTGGGCGTTGGGAGTCTGGGAGGTTTAGGCTATATGTCCGCCCCCAGCTATTGTAGAAACGGGTATTGCCTGGCAGGGGTATTGGGGGTTGTGATGTAAGTTGGGGTAATTAGTGCGTTTGTTTTTTTATATTGCAGCTGCTGAGCCGTGCCTGATATGGATTTTGGGCCACTCATATGTGTGCTGGGGGGCGAGAAGGGCGGATGTCAGACCAAAGGGGCGCCAGCTGGACTTTTCCAGACAGGAAGCATGTGTCCGGTGGCTGGGATTTCCGGGCATGTTATGGAGCAGAGTGGTCCCGGAGGTACACTGTTTTGCACGGATGGATAAACCGCCCAATGTATTAAGGTCTATGCTGGATATTACGAGAGATGTTTAATTTGATTTGTTGCGACTGCGCATGGAGCAGAGTGGTCCCGGAGGTACACTGTTTTGCACGGATGGATAAACCGCCCAATGTATTAAGGTCTATGCTGGATATTACGAGAGATGTTAAATTTGATTTGTTGCGACTGCGCATGTCTTATCCGGACATGATCATAGTTTGGTCGGACATGGTGGCTCGTACATCGTGGAGGATGGCCAGATCAGTGGAGGGAGTGAATAGGGCCCGACGCAAGATAAACAGGGACATCAGTAAGTTTGTTGTGAGGAACAGGGGTTTAGAAATCAGGCACTTGGAGTTGGATGTGGAGACATGGCGGTACTTGAGGGGAGACGGAGTGCACCTAAATGATATAGGTACTGACCTGTGGGCCCTGGGGATCCAGGATGGAGCACAGCGAACATGGAGGGTGTGGAGGGGTTCCCAAGGGTAAGGGGGTTCCCCTTGGTCACTGTGGCTGGTGTTTGGTCTTTGCGGGTGAGGATGAGATTTCGGAACGGAGAATCAGGATCTGCTGGTGGTATGGGTCCTGAAGGTGGTAACCAGATAACGGAGGTTATATGGAGTTTGGTTTATGGGGCACTGCGGTAAGTGGGTGTCTCTGAGTCAGCCTGTCGGCTTGAGGCCTAAAAAACCCGCGGCAGAGGGACCGCAGTGTCGGATTTTTTGGGATACAGAGGAGTGGTTATTGGTGGCCCTGCAAAGACCAACACTAGGAGGAGCTGAAGGTTTTGTCGTAACAGTTGTTGTTGATAATGTTAATGTTTACATTATTTAAAATATATTTATATTGTTATATATATATTTTGGTTTAATATATTAAGGCTGTTACGGCCTATTTTACTCCAGAAGTTGTTTGGTTTTCATTAATAAATAAGGGGTAAGGTTGGAGTATAGGTTTATAGCTGAAAACAAATAGGTTATACATTAGTCAAGACAAGCCCGGCGCTGCATGAGTTAACAACGAAGTAAGCAGAGGGCTTACATGACATTGTTAACCTTGCAGTGATTGGTGGGAAGTGTTAGAGGATAGCATTGGCAGGTTAAGCCGAGAGGAGGGATCATTTAGCAAATGTAGTGGTGGACTCCTCCCCCATTCGGAAGCAGAAGGGCCAAGGAAAGTTCCCGCCCACCCGCCCAAAAAAGTAATTTTAATGAAGAAAGAAAAATGTTTTTATGAGACAGCCTAAGCTGCCCCTATAGAAATGGGATTTTTAGAGGAGACAGTAGCATCTGTATAACAAGGTAAGCACAGAATCATGAAGATATGTTAAAAATTAAATTTATTAATACAACTCTATAATATATAATAATATAAAATTGCAGGATTTACATAATCCATAATAAATGAGTGATACTAAGATGTATTATTGCACAAGATGCTTGATTATGCAGAAGGCCAACATGTTTCGCAGTTTCCTGCTTCTTCGGGGCGTCACATGCATCTGTAGATTCATCTAAATTACATAGAACAACATTACGTTATTTAAAATATATTTATATTGAAATATATATATTTTGGTTTAATAAATTAAGGCTGTTACGGCCTATTTTACTCCAGAAGTTGTTTGGTTTTCATTAATAAATAAGGGGTAAGGTTGTAGTATAGGTTTATAGCTGAAAACAAATAGGTTATACATTAGTCATGTTCGATATCTGTGTTTTAGGCTGCTTTCACACTGGGGTATCGACAGTAAAGCGCCGCTATTTTGAGGGGGTTTACCGTAGTTTTAGCGGCGCTATTCGGCTGATAGCGGGGCGCTTTTAAAACACAAAACATACACAATACATTGTAATCTTATTGGATTACATTACTGTATCAAATCATTTGACCTCAGTTTGTCCCCAGGGCTTTGTCCAGTGCCCTGCCTGCGGTTCTAGTGTTCTTTTTGACATTCTTTCTGCCTGAAAACTTGAGAGCGTCCATGGCAACCAAAAAATGTGCCTCTACATCAAAAGGGGTTTATGGCCATTTTGAAAACAGCGATAGCGAATTAGAATCACTTGCAGAATTGAGAGATAGTGATTCGTGGGGATATTCGTCATCAGACACGGAAAGTGATGACATTGATGATTCTGCAACTGACCTCAGTGATGTGTGTGCTTGGTGCTCTATTGACTGCAGTACGGATAACGCAGCGCCCCAAGATTCCCATTTACTGGAGCACCTGGTATGAAAGTGGACGTTGAAGATGACAACCCCTTGGCATACCTACAACTATTTCTGACCGATGAAGTTTTTGAGAAAATAGTTACGGAGACAAACCGGTACCAAGAGCAACAAGCTACTACGCATCGGAAGTTTTCAAGAAGTATAGAAGAAGAAGAAGAAGTATAAATTTCAAACAGAGCTATATGAAAGAGACATCACCATAGATGAAAGTCCAATGGCCTACAAGGGAAGGCTGAGCTGGATACAATAGATAGCTTTGAAGAGAGCACGATTTGGCGTAAAATCCTTCATGCTATGCGAATCGTCAAGTGGCTATATTTGGTATTCAGTCCTATACACTGGGAAAGGAACAAAATTCAACCCAAAATACAGCAACTATAGAATGGCAACACCTTCCGTTCTTTCACTGATTGAGCCATTGCTAAATCAGGGCTATTGTTTAACTACCAACAACTTTTACACATCTCCTGAACTTTATGAGTCTTTGCAGAGTCTTTGCAGAACAAAACGAATGCTTATGGAACCGTTAGGGCTAACTGGCACAACATGCCGCCAATGTTTGGCAATAAGAATCTGAAGACTGGAGAAATAGTTGCCTGGCAGAAAGGCAAAATGGTGGCACTGTGATGGCGTGACAAGAAAGATGTGTGCCTAATGAGTACAGTCCATAATACCTCCACTGTTATGGTACGCACAAAAAGTGGGAAAGAAATCATGAAGCCACAAGTAGTGATAGACTACAATAAGACCATGGGAGGTGTTGACAGAGCCGACCAAGCAATGACATTCTACCCAGCAATGAGGAAACAACAAAAAAGTACTACAAGAAGATCTTCAGGCATCTTCTTGAGCAATGCTTGTGGAATGCCTACATTCTGCTCAAAAAAAAGAGTGACAAGCCTGTGATTAATTCTGACTTTATTTGGAAAGTTGCCGAATTGATCTTTGTGAATCACCAAACGCCAATGGCTGTGAATAGAGCTGGATGTCGTGCTGCTGGCGTTGACAACCCGGAACGCCTAACTGGTCCTCACTTCGTGGACTACATCCCACCAACTGAGAAAAAGTCAGCATCTACAAGGATGTGCGTGGTTTGTTGCTCAAAGCGAGATGACAGTGGAAAGAAAATCCGAAAGGAAGCCAGCTTCCATTGTCCTGATTGTGACCTCAGACTTTGTGCAGTCCCATATTTCAAAATTTTTCATACCCGGGATGTTTACTAAACCAATATGACTAGTAATATTACACCCTTGTTTGGACAAATTTCAGTGTTTTTGATTTGATTACATTACTGAATAAAATTTAGTGAATAAAATGTATTATTATTATATTATTAACCACTTGAGCCCCGGACCATTATGCTGCCTAAGGACCAGAGGTCTTTTTCCAATTTGGCACTGCGTCGCTTTAACTGCTAATTGCGCGGTCATGCAATGCTGTACCCAAACAAAATTTGTGTCCTTTTCTTCCCACAAATAGAGCTTTCTTTTGATGGTATTTGATCACCTCTGCGGTTTTTATTTTTTGCGCTATAAACGGAAAAAGACCGAAAATTTTGAAAAAAAATGATATTTTCTACTTTTTGTTATAAAAAAAATCCAATAAACTAAATTTTAGTCATACATTTAGGCCAAAATGTATTCGGCCACATGTCTTTGGTAAAAAAAATGTCAATAAGCGTATATTTATTGGTTTGCGCAAAAGTTATAGCGTCTACAGGGTACATTTTCTGTAATTTACACAGCTTTTAGTTTATGACTGCCTATGTCATTTCTTGAGGTGCTAAAATGGCAGGGCAGTACAAAACCCCCCCAAATGACCCCATTTTGGAAAGTAGACACCCCAAGGAAATTGCTGAGAGGCATGTTGAACCCATTGAATATTTATTTTTTTGTCCCAAGTGATTGAAAAATGACAAAAAAAAAAAAAAAAATATTTACAAAAAGTTGTCACTAAATGATATATTGCTCACACAGGCCATGGGCCTATGTGGAATTGCACCCCAAAATACATTCAGCTGCTTCTCCTGAGTATGGGGATACCACATGTGTGGGACTTTTTGGGAGCCTAGCCGCGTACGGGGCCCCGAAAACCAATCACTGCCTTCAGGATTTCTAAGAGTGTAAATTTATGATTTCACTCTTCTCTGCCTATCACAGTTTCGGAGGCCATGGAATGCCCAGGTGGCACAAAACCCCCCAAAATGACCCCATTTTGGAAAGTAGACACCCCAAGCTATTTGCTGAGAGGCATATTGAGTCCATGGAATATTTTATATTTTGACACAAGTTGCGGGAAAGTGACACTTTTTTTTTTTTTTTTTTTTTTTCATAAAGTTGTCACTAAATGATATATTGCTCACACAGGCCATGGGCATATGTGGAATTGCACCCCAAAATACATTTATCTGCTTCTACTGAGTATGGGGATACCACATGTGTGGGACTTTTTGGGAGCCTAGCCGCGTACGGGACCCCGAAAACCAATCACTGCCTTCAGGATTTCTAAGGGTGAAAATTTTTGATTTCACTCTTTACTGCCTATCACAGGTTCGGAGGCCATGGAATGCCCAGGTGGCACAAACCCCCCCCCAAATGACCCCATTTTGGAAAGTAGACACCCCAAGCTATTTGCTGAGAGGCATGGTGAGTATTTTGCAGCTCTCATTTGTTTTTGAAAATGAAGAAAGACAAGAAAAAACATTTTTTTTTTTTCTTTTTTCAATTTTCAAAACTTTGTGACAAAAAGTGAGGTCTGCAAAATACTCACTATACCTTTCAGCAAATAGCTTGGGGTGTCTACTTTCCAAAATGGGGTAATTTGGGGGGGGTTTTGTGCCACCTGGGCATTCCATTGCCTCCGAAACTGTGATAGGCAGTGAAGAGTGAAATCAAAAATTCACGCCCTTAGAAAGCCTGAAGGCGGTGCTTGGTTTTCGGGGTCCCGTACGCGGCTAGGCTCCCAAAAAGTCTCACACATGTGGTATCCCCGTACTCAGGAGAAGCAGCAGAATGTATTTTGGGGTGTAATTTCACATATTTCCATGGCATGTTTGAGCAATATATCATTTAGTGACAACTTTGTGCAAAAAAAAAAAAAATTTGTCTCTTTCCCGCAACTTGTGTCGCAATATAAAATATTCCATGGACTCGACATGACTCTCAGCAAATAGCTTGGGGTGTCTACTTTCCAAAATGGGGTCATTTAGGGGGGTTTTGAACTGTCCTGGCATTTTATGCACAACATTTAGAAGCTTATGTCACACATCACCCACTCTTCTAACCACTTGAAGACAAAGCCCTTTCTGACACTTATTGTTTACATGAAAAAGTTATTTTTTTTTGCAAAAAAATTACTTTGAACCCCCAAACATTATATATTTTTTTAAAGCAAATGCCCTACAGATTAAAATGGTGGGTGTTTCATTTTTTTTTTTCACACAGTAATTGCGCAGCGATTTTTCAAACGCATTTTTTGGGGAAAAAACACACTTTTTTAAATTTTAATGCACTAAAACACACTATATTGCCCAAATGTTTGATGAAATAAAAAAGATGATCTTCGGCGGAGTACATGGATACCAAACATGACATGCTTTAAAATTGCGCACAAACGTGCAGTGGCAACAAAATAAATACATGTTTAAAAGCCTTTAAAAGCCTTTACAGGTTACCACTTTAGGTTTACAGAGGAGGTCTACTGGAAAAATTACTGCACTCGATCTGGCCTTCGCGGTGATACCTCACATGCATGGTGCAATTGCTGTTTACGTTTGACGACAGACCGCCGCTTGCGTTCGCCTTAGCGCGAGAGCAGGGGGCGACAGGGGTGCTTTTTTTTTTTTTTTTTTTTTTTCTTAATTATTTTTTTGCTTTTTTAATCTTACTTTTAAACTGTTCCTTTCATATTTTTTTTTTTAATCATTTTTATTGTTATCTCGGGGAATGTAAATATCCCCTATGATAGCAATAGGTAGTGACAGGTACTCTTTTTTGAAAAAATTGGGGTCTATTAGACCCTAGATCTCTCCTCTGCCCTCAAAGCATCTGACCACACCAAGATCGGTGTGATAAAATGCTTCCCCAATTTCCCAATGGCGCTATTTACATCCGGCGAAATCTAAGCCATGAAATGCTCGTAGCTTCCGGTTTCTTAGGCCATAGAGATGTTTGGCGCCACTCTGGTCTCTGATCAGCTCTATGGTCAGCAGGCTGAATCACCGGCTGCATTCTCAGGTTCCCTGTTGAGACAGGAGAGCCAGAGAAAAACACGGAAGACGGTGGGGGGGGGGGCATTCCCTCCCACGGCTTGTAAAAGCAGTCTAGAGGCTAATTAGCCGCTAGGATTGCTTTTACATGAAAGCCGACCGCTGGCTGAAAAGAATGATACCAAGATGATACCTAAACCTGCAGGCATCATTCTGGTATAACCACTCAAAGTCGTGCATGGCGTACCTGAAGACAAAAAAATGGTTAACAATGGTTAACAATAAAGCACAGTAAACAGTAAAGTATAAATAATTACATACCTGAAAAACAAACATGATAAAACATAATAACAATAACAATAACAATAAAACATTGCAGAATAGAATACAGTAAAAAAAAGAGCAGAACAATAGAGAGAGAATAGAGAGAGAGAGAACAATAAAACGACAACTATTTTTTTTTATTTTATATATATATTTTTTTTTTACACTTTTTTTGTAACTAACTTTTCTAACTGTAACCGGTTCCAGGTTCGGGTCTCTCAAAATGCGATGGCATCTTGGGAGACCCTGTGAAAGTGCGCCTAGTCTGTGGAATGCTGTACCCTACGCTAATACTCAACTAGTGCATGGTAGCATTCAAAACATTCACCAATGCAAAGACCAGGATTGTCAGGACAGGAGGGACAATAATAGCGGGTGTCACGCCTATATCCACGCTTGCTGCAGACACAACATCTTTTTTGGGGGGTTCGCTGGGTAGGGGTACTCGGGAGGACATAAAAATGCCTCTCATGCAGCCGACTGCATTTGGTTGGGGATGTGAATGGGGGAAGTACGGGCGCTGCAGAAGCGGTGGGTTCCCAATTAGGATTGGCGAATGCAGCAGGAACGGCATTATGGGCACGACGGGCCTGTGTTTGTCTTCTTGGTGGCAGCGGGACACTACTTGTGCTTGCCACCTCACCAGCTTGAACTGCACTTATGGGACTCGCCACGTCACCAAGTGTTACTGCAGTGCTGGTTTGATTACGACCGGGGTGTACTACGCCGCTGGCGCTTGCCAGTTCCCCAAAACGCTACCAAAAAAACTGTTAGCGATCGCAGGGATCAGGCCTGACTCTGCGAACGCTGCAGTTATGCGTTTAGAGTTTTGTAAGTGACAGTGATCGATCGATACTGCACTTGGGTGGGCTGGGCCGGGCCGGCCGGAGGGGCAAAACGCAGGTGCTAGCAGGTATCTGGGCTGATCCCGCTAACACTGCGTTTTTGGGAACCCTAAACTGCTGGGGACGCTAGTATAGATCTGATCGGATCAGATATTGATCCGATCAGATACTATACCACTAAGGGAGGTGTACGGTGCGTGCGTGGGTGTTAGCGGTACTGGCGCTAACCTGACGCTGCCTGGGGCTGGTGCTTGCCAGTTCACCAAAATGCTACCAAAAAAACTGTTAGCGATCGCAGGGATCAGGCCTGACTCTGCGAACGCTGCAGTTATGCGGTTAGTGTTTTGTAAGTGTCAGTGATCGATCGATACTGCACTTGGGTGGGCTGGGCTGGGCCGGGCGGAGGCGCAAAACGCAGGTGCTAGCGGGTATCTGGGCTGATCCCGCTAACACTGCGTTTTTGGGAACCCTAAACTGCTGGGGACGCTAGTATAGATCTGATCGGATCAGATATTGATGCGTTCAGATACTATACCACTAAGGGAGGCGTATGCTGCGTGCGTGGGTGTTAGCGGTACTGGCGCTAATCTGACGCTGCCTGGGGCGACGCATATCACCGCCGGGCGATTAGGGGGCTAAACCTTTATTCGGTAATAAACGGCGGGTGCCCTGACACTATAAAAAATAAACAAACTAACCAGCGTCAACCGTAACAGTTATACGGTGATCAGTGGTGAAAGGGTTAACTAGGGGGCAATCAAGGGGTTAAAACATTTATTAGGTAGTATATGGGGGTCCCTGACGCTATAAAACGCTGACGGCGAACCCAAATATTTACCTCACTAACTAGCGTCACCAGCGACACTAATACAGCGATCAGAAAAATGATCGCTTAGTGACACTGGTGACGGGGGGTGATCAAGGGGTTAAAACTTTATTAGGGGGGGTTAGGGGGGTACCCTAGACCTACAGGGGGGTAACAGTAACTGTCCCAACACTGTAACTGTCACAAACTGACACTATGCAGTAATCAGAAAAAAAAAAAAAAAAAACTGCTGGTGTCAGTTTGTGACAGGGGGGGGGGGGTGATTGGGGGGGGATCGGGGGGCGATCGGGGGGGGGATCGGGGTGTTTTGTGTGCCTGGCATGTTCTACTGTGTGTGTGTGTGTGTTGGTGCAGTCACTCACTTGTCGTCTCTCCTCGGGCCGGAACGGAAACTACCGACCCGAGGGGAGATGACATCATTTCCTTTGCTGCTGTTTAGCATACAGCAGCAAAGGAGTGTTCCCATTGGCCGGCGGCGATCGCGAGGGGGGGGGCCACGAACGGATGGCCTCCCCCTCGTCTCCGATCGCCGGGGGACAAAACGGGACCGCCTCGGGCGGCGGGGGGGGGGTCCGATCGGACCCCCCACCCGCGGAAGGCAAATCACGTACCCTGTACGTGATTTTGCCTGTCCGTGCCGCCTTGCCGACGTACATCGGCGTGAGGCGGTCGTCAAGTGGTTAATTATTATTATTTATTAGTTATTAAAATTTATGATTTTGTGTTTCAAACTTTATCATACCGGGAATGTCTACCAGACTCTTGTTTGGACAGATTTAAGTGAGTTATTCCTAATGCCCCGTACACACGGTCGGATTTTCCGATGGACAATGTCCGATCGGAGCGTGTTGTCGGAAATTCCGACCGTGTGTGTGCGCCATCGGACATTTTCCATCGGATTTTCCAACACACAAAGTTGGACAGCAGGAGATAAAATTTTCCGACAACAAAATCCGATCGCATCAATTCCGACGCACAAAGTGCCACGCATGCTCAGAAGAAATTCCAACACGGGCCAGCTCGTTCTGGTAAACTTAGCATTCGCAATGGATACAGCACTTTCGTCACGCTGCAATGTTAAAAATGGTTTAATACAGCGCACTCTCTTCTTTATAATGTGACAAGAATGAAGTAGTTTTGATGCTCATATTCACACACACTTCTCACAAACTTCTTTCGTTACTATTTATCGGGATTCCCTCAATATATTTTGATTTCTCACATCTGACAACATATTTTTTTTTTTTTACTTTAATGTAGATTTTTTTTTTGTGTTTCTCTTTTTTAATTTTTTTTTTTGGTGATTTTGATTTGTACTCCCGAAAATGTTTGTGTGTTTTTTGTGACAAGTTCCCACAACACCATTATATGTTGTTGTATTTAATCTGTAGGAGATTGTTTGGTGTTGTTGTCCCTTGTTAATTTCACATTGTACTTTAGAAATGTACCTGAATCCTCACCAACAAACTGTCTTTTTTGGATGAAAACACACACAGGAGAGTAGAATTTCCCAAAAAATTTTTTATTAAGGGGTCACAACTATAAGAAAAACAAAGAGGGAGGCAACGCTGGATAAACTGCAGAAATTGGCGAAGCCTTGGACCCCCAGGGCAGACATCAATTATTTAAAAGCAAAATTGGTGGCCTGAGGAGTCCATATCTTAGGGAGGGCAGTCTGGTCCAGAAGTCCCAGAGATCCGGAAAGCAGCAGATGACATCTGTGTCCCCAGGCTGTGGTCATACGAGAGACCGCATCTTCTGTCAGACCAGACTGAACCCAGGTCATCACTCTCAGGTCTTCCTTCCACGCTTCCTTGCAGGCTTTGGCTGTGGTGTTGGAGTTGTGGCAGGAGGAAGAGGATCGTCCATCTCCATGACATCCGTCTTGGGTGTCAGTTCCCCACTCTCCCCCTTATGAAGCACTTTATAAAGCAGGTCCTCACAGAGCCTGCGTTGGCCCTCCTGCATGCCCTGCAATTTTGTGGCAGCCATGCAGGCAAAGGCCTCTGCAGGACTGGGGAAGGCTCTGAGGGACGCAGAAGCCTCCTGGATCAGCCTGTATGCTGAATCCTGCACAGGACTGGGAGTCATCTTCCTGGCCCTTTTATGTGGCAGGCGGAGGGGAGGAACCTGAGACTCAGTCAGGCTGCGACTGGTCCCAGGCTTCTCTTGGCTGACACTTAGCCCCGCCTCCTCCTGGCTGCCACTAATCCCCGCCTCCTCCTGACTGCCACATTCCACAGCCTCCTCCTGGCTGAGGTCTTCCTGTGTATGAAAAAGGGACATAGTTTTAGTTTTTAATTCATCAATCACACACAATTTTCACCTCCTGACTGCTGCATATTGAATGTTAACAAATATAACAGACTATCATTGTGAGCCCAGCAGTTTTCATTCTTGTCCCAATTTTGGGTGCCCACTACTGTCTATTGATATGTAAAACACTTTTTTCAATCAGCAAATAGTGATCAATAATAACATCTAATAAACATCATTTATTTATTGACTAGAAATCTGTAGAAGAATGCTATACCTGACTCCAGCTGGGCTCCTCCACTTCTTCCTGGCTGGAAGGCCCAGGTTGGACATCGGAAGCCTCAGCTGGGATGGAAGGAAGCGTGGAAGGAAGAGTAGAGAGTGATTCCCTGACCTCAGTGTGGTCTGACAGAAATCGCAGTCTCTCATAGTACCACAGCCTGGGGACATAAACGTCATCTGCTGCAGCTCCGGACCTCTGGGAATCTGTGACCTTCTTGCGCTCCCTGAGATAAGTGCTCCTCAGGCCACCAATTTTAGCTTTCAAATAAGGGATGGTTGCTGTGGGGACCACCGGCTTCACCAACTCCAGCAGTTTCTCCAGCGCTGCCTGCCTCTTCTGTTTGTGGTTGTAATGGGGATGTCTCACCTGCCACAGACAGGGCAGCTCCCTGTACTGGTCTATGAACAGGGGAAGGAAGTTGTGGTCATTGAAGCCATCCATTTTCTCTGCAAGACACAACACAAGACAAACCCTAATGTCAGGCCAAACTCCCATAATCTTGTTACAATATAGGCTTCCATTTCGAAGCAGTATAGGCCCAAGTTTAGATCTTACCTTCGTTAGCACGATCGGCGTGTCCGATGCTCCTTCCTCCGCTCACAGATCGTACGTAAGACGCACGCGCTTTACTCTTTATACACACTGCGCATGCGTATAACTCCGCCCGCCCCTGACGTTCTTTCTAGTCTATTCCCTGCCCCTTTTCGTTCGGCGCAGTGGGGGAAGAGCACATGGCGGATAGACAGCAGGATCGTGCTAACTGTAGCAACGAGGAGGAGGAGGAGGAAAGGCTGGAGCCTGAAATGTCCCGATCCAGAAGGAGATTAAAGGACTCAAATATGTCCTTTGGGGAGATGTTGGAGATGGTGGACATCCTGAAGAGGGCTGACTATGAGGGAAAGTATGGGCCTTACCCCAACCCCAATGTCCGAAAGGCCAAGATCATGGCGAAAGTGGTCAGGAGTCTGCACCGGAATTTCGGGGTACGACGATCGAAAGATCAGCTCAGGAAGTGGTGGTTGGACCTGAAATTACGAGAACATGAGCAGTACAGAAAGATCCGGAGAGTGCTGCAAAAAAGTAAGTAGTTGTGCTGTGTTCCTATTTTTTTGGTGTTTATTACGTTCGTGCTGCTCCATGTGCTTTTAGTAACTGTTGTACAGTTTAAAATGACAACTTTCATGTTCATGGGCACATTATTCGTTCGGATCACACATTTTTCTTTCGGACTATAAAATACCATTGTTTAGGCCATATGCATTTGGCCACCATTTTGACGCCCTATACTTGTCTTCAAAGAATTGGGTTGTGTAGATGGCTTGGTTACTAGAATGAAATGCAAACTAGATTGTGTGTAAGGAGAGGACACTGAGCAGCTGTTTTCACATCTGGACACTGGAGCACTAGTGTGGGACACAAGAACACCATTTTTATTAGGGGGGGCACACAGGTGCTCCAGTGTATACTATAGGGGGGTCTCCATCTGTGAAGCTTGTACAAAACAGGTAAAGTATTGCAGGTTGACAAAGGACACTAAAAAGGCTACATCTTGAAACTCGGCTAAAACAGACAATTGTACCCCACTTCCAAGCAATGTTTCATCTTTATAGTTCTGCCATCAAATATCTGTGCTAATTATACCATTTTTGTTTTACATAGGGGAGAAAAGACTCGGAGGACACCCCTCATCCGAGGAGACCAGAGACCCCCCACCTCTGGAAGAAGGTGAAATCCCCCCAACACAAGATGAGCAGGAGGATGGAGACGTGGTGGAAATAGTCACCACAACAGGTGAGTGTCTGCGACCACAGGCTCAGATAAGAGATGGATGGCGGCATTTTTTGGCAAACCAAATTTATTTTGGGTTTCCTCTCTTTTTAGGTGATCGTGAGGGTGTGGATGAAGATCCTTTCACATCCGAAAGTGCCCAGATCCTGATCGGGGAGATCATGGGGTGTAATTTACAATTGGAAAACATCAAGCAAAACATCAATGATGTTATTCCAAAATATAAAAACATCATTGATGTTTTGGGGCGAGTTTAAAGCCCCTCCAAATCACTTTTTTCTTTTGTGTGCTACAATGTGCGAAATGTTTTTTTGATTTTTCCCAAAGCCAAATTTGGAGGATGCACACAGTGTGCCAACATGTGCTATCTGCCATCACGGGAGATCAATGGACGCATTTTGGGGGTGCAACCCCTTCCTCAATAATAAAGTAGCGGTGAGGAAGGGCTTTCTCCCCCAAAACACGTCCCTTGATCCCCCGTGATGGCAGATAGCACATGTTGACATTGTGAAATTTGTGTGCATCTTCCAAATTTGGCTTTTCCTGGGGTGACTTCACCCCATCTGAACGCAATATCAAACACAGTTCCTAAATACTGATGTCTGATATTGCCTTCCAGTTCTACCAAATGTGAACTTTGTAAGATCAAGATTTGTGTCTTTCTTGTTGGTTTTACACAGGCGTGTTTTATATAAAATGGACATTTTGATTTTGGATAATGACACCACAAAAATTGTTATACAACAAACATGTCGGTTTGTCAGAAAAACCTTGGGTAAATGCACATGTGATTGTGCAGGTATTAAAAAGATTGTTCATCAAGAATGTGTGGATTATTGTCTCAACGCTACAACATTTTTGGGGTGATGTAATTGTTGTTTGATGAGAAAATGGGGGTAATTTCCTAAGGGCAACGACTCTTTGCACTACAAGTGCAGTTTCAGTGTAGTAGTGCAAAGTGTCTTTGCATTTAGTAAATAACAGCCAACAGTGCTTTGTAAGGTTACACAATCACGACATTTTCTGGACTCCCCACATTTCTGTCAGGGTCAGCTCAAACAAACACAAGCAGTAAATGTCCACAAAGAAGAGCCTGGGGGGAGATGCCTGTCGAGAACTTGAGGTCCTGCAGGCTTCTCCCTGTGGCCAAATACCGCAAGGTAGCGACCAACCTCTGCTCCGGAGTGATGGCTTGCCTCATGCAGGTATCCTGCCTGCTGATATAGGGGGTCAGCGAAGCCAACAAATGGTGAATCACGGGGTCCGTCATCCGGAGAAAGTTCCTGAAATCATCAGGATTATTCTCACGGATCTCACGGAGCAAAGGCATGTGAGAGAACTGGTCACGCTAAAGCAACCAATTCTTGGTCCATGAACTCCTCCCCACCCTGTTCATGGACTGGACTTGTGTCAAGGTCAGGACCCCAACACCAAGCCCCCGCACAGCACGAACTGTACGAGGAGTACGCATACGAAACATGGCTAGAAAACGGTCGGCTGCTCAGAACGAAGTAACAGAACGCACTGAAGAACAGCAAGGCCTGTGAAGAGCGACCTGAAAACCAGTAACGAACGAACAAGAATACAATGACTCCTTAAAGTCACGCAGAACTTGCTTGCACGCACTGAAGAGCAGATACAAACCCACAAGCACAAACTGAACGGCAGAAAACGGTCTGAAAGCCACGAGTCTGAAAAAGCGCGAATCGTCTCTCACCAAACTTTTACTAACATGAGATTAGCAAAAGGAGCCCAAAGGGTGCCGCGCTTGGTTCTGAACCGGCCTTTTCTAGTCTCGTCGTACGTGGTGTACGTGACCGCGTGGTTGTCGATCGGAAACTCCGACAACTTTGTGCGACCGTGTGTAGGCAAAACAAGTTTGAGCCAACATCCGTCGGAAAAAATCCTAGGATTTTGTTGTCGGAATGTCCGAACAAAGTCCGACCGTGTGTACGCCCTATAAGAGTTATAAAAAAGCCGAATTTATATGCAAAACAATGTACCGCTTTGAGACTCAAAAATCTGACATAATCATACCGCCAGGGAGGTTAAGATTACTTACTATTGGTGGGTGATATATACGGTAGGAGCTTTTAACCTAGTGGTTAATTTTTTATTTATAACATATTTATAACATATGTTTCTTTTACTATTTATTTATTTTAATATAAAGCTCACTGGGGGTCCATAAGCGCATGATACAGTAGGATAGGGCTCGATTTTGTTTTGTGTTTTAAACACATTAAAGTGGATGTAAACCCGAAAAAAATGGTTTTTTTTTTATGTCATAATGTAGAGTATAAGATTTCCTATCATTTGAGCCCAGTCTTGCCACACAGAGTTAATCCAGCTCTGAGCAATCCTCTCACTGAACAATCTTTTATTGTTCAGTGAGGTAAATCTTGACAAACAGAGAAAAACTTTGTCAAATCCTCCCCCTTGCTGTGAGTGACAGGTGATTTACATATCTCGTGCACTAGCCTAAGACATGCATTATTTTTTAATTCCCACCCCCACTCCTTTTTTCAGCAGCTCTGCAACGATTGGCTGTTCCACACCTCAGCATGATTTGGCATGCTGAAGTCATGTGGTTACTTTCCTGTCTTTTCACTGGATGTTAGAGATCATAGCAGAAGTTCAGTGTAAGAAATATACACAGGAGAAAATGCATATTGACAAGGGGAGTGTAGAGGTGGGCGGGGAGTCTACTGACATCACGACTCCACCCACCGAGCTCCAGACAACAGACCCACCCACAGAATCTGCCGTTTTTCAGCTCTCATAACAGACAGAGGGGAGACATTTGACAGGTAAAGATACATGCAGGAGGCATGTATATCCTTATAGATAACCCCTATGGCAGTAGTTTAGAAAGGACGACATTGGGTTTACATCCACTTTAATGTTTCAAAGCAAATTCATGTGAAAGTTAAAGAGGAGGTCCACCCACCCCTGCAAAAATTAAAAGCCAACAGCTACACATACTGCAGCTGCTGACTTTTAATAATAAGACACTTACCTGTCCTGGAGTCCAGTGATGTCAGCACCGCAGCTGATGTTTCCCTCAGCTGTCGGGTGCTGCCGCCACCACTGCGGGTAAGGGAACCCGGTAGTGTAGCATTACGGCTTCATGCCGGGTCTCTACTGCACATGCACGAGGCACCTCTGCGCTCTCCTGCTGGCCCAGCGGCAGGGGAAGGAAAAAAAATGCACTGATCACTGTATCAATGGCACTGGCAGGGAAGGGGTTAACACTAGGTGGCGATCAAGGGGTTAACTGTGTTCCCTGGGAAGTGTTTCTAACTGTATGGGGGATGGGCTGCCTGGGAGTACAGAGAGATTGTTGTTCCTGATCACTAGGAACAGCTGATCTCTCTCTCCTCCCGTCAGAATGGGGATCTGTTTGTTTACATTGACAGATCCCCGTTCTGGCTCTATTTCCCACGATCGCAGGTGGCCGACTGACATCAAGTGCGTTGTACCCGCGGGCGAGCTCCCGCGACACAAAAGCCAGTGCACGAACCAACGTACCAGTACGTCGATTCACGCAGCCGAGCCAACTTGTCCCAGTATAACTGCGGCGGCTGGTCGGCAACTGGTTAAAGATACCCTGCTGCCAACTTTAAAAAATGTCAAATGTAAGCATAGAAAAATTAAGTATCTTAAATGTTTACTTATGGCATTTTTCTTTTTCGTGAACACTTGTTTTAATACACTTACAACGTTCCTTTCAACGTGTTAGCAAATTTGACTTCTTCAGGAGAGGTCAATTCACTGGCACACTATAATTTCTGGATGAACCCTCTGCACACTGCTACAGTATATACCCTTTTGAGCAAAAGGGTATATAGCAGTATGCAGAGGGTTCATCCAGCATTTGTAGTGTTATGCCCCATACACACGGTCGGACTTTATTCGGACATTCCGACAACAAAATCCTGGGATTTTTTCCGACGGATGTTGGCTCAGACTTGTCTTGCATACACACGGTCACACAAAGTTGTCGGAAAATCCGATCATTCTGAACGCGGTGACGTAAAACACGTACGTCGGGACTATAAATGGGGCAGTGGCCAATAGCTTTCATCTCTTAATTTATTCTGAGCATGCGTGGCACTTTGTCCGTCAGATTTGTGTACACACGATCGGAATTTTCAACAACGGATTTTGTTGTCGGGAAATTTTATAGCCTTCTCTCAAACTTTGTGTGTCGGAAAATCCGATGGAAAATGTGTGATGGAGCCTACACATGGTCGGAATTTCTGGCAACAAGGTCCTGACACACATTTTCCGTCGGAAAATCCAACCGTGTGTACGGGGCAAAAAAGTGATATTAAAATCTTTTTTTTTTAAATACCTGCTCTGTGTAGTGGTTTTGCACAGAGCAACCCAGATGCTCCTTTTCTTGGGTCCCCCATTGGTACTGCTGGCCCCTCCCTCCTGCCAAGTGCCCCCATAGCAAGAAACTTGCTATGGGGGCACGCAAACCGAATCGCTGCTCTGTGTGTCCATTCTGACACAGAGCCCCGGTTGGGCCCCATCCCCTCTCTCTCCTCATTGGCTCACTGACTTTGATTGACAGCAGCGGGAGCCAATAGTGCACCGCTGATGTCTCAGCCAATCAGGTGGGAGAGTCCCGGACAGTCGAGTCTCTCGGGCAACATCGCTGGATAGAGATGGGGCTCAGGTAAGTATTAGGGGGCTGCTGCTATCAGGTTTTTTTACCTTAATGCATAGAATGCATTAAGATAAAAAAAACCTTCTGCCTTTAGAACCACTTTAACATGTGGTCACACCTGGTAGCACCTGATCGATAATATGCATGTACAAGCTAATGGGATTTGAGCACAGGTATATCTTGTTTCTGTTTCAATTCACTGGTACAGACGCAGTTTCCTCTTCCATGCAATGTGATAGCCCTCTCTTCTTCTGGGGGTGTCTAATTGTTTTCTGTGCTGGCTAAGCTCTCTCGCACCTTCCTCTCCCTCCCTTGCATAACCTTTTATCAGAGCTTTTATAGGAGCGCGCCCTACAGCGCATGCTTTACGGCAGTACAGTCCATATCGTGACTCTGCACTCCAGCCCTCCATGTGACTGCCTGGCTGAGTTGCAAGCCTCATTCTGGTTCACGATCGAATCCCGGAAGTCTGTTGCAGAAAATCAACCCAGCCGGCAGCACAGAAGGAACAAAGCTCTCTCCCATCCCGGATTGCAGAGATCAACCATGGCTTCTACTGTGACCCCCTGTGCCGGATTTACACATTGTCACATGTGAGTGCTTTCAATGCTTATTGTCATTAAATATTACAATCGGCGCCTGTTGCTGTTTTTTCTTCTTTTTATCAAGCTGGCAAGGTTGAAAAAAAGGGAATACTATAGAGTGTCACTTGAGCAACAGCTCTGAGTCTGAATGAAGTGCTTACCTCAAATCTTAGGCCCCTTTCCCACTAGCAGACCGATCAGGTCCCCCTGTCAGTTTTTCAGGTGGACCGATTGGACCCTCCAGTCTCCTCTATGAAGCGGCAGGTGTAAACAGACATGTGTCCGTTTACACCTGTCGACATCTGATCCGATCCAACCTGCTAAAAACTGATGGATGAGGATCTGTTCACCATCTGTCTGGTGGATTGGATTGAATGGCAGTTGGGTGTAAAAAAACATGCAGTCTGTTTACATCCGACCACCCATAGAGAAGAGCGGACTGTGTCTGTGTCCGCTCTGTATGAGCAGAACTGACACAGACCAGCAATCTGCATGCTCAGCAGAGATTAGGGAACAGATTCCCCGCTGAGCAGGTGGACTCCAACAGAGCCCATCTCGTGTGGAAAGGGGACTAAGAGTCACATCCTGTAGCAGTCTCAGGCCTTGTAAAAGTCTAAACAAGGCAGGCTTTTATATGTAAATAATATGCATAAAATATGTTGAGTGCACATATAATTTTATGGGAAGGTTGATGTTAAAATGAAAAACCTGGAGACAGGATATACACCTATACAGGCAGTCCCCGGATTACAAACATCCGACTTACAAACGACTCCTACTTACAAAGAGAGGGATACAACAGGAAGTGAGAGGAAATCCACCCCTAGGAAAGGAAATTCACTCCTGTAAGAGTTATCATAGGAAAAAGGTGTCTCCACTGAAGCTTTATCACCAATCCTTGTTCCCACAAAAATCAAAATTTTTCAAAATCCAGTTGTCACAGGGATAGAAAGTAAGATGAAATCTTCTGAACAGGGACACAGACAGCAAAACAAATGATACAGGGGTGTTAACCCTTCCCTATGCTATCCAAAAAGCTTAAAAATAATTTTTCATGGCTGGAGCTATACCTCTAAAATTTACATGTTTCGACTTACAAACAAATTCAACTGAAGAACAAACCCACAGTCCCTATCTTGTTTGTAACCCGGGGACTGCCTGTATTATACTTTCTTCAAACCTGATAAATAGTGGTTACGTGTGTGAAAGGACCTAGAGTAATGTGCACATGCCTTAAACCTGTAGTGACCCAGATCAGGACAATATTTAATATACCACAATGAAGTTGAGAGCTGGACCATACCCCCCAGCACCTTCCCACTGGTTCACCATTATGATAGGTAGCCTCCCTGGCCAATAGGAAGGTGCAAACGAAAGTTTTGGAACTTACATATTAGAAAATCTTGTTTTTAGTGTCATTCCCAATGCTTGTGATGATGTTTGAAGGTGTCTACATTTTAACACATGTAGCTAGTTTAGCAAATCTGAGTAGCTGGCGGGTGTGCTTAAAATTTATAACCATATACCGCAGGAGATTTATATCCATCATGTTGAAAGAACAATATAAAAGACATCCAAGTGTGATTGGACATTACTTATCTCTTGTCATATTCTGGATCATTGACCCTGACTGTTCACCACTGAGGATTTAACCTTGAGTTTACTCTATTGTTAAATGACCTGTTTCTTATGTGACATCTATAGCTGCACACAAAATACTGAACAACATCCCAAAGAGACATAACTTCTACTTATCCATGTGCATAGCGTGGTCATTGTGGACACTGAAAGCCTCATTTGCATTACAAATGCAGAGCACTGAATAAATTCCTTTTAAAATGCAATTACAATCACACTACACTTTCCAATTGCCAATAATTGCACAGTTAACCAGGTAAGTCACAGTAGGTAGCTGCTGACCATAACAATCATGTCTTTAAGCATCTCTATTGAGGGATAATTGTTTATGGTCCTAAAAGTCATCGGAAAGGTGAAGCTTGGGTACGTCACAAAACTTTGGCAAGGGGGTTAATAGACAAGTTGGAGACAGAATCCGCTTCTAATTTCAGCTTTTTCATATAAAGGCTACATTTACCTTTTCCCGAAAATAGCTGTAGCCCTGTTATAGGGGGGGGGGGGGGGTCATATGAAGTTTCCCTCTCCACCCAGGCTATGGTGCTAACCTGCAGGTAACCAAAGTAGCCAGAGCCTTCGCTAAAGGAAGAGTGGACTATGAATATATAATTAGCAGTGCCTCCACCTAGAACAGAGCTCCAGCGTATGTAGAGATGACCCCTTTCTAGGACAATAACTAGTAACTCACCCAAAATAACTGACAGCCGTAGTACTAATACACCCAGCATAGACTTCTAATGCCCCGTACACACGGTCGGATTTTCCGACGGAAAATGTGTGATAGGACCTTGTTGTGGGAAATTCCGACCGTGTGTAGGCTCCATCACACATTTTCCATCAGATTTTCCGACACACAAAGTTTGAGAGCAGGCTATAAAATTTTCCGACAACAAAATCCGTTGTCGAAATTTCCAATCGTGTGTACACAAATCCGACGCACAAAGTGCCACGCGTGCTCAGAATAAATAAAGAGATGAAAGCTATTGGCTACTGCCCCGTTTATAGTCCCGACGTACGTGTTTTACGTCACCGCGTTCAGAATGATCGGATTCTCCGACAACTTTGTGTGACCGTGTGTATGCAAGGCAAGTTTGAGCCAACATCCGTCGGAAAAAATCCTAGGATTTTGTTGTCGGAATGTCCGATCAATGTCCGACTGTGTGTACGGGGCATAAGAGTAAATGTATGCAGACATGCCAACAGGTGATTACTGTAACTTTATATATCATAAAGTGATGGCATTACATACAACCAAAGCAATAACAAGAAAAATGTACATATGTCTGAAAAGCACAGTGTATATATCTATCTATATATCCAGATATATAACTAAAGGCCTTTAACACCAATACCTCCAATTAGGCACTGTGGCGCAGTTCAGTTGCAGGGGCCCCTGATGAGATGGCTTGCAAGGCATAACATAATCCGGCTTGAGAAGACGAACGCTGATGCATTTGTGGAGCGGTGGCTTCCTGGGGACACTTGTACAGATGAACACAAATCTGGAACACGCTACCTGCAAGGCAAATCAGGCATATCTCTTGGTCCCTAACCAAACTGACTATACTGTAGGTTATCAATGCAACCGCACCACTATCTATCTAAGTGGCCATCGGAAGCCTATCCTGTCGCTACCCTGAGCTGTTTACCGTTCCCTAGGCTAATACTAGCTAGGAACCCCGAGACCAAAAAGGGACACTGTTGCTTTAAATAATGAAGTAGCAGATATTCCCCCTTATTTCAAAACCAGTCACTTGATAGGTTATAATCAAATGAGCTTTGCTCTCATACACTTGAGAATAGCCCAAGAATATTGCAGTATGCAAATAGAAAGTTTTAGTGAATCAGAGAAGCCTATAACAGATACAGTATCTCTGATTCCCACACAGTGCTCACACAGGAGTGAAAGTTATATAACAAACAGTGAGCTACCCAGTGCAGTAACACTTGCATATATTGTTTGTCCCTTTTCAGCCTGGAGGGATGGATAAACGTTCACAATCCGCCTGAAGAACCTCCTGGCTTTGCACAGTCAGCATGGGGTTGGTCTCTCTCTCCCTTCACTTCCTATAAGCAAAGACATATATAGCCTTGAGGCCGGGTTCACACTGGTACGACAAACGCTCCGACATTGGGAGCTCATGTCGCATGATGTGTGAAAATCAATGTTTCCTTATGGGAGCTGTCTTAACTGGTCCGACACAAGTCGGTCCGACTTTGAAAATGCTCCCTGCACTACTTTGGTCCGACTTTGATCCTATTTCAGCCCATTGAATATCACTGAAGTCGGATCAAAGTCGGATCGCTGTCTTGACTGATCCGACTTTGGCATGCGACTTGTGCTCTGATGATCTTAAAGGGGAACTCCACGCCAAATTTAAAAAAAAGAAATGGCATGGGTTCCCCCTTCAAGAGCATACCAGGCCCTTCGTTCTGGTATGGATTTTAAGGGGAACCCCCACGCCGAAAAAACAGCGTTGGGGTCCCTCCAAAATCCATACCAGACCCTTATCCGAGCACACAGACCGGCAAGTCAGGAAAGGGGGTGAGGGCGAGCGCCCCCCTCCAGAACCGTACCAGACCGCATACCCTCAACTTGGGAGCGGTGCTTTGGGTCCCCCTACCCCAAAGCACCTTATCTCCATGTTGTTGAGGACAAGGGCCTCTTCCCGACAAACCTGGCCGTTGGTTGTCGGGGTCTGCGGGCGGGGGGCTTATCGGAATCTAGAACCCACCTTTAACAAGGGGGCCCCCAGATCCCCCACCCTATGTGAATGAGTATGGGGTACATTATACCCCTACCCATTCACCTAAAAAAAAGTGTCAAAAATAAACATTGTGCATGGAGTTCCCCCTAAAGATTCATACCAGACAGTGCCTGGTATTGTCGGGGATCAAAGTTCCCTGTTCATTGAAGTTGGACTTCAAGTCGCATGGCCAAGTCAGAACCACAGTCGTACGACTGGTTTGTCAAAATCGCGGCCCCGAAATCAGGCGGCTTTGAAGTCGCAAAAGTGTGAAAGGGGCCTAAGGGGTTTCCTGACCTTTTAAGCAAGGGCAGGGAATAACCTCTTAACAGGAATAATCCGTTTATAATAAGAACTCTATGATAGGAACCAGACATGAATGTAAACAACCTCACAGGCAGTGTACAAAAGAACACTTCTATACACACTCCCCCTGGTGAAACCTTTACGTCCCGTCAAGGACAACATAACATATATGTAACATATTGACCAAATTAGAAACTGCTCCTACCCAGGCATGATACAAGTGAGGCTGAGTAATGAGTCTGGGATCCCCCAAACTATCATAAGTCAAGATGGGTGGGGGGATGCCTAGCTCGTTCTCCTCTTCGTACTTCTCTCTGAGGTAAAGCTGTGTTCCCAGGTCCTGAACTAGGACTTTGAGTCATGGGAAGGGATGGTACTGGTTGTGAGTCAGAACTAGGCCCCTGACTGAATGTAGGCACTGACTGGGGCACAAATTCTGGAGACCTAGGATCTAGCGTCTCCCGGGAAGGAGAAGGAGTGTCTGTGCTGGCAACATCAGGGGGCAGATCATTCACTGGAGTGTCATCTCTGATTTCCTCATCACTGACTTGAGTAATGGGCAGTAAATGATTGCGATGCCAAGCTTTGATTCGTCCTTCTGGCCGCTTTATCTTGTATACAGGGATCCCAGGTAATTTATACACCACTGTGAAGATTTCTTTCTGCCATCTGTCAGCTAATTTATGCTTTCCTGTTGCACCGAGGTTTCGTAGTAATACTCTATTGCCTATATTCAAGTCTCTGTATCTCACCCGAAGATCAAACCTTCTTTTGTTTCCTTCATTAATTTTGGTCGCATTTTCTTCAGCCAGTAAGTCGACTTAAGATTATCTTTCAATCTAGCCACATATTGGTAGTGGCTTTGGTGACTGATCCCATCAGTGGAGACCCCTAGTAGAAGGTCAATTGGTAATCTAGGCTCTCTTCCAAACATTAAGAAGTAAGGGGAAAACCTGGTTCTCTCATGCCTTGTACTGTTATATGCATGAACCATGGCTTCAACCCTACGACTTCAGGTATGTTTGTCATCAGCCTGTAGGGTGCCTAGCATATCAAGCAAGGTTCTGTTAAATCTTTCAGGAAGAGCATTACCTTCAGGGTGGTAAGGTGTAGTCTGACTTTTGCGAATGTTTAGCAGCTGAAGCAATTCCTTGATCAACTTGCTATCAAAATCCCAACCCTGATCTGAGTGTATTCTGTGGGGGAGGCCGTAGTGGATAAAATATTTCTCCCAAAGCACTTGAGCAACAGTTACTGTATTTTTATCTTTTTTAACAGTTTCGTTTTTATTTATCTCCAACGGAGAAAAGTTTCAGTACAAACATAAAAAGAAAGTACATTCACAAATATATATATATATATATATATATATATATATATATATATATATATATATATATATACATAAAAATATAAAAAGGAAAAAAGGAAAAAGAAAATAAGAGAGGATTACATAAAAAAGAAAAAAAATCCAGAAGGAAAGTGGCAATCTAGAACAGACAATCTCCAGTATTACATCAAAAAGCAAGGCACTTCAGTTCACACCTTGGTTACAAGTGTTCATACTACTGCACAATTGTATTTTGGGAGCAATACCCACTCCTCAAAGAAAAAGGAACATTTTAGTAATAATTTTGAAGGTATTCTAAATATTTCTTGACCATGCTAGTTGTATATAAGTACAGCAGGCTCTCCTGGGGGAGCCTCCGCATCAGTAGCCATTCATCTAGTAGCCCATGCACCCCAAATTTTTTCAAATTTTTTGGGACATTTCCGGCTCATATATGTGAGCTTATAAAGTGGGAGGTTCTTATCAATAAGTGTTTTCCACTGTCCCACTGTTGGGGGATCTGTCTGTTTCCATTTGAATAAAATGGCTTTCCTTGCATAGAATAGAGCGTAGAAAATGAATAGCCTCTTATGGGTGTTTGCGGTAAGGGTATCACAAATCCCCAGGAGAAGTACTGAGGGATCCAGTGTAAGTGTCAGGTTCCCAATCAGATTGATGTATTGCATGTATTGTTGGAGAAGGGGGCACGACCACACCACATGTAAGAAAGTGCCTATATCCGTATTACATTTTGGGCACCTATCAGGGTGAGAGGGATATATTTTAGCAAGCCGTTGGGGTGTATAGTATGCCTGGTGAAGGAATTTTAACTGGATGTACCTATCCCTGGCGGATATCATCAAAGGAATATATTGTTGGACTCCCTCTTCCCAGTCGTCATCCGTCAGGGAGGGCACCTCCAGCTTCCATTTGGTAAATAGCCTGGCCCCTTGGTTATCAGTTCCCAGGGACACCCGGAGATACAAAGAGGAAAGGATACGGTCTACATTTTTAGAAATAAGGAAGCGCTCCACCATATGTGATTGTAGTTGAATTTCTGAAGGGAATTGAGCCTGAATTGCGTGTCTCAGCTGCAGATAGCGGAAAAACATTTTGGTAGGGAGTTGAAAGGTATTTCGCAATTCGTCAAATGTAAGGAGTTTACCCTCTGGCATGATATGCTGTAAGATTTTAATTTCATATTTAGCCCGGACTGCTGGGTCTGGAATCGTTAACAGATGTGATAATTTAGGGTTACCGCAGAGTGGTGTATAGGGTGAATAAGTTTGTGGTGGGTTAAGCTTAGCTGTCAACTGTTCCCATATCTTGGCGGTTGTGGGGATAGTCATCTTATCTTGTGCTTTTGGACCCCTGAATACCAGGTTGCTCAATGCTGAGTACGACCCCAATATGGCTGCTTCTAAATTAACCGCCGGATTATGTCATGACTGGACAAACCACCAGCGCACCGTCACCAGCACCGCTGCCCAATAATATTTCCTGAAGCACGGCAATGCCAGCCCGCCTGCAGATAGGGGAAGTTGCAGACTGGTTTTAGCAACCCTGGGGGTCTGTCCCGCCCAAATGAAATTATTAATCACCCGGTCTAATTGCTTAAAAAATGATTCAGGGATAGGTACTGGAGTGTTTCTAAATACATATAAAAATTTGGGGAGGAATATCATTTTGAGGAGGTTTGTCCTACCCACCGGTGTCAGGAGAAGGGACTTCCATGTTAAGCAGCGTCTTATTAGTTGCTGTAAAATGGGGTATACATTATCTGTCAAATAACAAGAGAGATCTTTTTGTATTTCAATGCCCAGATACCGAAATTTAGTGACCGTTTGCAGGGATATATGGAGGGGAGGGAGTAGGGGTGGCTGGGAGATTGGGAAAAGTATAGATTTGTTCCAATTTATGCGTATACCAGAAAAGGAGCCAAATAAATCTATGATCCTCAAGGTCTCCTCGAGGGAATAGGAAGCATCTGGGAGATAAAGAAGAGCATCATCTGCGTAAAGGGAGATCTGTTGGGCCCACCTCCATCCCCCCTGCAGCCACGGAGGACCTAATAAGGATAGCAAGAGGTTCAATAGCCAGGGCGAACAAACCCGGGGATAAAGGACATCCCTGTCTAGTGCCCCTGTGTAGTCTGAAGGGGGGCGAGAGGGACCCATTGGTTCTGACTGTTTTGTCCAAGAAATAAATTTAGGCCCGATATTAAATTTTCCTAAGACATGCCAGAGATATTCCCATTCGACCGAATCGAACGCCTTTTCGGCGTCTAGGGAGGCCACCACTCCGGGGGAACCCCTGGCAAGCGCGTAGGATATATTTATATACAATCATCGCAAATTGATGTCTGTTCCTTTACCTGGCATGAAACCTGTCTGGTCTCCATGAACCAGGGAAAGGATAACAGTGTTAAGCCGATTCGCTAGAATTTTTGTGATGATCTTAGCGTCGACGTTTAATAGCGAAATAGGCCGGTATGACTCACATAGCTCGGGGTCCTTACGGGGTTTAGGTATTACAACAATCACTGCCTCTGACATTGATGGGGGAAGGCTTTGACCCTCCAGCATAGACAGTAGAAGTTCATGAAACTGAGGGGCCAAAGACTCACTATTAGTTTTATAAAACTTGGCCGGTAGACCGTCTGAGCCTGGGGACTTTGCAGATTGCAATGAAGAGATTGCCGTCTGCACTTCTCTAAGGGTGATGGGTGCATCTAATTTGGTTTTATTTTCCTCCGAGAGGACTGGGAACTCTATATGGCTTAGGAAATGTTGCAAGGTATCTAGAGTGTAGCCAGTTTTTGATGTGTATAGGAGTTCATAAAATTGTGCAAATCTGGCATTGATCATAGCAGGATCCGCCAAAAGATTCCCCATGTCATCTTTAATGTTGGCAATGTGTGCTATGGTGGAGCGCTCCTTGGCCAGCCATGCCAGTAGTCTCCCTGATCTCTCTCCTTGTTCGAATATCCTCTGCGACTGTGAGAGCAGTAGCTTGCGGGTCGCAGTTGCTCGTAACAACGCTATCTCACGGTGAAGAGCTTGAAGTGTGGTATAAGTCCCCGCATCTTTGGTGGTCACATAGCTGGACTCTAAACTCTGAGCCCGTCCTTCAGCCTCCTCTAATGCAAGCCTATTAAGTTTCCTAACTTTATTTATAACCATGCGGTACTGACCTCGTGTATATGCCTTAAAGGCATCCCACACCATTGCAGGGGAAGTCGTTGTTTTATTTTGTAACCAATATGTATTCATCTCTCCCTCTACCTCAGGGGCGACATGCTCATCCGTTATCCAAAAACCCGAGACTCGCCATAAGCCAGAGCCCGTCGGCGAGTCCGTGTTTAGTTGTAGAAGGAGGGGGCGTGGTCAGAAATGCCACGTGGCAGAATCCTAACCTCCTGGACACGGGAGAGAATGGGGCCACTGGCATAGAACAAATCAATTCGTGAAAAAGAGGCATACGTGGCAGAATGACAAGTATATTGCCTATCCCTGGGGTGACACCATCTCCACACATCACTAAGGCCATATCCCTCCGCCCATCTCTTCAGCGGGGAGTCAGAGGCCCCATCATCACCAAGCCTATCCATACTGGGGTCCGGTGGCATATTAAAGTCTCAAGCCAAAAGAATGGCTGCAGCTGGGTATTGAGCCAGTATAGGGGTCAGTTTGTGTAAAATCGTCATAGAGGCTGGGGGTGGAATATATAAGCCCACTACTACCATCTCAATCCTGTTGCACATAGCATGCATGACAACATACTTCCCCTTGGGGTCTAAATGGAGGTCAAGCAGTGTAAAGGGTAGTGATTTGTGGACCAGGACACTGACTCCCCTGGAGTAGGTAGAGTATGTAGAATGATAATAAGAACCCACCCAGGGCTTTTTTAGAGCCAATGTCCTGCTCCCCGTTAAGTGGGTCTCCTGCAAAATGCAGATATGTGGGTTGAATTTTTTAATGTAAGTAAAAACTAAGGAGCGTTTTATCTTAGAATTTAGGCCCCGTACATTCCAGGACATAACATTAAGGAGATTCATTCTGGTGCCCTGGTACATGTGCCACAGGATTGGTACAGCATACGCTCCATACAGAGCCCACACAATATCAAAATACGCTTAGTGAGATACACATTCGTGATTACACAGTGAACTGAATAACCCGCCCTCTCTAGTATTAGCAGATTAACATTGTATGTCCTGCTTTGAGTAAAATACTGATTGTACAATCTGAAGCAAATAAAAACCATATAAATTAAAGGTAAAAGAAAAACAACATAATTTAAATCTAATCTGGGGTAAGAACCCGCACCACCCCCCAAACTTCGGGATGCTTGTTCCCCAAAACTAATTGCGACAACTGCCCATGGGGCCCGTGAACAGTGAGCCCCCAGAGCGACTTAGTCTGTGTACATAGCATTTTTATCTTTGGTAGAGAAAGCTTGGGCGTACCAAGTAAAGTGATCGGTCACCACTAATACATTTCTGATCCCTCTGGAAACTTGGTCAATACATAGAAAGTCGATACAGACCAGATCCATGGGACCTGAACTTTGTAAGTGCTTCATGGGAGCAGCACGGACTGGCAAAGCTTTCCTCTGAAGACATCGAAGGCAACGTCTGCAAAGATTGACCACGGTGTCTCTCATTTTAGGCCAGTAAAATCGGTCTTGGATGAGGCCATGTCTTTTCTGGCCCCAGATGAACATGATGATCATGCAAACTCCTGAACACCATCTTGCAGAAGCATTCTGGGAGCACAATGACCACACTCAGTGCGCAGGGACTTCAACATCTCTGGATCTTTAGCACTCACTGCTCTGTACAAAGGTCTAATAACAGGGTCAGACTTCTGCATTTTAATCATTCCCTGGGGAGCTATGGAGCATCTCTCAAATGACTCCAGTGCAGCAGGGTAAGCGAACATATCAGGGACAGCTTCTGGACCAATACCCATGCAGTCTACGAGCCGTGTCTCAGAAAAGGCCACTTTATCTTCAACAACTGCGGCAGTAGCACACAGGTCTCCGACACCAGGGCCAGGGACCTCTTCCCAGACATTTTCTTCAGATATACGGGCCAACCCTGGGCGTCTTGATAAGGCATCTGCTCCAATGTTCTTTGGGCCCGGTTTGTACTTCAATGTAAACTGGTAATTGGAAAGAGCACCTAACAATCGGTGCCCAGTGGCATCCAGCTTGGCTGTAGTTGGAACATATGTCAAAGGATTGTTATCAGTTCTAACTTCAAATGAAGCTCCATATAGATAATCGTGTAACTTGTCAACGATGGCCCATTTGAGTGCGAAGAACCTCAACTTCTGAACTGGGTAATTGCGCTCACTAGGAGAAAGACTTCGGCTGATGAAGGCTATGGACCGTAATCCTTGGGGATACTCTTGATGCAATACTCCACCAAGGCCCTAAAAACTCGCATCCACATGAATTACATAGGGATTATGAGCATCGGCATAAGCCAAGACCGGCGCTCCTGTCAATTTCTTCAATTGATCAAAGGCTCCTTCGGATGCTGAAGTCCAATTGTCCCCAAAGGGGCTTTTGGGAGACCTCTTTTGCTTTTCATAGCTGTTCATATCACTCTTCAACAAGTCATGAAGGGGTTTAGACACTTGAATACCCCTCTACAAATCTGCGATAATATCCGCAAAAGCCAAGGAAGTACCGTAGCTCCGTAATGTTCTGAGGCTGGGGCCAGTTCACCACAGCCTCGACTTTTACGGGATCAGTGGGCACACCTTCAGCAGAAACTATGTGACCCACATGTGACTGATGATCTGCAGAACTTGCACTTGTCTGCTGACATCTTTAGTCCCTCATCTCTCAGACGCTGTAACACCCACATGAGCCGCTCTTCATGTTCTTCTAATGTTTCCCCGAACATGATAATGCCATTGAGATACACAAGACATTCCCTGGGGACTAAGTCAACTAGAACTCTTTCCATCAGTCTCTGGAAGGTTGCAGGCGCTTGTCTTATGCCCTGTGGCATGAGTGTGAACTGGTAGAAACCCAAGGGACATATGAATGCAGTCTTCTCCTGGTCCTCGGATGCCATCAGGACTTGATAGTACCCAGACCGCAGGTCTAGTACAGTGAACCACCAATTCCCATTGAGAGCTTCCAAAGCTTCCTCTATCCTGGGTAGTGTGTACTGACCTGGTATGGTCCTCCGATTGATGGTTCGGTAATTTACACACAGCTAGATGGACCCACACTTTTTCCTCACTACAACAATCGGGGAGGCATAAGGGCTTTTACTGTCCACGATAATCCCTTGGCCCTTCATCTGTTTTAGGGTCTGTCTCAGCTCATCAACATCTTTGGGTGCTATTCTTCAAGGTCTCTCTAGGAAAGGAGTAGCATCGATTAGTCGAAAAGTGTGTTGGGCACTTCTAGCACAGCCCAAATCCATGTCATCCATTGAGAACATGTCTGGTAAGTCCGACAATGGTTTTGTCAGTTTTTGGCTCCAAGCCACTGGTAGGGTTGGATCACTCAAATCAAATTTGGGATTAGGAGCTGCATTCTTGACCTGAACTCTACACACTTCAGCATAGGGGTTCAAGCCGAACACTGGGTAACAGTGGCAACATCTTGATGATTATCAATTACAACGGAATGAGGGGAACAGTTTCTCACAGTTACAACAGTAGACAGTGCCACTCTAGTTCTCCAATCCTTTCTCTCAGGGATCACCATCCACCCTCCTTGATAAATCATTTCTTCTGGAGTTTCCATCAGGACATAACTCCAATCTCCAAGCAGTTCTGGAGCAATACTAGATGCTACCCTTAGCACTCTATCTCCCCCTGGTGGAATTTCCACTGGGTGTTCTCCAATGTGATAAACCACTCCAAGGAGATTCAGATGAAATAGCCCAATTTCCTTCAAGAAATTCCTGGAAAGCACCATGTACTGCTCTGCAATTAGTGCCTAGTATTACTGGGGCTGCACGGGCATCACCTGTTTCACTGCAAACCAGAGCTGTGATCTCCATAGGGAGAATACCCTTGTTCTCTAACTCAGGTACAGTCACAATCACTTGTAAACTTCCATCGACAGGGTATGAATCAGAGTTCAGTCACCATAACTCCATCTGTCCGGTAGATTGAAGAGGTATGCTGCTTAGATACTTCTGGTAGAATTAACGATAGATAAGTGTAACTTGGGACCCGGTGTCAAATAAAGCTTGAGTGACATGTCCATTGACAGTAACTTTAACAAGGGACTTAGACCCTATAATATGTCTTCTTGGTTTTGGTTTGAAATGTCTCCTTCCTTGTTTCTGATTTCGTACAGGAAACACCACACTTGGCACTGTTCCCTCAATGTCCTCCTGACATATTCTAGCCGAATAACCCGTCTGACCACACCTGAAACACTTCCGGGGGTCCCTATCCCTTGGTGATACAGCTGGTTTACTTGAAAGCTGGGGCTGGTAAGACTCAGGTTTCTCTCTTTGGGTCCGATCAGAGGAGTAATCCTCTTTTGAGATAGCTTTTATTTTCTTAGGAGTACTAAATTGAATGTCAGCTTCCTGTTTCTTTACTATTTCCATTTACTCATGGATGGGAAGTACTTTGTCAGATAACATCATTTTAAGGAGCTGTGCGAGAAGGTGGGGAAGTAACAAACCTCTAACTAATTGACTGGTCCACTTAGAATCTACTTCAAAAGTGAATATAGCGTGGTGATATACTAAACGGGACAAGAGCAACTGTAATCGGGTAATAAAAGTACAAACACTTTCACCTTCCTTCTGCCGAGACATGCGGTAATCAGCAACCATCTGCTCAAGATCATGGTATGGCTCAAAAAGATCAGACAGTACCTGTATGTAGTCTGTTGTACTTGCTCCTTCATGTTTGTCTCGGTATAGGCAAATTATTTCAGCGGCTGGGGAGCACAGGCTTTCAGTGATACGCTGCTTCTTAGCTTCCCCTGAGCAAGACCACTCCCCCAGACATTGAAGGGTGTGCTCTTTCCATGCCTCGAACCCCTCTTCTCCTTGCGGTACAGGAACATTATGAAAAAAGGGGGATGATTAATGCGCTACCCAAAAAAAGACGAAGAAAAAAAAAAAAAGCTGCTACAAACCATGTGACCAAAATGTAAACAAATAATAAATAAATTGTAGCGCTAAAACTCACATGTATAGTATGAACAGAATGTCTCTGTAACAATAAAATAGTGTCCGGGTGATAACGTGTTATCAAAGAGAAAGTGATCCACAGTGCATGGGTGCAATCAGTATGACAGTTCTTTCTGCTTCCCAAATGTCAGCTCAGATGTCATCAAAGTAGCAAGTAGATGGGGTACGCTTACCGGAACTGTTGGATTCTACTGCCATGAGAATAGAATCAATCGAGCTGTGTGCCACCAAGGGCAGATGTGTAAAGTGGTCAAGGCCAGGTGGAACCTCTGCAGGGCCAAGATGTCAACTCTGGATCCACAGGGAAAAAGCGAGACTGGTTCCAAGATAGAAGTTGTTTCTCAAATCCCGGAAGTATGTGGAGAAAAAAAGGGATGCTTCCACATAGTGTAAATCAGGGTAATTTATTACTAAAAAACCACAGTACATAAAAAGTGATCACAAATAAAACCGGCAGTGTACAGGGTATAAAAAATCGCCCAACTGGAACATTACCAGAGAATGATTTTAACCTTTTATAGTGTGCGGACTGTAACCCCTGTGCCAGCATTTCTGTAAGCTTAGTTAAAGTATACATTGCATCTTCACTAGCACTAACCAAACTGGGAGGATAACTAGCAGACATTGGTTCTTTCTTTACCAGACCCTGCAAGGGGGTAGCGGGTAAATATCTATGTTTAGGAGGGTACCCCTCTGGATTGGGTTTCTCCTCCATATTGTTAGTACCACTTCTATCCCAGCAATGTAGCCCTGTTATGGGGGAGGTCATATGAAGTTGCCCTCTCCACCAATGCTATGGCGCTAACCTGCAAGTAACCAAAGGAGCCAGAGCATTCGCTAAAAGAAGAGTGGACTATGAATATATATTTGGTAGTGCCTCCAACTAGAACAGGGCTCCAGCGTATGTAGAGATGATCCCTTTCTAGGACAATAACTAGTAACTCACCCAAAATAACTGACAGCCGTAGTACTAATACACCCAGCATAGATTTATAAGAGTAAAGATATGCAGACATACCAGCAGGTGATTAGTGTAACTTTATATATGATAAAGTGATGGCATTACATACAACCAAAGCAATAACAAGAAGAATGTACATATGTCTAAAAAGAACAGTGTATATATGTATCTATATATCCGGATATATAACTAAAGGCCTTTAACACCAATACCTCCTATTAGGCACTGTGGCACAGTTCAGTTGCAGGGGCCCCTGATGAGATGGCTTGCAAGGCGTAACACAATCCGACTTGAGAGGATGAACGCTGATGCCTCTGTGGAGCGGTGACTTCCTGGGGACACTTGTACAGACGAACACAAGTCTGGAACACGCCACCTGCAAGGCAAATCAGGCATATCTATTGGTCCCTAAACTGACTATAGGCTATCAATGCAACTGGACCACTACCTATCTAAGTGGCCATCGGAAGCCTAGCCTGTCGCTACCCTGAGCTGTTTTTCGTTCCCTAGGCTAATACTAGCTAGGAACCCCCCCAGACCAAAAAGGGACACTGTTGCTTTAAATAAGCACTTCATTTCAAAACTAGTCACTTGATAGGTTATAATAAAATGAGCTTTGCTCTCATACACTTGAGAATAGCCCAAGAATATTGCAGTATGCAAAGAGAAAGTTTTAGTGAACCAGAGAGGCCTATAACAGATACAATATCTCTGATTCCCACACAGTGCTCACACAAGAGTGACAGTTATATAACAAGCAGTGAGCTACACAGTGCAGTAACACTTGGATATATTGTTTGTCCCTTTTTAGCCTGGAAGGATGGATGAACGTTCACAATCCACCTGCAGAACTTCCTGGCTTTGCACAGTCAGCATGGGGCTGGTCTCTCTCTCCCTTCACTTCCTGTAAGCAAAGACATATATAGCCTTAAGGGGTTTCCTGACCTTTTAAGCAAGGGCAGGAAATAACCTCTTAACAGGAAGAACCCGTTTATAATAAGAACTCTATGATAGGAACCAGAGATGAATGTAAACAACCTCACAGGCAGTGTACAAAAGAACACTTCCATACATAGTCTATGCAGTCAAGGGGCCTCAGTAGATATTAAAAAAAATGCGCAACTTTGTAAAGTGTTCAGTAGTATTAATGTCATACCCGTAGGCCATTTGGGTCATGCCAGTCTGTCCAAAAAACTCCTAGTTAGCAAACCCCACATCCTGTCTTGTTGATAGGATGTGAAAACCTTTGGATTTCTCTCCTATAATGCTGGAAGTGAGCAACCAACGGTTTTCACGTCCTAGCAATGAGACAGGATGTAGGAGTTGCTAACTAGGAGTTTTCCAGACAGGCTTCTGGGGGTACCAAAATGGCCTACAGGTCGCAGTCTCGAAAAAAAATCGCTGATCACTGCCATTAGTAGTAAAAAAAAAAATTTATAATAAAAATGCCATAAATCTATTCCCTATTTTGTAGACGCTAAAACTTTTGCGCAAACCAATCAATATACACTTATTGCGATTTTTTTTTACCACAAATATGTAGTAGAATATATATCAGCCTAAAGTGAGGAAGAAATCATTTTTTTATATATATATTTTTTGGGGGTATTTATTATAGCAAAAAGTGAAAAATATAGCTTTTTTTCCAAAATTTCGCTCTTTTTTTGTTTATAGCGCAAAAAATAAAAACCGCAGAGGTGATCAAATACCACCAAAGGAAAGCTCCATTTGTGGGGAAAAAAAGGACGTCAATTTTGTTTAGGTACAACATTGCATGCCCATGCAATTGTCAGTTAAAGCGGCGCAGTGCCGTATCACAAAAAATGCTCTGGTCATTAAGGGGGTAAAATCGTGGCTGAAGTGGTTAATATCTACTGGAGCCCCTTGGCCGCATGGGCTATTTTTTGGAAAAGGTGAACTAAGGCGCTAAACTTTAAAGTGTTACTAAACTCAGGACCCTGCATTCACTATATCTGGTCTCCCACAGTACACAGTACATTGAAATGCAGTTATTTTTGTAAATATAAACTGCTAAATACCTTTTCTCATCAGCAGTATATAGCAGTTTTGTGACTTCTATCGGTGTCTGGCAAAGCACTGGTTTAAACATCGTGGAAGAGATTTCTTTCTCCTCTGACTGTCCTATGAGCTTGCAGGACCCCTGACTTTCTGTCTGGACAGTGCTGATTGGCCCTGTGCTGATCCACATGCACCCTCCCAAAAATAAACAAAAAAACAACTCATGTGCAGAGTGCCCCCAAGGGTCTGTACTATCAGCAGACCGATTTGGGACAGTAAAAAAAAAAATTGGAGGATCAGAGAAGACCAAATCAACAGCCTTTTTAAACAATGTGGATGATTAACCCCTTAGGTTCCACAGACAGTATAACAAGCACTCTTTACTGAATTTACAGACTGATTTTACTGTTGTGGTTTAGCTGTAAACTGAGTGGTTGCCATGTGCAGCTGCCATAGTTGCCATGTCTGCTTCAGTCTTAGCAAATTTCCCTCATTTTATTATAATTGCATGAATGACACATTTTCCGACTGAAGATTTTATGCATGGTGAACTAGTAGTTTCTTGCATCCATCAACTCCTACAATCTAAAAATGTACTAGGTGAGTTATATTTTAAATGATAATAACTTGGTCTTAAACTGAAGCATAGCCCCCTTTCTTTCTCATTAAATAGGTAAATGAGCATACAGGCCTCAGATGAAAATATGACCCATTTTTCACTGCCTTGGTATGCACAGGTTGGGTATGACGATGATGGTAGGGGGATGAAACAGGCAGGGTTTAGATACATTCCACTCTTTACTCAACTGGACCCTCTCCTACCCAGTGTTGCCAACCTACCTGATTGACATTTACTGACACGACATCCAAAATTTACTGGCATTTCCAAAAGTTACAAAATTACAGTTTTAAGTGCAAATTTCAGTATGTAAGCTACAAACAAGTACAATATGCAATTAGCAATATGATTTAAGGTAGATATTAAGGCAAAGAACTTATTTCTTATTTTATTGTCGCTATAGTAAGTAGCTCAGGGAGGACAAGAAATTAGAATGGGCGACACACACACACATGAACGTTTCCTGTCATCATTTTTCCCCTCCCGGCCAATCTCCTTGAACTTATTTTGTGCACCTCTAGTCTGGCCCCACACTGAATGAACTATTCAGGCTCTCACTGTACCATGTGTCTACCTTCAGAATACAAATATGCAATTATACTTTCTATGCTGTGAAAACCATCTCTTGCCCCTTCCTTTTTTCTGGCTACTGCCCCTTCACTCCCGTGAAGCTGCTTGAAGACCTTGGTGTTGGCCTTTACAAACCTATATCAGTATTTCTTCTCCCTGAAAATTCAAGAGAAATTATACATTTGAGGGAAATTGTACAAAACTGGCTTATGACCTTGGAACCAAATCAAGAGGTGACTTTTCCCTTTTTTCCCAACTTGATAACGCCATCATATTTGACAATGGTTGCTACCCTTCTACTCCTAAAAAAAACGTTACTCTCCTAGCATTCAGGAAACTAATGCCTAGTACACACATTCAGAAAATCGGACCAAAAATACCGCTTTCGAATCGATCGTACAATAAACTGATCATTAGTACACAGCTTTCGAGAGCTGATCACAACAGTTTACCTGAAATTTTCCAAAGGGACGAACATGAAAAATTTTCTCTTACGATACCAGATTGTATGATTTTTGTTTAATTATTACAGTATTCAAGTTAAAAAAATTGGAAGAGCAAGACTACACGTGCTTAGAAACGTAAGAATACAATACATTACAATATAACACATTACATCACTCCTGAAGTTGTATTCTGGCGTACGAGAATTATCAAAGGTTTAGTAAGCTCTTCATTTTCGATATAAGACTATCATGCAAAATAAATGCATGATCATTCGTCCAATACTCTCATCGTGTGTACGAGCGATTACCGCTCATGGTTTTCCAGATACTTATTGGGCCAGGCCTTCCATCTATACCCTACTTTTAGCAATCTTATCTCTTCCTTTGACCTTCACCAGTATCTATATATGGATGTCAGCTTCCGATTTGTTTGCTCTTTCCTAACAACTGTTTTAAGCATTTCTTCATGCCTTATAGGTATCTAAATTTACCTCTCAACAAGGTCGGATTTATTACCTCCTCTTTCCATGATTTTTCAAACCACTCCCAACTTACTGTCAATGGTACATCATGCAATCTAGGTCACAAGATCACATTCTAAGTATACTACTTTTCTCAAAACTCACTTTCATTGCTCACCTGCAGAATAACTCTAGAACTTATGCCCCGTACACACGGTCGGACTTTTCGTCTACAAAAGTCAGACGGACGCCGACGGACCAAAGCCGGCTGACAATCCGATCTTGTGTGGGCTTCCCCGGACTTTCAGCGGACTTTTCCAGCCGCAAATCTGACGGACTTTAGATTTGAAACATGCTTCAAATCTTTACGTCGTAACTCCGCCGGACCCAGAAACCCGCTCGTCTGTATGCTAGTCCGATGGACAAAAACCTACGCTAGGGCAGCTATTGGCTACTGGCTATCAACTTCCTTACTTTAGTCTGGTGTACGTCATCATGTACGAATCCGTCGGACTTTTGTGTGATCATATGTAGGCAAGTCCGTTCGTTAGAAAGTCTGCCGCAAGTCCGCCAAAAGTCCGCCAAAAGTCTGTCGGACGGGCTGTCGGACTTTTGTAGCCGAAAAGTCCGACCGTGTGTACGCGGCATAAGAAGTCCTAGAACTTCAACATGCACAATACCTGCAATACACATGTATTTCCTAATCATAAGACCACCAAACTTCTTATATGCTATTGTAATTTCTCATCTTGACTGCTGGAACCTCCTACTGTCTGCGTTTTCATTGAGGAGACTCTCACATCTAAATTGTGTCGTAAATGCATGAAAAAGATTATCTATATTTGCTACCACTCCTTATCTTCTGACCCTTTTTATGTAGATTATACTATCGCATACACTCTGATTTAGGAAAATATTGAAGGGTGGAAGCGTTCCATTGGAGATAATGTCAATATGCTTCATTATAGTATGCAAGTGCATGATTCCCAACATTTCAGAGGCACAAAAGACACCTTTATTTTTAGGTGCATAAACATTCTAAATGTTAGTTAAGGACACTATTGAACACAAAGTTTACATAGGGTTAGGTCTAGGAATGTATCGGCGATGGGGAAGCACAGGGACGGTTAGCATAAGGATTGGGGTGGGGTTTAACACTAGCTGCGGCGGCGGCTCACAGCAGGGGTCCGGTGCGTCCCTGTTCTCCATTTCAGGTGCAAATCAGGTCCTAATTTTTGGCTGAATTTGCACCTGAAACGGCGCCAAAGACGCATAGGACCCCTTTCCAGTGCACTCTGTGGCTGGCCCAGAGCTGTCTGAACCAGCTCCATTGAGAGCCAGTCACAGTCTCCTGTCATGTGAATTGGATGCAGAGAAACCCGCATCTAATTCACATCAGTGTGAAATCAGCCTAAAACTTTGCCCATTTTAGGGCAGTTCTCTGTATATCCTACAGAACAAAATAGCATCTAGCTTACCTACCTGAGGACAATAGTTACGATACTACTATGGCTTCCTATTAAGGTGATTGTAAAATATTTTTTTTTATTATTTTAATTATTAAAAAAAACACACACACATCATACTTACCTGCTCTGTGCAGTGGTTTTCCTCTTCTTGGGGCCCCCCGCTGGCACTCTGGGCCCCTCTCCCCCTTGCTGAGTGCCCCCATAGCAAGCCGCTTGCTGTGGGGGCACTAGTGGGTGCTCGCTTCCAAACCAGCTCTCTGCGTCCATAAGACATAGAGAGTCCCGCCTCTCTGGCTGTGATTGACAGCAGCAGGATCCAATGGCTCCTGCTGCTGCATCTCAGCCAATCAGGAGAAAGAGACCCGGGAGAGCGCCGGGTCTCGTGCACATTGCTGGAAAGAGATCAGGCTTAGGTAAGTATTAGGGAGTTTTGAGGGGGGAGCTACACAATGAAGGTTTTTTTACCTTCATAATGCATGAAGGTAAATAACCTTCAGCCTTTACAACCGCTTTAAAAAATTTGCTGCAGCACTTAAAGTGGAATTAAATGCAAAACCAAAAATATAATATATTGCAGTTTACCAATCATTAGATATTGTGGCTGCATTCGTTTTCTTTTTTTTTTAGTTTCCAACAAATGATGTATCACACCTCCTGTATTAAAGTGCCCCCCACTCTGGATAAAGGATTACAGGGGCACATCAGACAGCAGCATTGTCTGTGTTGGGGGAGAGGAGTGTTAGATGTACTAGCAGATTCAAAGTGGTTGTAAAGGCTGAAGTATTTTTACCTTCATGCATTCTATGCATGAAGGTAAAAAGCCTTCTGTGTGCTGCTCCCCCCTCAAACCCCCCTAATACTCACCTGAGCTCCCTCTCAATCCAGTGCATGAAAGCCTCGGCTGTCCCGGGACTCCCTCTCCTCATTCGCGTCCACTGCTTTCAATCACAGCCAGTGAGCCAATGAGGAGAGAGCAGGGGGCAGGGCCGAGTCGAGGCTCTTTGTGTCCTATGGACAAAAGGCTTGCTATTGGGAGCAATGGTCAAGGGGGAGGAGCCAGGAGCACCAGAGGGGGACCCAAGAAGAAGAGGATCGTACTGCTCTGTGCAAAACTACTGCACAGAGCAGGTAAGTATAACATGTTTGTTTTTTTGTTTTTTTAAAGAAAAAAAGCTGAACCTTTAATACCACTTTAAATGTATTAACAAATTGAAGCCAAACTGCTGCTCACACTTTATAAGCAGTTACACCAAACATTTTTTTTTTCCTTTTGGGATACACGTTTTACATGATTAAATAAAGGCTAATTATTGTAAGCACCCCTGCCAGTGTTAAATGGTTTGTCTCATCCCTGTAAACTGTTATATCTGGAAGAGACCTTTTCAAAAAAACAACAAGCATACAAGCTGAATTCACAAATGAAAATAGAAGAAAAAAAGCCTAAGAAAGAAAACAAATGCAGTCATCACATCTAAGACTTGGTAAGCTGCAATATAATAAATGTTTGCTTTTGAGTTTATTACCGCTTTAATGGCAAGTGTATCGACACTTACAATTTTCCCTTAGTCTCCATGCCATGTCTCACAAATCCTTGTTGCCCTGCCAGTGCAGGGTCAGAGTGCTTTACCCCACTCTAAAAAAGACCCCCGGCAGCTGATTTAGCTCATTTATGTATTGACCACATCTTTAAAAGATGGTCTGTTGTCAGACAGTGAGGCGTACTACTACAGTATCTCACAAAAGTGAGTACACCCCTCACAGTTTTGTAAATATTTATTCTATCTTTTCATGTGACAACACTGAAGAAATTACACTTTGCTACAATGTAAAGTAGTGAGTGTACAGCTTGTATAACAGTGTAAATTTGCTGTCCCCTCAAAATAACTCAACACACAGTCATTAATGTCTAAACCGCTGGCAACAAAAGTGAGTACACTCCTAAGTAAAAATGTCCAAATTGGGCCCAAAGTGTCAATATTTTGTGTGGCCACCATGATTTTCCAGCACTGCCTTAACCCTCTTGGGCATGGAGTTCACCAGAGCTTCACAGGTTGCCACTGGAGTCCTCTTCCACTCCTCCATGAGGACATCACAGAGCTGATAGATGTTAGAGACCTTGCGCTCCACCATCTTGCATTTAAGGATGCCCCACAGTTGCTCAATAGGGTTTAGATCTGGAGACATGCTTGGTCAGTCCATCACCTTTACCCTCAGCTTCCTTAGCAAGGCAGTGGTTGTCTTGGAGGTGTGTTTGGGGTTGTTATCATGTTGGAATACTGCCCTGTGGCCCAGTCTCCGGAGAGAGGGGATCATGCTTTGCTTCAGTATGTTACACTAAATGTAACATACTGAATTCATGGTTCCCTCAATGAACTGTAGCTCCCCAGTGCTGGCAGCACTTATGCAGCCCCAGACCATGACACTCCCACTACCGTACTTGACTGTAGGCAAGACACACTTGTCTTTGTACTCCTTACCTGGTTGCCGCCACACATGCTTGACACCATCTGAACTAAATAAGTTTATCTTGGTCTCATCAGACCACAGGACATGGTTCCAGTAATCCATGTGCTTAGTCTGCTTGTCTTCAGCAGCTAAGGGCTTTCTTGTGCATCATCTTTAGAAGAGGCTTCCTTCTGTGACAACAGCCATGCAGACCAATTTGATGCAGTGTGTGGCATATGGTCTGAGCACTGACAGGCTGACCCCCCACCCCTTCAACCTCTGCACCAATGGCAGCACTCATACGTCTATTTCCCAAAGACAACCTCTGGCTATGATGCTGAGCACGTGCACTCAACTTCTTTGGTCGACCATGACGAGGCCTGTTCTGAGTGGAACCTGTCCTGTTAAACTGCTGTATGGTCTTGGCCAACACAGTGGGGGGGGGGGGGGAGATGTCAACAGTAGATGGTCCAATCCTGGATGGGAAGTGCAGTATTCACTCGTTCGCCGCTCACTGCTGTACTGCTGATGTGTAAGCCGGCCGCAGTTGAGAACAGCTCAGAATGAGGCCTGTAACGCTGGTGGCATGGAAGACGAGGATGGATGAGGTCACTGGCATGCGACGCGTTTCATGAGCATGCGCACTGCAGGTGACACGGCAGCCGCCCTCCTTTATCAAGCTAACCAGTGGAACTACAAGGAGCTGCCTTAAAAGATGTACGGGGGGGGGGGGGGGGGGGGGGGCTGGTACAGATACGTATTGATAGCACAGGGAATCATTAAGGAGCGTATACATTCGTGATGTGCAACAAATAGGATAATCATACCAGATACAGGATGAGCAACATGAAATACACACATATAAAAAATATAAAACATTGCAGGCTAAAAACATTATTAAGACCACATGATAATAGTCTTTAGGCAATCTATAGTTATTAAAAAACATACATAATCAGCAGCAAGTATGATTACTCAAAAGGGAAAAAAAACACAGGGAAAAGGGGGTGAAGGAGAAAAATGTATATGGGAAAAAGGAAATAATAATATTCTTATGTCCCTTGTAATGGGGGTCATCCTCTATATGAATGATGATTTAGTTAGAGTGAATTATGAAAGATAATTATCATTTACATGCCGCTGGCCTTATTAAGTGCTTTTCCCTATTGGCTCCTGAATGTTTCAGTGATATCTTTTTGGTGGTTATTACTACTGTTTGACACAAGATGCACACATGCCCCTGCTATAGCAACATTTAAAGCTTGCTTACTAGTAGGTACTCTTATGTATTTTGATTTATAGTGCTGCTTAGGATATATAACTTACTTATAACTTACTGCTCTTTTACCCATTAGAATCAGCTGCGCGCTGTCTACTTGTTTACAGCTTGTTAGAAGTATTCCGCATTTTTGGAAACTTTCTGGCTATTGGAGATTTGTACATGAGGCCTAGTCCACCCTAAGGTATCTTTTATGGCTGTTTTTTTCTTTCCGCCTCTTTTGGTTTAGCATACGCTTTTTAATGCAATATGATGTAATATTTGTATAAATGAAATGTTGAATTTTAATTTGAATATATCTCATTTCAGACAGTGAGATTTGTTCTCCTTTTTCTTTTCTTTGTTACGTCTCTGATCCTTGATCGTGTCCTGAAGAAGCCTAATGGCGAAACACGTAGACACACAAGGGCTCATTGTACAAATTGTATCATTTTATATGATTTTTAATCTTTTTGAACACTGTGATTATACCATGTACTTTTTACAATAAACTTTATTTTTGTTACTTCTTCATTGTTTCTATGCCTTAAAAGTCCGACCTTTGGTTATTTGTTTAGTACCCCTGTTTTCCCCCGAAAGATAATTATCAATCATAGGTCACTAGATAAATCAAAAATCAAATATCAAAAATCAATGTTATAAAACTCGATTAATTGAAAAATTAATCAATAACCAATTTAAAAATTAATTATTTAAATTTTTTAAATTATTTAATCAATTTCCTAAAAAAAATGTTATTATTATTATTCATGAGTAATGACATCTATGAATTTATTATGGAAAATGAATTTATAAAATTGATTTATAAAAATCAATTAATTAATTAATTAGTTAGTTAATAATTAACTATTGTTATTAGGCAGTCAGAACCCCAAATGATCAATAAAAAGGTAAAAATAAATGAAAAATTAATATTCATGGATAAGCGCATGGGGGTACATATGTATGTGCACACATCAGAATGGTGACTGGGGAAAACCTAAAATGAGACAACTATGGATGGGGGGGGGAAAGCAAGAAAGCGGAGGCGTTACCTAAACTCTGTCGTGACCAATACTTACTTACGAATGCCCGCCACCCCAAAGGAAGACTAAACCTGAATAGAGTGCAGAAATAAATGGTTACATAGAAGGAAACTAAAGTTATCTAATGCATACAGTGCCTTGCAAAAGTATTCACTCCCTTGGCTTTTTACCTATTTTGTTACATTACAGCCTTTAGTTCAATGTTTTTTTAATCTAAAATATATGTGATGGATCAGAACACAATAGTCTAAGTTGGTGAAGTAAAATTAGAAAAATTCATACATAAAACTATTTTTCAGAAATAAAAAAAATGATAATTGGCATGTGCGTATGTATTCACCCCCTTTGTTATGAAGCCCATAAAAAGCTCTGGTGCAACCAATTACCTTCAGAAGTCACATAATTAGCGAAATTATGTCCACCTGTGTGCAACCTAAATGTCACATGATCTGTCATTACATATACACACCTTTTTGAAAGGCCCCAGAGGCTGCAACACCTAAGCAAGAGGCACCACTAATCAAACACTGCCATGAAGACCAAGGAACTCTCAAAACAAGTAAGGGACAATGTGGTTGAGAAGTACAAGTCAGGGTTAGGTTATACAAAAATATCCAAATCTTTGATGATCCCTAGGAGCACCGTCAAATCTATCATAACCAAATGGAAAGAACATGGCACAACAGCAAAACTGCCAAGAGATGGCCGCACACCAAAACTTATGGACCGGGCAAGGAGGGCATTAATCAGAGAGGCAGCACAGAGACCTAAGGTAACCCTGGAGGAGCTGCAGAGTTCCACAGCAGAGACTGGAGTGTCTGTACATAGGATGACAATAAGCCGTATGCTCCATAGAGTTGGGCTTTATGGCAGAGTGGCCAGAAGAAAGCCATTACTTTCAGCAAAAAACAAAATGGCACCTTTTGAGTTTGTGAAAAGGCATGTGGGAGACTCCCAAAATGTATGGAGGAAGGTGCTCTGGTCTGATGAGACTAAAATTGAACTTTTTGGCCATCAAAGAAAACACTATGTCTGGGGCAAACCCAACACATCACATCACCCAAAGAACACCCTCACCACAGTGAAACATGGTGGTGGCAGCATCATGCTGTGGGGATGTTTTTCAGCAGTCGGGACTGGGAAACTGGTCAGAGTTGAGGGAAAGATGGATGGTGGTAAATACAGGGATATTTTTGAGCAAAACCTGTACCACTCTGTGTGTGATTTGAAGCTAGGACAGGGGTTCACCTTCCAGCAGGTCAATGACCCCAAACACACTGCTAAAGCAAAAATCCCAGTGGTAAGATGTGGCAAGCTCAGCTGTGATAGCCGCAAAAGGTGGCTCTACAAAGTATTGACTTTAGGGGGGTGAATGTTCTGTAAATTAAATGATGCAAATCCTCAAACAATCCATGTTAATTCCAGGTTGCGAGGCAACAAAACACAAAAAATGCCAAAGGGGTGAATACTTTTGCAAGGATTGTGTGTATATATATATATATATATATATATATATATATATATATATATATATATATATATATATATTGTCAGGATCCGAGGGGTTAACAAGCAGCTGTGAGACAGTTCAGTCAACTTAAAAGGCTTTATTCAGCAAAAAACAAAAGAAAATTGACAGGCTTTGTCTTTATAGGCAGTTCAAACAACACAAAAACTCTTCTTAGCAGTAATAGTTCTTTTAAATAATGCTCAGCATCGCAGCCACAGCAAATAACATAGCAAAGTCCCAGTTCAGGCAAGCTCACCCAGCAGGATCAAGTCATAGGCAAACAGTGTCCTTCCAGCTTTAAGCTCCTCTCAGCTCCGATAGCTCAACAGCCATCTCTTTCACAGTCTCTCTGACCAGGTGCCTAATAAGCAGGCCTAAAAGGGAAGTACTTGCCCTGTGTCATTAACCCTTCCCAGGCTGACTCTATATATATATATATATATATATATATATATATATATATGTAAACGCTCTTAAACATACATATGAGCATATTTATATGCCCATACGCATACATCTAGGTAAGGTATCGGATGTTACCCATACCAGAGGACGGTGGCAATCCGGATCCCTTCATTTATACCACCTGGTAAGAGAACATCCAGGCAATAAATCCAGTATGTTTCTCTCGCACACAGTTGTTTAAAACATTCCGCTGCATAGAGGGATTTGGGGATCTGCTCAATGACCCATACTCAAAGTCCATTAGTGGACTTATGGTGGACATTAACAAAATGTACCTACCTCAATGAAATGTCTATGCTCGCCCAACCTCTGTCATATAGGTCGCATGGTTCGGCCTACATAGATCAGGCCACAGGGGTAGGTGACACTGTAAACAACAAAATCAGATGAACAGTTATAAAATTATTTTAAGGGATATGTTTTACCTTTAGTACAAAAGGACTTTTGAACATGTACGAATTTACAGGTTTTGCGCAGTTCCCTACGACATTGGTACATGCCCACCAATGGTATAAGTACCGACGCGGATGGTGAAGTAATGGTAGATTTGAATTTGGTGGGGGCAATTTTATTTTTCAGATTAGGGGATTTTCGGTATGTGACTGAGGATGGTTTTTAGGCGTGGATCTTGAAGCAGGATATTTCAATGGTTAGATAGTATATTCTCTGTTTTTTGTATTGGGAATGGAATGTGGTGATAAATCTAGTAGAATGATCCCCAGATTTGGGAGTATATTTGGGGGGTTTTCCATTCAAATGGGTTTTATAAGCCATGTTCACAAGGGGCTCAGGGTACTCTTTATCAAGAAATGTATTTTTCAAATTCATGCTGAGTTCTACATGATGCCAAACTCACAGGCAAGACATGTCACACCCTTTGTGGGAAATTCAAACAATTGGAGAGAATTATCCAAACCACGAACCAGCAATGGTGGGATAAATTCTTTTTGCAGCAATATATTGACACAAAAATCTCTCCGAGAGGTTGGAGGGTCATGAAAGATTGCCCTCCTTTTTTGGACGATGATGACAAAAAAAGAATGGGCTGGCATCACCGAGTTTTGTACTGCTAAGTGGATGGGAATATTGATTTCTCATTGAACCAATAGGTTCAACAAAGTAACTCACCAAGTCAAGCTATTAGTAGAGAAAATTTGTGGTCATAATGTCTCTCATGGCTTGAGGTATTAAAGAAAAATACCAAACGAGCTGAGGATCACCTCATTGAAACTAAAATGAGCAAGTTCAAACGAGACTTGGACGATTACAATTTCAACAGGGTATTTTCATGGAAGAAGAAAAAATATCACACTATGATCCCAACATCTTGGACACCCTCAGTGTTTGATCATAATCTACGTCCCCCTCCCCCTACTCCCGTAGTAACTCATCCTCCTCTGGCCACCTTTCCTCCTCCCCCATTGATGGGTTCGCATCTTATTAGTCCAACTACCTCTGGCAGACATCAGAGACAAGATAGACAATTTAGTCACTGGTAATCACATAAATAACACCACCAACACCCAAAATAAAAATAGTATCCATGTTGAAAATAAAAATCACCGCAGGACCAATAAGAGTGGTGATGAAGTCACTGCTCTGAATAGGTTTTATAATAGGCCCAATTCGGCTGACAACACTGGGAGCATACGGAATCACACCTCAAAACTCAGTTCTACTCAGCCTGTGTCTTCTTCCCTATCCCAGTCCAGTCTTCCCGATACTAACAATACATCCATTTTTGGTTGTCCTGTTGTTGCCCCTGTGACAGTACCATCCATTAGATCTCATACAGTTGCTCGTTCCACTTCTTCTCCCTCCTCCCTTTCCATATCAATTGCCTGGCAGGCACTTTAACAGCTGAGTCTGGCGAGTATATGGGCCATAATCCAATGGTACCAAACTCCATAGCTCATCCTGCTCCGGCCCTAATCCTACTCCCAATATAGATCCCTCTTTTTTAGTGAACAGTCCCCCTCCGACATCCTTCTCCAGAAAAAGAAAACTCACAGGAGAGGCTGCAGAGGAGGACGAACTAGAAAACAACCCCAATGCTCAAAAATACCGGAAACAATAAAAATATTCAACCTTTCATCACACATACTTTCCTCTGCAGACACATCTCTCCTGAGTCGTGGCTTACATTTTGCCCCAATTAACAAACCAAATCCCTTTCTTTTATTTAAAGATTTGAATGGATATATACGTAACCTCACTCTAAAAAGATACTATCATCTAAAACAAGAAAAGGATAAAAACCACCCCCCAGATGAGTCCACATCCTCTTCCCCAGCCAACTTATCCATAGACCAGATTCATTTTAATATTGATCTCATCAACACTGTGCATATGTTATCCACTGAGGATGAGTCTTTGAGCCTGTTCACGCAACATTTGGCCACTTCACCTCCCATTGTTCATTCATCTCTCAGACCCAAGTTTATTTTTTACCCATCACATGCCAAGGGTCCTTATTTAGAAAGCTTTTATAGGGTAGTCTATGCAGATCTTTTAAAGCTTTGACAGTCCACTACCACAACAAATCTAATAACCTCTCCCCATTAGAAATAAAAGCTCTTGATGTACTGATGCAGGCACAGGATATTGTAATCAAATCCGCTGATAAGGGCGGAAGGATTGTCATCCTCAACAAGTCTGATTATGTGGGAGGAGCCAACTGACTACTCTCAGATAACACCACCTACGCCAAGCTAAACAGGGGCCCCACAGCTGACTTTGCTAAGGAAGCTGATTCACTAATTTCCACTGCACTTAAAGATGTTATCATTTCCAAAACTGAAACTTTTATCAGATACCATATTTTTACCACCTTCCCAAGATCCACAAAAATCTAGAACATCCTCCAGGTAGACCCATCGTGGCAGTGATGGACAGTGTGACCACTTGCTTCAGTCTATATATAGACCAATACCTTCAGCCCATAGTACACCAACTGCAATCATATATTAGAGATGGTACACACTTGTTGGAACTTTTGTCTCCCTGCAAGTGGGAGCCGACCTATTTATGGCTCTCACTGGACATTAATTCTTTGTACACCTCCATCCCACACAGCTTTGGTCTAATGGCCTGGAATACTTCTTGGCCCAAGATCCACTAATTAACCCACGACAGGCTGCATTCATCCTGGAAGCAACTCGTTTTTGCTTGACACATAACTATTTTAATTTCAATGGAGATTATTATTTGCAGCAACAGGGCACGGCGATGGGGGCAGACTTTGCCCCCTTATACACAAACTTGGCTATGGGTTTTTGGGGGTCCAAGCACGTCCTTCATGACAACCCTTTTTTGGCCCATGTTGTCTTTTTTGGAAGATACATAAACGATATAATTGTCATTTAAGATGGCACCCCTGATCTCATTAGCCAATTTGTTGAGTACTGCAACAGCAATACATATGGACTATCATTTACAGTGCCTTGCAAAAGTATTCATCCCCTTGGCTTTCTACCTATTTTGTTACATTACAGCCTTTAGTTCAATGTTTTTTCTATCTGAATTACATGTGGTGGATCAAAACACAATAGTCTATTTTGGTAAAATAAAATTTGAAAAATATATACATAAAACTATTTTTCAGAAATAAAAAAATGATAATTGGCATGTGCGTATATATTCACCCCCTTTGTTATGAAGCCCATAAAAAGTTCTGGCGCAACCAATTACCTTCTGAAGTCACATAATTAGTGAAATTATGTCCACCTGTGTGCAATCTAAGTGTCACTTGATCTGTCATTACATATACACACCTTTTTGAAAGGCCCCAGAGGCTGCAACGCCTAAGCAAGAAGCACCACTAACCAAACACTGCCATGAAGACCAATGAACTCTCCAAACAAGTAAGGCACAATGATGTTGAGAAGTACAAGTCAGGGTTAGGTTATAAAAAAATATCCAAATCTTTGATGATCCCAAGGAGCACCATCAAGTCTATCATAACCAAATGGAAAGAACATGGCACAACAGCAAACCTGCCAAGAGACGGCCGCACACCAAAACTCACGGACCGGGTAAGGAGGGCATTAAATAGAGAGGCAGCACAGAGACCTAAGGTAACCCTGGAGGAGCTGCAGAGTTCCACAGCAGAGACTGGAGTATCTGTACATAGGACAACAATAAGCCGTACGCTCCATAGAGTTGGGCTTTATGGCAGAGTGGCCAGAAGAAAGCCATTATTTTCAGCAGAAAACAAAATGGCATGATTTGAGTTTGTGAAAAGGCATGTGGGAGGCTCACAAAATGTATGGAGGAAGGTGCTTTGGTCTGATGAGATTAAGATTGAGCTTTTTGGCCATCAAAGAAAACACTATGTCTGGCGCAAACCCAACACATCACATCACATCACCCAAAGAACACCATCCCCACAGTGAAACATGGTGGTGGCAGCATCATCCTGTGGGGATGTTTTTCAGCAGGACTGGGAAACTGGTCAGAGTTGAGGGAAAGATGGATGGTGCTAAATACAGGGATATTCTTGAGCAAAACCTGAGGCTAGGACAGAGGTTCACCTTCAGACAGGACAATGACCCCAAACACACTGCTAAAGCAACACTTGAGTGGTTCCAGGGGAAACATGTAAATGTGTTGGAATGGCCTAGTCAAAGCCCAGACCTCAATCCAATAGAAAATTTGTGGTCAGACTGTTCACAAGCGCAAACCATCCAACTTGAAGGAGCTGGAGCAGTTTTGCAAGGAGGAATGGGCAAAAATCCCAGTGGTAAGATGTGGCAAGCTCATAGAGACTTATCCAAAGCGACTTGGAGCTGTGATAGCCGCAAAAGGGGGCTCTACAAAGTATTGACTTTAGGGGGGTGAATAGTTATGCACATTGACTTTTTCTGTTATTTTGTCCTATTTGTTGTTTGCTTCACAATAAAAAAAAACATCTTCCAAGTTGTAGGCATGTTCTGTAAATTAAATGATGCAAATCCTCAAACAATCCATGTTAATTCCAGGTTGGGAGGCAACAAAACACGAAAAATGCCAAGGGGGGTGAATACTTTTGCAAGGCATTGTAGTTCCACTGGTTAGCTTGATAAAGGAGCGTGGCTGCTGTGTCACCGCAGTGCACATGCTCAGGAAACGTGTTGCATGCCAGTGACGTCATCCATCCTCGTCTTCCATACCACCAGTGTTACAGACCTCGTTCTGAGCTGTTCTCCACCGCGGCCAGCTTACACATCAGCAGTACAGCAATGAGCGGCGAATGAGTGAATACTGCGCTTCCCATCCAGGATTAGACCGTCTACTGATGACATCTACCCCCCCCCACTGTGTTGGGACTAACTACATGCCTGCTTTTTACTTCTCAAATGTGAGTTGCTTACTTTATGTGCCATTAAACTTGTTATACTTCTACACCCAGAGGCACCTCTCCCTTTGTCTATTTGCAGTGTACTGGAACATGGTTTCTGTTCCCATATGACGGCTGCCCTGAGTGGTGGATCCTACACCCTCCTTGGTCTGTGGACTTTTCTTCCATACCTGTTGGACATACATATATATATTTGCATTGCCCCTGACTTATATGCCTTATAACCTGTGGGAAAATTTCTGTTTAGTTCCTTGCGCCTATACTTGCCTTATTGCAATCTTCTTATAGCCTAGGCCAGTGATGGCGAACCTTGGCACCCCAGATGTTTTGGAACTACATTTCCCATGATGCTCATGCACTCTGCAGTGTAGTTGAGCATCATGGGAAATGTAGTTCCAAAACATCTGGGGTGCCAAGGTTCGCCATCACTGGCCTAGGCCATCTTTATGTAGAGCAACAATTCTTTTTTTCAGATCCTCAGAGAGTTCTTTGCCATGAGGTGCCATGTTGAACTTTCAGTGACCAGTATGAGAGAATGAGAGCGATAACACCAAATCGAACACACCTGCTCCCCATTCACACCTGAGACTAACGAGTCACATGACACCGGGGAGGGAAAATGGCTAATTGGGCCCAATTTGGACATTTTCACTTAGACATTAATGGCTGTGTGTTGAGTTATTTTAAGGGGACAGAAAATTTACACTGTTACACAAGCTGTACACTCACTACTTTACATTGTAGCAAAGTGTCATTTCTTCAGTGTTGTCACATGAAAATATATAATAAAATATTTACAAAAATGTTGTATGTATAATGTTTAGATATTCTTTGTTTTATGAATAAACATTTAATATATGAAAAAAGGGCTCCTACGCCAACTCAATTTGTGTGTTTAAATTTCAGTGTAGCACTCTCTAGTAGTGTGCTAGAGAGAGTAGGTAAATTCTGGGCTGGGAGTGGCTCAGTGTAGACACTGTTAACTCACAGGCAGCATCGCAAAGACCCCCCTCTTCTTTCCAGAATATTCTGGAAAGAGAGGAGGAGAGGAGAGGTGGAGCTTTCTGGGGTATTCTGAGGAGCCCTGACCAATCCCCAACTTGGATTGGTAGGGGGCAGGCCTGCTTAGATACCCAGGGTCAGCCCAGCTGTGGGAGGCGTTTTCGGGTGGAAGAGCTGGAGTGAGAGAGTGTGGAGCCCGTCGGGGCCCACAGGGAGCTCCCCAGTCTGTGAGGGGATGACCTTGGGCCTGGGCTCGGGCTCAGCCAGAAGGAGAAGAGATCCTGGAGGAGAGGCAAGGAGATGACAGCGGGAGAGAGCACTGCTAAGAGACTCAGAGGAAGACAACTGGTCGCAGCCAGGAGGGCTGGTGAGTGAAGCACAGTCAGGACTGGGGAGGCACTCCTGAGGGAACTGGGAGTTTGCAACTTGAGATGGGTGCAGAACTAGAAGAGTGGACTGTGGTGAATGGGGCAGTGGAGAGAGGCAGCTGCAATCAGGAGGACTGGCAGAAAGATGGGTTACTAGCCTCAGTAGCCATGTGTAGGACAGCTAGCACCAGAGACTTTCTATTTTGCTACACTATAGGGGCCAGCCGTCCCTGCCTGCAAAAGATAATTGCTAAGGGCCTGGCAGAGCCAGTGTTAGGCCTAACCACTTTGTGCTTGCTGTGCCTGGAAATTAGAGAGGAAGCGATGTGCTGGAGGAGAAAGACCTGAAGATTAGAGAGGAAACGATGTGCTGGAGGAGAAAAACCTGAAGATTAGAGAGGAAGTGATGTGCAGGAGGAGAAATGGAATATATACTAGACTGTTGTCCCAAACAAGTTCTACCAATTCTACTGGGCATCCCATATTTCCCTTACCCCATCCAAGTTCAATTCCCTCAATAAAACAAACAAAAACAAAGCCCATGGACTGTTCTGTGTCTCTGAGTGTCTGAGAAGTGGGTTGGGCAGGGTGACAGACAATCCAACACATCAGCAGCCCGTACTGGGGTACCGCTACATCAGCTTAAGCTATAGAGCTAGATAAATAACAGGATTTTTAAATACATGGACTAGAGAGACTAGAGACAGAGGTAAACAAGAAAAAGAGAAAAGAAATCCATCATAACATTCATATTGGATATCTCATATAAACCTTAAAAAAGTAAAAATATTTGTATATTGTTTTGTCCAAACAGTATACATTGTCTTTAATGTTAGTAATATGTTTGGGTTTTTCCCACACAATTTGATGATTTGATTTGTGCTCCATGCTGTTTTACATGTTGTGACTGTTTTTATGTGTGGCGATTATTATTTATTGCAATTTACTGCAATTCCATTGTAAAAAGGCCCACAGATATGGGAAGGGCGTTCAGTTCTGCAGTTTTGCTTGGCATACCTGGCATCTCTCACTGTCTGTATTATTTTGCTAAACTCGGTGTGTTGAGGATATGTAAGGCCGGCTATTCACAGTTTGAATTTCGGCCGGTTCAGTAGGAACCAGCTGAGATTTGAACCATTAATAGCCAGTCTGAATGTACTAAGTTGATTGATCGATCAACTTGGATACAACCAGCCTGCCGGATTCTCTTGTGATTATCGCTAGCAATAATCACTGTCCTCTCCCGGCGGGGAGGGCTTCTCCTGCATCAAACCCCCCGCCGGAGCAGACAATTGTTCAGCAGGAGGGTTTCCCCTGTCAGCACTGTCTGTGTTGATGGAGGAATTTCTTTCACACCGTGTTTGGCCTGCCTAAGACTGTAGTATATACATCACACTGAGCTCTATTGTTGTCTCAGGAAAATCCTATGGCTAGATTTAGACGTGTATCCAAATCTGCAGCTCCTCAGAAGAGCAATCTGTTTTCAAATTGTTTTTCAGAGGTGATTAACAGGCAGTGAAGAGGAGTTGCGATGCCTCCTTATTGCCTGTTTTAAACCCATTTTTGCTGACAAAAGCACCGCAACCACATGCATTTTATGTGGTTGTGGGGCATTTGCGGTGCTTTCCCAGTTCCCTTGAATTAGGGTTGTCACCTTTTCTTCAAGCCAAACCCGAACACTTTAGCAGCCTGGGACACCTTACTAATGCGGTGTGCATAGCGTGCCGCATCGAATAGTGGGTGTGGCCAAATTGCTCTTGCTGACATCATCGCCCTGCCCCTAGACAACCGCCCGCAGCTCCTGGATGGCAACAGATTTGTGTGTGACTCTCTTGATTACTTGAGGAGGCACAGTCTGGTCTGAATAATGTGTCTGGGTTTCAGTCTGCCTGAAACCCAGACACATGATTCAAAACCCGGACTGTCCAGATGAGTCCTGGGCAGGTGGCAACCCTACCTTGAATGGCTCACATTTAGGGGCTTTCCTCTGGGCACACTTCAGCTTTTCAATTCACACCCATTAAACCCAGTGAAAAGGAGCTATTGGTTGATTCCTTGGGAGGCCCAAATCCACCAGCAGTGCCATAAAATACTTTAAAACTGAGCCCTTTACAGGCTAGCTATGGCCTAAAGTGTTTGTCTTTGCAAAGTTAAAAAAAAAACATATGGCGTACATATCAGCAATACATACTAGATCCCCAGTGTGCTCCCAACATCCTGTCTGAGCTGACAACGCTGTCTCTGCTCCACCGAAGTTCCAGTCATTGTAGTCAGCCCTCATTGGAATCCTCCCCTTGTATCATACTACAGAACTACATAAGCAGGAGGCATGTTGGAAAAACATTTTACTATCTCCTGTTTCAGTCAGAGGTTGACAATCTTTTTTCGGCTCCTTGAGATATGTCATTATCGGTATTCCTCGGAACAGGTGAAAATTCAGTAGATAACCTTTTGGATATTGCGATGTGTGTAGAAGTCCACACGTCCACGAGCGCGTGTTATCTTTCAATTCACAGAATTGCTTTCTAACGTCCCTGTGTTTTATTTGAACTGAAGACCTCTATTCTCACCTCCCCGTGTGTCATTCCCACTCTTTTATTTCTGGCTGTGTGTTTTATTCCTGTAAAATGAGCTGAACAATGAAGTGACTGCAGCGTTCCTCTCAGGGTGAGAATAATAGATCTTAAGAAGTATTATCTATAGAGAATTTAAACATGCCTTGGAAAAGGAATTCTGTGTTAACAAAGGTTTGGGAATGAACAGCAGGCAGTGCTGCGTGATTAATATACTGTTGTTTTTATAAAAACAGATCTTGGTTAATATAAACTCTGTCTCAGAAGGGAAATATAGAAAACCAAATTTGTTTGTTCGACACAACATGGCCCATTCATGGCTAATAGCCCCTGGAATATAGCAGTGGTCTCCAAACTGCATCCCTTGGGTCTGATGTGGCCCTTTGCTTGCCGTCATCGACTATTTTTCCAACTAATACCAACAATGGATCATTATTCCTCCAACTAATACCAATGATGGGGCATTATTTTTCCAACTAATACCAATGATGGGGCATTATTATTCCAACTAATACCAATGATGGGGCAATATTCCTCCAACTAGTACCAATGATGGGCATTATTATTCCAACTAATACCAGTGATGGTGCACTATTCCTCCAACCAAAACCAACAATGGGGCATTATTCCTCCAACTAATACCAATGATGGGGCAATATTCCTTCAACTAATACCAATAATGGGGCACTATTCCTCCAACTAATACTAATGATGGGGCACTATTCATCCAACTAATACCAATGATAGGGCAGTATTCCTCCAACTAATACCAGTGATGGGGCACTATTCCTCCAAACAAAACCAACAATGGTGCATTATTCCTCCAACTAATACCAATGACGGGGCAATATTCCTACAACTAATACCAATGACGGGGCACTATTCCTCCAACTAATATCAATGAAAGGGCATTATTCCTCCAACTAATACCAATGATAGGGCATTATTCCTCCAACTACTTCCAATGATGGTGCACTATTCCTCCAACTAAAACCAATGATGGGGCACTATTCCTCTAACTAATACCAATGATGGGGCATTATTCCTCCAACTAAAACCAATGATGGGGCACTATTCCTCCAACTAAAACCAATGATGGGGCACTACTCCTCGAACTAATACCAATGTTGGGGCATTTTTCCTCTAACTAATACCAATGATGGGGCATTATTCCTCCACCTAATACCAATGATGGGGGCGTTATTCCTCCAACTAACACCAACAAATACTAATGGTAGGGCACTATTTCTCCTCTTAAAGGTGCTATGTATGTAACTGTTTTACTCCCCCTGACCACCAAGCTTGAGGAATTGTTTACTTCCACTGATGCTGGGACATTTTCTATTTCCTTTGACCACAATCCGGCTCCCCTTAAGTGTGAAGGACAGTAAACTGGCCTCAGTTTATTTCTGCTTTAACCAGTTGCCTCTGCCCACAGTACATTTACTGCAGGCGGGTGGCACATGCAGGCTGAATCATGTACTAATGCGTCATCCAGCTGAGGGGCACGCAGCGCGCTGCTCCTGCAACCTCAAAGTCCATCAAACAAAGCTAATTGTGGCTCCCAGTACCTGGCTCCTTTGAGCACTTGGGGGATCATGTGATCGTTACGATATCATAACAGCTGTGATTCCTATAGCGATGATGTGATTGGCCCACAGCTATCACATGATACCTGGGCCAATCACAACATGTGGTAGCTGTGGGCCAATCACAGCACAAAATAGTAATCACAGCTGTTATGAATGTAACCCATTCATTACAGTTCAAAACATTGCTGTTACAGTAAGCATCACTGTAACAGCAATCAAAGTGTAAAAAAAAAAATACATGATTACCCCCTTAGAGTAATATGGTGACACTGAGTTACTCTGATGAAAGTTTGTAAAAAAAAGTGAAAAAAGAAAAAAGTGAATTAAAAACAAATGTTTACAAAAGTGAATAATAAAGTATTTAACTTTTTTTGTTGTTGTTTTTATATACTGTCACCAGTCAGTATCCCTGATCACCGCCAGACCAGTCATATGATGATGCTGTACTGCACTAGTGACAGTATTTAAAAAAAATAAATAAATAATTTCTTAATTTTCCAAAAAATGTGACAAAAAATTACAACTTCAAAAAACTCGTAATTCCTCTTAATACTGTAAATACCTCAGACTGTCTACTTTCCAAAAAGGGGTCATTTGGGGGGTATTTGTACTGTCCTGGCATTTAAGGTGCCTCAAGAAATTAGGTAGGCCGTCAGTACATCAGGATTGATCAATTTTCAAATATATATATATATATATATGTATATATATACCATAGTTTGTAGACGCTACAATGCTGCGTACACAGGATCGCACATTCTGACAACAAAATCCATGTTTTTTTTCCGACGGATGTTGGCTCAAACTTGTCTTGCATACACACGTCACACAAATGCTGTCGGAAATTTTGAACGTCAAGAACACGGTGACGTACAGCACGTACGACGAGCCGAGAAAAATTAAGTTCAATAGCCAGTGCGGCTCTTCTGCTTGATTCAGAACATGCGTGGAATTTTGTGCGTCGGAATTGTGTACACGCGATTTGAATTTCCGACAACGGATTTTGTTGTCGGAAAGTTTGAGATCCAGATCTCAAATTTTGTTTGTCGGAAATTCCGACAGAAAATGTCCGATGGAGCCTACACACGGTCGGAATTTCTGACAACAAGCTCACATCGAACATTTGTTGTTGGAAAATCCGATCGTGTGTACGCGGCATAACTTTCACACAAACCATTTACAGTTTTTCTCTATTGTTTTGGCTCATTTCTTGAAACAGAAATGACATTCTCAAAACAACATGGACAAATCTCCAAACCACTTGGCAATTGTTCACAACTGAATTGAATTTCTCACTCATTTCATCAAAATTGCAAATGTCTCAGTACATGTCTCAATGTCTCAGTACATTTCTCAAATGATTAAGTACAAGTAGCCTACATTTAGCACAATTTCCAAGTGAATAGATCTTGTTGATCTAAACTGATTGTCAATTCTCATTTTAATGGTTGTTCTCTCCAAAACGTGTCAGCGTCATTTCATTGTTTAAGTCATCACATGCACAATAGTCTGTTCAATGGTCAAAATTATTCAGGAACATAATACCATGAATACCATATATGAATCTCTTGGAACATTTGATAAAATGATTACAGCAATTGACAGGTGCAACTAGAACTCGACTAACAAAGGAGGAGTCGTAGTTGGTCTCAGATGACCAATCAAACAGTATGTGTAGTTACCTGACAGGTGCTGTCTATGATTGTAAATGCTGCCAAACATGTATATATAGAGCTTGACCATGCAGGACCAGTACAATTTCTGAACATGGAGGCACCTGGCCAAGTAAATAAACAAGGGAAACTGCCTGCTCGAGGAAGAGGAAGAAGAAGAGGAAGAAGAAGAGGAAGAAGAGTAAGGGTGAGTGGCGGTGGAATAGGGGGAAGAGGCAGAGGAGCACGAAGACACTATGCTTTCCCTGATGAAATTCGGGCCACAATTATAGATCATGTCATCAACCATGGCCTCACAATGGCAGAGGCAGGTCGCCGAGTGCAGCCTAATGTGCCTCGCTCTACAGTCTTCTCTATCATCCAAACCTTTCGCAGGGAAAACAGGTATCTAGTCAGTCAATGATGGAATTATATAATGTATAGGACAGGACACTGTGCATATAGCAACAAATATGTTTATTTACGTATTCATTTAGTGTGTGTGTATGTGTGTGTGTGTGTGTGTGTGATAGGCCTACAGTATTACAGTATCTTACCTCAGTGGGATGTTACGTATGATACTAACAATGACAAGAAAAATATTATAGAAAATAAACTATGGAATAGTATGGAATAGTTTATTTTCTACAATATTGATGATACAGTTTACAGTAGTATTCCAGTCACTGTGCAGTGATGCATTGGAATTGTGGTAAAGTTACTGTAAGTAAAACAACAATACGATTACATTGGTAACTCATTCTGTACGGAATACATAAGGTATAAATTACAAATGGAGTGTTGTCCTTTGAATTCTATGTCTAGGATTGGACGACAACCTGGCACGGGTGGCCGAGGAAAACTTCTCAATGAACAACAAGAACAAGAGATCTGTAACATGGTGTTTGCAAATAATGCCATCACATTGAGACAAATCCGCACTGCAAGACAATGTCATATTCCAAAATGTCACTCTATAAGCATCTCCACATTAGCCTGCATATTGAAGAAGCATCAGATGACAATGAAGTAAATTTACAGGGTACCATTTGAGAGGAACTCTGACAGAGTGAAAGAGCTGCGGTACCAGTATGTACATGTAAGTCAGTCACTGGTTGTCCATCAAGATAACCTTTTTACAATTACCGTAAGCAGTGGTTCCCGAAATGTATTGGTTTCAGTACCCACTTTACCTGATTTCTGAATCTAGGTAATCCAGGTATGAAAGTATTTGATTTACATATCTGATTTATAAACATTTTGTCTAAAAACTGCAGCTTACTGTATGATGCAATTATCATTATAATGCTTATTTTGAAGAATATAACATACAATACAGTAAGAAAAAGGGTCAAAGAGCTGCAATTACAGTAGTGCCTCCCATGTAAATCTATCTAATACTGTGGGTTTTACTGTAACATTTCAGTAAGTCTACTCATTGATAATTTTTCCCCTCCCCTTTCTGTCAAATACCCCCTGTAGTACCTCTGCATAGGGTACATGTACCCCAGGTTTGGAACCACTGGAATACTGACCAGTAATATATTGAACTTGTGTAGAACATTCCTATGTAACTGTCTGTAACTGTAGTGTATGACTCTTCTGTATGACTGATTTGATGTTTTCTTTTTTTACTCTATTGTAGAGAATAATGGCTATGGAAGGAAACGAGACCTCTCACATACTCGTGTATGTGGATGAGGCTGGCTTCAACCTGGCCAAGGGCCGAAGACGTGGCCGTAATTTTATTGGCCACGGTGGATGTCCCAGGCCAGGGAGGGGGCAATATAACTATGTGTGCTGCCATTTCTGAGAATAGTGTGGCCACTCACATCCCCAGTCTTGGCCCATACAATACACAGAAGATCCTCATCTTCTTGGACCGCCTTGATTTGGATTTGATCCCTGAAAATAAGAGAGGTCTAATAGGGCCTCACCTACCACAATATATAATTGTATGGGACAATGTGAATTTCCACCGTGGCCTGCTTATCAGGGCCTGGTTCACTGCTCATCCAAGGATGGATATGATGTTCCTACCACCTTACTCTCCTTTCCTCAACCCTATTGAGGTGGAGAGTGTATGAGCATCGGGCTCAAGATCAGAGGTCTCTGCTCCATGCAATGGATGCTGCCTGTGAGGATATTACAGGAGATCAGTGTAGGGGATGGTTGCAACATGCACACCGTTTCTTCCCTCGTTGCATCGCAAGGGAGGATATACGCTGCAATGTTGATGAGAATCTGTGGCCAGACAGACAGCAGCGTGTGGATGGGCAGGAGGGTGAGGACGGTGGCCAGTGAAGAGATGTTACAGTAGTTGTGAAACTCCGGCTTTATTTACAGCATTGTAGGCTAAATGTAGATTTCCTTGTTTTATGTTTGTGTGTTTATATTTCCGTATATAATGCTGTATACATTTTCTTTTTACTCTGATGTATGGAAGTTACTTTGTGTGTGAATGATAATGGTTACAATACTGTAAAGTAATTTTTCCTTGGCAGTATGAGTGCAATGTGTGATGTCAAACCTTGGAGGCTACTCTTACCCTAAATTTTTTTTTTCAGTTTTATACACAATTGTATTCAGTTAGCTAGACAAAAACTGTAGAGTAACCATTGTCAATGAAGGACTGGGCTAAGACTGAAAGGTGGACATGAGGGATATTTCAATGGTCCTCTGCCTTAGAGACAAAACATCTAAACATTTTGACTTGCAGTGCTTACACAATGCCAAAGGGACAAAGCATTTTGGAGGTACTGACTATTTGAATGAGAAAGAAATTTATTTTTGACACATGAGTGAACTGTTTTGGGAAAGATATGAGCTTTTGAAGGTGAACCATGGTGTTGTGCTGAACCATCCAGGTTATTTTGGCAAAAGCACCAAGAGAGTTGAGAACGTCTGGTCTGTTTCAAGAAATGAGCCAAAGCAATTGAGAAGAATCTTTGCCATTTTGGTAGCACTGACTCTTTATATGGGAAATGAATATGGTTTTGAAGCATGAGTGAACAGTTTTGGGAGAGATATGAGCTTTTGCACGTGAGTTATAGAGTTGTGCTGAACTGTAAGACTGTTTTGCCAAATGAACTTAGAGTTTTGAGAATGTCATTTCTGTTTCAAGAAATGAGCCAAAACAATGGAGAAAAACTGTAATATACATTTATTAGGGTTTTTTTTTTTTTTTTTACAAAATAATGTAGCATAATACACTTTGGCCTAAATTTATGAAGGAATTAGAATTTAGTGCATGTTTTATAAAAGAAAGTAGAAAATAATGTGTTTTTTTTTCCAAAATTTTCAGTTGTTTTAGTTTATTTAGCAAATAAAAAAAACAGTGGTGATCGAATACCACCAAAAGAAACATCTATTTGTGTGAAAGAATTGCCAGTTAAAGTAGCACGTTCCTGAATAGCACAACATGGCCAGGTCATGAAGGGCTTAAAACCTTCAGGAGGTCAAGTGGTTAAATGAAGTTGAGAATTATCAGGCTTAATGGCCAGATCAAAATAGAAAGATAATGCAATCATCCATTTAAGGATTGGTAAGCTGCAATATAGATATATATATATATATATATATATATATATATATATATATATATATATATATATATATATATAGATAGATAGATAGATAGATAGATAGATAGATAGATAGATCTATCTATCTATAGATAGATAGATAGATAGATAGATAGATAGATAGATAGATAGATAGATAGATAGATAGATAGATAGATAGATAGATAGATAGATAGAAAGATCTGTCTATATATATATATAGATATATAGATATATATCTATATATATATAGATCTATATATAGATATATATATAGATCTATATATATATATATATATATATATATATATATATATATATATTTATTTATTTATTTTTTTTGGGCTTAGATATGCTTTAAGTTCTTTTTAAACCTTCTTTGTAGATTGGCCAGTGGATATCAGATGGCCAGGTTGGAAGATTATTATTATTATTATTATTATTATTATACAGGATTTATATAGCGCCAACAGTTTACCAGGCAGTACAATTACAATACACTTTAATACAGTAGGAATCAGACGTCCCTGCTCCTTATAATCTAAGAGATCTTTTTGAGCGCTGTGCTGGTAAGCAGAGCCAGGACAAGTGGTGGGCGTGAAAAATGGCTACCCTGGATGAAATGGTTTACTGTAGGGAAGAGGGTGACTTCCTTCTGTTACAGGGCTGACAGGAGTAGTGACAGTGGCAGTGATTTTAATAGTATAAACTATACAAATATTTTGCAATTAAATAACATTTCTAATCATATGAAGTTAATCACAAGATTCCCCCTTTACATCACAGAGTCCACAGAGTTCCCCTTTTACATCTGAATCCGCAGAGTTCCCCTTTTACATCTGACTAAAATCAAAATAAGTGCAGTGCTAAATACAAATTAACCCTTTGAGGTATTTATAATGCGTTCAATAAACAATATATAAATAAAGTGCAATATGCAAAATGTGTTCTTATATACAGTATATAAATAATAGCAGGTAAAAAACAAGGCAAATTTGATTGTTAGTGTTAGGTTTGGGCAGTGTGAAAGAGTGTGTAACAGACAACTGCAGCCAGAAACCCTGCTGGGAAGCCAGAGACCAGTCTAAATAATGTGTCCGGGGTTCAAGCACTTTGAAACCCGGACACATGGTTCCAAACCCGAACTGTCCGGGTGAATCCTGGACAGGTGGCACCCCTAGGATCCTACCACAGGAGAAGTTGGAAGGAGGCTTTCCTGAGAGGCAGCAGGAGCAAGGAAAGGACAGTGTGAGTACTACAGCACAGTGCAGAGATTTACAAGGGGAGAGACTGCCACATGTAGCAGGTCTCTCTTGAAGACAGCGGTGTGCTTAGTTCTTCTATAGTCTTGCCCTAGGAAACCTCCAGAATGTCAGTCGGGTAGAATGGTGAATAGAAGCAGCCAGGTGGGCTGGTGAAGAGGCAGCCAGGTGAGCTAGCATTTTCCTGCAGTAGCAGAGCTGGGACCAGTGTCTACCAGAGAGTTGGAGGTACTCCAGGATGCGGTTCACAGCACATTGTGCTAAATTCTAGAGCAGTGGTTCTCAACCTTTCTAGGGCTGTGACCCCTTGATAAAATTTCCCAAGTTGTGGGGACCCCTAGCAGTAAAATTATTTTCGTAGCGTGGGTCATCAGAACCCAAGGCAAGACAAGTAATTTGCACCCCTAACCCACGTATATTTAGCGCTCCCTGAGTCCCTTCCACTCATACAATATTAAAACCCCTTATGGTATATTTTAGGATGTACCACTCGCCTTCTCTTACTCCTTGGTGGGGGGAATGGGATGAGCGGCAGCGCTGGTGGGGATTTGGGATCAGTGGCAGTGCTGGTGGGGGGTGGGATCAGTGGCAATGCTGGGGGAGTTCTGATCAGCCAACTTTGGTGCTCTTGATCAAGGTCATCTGCTGATCTGAGAACTGTAGTGGGGACTTTTAATGGCAACTCTAATCACAGGTAGTGTTACTCACTGTGTCTCCAGCTCTGTGGTGTCTTGTAGCAGTGACACCTATGCCGAAATCAGGAGATAGGGTCCCCTCCAGCCCCTCCCACTTCACATTCCTCACCAGTCAGCTTACCTCTAGTCTCTGCCCCCCAGCCATGCCGTGAACTGAATGGGCGGCTGCGAAGAGGCCGAGTGGGCGGCTGCGGGGTCCAGGAACAGCCCAGGATTCGGTGACCCCTGGCAAATCGGCATTCGACCCCCAGGTTGAGAACCACTGTTCTAGAGGGACTGATCGTTCCAAGCATGTAAGGGGCTGTTGCTAATCTAGCAAAGACTGTTAGCCTGTACAGAGGAATCAATCAGAGTGTATATAAGGAGGAAGTTGTCCCTGATTTTGTCACTTTCAAGTTGGGTATCCAATAATTCCTATCCCCATCCAAGTTACATAGTTACATAGTTACATAGTAGGTGAGGTTGAAAAAAGACACAAGTCCATCAAGTCCAACCTATGTGTGTGATTATGTGTCAGTATTACATTACATATCCCTGTATATTGCGGTCATTCAGGTGATTATCTAATAGTTTCTTGAAGCTATCAATGCTCCCCGCTGAGACCACCGCCTGTGGAAGGGAATTTCACATCCTTGCCGCTCTTACAGTAAAGAACCCTCTACGTAGTTTAAGGTTAAACCTCTTTTCTTCTAATTGTAATGAGTGGCCACGAGTCTTATTAAACTCTCTTCTGCGAAAAAGTTTTATCCCTATTGTGGGGTCACCAGTACAGTATTTGTAAATTGAAATCATATCCCCTCTCAAGCGTCTCTTCTCCAGAGAGAATAAGTTCAGTGCTCGCAACCTTTCCTCATAACTAAGATCCTCCAGACCCTTTATTAGCTTTGTTGCCCTTCTTTGTACTCGCTCCACTTCCAGTACGTCCCTCCTGAGGACTGGTGCCCAGAACTGGACAGCATACTCCAGGTGCGGGCGGACCAGAGTCTTGTAGAGCGGGAGAATTATCGTTTTATCTCTGCACTTGATCCCCCTTTTAATGCATGCCAATATTCTGTTTGCTTTATTAGCAGCAGCTTGGCATTGCATGCCATTGCTGAGCCTATCATCCACTAGGACCCCCAAGTCCTTTTCCATCCTAGATTCCCCCAGAGGTTCTCCCCCCAGTGTATAGATTGCATTCATATTTTTGACACCCAAATGCAATATTTTACATTTTTCTACATTGAACCTCATTTGCCATGTAGTCGCCCACCCCATTAATTTGTTCAGGTCTTTTTGCAAGATTTCCACATCCTGCGGAGAAGTTATTGCCCTGCTTAGCTTAGTATCGTCTGCAAATACAGAGATGGAACTGTTTATCCCATCCTCCAGGTCATTTATGAACAAATTAAATAGGATTGGTCCCAGCACAGAACCCTGGGGGACCCCACTACCCACCCCTGACCATTCTGAGTACTCCCCATTTATCACCACCCTCTGAACACGCCCTTGTAGCCAGTTTTCAATCCATGTACTCACCCTATGGTCCATGCCATAAGTTATTACCCCCCTAATAACAACACAAAAGTGTCTGGATGGAAGCGGAAAAAGTTATATGTGCCTGGCTGTGCAGCAGTGGGTAACCCTGCCACTTGCAACCCCTGCGGGGGTAGTGCATAAATATCAAGTCAATATATCAAGTCAAGTCTGCCACCAATGATGGATTTGTAGTTCTCATTGGAACATGAGGGCAGTAATCACCATACATGTAGTCCATTAACATTTCCTCCAGCTCTCCAACTGAAAGCCCATACTTCAGTTTGGACATTCAGATTTGGAAGAAGAGTCTGCAGGAGCCTGACATTGCACCTGTGATCCACTGATTGTGGATGCAATGCTTTGCAGGCTATTATGAAAAAAAACAAAAAAGAATTCACATTTTTTCCTGCAAATATGGGTTCATTTATTATTTTTTTCTAAAAGGAGAACTTACCCTTTAAACCTTTGTGCATACAAAGAAGGCCATCGTAAATAATAGCAGTTTCTATCTTCAGCATAGAGCATTGTGCATGGGTCAGACAGTTGACAAAATTCTTTACAACATAACCTGGCCTCTGCCTGATGCATTTACAGGAGTTCAGAAAGTCAGACGAGATAAAAACTACACCATGGCTGGGCAATGTAAATAAGGTTTTCTACTTACAGTTTTTCTCCATTGTTTTGGCTCATTTCTTGAAACAGAAATGACATTCTCAAAACAACATGGACAAATCTCCAAACCACTTGGCAATTGTTCACAACTGAATTGAATTTCTCACTCATTTCATCAAAATTGCAAATGTCTCAGTACATGTCTCAATGTCTCAGTACATTTTTCAAATGATTAAGTACAAGTAGCCTACATTTAGCACAATTTCCAAGTGAATAGATCTTGTTGATCTAAACTGATTGTCAATTCTCAGTCTAATGGTTGTTCTCTCCAAAACGTATCAGCGTCATTTCATTGTTTAAGTCATCACATGCACAATAGTCTGTTCAATTGTCAAAATTATTCAGGAACATAATACCATGAATACCATATATGAATCTCTTGGAACATTTGATAAAATGATTACAGCAATTGACAGTCAGGTGCAACTAGAACTTGACTAAGGGTCCTTTCACACTGGGGCGGTTTGCAGGCGCTATTGCGCTAATAATAGCGCCTGCAAACCAACCCGAAAGTGCCGCTGCTTTCATTCCAGTGTGAAAGCCCCGAGGGCTTTCACACTGGAGCGATGCGCTGGCAGGACGGTAAAAAAAGTCCTGCCAGTAGCATCTTCGGAGCGGTGAAGGAGCAGTGTGTATACCGCTCCTTTACCGCTCCTGCCCATTGAAATCAATGGGACGGCGCGGCTATACCGCCGGCAAAGCGCCTCTGCAGAGGCGCTTTGCGGTGGTTTTAACCCTTTCTCGGCCGCTAGCAGGGGGGTGAAACCGCCCCACTAGCGGCCGCATACCGACGGTAAATCGCCGCTTACAATAGCGGCGCTTTACCGCCGACAATGCCCCCACCCCAGTGTAAAAGGAGCCTAACAAAGGAGGAGTCAGAGTTGGTCTCAGATGACCAATCAAACGGTATGTTTAGTTACCTGACAGGTGCTGTCCATGATTGTAAATGCTGCCAAACATGTATATATAGAGCTTGACCATGCAGGACCAGTACAATTTCTGAACATGGAGGCACCTGGCCACGTAAATGAACAAGGGAAACTGCCTGCTAGAGGAAGAGGAAGAAGAAGAGGAAGAGGAGTAAGGGTGAGTGGCGGTGGAATAGGGGGAAGAGCCAGAGGAGCACGAAGACGCCATGCTGTCCCTGATGAAATTCGGGCCACAATTATAGATCATGTCATCAACCATGGCCTCACAATGGCGGAGGAAGGTTGCCGAGTGCAGCCTAATGTGCCTCGCTCTACAGTCTTCTCTATCATCCAAACCTTTCGCAGGGAAAACAGGTAAGTAGTCAGTCAATGATGGAATTATATAATGTATAGGACAGGACACTGTGCATAGAGCAACAAATATGTTTATTTACTCATTTACGTATTCATTTAGTGTGTGTGTGTGTGTGATAGGCCTACAGTATTACAGTATCTTACCTCAGTGGGATGTTACGTATGATGCTAACAATAACAAGAAAAATATTGTAGAAAATAAACTATGGAATAGTATGGAATAGTTTATTTTCTACAATATTAATGATACAGTTTACAGTAGTATTCCAGTCACTGTGCAGTGATGCATTGGAATTGTGGTAAAGTTACTGTAAGTAAAACAACAATACGATTACATTGGTAACTCATTCTGTACGGAATACATAAGGTATAAATTATGAATGGAGTGTTGTCCTTTGAATTCTATGTCTAGGATTGGACGACAACTTGGCACGGGTGGCCGAGGAAAACTTCTCAATAAACAACAAGAACAAGAGATCTGTAACATGGTGTTTGCAAATAATGCCATCACATTGAGACAGATCTGCACTGCAATCCTACAAGACAAAGCCATACTCCAAAATGTCACTCTATAAGCATCTCCACAATTGCCCGCATATTGAAGAAGCATCAGATGACAATGAAGCAAATTTACAGGGTACCATTTACTGTAAGAGGAACTCTGACAGAGTGAAAGAGCTGCGGTACCAGTATGTACATGTAAGTCAGTCACTGGTTGTCCATCAAGATAACCTTTTTACAATTACCGTAAGCAGTGGTTCCCAAAATGTATTGGTTTCAGTACCCACTTTACCTGATTTCTGAATCCAGGTAATCCAGGTATGAAAGTATTTGATTTACGTATCTGATTTATAAACATTTTGTCTAAAAACTGCAGCTTACTGTATGATGCAATTATCATTATAATCCTTATTTTGAAGAATATAACATACAATACAGTAAGAAACAGGGTCAAAGAGCTGCAATTACAGTATTGACTCCCATGTAAATCTATCTAATACTGTGGGTTTTACTGTAACATTTCAGTAAGTCTACTCATTGATAATTTTTCCCCTCCCCTTTCTGTCAAATCCCCCCTGTAGTACCTCTGCATAGGGTACATGTACCCCAGGTTTGGAACCACTGGAATACTGGCCAGTAATATATTGAACTTGTTTAGAACATTCCTATGTAACTGTCTGTAACTGTAGTGTATGACTCTTCTGTATGACTGATTTGATGTTTTCTTTTTTTACTCTATTGTAGAGAATAATGGCATTGGAAGGAAACAAGACTTCTCACATACTCGTGTATGTGGATGAGGCTGGCTTCAACCTGGCCAAGGGCCGAAGACGTGGCCGAAATTTTATTGGCCCCGGGCCACGGTGGATGTTCCAGGCCAGCGAGGGGGTAATATAACTATGTGTGCTGCCATTTCTGAGAATGGTGTGGCCACTCACATCCCCAGTCTTGGCCCATACAATACACAGAAGCTCCTCATCTTCTTGGACCGCCTTCATTTGGATTTGATCCCTGAAAATAAGAGAGGTCTAATAGGGCCTCACTTACCACAATATATAATTGTATGGGACAATGTGAATTTCCACCGTGGCCTGCTTATGAGGGCCTGGTTCACTGCTCATCCAAAGATGGATATGGTGTTCCTACCACCTTACTCTCCTTTCCTCAACCCTATTGAGGAGTTTTTCTCCGCTTGGAGGTGGAGAGTGTATGAGCATCGGGCTCAAAATCAGAGGTCCCTGCTCCATGCAATGGATGCTGCCTGTGAGGATATTACAGGAGATTAGGGCAGGGGATGGTTGAGACATGCACACCATTTCTTCCCTCGTTGCATTTCAGGGGAGGATATACGCTGTAATGTTGATGAGAATCTGTGGCCAGACAGACAGCAGCGTGTGGATGGGCAGGAGGGTGAGGACGGTGGCCAGTGAAGAGATGGTACAGTAGTTGTGAAACTCCAGCTTTATTTACAGCATTGTAGGCTAAATGTAATTTTCCTTGTTTTTTTGTTTGTGTGTTTAAATTTCCGTGTATTATGCTGTATACAATTTCTTTTTACTCTGATTTATGGAAGTTACTTTGTGTGTGAAGGATAATGGTTACAATACTGTAAAGTAATTTTTCCTTGGTAGTATGAGTGCAATGTGTGATGTCAAACCTTGGAGGCTACTCTTACCCTAAAATCTTTTCTTTTTTTTCAGTTTTATACACAGTTCAGCTAGCTAGACAAAAACTGTAGAGTAACCATTGTCAATGAAGGACTGGGCTAAGACTGAAAGGTGGACATGAGGGATATTTCAATGGTCCTCTGCCTTAGAGACAAAACATCTAAACATTTTGACTTGCAGTGCTTACACAATGCCAAAGGGACAAAGCATTTTGGGGGCACTGACTATTTGAATGAGAAAGAAATTTATTTTTGACACATGAGTGAACTGTTTTGGGAAAGATATGAGCTTTTGAAGGTGAACCATGGTGTTGTGCTGAACCATCCAGGTTATTTTGGCAAAAGCACCAAGAGAGTTGAGAACGTCTGGTCTGTTTCAAGAAATGAGCCAAAGCAATTGAGAAGAATCTTTGCCATTTTGGTAGCACTGACTCTTTATATGGGAAAGGAATATGGTTTTGAAGCATGAGTGAACAGTTTTGGGAGAGATATGAGCTTTTGCACGTGAGTTATAGAGTTGTGCTGAACTGTAAGACTGTTTTGCCAAATGAACTTAGAGTTTTGAGAATGTCATTTCTGTTTCAAGAAATGAGCCAAAACAATGGAGAAAAACTGTAAAAGAGGTAACCGCTGGAAAATACATTTTTTTACTCAGAAGGTGAGTGGGAAAATTCTGTTTATTTAAGTTAAAATAAATCTGTGTTTAGCCTATTTAAAGCAACATAATATGTTCTCTGGATATTGGCCGAGATAAGGAGCCTTGTTCTTATCACTTGTTTCATGTTGGTCCCGGAAGCCTCAAGGAAAAAATAGTACCTCTGAGTATGAGGTAGCACATGCTTCTCTCCCCGATCTCCCACAATGCAGTGCTTGGAGTTTGGGAGGTCAATTACAAGGCCCAAAAGGTGTCACTTTGGGGCAATACAGGGCACAGCTGGAGGAACCAATGAGCGCAGCAGTGAACACAGGCGATCGACATTCCCAGAAGTGTCGTTTTCATAGCAAATTATAACTGGCCATACACCGTCCACCCGACATCCCGTTGACTGAAAAATCAAAGCTGCTGTTTGAATAATTTTCAACTAAACAGGACCTACATACAGGCACTGTTCAGGTATTTTAACAGTTCTGGCGCCAACTGTCAAAATACAATAGCAGCAGCAGGAGATTGGTCCATCCACCCTATGTGGTGTGGATGGAGGAACCTGATTTTTTTCTGTTCAGAAAATAGATCTGTGTATAGCCAGCTTTAACCTCACTGGCGGTCTGATTATGTCTGATTTTTTAATGTCAAAGCGGTACATTGTTTTGCATGGAAATTTGTTGTTTTATATTGTAGGCCTGTAATTCTTAGGAATAACTCACTTAAATCTGTCCAAACAAGAGTCTAGTAGACATCCTGGGTATGATAAAGTTTGAAACGTGAAATCATAAATTATAATATAATAAATAACTATAAATAATTATAAAAAATAATAATATGATAACAATACATTTTATTCAATAATGTAATCCGATCAAAAACACTGAAATTTGTCCAAACAAGGGTGGTCTAGACACTGCATATTGGTTTAGTAAACATCCCGGGTATGAAAAATTTTGAAACATGGGACTGCACAAAGTCCGACGTCACAATCAGGACAATGGAAAGCGCCCCTCTACGTCAAAAGTGTTTTTAGACCAGCTAGAAAACCACAATAGTAAAGTAGAATCATTTGCAGAATTGAGCGATAGTGATTCGTGGGGAAATTCGTCATCAGACACTTAAGGTGACAACAGCGATGATTCTGCGACTGAGCTCAGTGCTGAATGATCCATACCACAGTCAATAGAGCACCAAGTTTGCACATCACTGAGCTCAGTCGTAGAATCGTCGCTGTCGTCACTTTCAGTGTCTGATGACGAATTTTCCCATGAATCACTATCACTCAATTCTGCAAGTGATTCTAATGCCGCGTACACACGAGCGGACTTTACGGCGGACTTTGCCCGGCGGACTTTGCCCGGCGGACTGGATTTCGTCGGACAATTCGATGTGTGTGGGCTCCAGCGGACTTTGTTTGCTCAAAAGTTGGACGGACTTAGATTTGAAACTTGTTTAAAATTTATCCGTTGAAATCGAGTCCGGTCGAAAAGTCCGCCGTCTGTATGCTAGTTCGACGGTCAAAAAGCCACGCTAGGGCAGCTATTGGCTACTGGCTATGAACTTCCTTGTTTTAGTCCGGTCGTACGTCATCACGTACGAATTCGACGGACTTTGGTGGATTGTGTGTAGGCAAGTCCGTTCATTCAGAAAGTCCGTCGGAAAGTACGTCGAAAAGTCCGCCGGGCAAAGTCCGCCGTAAAGTCCGCTCGTGTGTACGCAGCATAATTCACTATCGCTGTTTTTTAGCTGGGCAAAAACCACTTTTGACGTACAGGGATGCTTTTTGGATATCATGAATGTTCTAAAGTTTCCAGGCAGAAAGAATGGTAAAAGGTGCACTGGACAAAGCACTAGGGACAAAACTGAGGTGAAATGATTTGATACAGTAATGTAATCTATAGATTACAATGTATTTTGTTTATTATGTTTTTTGTACTTTTTTTAATTTGCCGCCGGGCTCCGATTGGAGCCCGGAAAAGTGATACATCTGGGGACATATTGGTCATCTGCTGTTGCTCCAGAGTCCATGACCTTGTTGCACTCCCTTTTAAAAGTACTCCTCAGGTTGGAAATTTTGTTCTTGGCATAGCTGATGTCTGCCCTGGGGTACAAAGGCTTCACCAACTGGAGCAGTTTCTCCAACGCTGCCTTCCTCAAGATTTTAATGGAGTAATCTCAACTCTTGACCTTCCAGAGACAGGGCAGCTCCCTGTACAGGTTGATGAATTGTGGTAAAAAAATCAAGCGCTGTAAATTTATCCACCATGATAAATGATGTGATGCCTTCAAGACAGAACACAAGACAAACCATAATGTATGGCTTAAGACCCCTTTCACACCGAGGGTTTTTGCAGGCGCTATAGCGTTAAAAATAGCGACTGCAATCCGCCCTCAAACAGCTGCAGCATTGTCTCCAGTGTGAAAGCCCAAGGGCTTTCACACCAGAGTGCTGCGCTGGCAGGACGGGAAAAAAAGTCCTGCCAGCAGCTTCTTTCGAGCGGTGAAGGAGCGGTGTGTTCACCGCTCTTCCACCGCTGCTCCCCATTGAAATCAATTGGGCAGCGCTGGGATACCGCCGGCAAAACGCCGCTATTGCGGCGCATTGCGGCCGGTTTTAACCCTTTCTCGGCCGCTAGCAGGGGGTAAAAGCGCCCCGCTAGCGGCCGAAATGCGCTGCTAATCCGATGGTAAAACGCCTCTAAAAATAGCGGCGTTTTACCGCCGATGCTATGGGCAGCCCGGTGTGAAAGGGCTCTAACTCATAAGCTGGTTCCAATATATGCCTCAATCTAAGCAGTATAGGCCTCTAACCACCTATGCCCCAAATTCAAATTGTCCCTTCGTTTTATGGCTCCTTACTTGTGTTTGCGAGTGAACATCCTTCCCTCCAAGATCATTCCTATGGCCGTTCCATCGACCGTGCTTTCTGGCTTTATATACACTGTGCATGCGTTAAACTCCGCTTTCAGTGCATCATGACGCTGGGGCGTGACCATCTCTCTTCTGCATGTGACACACACAGCGAAACATTCGGGAGGGATAACATGGCGGAATTGACGGATTACAGGCATCCCCGTGGTGGTGGAGCTCAGAGGAGGCACAAAGCAACCCTCATGAGCAAGGGTGAGATGGTGGAGATGGTGCGCATCCTAGAGAAGCACGACTATGACTGCAAGCTGCACAATTATGAAAGGCCCAACAGCTGAAAGGACAGCATTTTGGATAAGGTCATCGCTGTTTTGCAGGGCGAATTTTCGCTGCAATGAACAAAGGACCAAATCAGAAAACGATGGTCTGATCTCAAACACCGTGAGCAAAAAAAGTAAAAAAAAGTAAGCAGTATTTGTATCTAACCAATATGTATATGTGTAAATTAGCTGTCTGTATATGTGCTTTCTCCAAGTAGCTTGAGAGAATTATATATAATGTTTTCTATAATCTTTGTCTGAATTGTTATTTTAAAGATGACATAAAATAGAAAACAGATATGAACATTCTTATTTGGTTCTGTTTTTTACATTTCTTTATTTTTACATCTAATTTTTTTTTCTCTTCTTTCAACAGGGAGGCACCAAAAAATGAGGCAACAGCCAAGCCACCAGAAGGGACAAAGGGAGGCTACCCTGGCTTGGGCTCCAAAAGGGAGGCAACTAGGCCATCTTCCCACTAAAAACATAAGTGACAACCTCAAACACACTCATTTAGCTACCGACAGGGATGATTCTAGGTGGGCCAAAGGCCATGGGCTTAGGGCAGAACTTAAGGGGTAAAGAACAGTTTCTGGTTGCTGCCTGGCTCATCAGTGCCCATTAATGCAGCCTTGCCAGTGTAGACATGGGGATCACAGTCACACAGAGTCATGCCTGCTAGAATGATCATATATCCCCTATCCCATAGGAGACAAGAGGGGTGGGGGGCAACTGCAGGACTTTTTCAATGTTGGCACTTGTCCAGTGTTTACCCTCTGTAAAATGACCTCACCTTCTCTTTTCCATGCATTTTTTATTTTTGTTCATCTCTAGAGACCAGGCGACTCTCACCTGACTGCTTTTATAATCTCTTCTCTAGCATTGCTCCACCCTAGCTCTTATCAGAGAACTCTGTATTAACCTGTGCACTGCAGGCCAGCCTTGCTGATCAACCTTTGTGTGTTTGGCTTCCTGTTTCCTGCTTGCCGTGTGCTCTACGTTTGTTTTCTGTTACCGACCTTGGCGTGTCCTCAACTATTCCTGTCTGCTCGTGACCCTGACCTTTTGGAGTGTCCCCGACTATTCCTCTTTGCCTGTGACCCTGAACCTCTGGCGTGTCTCTGATTGTCCTTGTCTGCTTGTGGCCCCGACCTTGGCTTATTCCCTTACCATCCCTATTCTCCTGTTGCCTACTGTGGGCGTGAGCTAGGGGACCCTGGGGGTCGCGACCTGGAGCCAGTTGCAGCCCAGTCCATCCTCACCACTAGAGGCTCTGGTGAACACCTGCTGGCTCTTAGACTCCGCGCCCTAGGGAATCTTACGCACTAACCCCGGTGGAATCCGTGTTGGTGTTCCAACGGCCCTGCCTTCATTACCACCCTGACTCCCATCCGCAGCAGTTAGCCATAGGGTCCACTACCTTGCGGTGCACTCCTGATCCCAACGGTGTGCATCTGTCACCTAGCCTCAGGTGACCTGACACAAACATTGTCATCAGACCAACTGCAAGGTTGGTCAACTAATGTAGCAAATTGGATGCTAGAAACAGATGGGACTAGGGGTGGCTTAAGGATTGGTGTATTGTTTCTTTTTAGAGGAAAGTGAGTGTGGTCAGCTCACCCAGGATGTTGGTTTGGAGGCATGGGATCTGACTCCTGGACCCAGCACAGACCTGTCCGTTGTGGATGTTAAATCCCCTGACGCAAGTTACACTGAGGGCCAAAGCAACCCCGAAGAGGAAGAAAGTATTCGGTAGCCTCTTGTTTGCGCAAGTAAGTATTTTTGGAATCTAGCTTAAAATGTGTATACATGTCGAGTGTATTGCTGAACAAACAAAACATCCACTCCACAGATAAGCAAAGTATGTAGTGCCCTAACATTAGCATGGAGAAGGAAGAGGTGGAAGGAGCTGTCAGTTTTGCTAGGTACCCGAGTTTTGGAGACCCAGGCACCAGGACCAAGATTACTGAGTAGTTGCAGTGTGTACATTCCTAGTAGTGTAGATGTCTGAAGGGCAAGCAGGTTGCAAGCAACAATAGACTGGGTAGGTAAGTATTCCCAGAGTTTGACTAGTAACTTGACCATAACTCACTATGTAGGGCCTCAGAGACTTGACCATCGTTCCCTTAATACTTTTTTGTCTTCTTACTGGGTCATGATCTTCCAAGATGCAAAATTAGCCAAATGAGTGCAGATATGTTGCATTGTTTGAAGGATCTGGAACAAATGATTTTGATGACATGCTTGCCAAATTTCCTCTTGCCTGGTCGGAAGTTTCTTGTTCAACTTGTTGGACCCTGTTTGCACTTTTAATATTTACCATGTTTTTCAGACTTTTAAATGAGAAAGTTTAGTGTCAGAACTCAGTGTTTCTCCACTCCACTCCTCTAGGTGCACCACCAGGTCCTGTTTTCTGTATTTTCCTCAGTCTAAAAACAACTGTGTGAATTACTAACATTGAAAATGACAACATCACCTGTGCCAAATTCAACAAATATAGAAAACCTGACCTAGGTTTACATCTTGAGAAGGAGAGTTGGGAAACACTGCCCAAAGTAATGTGAATTGTAATCTTTCTGTGTTTTTAAGAATAGCAAAGCCAAAATTTGAAGCTTCCCACAAATTTTGCCTTAACATTCTTATTTCCCTAATGATCCCATGCCTAAAATATGTGTCTTTCCCTACATCTAGTTTGCTAAAGACCCAAAACACACCATGTGTCAATATGTGCTAGCTCCCATCAAGGGGTATCAACGGATTAGTTATGAGGAAGGGGTTGCACCCCCAAAACGTGTCCATTGATACCTTGTGATGGGGGATAGCACATGTTGACACACTGTGTGTTTTGGGGGTTAACAATTTTGGAACTACACACATTTTTGGCAGGGCATCATAAGGGACATTTAATAGTTCGGCTTCTACGTGTACGTGGCTTCAAATTTGGCTTTGAGAGGGGTGAGATCACCCTATCTGAGGAAGGCAACGTCCACACAGTCTTGGGATACTAATGTCTCATTTGGCCTTCACTTTACCAAAATCCAACTTTGTAGGTTCCTGAGTTGGGGATGTGTATCCTATGTTTTTGAACATGAAAATATGGTTAATCAAATAATTAAGGATTAAGAGTCCATTCAAATTGATAATCAATATCCTCAGTGCAATTATCACACACAACACCCAAGAGTAGTGATAAAGGAAATAATCTGTCTTCCACCTCCACACAGACTGCTGCTTACCAGCTCGTATGAATCTCTTAATTATAGGAGATCATATGAACCTAGGGCTTAATACCCAGCCCGGGCCTTTGGTTGCTCTCAGTCAGGATCCCAGCGCCTTTTCAGGGGTTGGTGGCTCAATCAGGAGGTTAGTGGCAGATATTTCCCATACCTCTTTCTAAAAGTAGACATTCAAAGGTATTTAGAAAGAGGCATGGGAAATATCTAAATATCTGCCACTAACCTACTGATTGAGCCACCAACCCCTGAAAAGGCGCTGGGATCCCGACTGAGAGCAACCAAAGAATTAAGAGATCCATACGAGCTTTCCTTTATCACTACTCTTGGGTATTGTGTGTGATAATTGCACTGAGGATATTGATTATCAATTTGAATGGACTCTTAATCCTTCATTATTTGATTAACCATATTTTTATGCATAAGTTTGCACAAAGTCACAATATTTTATGTATCACTTGTTCAGTTTACAGCGTGGCTTATTATTGGAAAATTGTTTGTGTATCTTGCAGCAAAGTCGCAGCTCTTTAAGTTTATTATTATTTTTGTATTCAAGCACATATCTGATATCACTTTAGTTATAGGACAGCGCAGTCATTATAAATTATACTTATGTTTTTGAACATGATTGTTTAGCCACAAAAAAGGCAAAATAATGGAAAACATACATGCTATACACCAAGATGTTGGTTTGCGTTAAAACCTTAAAACGCACATGTGAATGTGCTTTGAGTAAAATCTGTTTTACTAAACAATGTGTGGCTTATTATTTCAATGCTCAATACCAGTGTTTGTGTTAAGTTTAAGTTGTTAAAAAGCCATAATGTTTTTTAAATTCACGCAATAGATCCATTAAGAACAAAAACATTGTGTGTGTGTAGCAGACCCACAGCACACCGTTAGCTGATGAAGAGATTATCACCTCATGTAGCAAATAAGGTACGTTTGCACTATTGTAGCAAGTGGCCAAAATAAAGGCCATTTGAGAACATATTATACAGATAAGAAACACAGACAACAGTAGTTCAAATGAAATATGAGTTTATGATCAAAAAATAATATTATTCAGATCAGCTCCAATTTGCTGCCAAGACACTGCCCCTCTACCCACAAAATAATCAAGGTATTTTTGACGTATATCTCTTGCATTTTGGGAGGGCAATCCAGCACGGCCAGTTTCTAGAGCTGTCATCACGCCCACAGATGGCCGAGCTGCAGCCTCTTCAGCTGGGCCTGCCACTGCAGGGTCTGCATCAGTTGGCACTGAGTCAAGGTAGCTGCTAGCATTCCTCCGTAAAAAATTATGGAGTATACAGCAGCACAATACCACATGGTTGATTTTGTATAGTTCCAGTTTAATTGGTCTTAAACACAGCCTGAACCGACTGGAGAGGATGTCAAAAGTGTTTTCAAGCACCCTTCTGGCCCGAGAGAGCCTGTAATTAAATATTCTCTGCTCTGGGGTGGGATTCCTCATAGGAAACAGCTTCATGAGATGTTCCCCCAGAGCAAAGGCCTCATCTGCAACAAAAACAAAATTGAGTCCCTCAACATTCTCCTCAGCAGGTGGCAAGTTTAAGGTGCCATTCTGGAGCTGCTTGTAGAACTCTGTCTGCATAATGACTCCTCCATCAGAGTTGCACCATTCTTCCCAACATCAAGAAACAAGAACTCATGTGGCAGACACTACAGCTAACAGGACTATGCTTATGCCCTTATAATTGAAATAATATGAGCCAGAGTTGGGTGGTGGAACAATCCAGACATGTTTTCCATTAATAGCACCACCACAGTTGGGAAAATCCCACTGATGATGGAACTGGGCTGCAACGTCCTGCCATTGCTGTGGGTTGGAAGGAAACTGTGGATTAAAAAAAAGGAAAAAGAAATTACTACTTTGACACAGATTTGACACAAACATGCTTGGCTAACATAAGTATTAAACTTAAATGAGTATTTAAAGACAAAAGTGTAAGGTCAACTTATCTGATTCCTCACCCCCCTCTGGTGGCCCATTCTTTTTTTTTTTCTCAAGAAAAATGTTTATTCAAATCTTTACAATACAAGCGATCCATATACACAATTAGTCACAGATGTATTATGATGGGTGGCCAGGACAGATGCATTATGATGGGGGGCCAGGACAGACCCCCCAGCATATGCAAGATCTATGCGCGAGAAGGTTTTATGTGAGGCTGAGTGACACGTGTAGGCCCGCCGAGAAGGATGACGCCACCTCCACATGTCAGTCAGGTTGGAGGCCTCCGCCCAAGAGAGCAGCTCAAAAGTTGAGCATGCTCCGGGCGAAAGTCTATCCACCCCAGAGTGCGGGACCAGATTGAAATCATCATAATTTTTTTTTTGCTAAAAAAATTACTCAGAACCCCCAAACATTATATATATTGTTTAAGAAGACACCCTAGGGAATAAAATGGTGGCCATTGCAACTTTTTATGTTACATGGTATTTGCGCAGCAATTTTTCAAACGCATTTTTTTTGGAAAGAAACTGTTTCTTGAATAAAAAGAAACAATAAAGTTAGCCCGATTTTTTTTGTATACTATGAAAGATGATGTTACGTCGAGTAAATAGATACCTAACATGTCACGCTTTAAAATTGCACACACTTGTGGAATGGCGCCAAACTTCAGTACTTAAAAATCTCCATAGGAGACGCTTTAAAATTATTTACAGGTTACATGTTTAGAGTTACAGAGGAGGTCATGTGCTAGAATTATTGTTCTTGCTCTAATGATCGTGGCGTATGTAACCTGTGTGTATCTGGCTCTGATACTAGCCAGTGCCTCACCAGCCACTGATCTCACTGTACATCCCTGATTTCTAGCCTACTCCTATGAATCTCAATGATCTTTTTTTTTTTTAAGGGTGTTTATTTTTCCATTTTTTATAATAAAAGGAGTACAAAAACAATGAAACAATAAAAGAACCAATAATACAGACTGCTCTACATAGATGTATGTCATAGACATTTAGATTAATGGTGATATAGCAGAACTCCACGAAGTAGTACAGCTGTATAAAACAGTAATACCCCAAACAGAACAAAGTCACGCCATTCATACACATACCCATACACACATTTGGCACCCACGACCCCCATTAATACAGCACAATTCCCGCACACCTTGTGGAGTAAACTCTTATTAGATCGCATGTAAATTTCCATACACATTGAGATATATATCAAGTGATGTTTACTAAAACACATCCTCCCATCTCCTCACTGAGATAACTGTGAAGAGAGGACATCCCCCCAGAAGTCCTTTGAAACATCCAGCCATGGCTGCCAGATCCTGGTGAACTTCTTAGGGCATGCCCTACTCTTATGTATCAACTTAAATTTTGGGAGGTTCCCATGAACAATACGGAAGAAGGCTTGGGCTGAAAGGGGGTCAGTATCTTTCCAATGCAATAAAATTGTTTTACGTGCATAAAATAATAAGGTACGTATCAACATTCTAACATAAGTGCGAGGAACAATATCATTTAGTACCTCCAAGAGTCCGACCTCCGGAGTTTGCGGCAGCGTTATATGTAGCTTACGGTTGAAAAAAGAAAATACATCTTTCCAGAATATTGTAAGTCCAGGACATGTCCAAACCATATGAAAGAAATTGGCAGCAATCCTTTTACATCTAGCACATGCAATATCTCGACCCAGTCCCATTGTAACCAACCTAGCGGGTGTATAATGTAAGTGATGTATAAACTTAAATTGTATCAGGACATCAGCTGTACTGATGATATCCTGAAAGCATATTTCCACTGCCTCCTCCCAGTCCTCTTGAATCTCAATGATCTTTAAAAGAAATGTATGGGATTTTTTTTTTTTGTAGAATCATACTTACCTAGCTGGATGCAGCATCGGTCCGATGCTGCATCTGTCCCCCCGCCGGCTCTAACACTGAGAACCGAGCGATTGCTTGGTTCTCAGGACTGTCAGTCACCGGCTATCTGCTCTGCCCCCCACCGCGTTCACTGGAGTGCTGGGCTGTGGAGGGGGCGGAAGCGGCCAGGTCAGGCTCTCAGTGGCTCGCTGGTGCAGGTCCCGGCATGTGGGTGAACTCCATTGTCAGCGATCTTGCCCGAGCCTGGACCGGCTCTGTGACGTCAGCAAACAGCAGACTTCAGCCTGCTCTCTGCTAAAAACGGGTCACAGGAGTGCAGAACAAACTGCACGCCAGTGTTTCATAGGAGGAGTATAACCAAAACAAGCTTTGGCTGTACTTCTCCTTTAAGTCTAAAACGGATGTTTAAAAAAATCCCACAAATTTACTTGAATTCTGTGACAAATAGTCACTATGCCCTGTGTGTAAGCACGGTTGTGTCACACATTTCACAGAGCCCGCCTTCTGAACTACAGAGGTGCTGAGGGGAGGAGTTTCAGCAGGCGGAGTCAGTGCAAGAATCAAAGCTTACAGGCAGCAAGATACCATGAGATATGTAGATATGAGATAGATGTGCCACTTAGGCACAGGATCCCCAAACTACCACCAATACTGAGAGTCTGTTCCTATAGTCAACGGCTAATAACATCTATTTCCAACTCCAAAGAAGGAAAGGGAAACCAATGTTTGCATACCTGATGGATTCATCTATGTTGGAAGAAGTACCGTATTTATCAGCGTATAACACGCACAGGCGTATAACACACACCCCAACTTAAGAGGGAAGTTTCAGGAAAAATTACTTTTTTTTTAAATAAATCACTTTGAAGCAAATTAATGGTCAGTGAGCATCAATGCAGCCTGATTAGTGCCCATCTGCAGCCTCAGTGCAACCTAATCTGTGCCCATCTGCAGCTTCAGTGCAGCCTGATCTGTGCCCATCTACAGCCTGATCTGTGCCCATCTGCAGCCTGATCTACGCCCATCTCCCCTATCAATGCTGCTCACCATCTCTCGCAGGAAATCACTGAGCTGTCATCTCCTGTTTACTCGGCTCTCAGTCGGCAGTCACATACACAGTCCCACCTCCGCCATCGGCATTGGACCAGCTCCTGTAAAAGACAGAACACTGGTCCAATGCCGGTGGCAGAGGCGGGACTGTGTGTGAGAGCCGAGTTAGAGCCGAGTGAGAGCTGAGTGGAGAGGAGATGATGGCTCAGTGAATTCCGACGGCACTCGTCCCCCTCCAAGGTGCGCTGTTGGCGTATAACACGCACCCACGATTTTCCCCCTATTTTCAGGGGAAAAAATGTGTGTTATACGCCGAATACGGTAATAAAACTGTTTTGAGACTTTTATATAGTGAGTGGTTCCTCTTTCCTTCTTTGGAGTTAAATATAGATTCATGTATACAGTTATTGTATGGAAAATGGGTTTTACTTTACTTAGTACTGTGCCCTGCTTAATGGAAGTTGCGCTCCAATGACTGCAGTAGACACAGAACTGCTCTATATTCTGCACAAAGCTAATCATTCATTCTGCATCAGGAAGCAAGTAGAGGGGGCTTTCCTATTTCTTCTTAAGAATTAAAATTCACTTTAAAAGAAACCCGTCAATAAAGAAATACAAGATTGCAGCCCCTGTATTTTTTTCAGCATGTGTGTCCTTAAATGATAAAAAATTTGGTATATGCGATGCTGCATATTACGTAGGAAAAGACAGGTCTCCTTTTCCATGGATACAAAAAAATGCATGTATTACCTGATAAGTGCATTGTATTATGGAGCTCTAACTAAGTCTGACTCATTCCTGCTGACATAACAACCTTATGTGAATGTTAATCCAGTAGGTGTTACAGTATGATCTACAGTATAGTAATATGAAAAAGCTATGACTCCCACACACACATAATATCAATATAACTGATTCCAATACCTTTATCACAAGACTCCCTGAGATTGAATACATCCTTCATTACATTTAGCATCTCCTGTTGCTCCTGAAGCTCATCAGAGATTGCCACTGCACCACTAGTGTATACTTGATTCCAGTGTTTCTTAACCTTTTTTCAGTCTCAGCACACTTTGAAACTATGCAAAATCTTGAGGCGCCCCAGTCTAAAATGTAAAAAATTTAAATGTTTCTTATAAATGGGAAACCTGAGACTGGGACAACTCCACACAACCGTCTTGACAAAATTAATTTCACATCAGAAGCGCCCCTTCACATCAGAGGTCCCTCATCATGTCGGAGGTTCCCAATCACATCAGAGGTCCCTCCAACACATCAGAGCCCTCACCTTACATCAGAGGCCCCCCATCACATCAGAGGTCCCCCATCAGGTCAGAGCTTCCCAATCACATCAGAGTTTCCCACTCACATCAGAATCTCCCCTTAAAGTCAGAGTCCCTTCCACACAAGAGAGTCATCCCAAGCATCAGAGGCCCCCTATACATAAGCCCCTCATCACTCTAAAGCCCTTCCATCACCACAGAGTTCCCCAACCCAACCCCCATCCCCCATCACAGGGCCCCCAATCACACAGCCCCCTCTTCACATCAGACATACCTTTTGGCTCGAGCAGCAAAACAGAAGGAGGGAGGTGGGAGAGGTCTGGAGGATGCAGACTTCTGTCTTCTACTGAATGCTGGGGACAGGCCTGCAAGTCACCTTCCTTGGATCAGAATCATGCATTATTACCATGGTGCAGGTGAGCCGGCCACCATCACTATGAAATTGGACCACCCCCAATGTCCTGACCCTGGAGAATCATTGGTTATTATGGAACTGGAAGCTGGCCTGCCTGCACCGTGGCAACTCATGATGCTGATTCAGGGCAACCTAGATCACTCCGGTGGAACCCAGATGGCACCCTGGTCATGAAACACTGTTTTATATAAGGAATCATGGTGCAGCCCAGCTGGCCGACATCACTGATGCTCCAGGGTTATGACGCACAGTTTCATTCCTTGCCATAGGTGTGTCCTAACCCTGGAGCATCATTGGTTGTTATGGTGCTATCAAGGCAACTTGTGGGTTCTGTGCTTGCAGTACTCCGGCGGAACCCAGACAGTACCCTGGTTCAAAAACACTGCTTTATACAAAGAGAAACTCAGTTCCTGGTGCTCTCCAAATGTTTTGTAATCCTTCAAATTGTAAGTTTGAATCAACATAGTATCTTTCTGATCTCGAGTTTTCTTCGTAGATTATCTGTTGAGTCCTTGCAAGCCAGACCTTAATCCTGCCACTGTTGTGACTGTATAGGTGTTCTCCTCTCTTGAGAACAGACACAATTGTAATCTCTCTATTGAGAGATCACAGACAGGAAAGTTGACCTCCCTCATACCTGCCTCAGCTGGTGTGCAGACCCAGAAACTAAGAGTCCCGAGAAATATAAAAAAAAAGTCAGGCATTACCTCTACAGCAAATACCAAAAAATGAAATACTTTTGGGTAGACTTATGCCGCGTACACACGACCGGACTTTCCGTCAGAATAAACTCTGACGGTCTTTCCGACAGAGTTCCAACGGAGTTCCGCTGAAACGGACTTGCCTACACACGATCACACCAAAGTCCGTTCATTTAGAACGCGATGACGTACGACGGGACTAGAAAAGGAAATTCAATAGCCAGTAGCCAATAGTTGCCCTTGCGAAGTTTTTGGTCTGTCGGAATAGCATACAGACGAACGGTTTTCCCGATAGGAATTGATTCCGTCGGAAAGATTTAAAACATGTTCTATTTCTAGGTCCGTCAGAATTTTTGAAAAAAAAATCTGCTGAAGCCCACACACGATTGCAATATCTGATGAAATGATTCCGTCTGACCTTTTCTGCCAGAAAGTCCGGTTGCGTGTACGCGGCATGACTCTTTAAAACAACCAAAATAGCAGTTAAATTAAACAAATTGAACAACAAAAGTTAAATTTTTAAAGACCTTGCTTAAATGTCATTGGAGGCAGAGGAAGGCCATATTTACCATAAGGCAGTCTGTGTCTGTACATACAGCTGCAGGTAAAAGTTGAAGAGCTCCAAAATGCAATATTTTCAGTATTTATGTGGTTCTTTTATTGCTGGTTGCTTTGTCCACTTTGGGAGATGTCTTAGTAAATATAACAGAACTGAGGAGAATGAGTACAAGAACTGTTTAGAGCAATCAGAAGACTCTATAGATTATGTCCTTCTCTGCTTTGGGTATAATTGCTGGAGGTCTGTATATACAACACTGCCTCACATAATATGTTCTAGTTTAGATTTTAACGTTTAATCGTGCAAAGGATGGAACACATACAGTAGACTGTATCATTCATCTAGACCTAGACAACATGAACAGTTAATACTGGCAAGGGGAGAACTGCACAGCTGGTGCTTAGAGCTAGGCAAAGGCAGCAAAGGTGCATGGAGCTCCATGCCTCCCTGTGCCTTGATATAAAATCCTTGCACTTCTTTTTTAGAATACATTAGTCTCAGCCTGCTTCACAGTGAGCTCACTCAATAATCCCCAGTGTATAAATCCCAACCTCTGAGGGCCAGGTCACATTAACAATCCTGTTGCTGATTGCAACTCGCCAGCAACAAGATCATTATGACCACCAATGCTTTTCCCTCACTGGCTGAAACTCTTCAGAACTGCACCAGCAAGGAAGCTGTGATGAAGCAACACTTTGTTGGCTTGGCCAGGAAAAAAAACAGTGGAGTAGGAGTAGGTAAGTGTTCTCTCTGCACTGTGAGCAGGGCAGGATTTAGGGTGGTGGGGGCCCCTGGGCTTGAGTCACTTTCGGGCCCTACCTTCTATACATTACTTTAAACCTTTAGTTTTCTTTTAAGCGCACCACTCTGATACCGTTTGTCCACCATTACAGCACTGTCTAATGCAGACACGTTTTCTCAATGGCAGTAAACGAGGCACTACGTAACTGCTGATAACCAATCAGCAAATAAGAGTTTAAGGAATTTTAAGGAAAAAAACTATTTAAGGAAAAAAAAAACTTACATTTAAATGCTCATCAATGCAGCCTTGCACAGCGTCCATCTGCATGCTTGTCCAGTGTCATTTGCAGCCTTGTCAGTGTCATTTGCAGCCTTGACCAGTGACATTGCAGCCTTGCAGCCTTATCAGTGTCATTTGCAGTGTTGCAGCCTTGTCAGTGTCATTTGCAGCCTTGCAGCCTTATCAGTGTTATTTGCAGCCTTGTCAGTGTCATTTGCAGCCTTGCAGCATTATCAGTGTCATTTGCAGCCTTGTCAGTGTCATTTGCAGCCTTGCAGCCTTATCAGTGTCATTTGCAGCCTTGTCAGTGTCATTTGCAGCCTTGCAGCCTCCATCTGCAGCCTTATCAGTGTCTATCTGCAGCCTTATCAGTGTCATTTGCAGCCTTGTCAGTGTAATTTGCAGTCTTGCAGCCTCCATCTGCAGCCTTATCAGTGTCTATCTGCAGCCTTGTCCGTGTCATTTGCAGCCTTGCCCAGGCTACAGTTAAACTGCAGTGACTTGTCAGTGTCACTGCAGTTTAAATATGGCGCCGCCGAGATACACAGAGCCGGTCCTGTGTATCTCGGCTCCTGTCGGCTTTTCTCGGCTCCTCTCGCAGTCCTGCCCTATGATGGACATAACACAGGTCCAATGGCGGGACTGGGCATGACTTTGTGCGGAGCCGAGCGCCGCCCATATACATACATAGCCGAGTGTACTCGGCTAGCTCCGCTCACAGTCACGCCCAGTCCCTGTGTTATGTCCATCATAGGGCGGGACTGGGCGTGACTGTGAGCGGAACTAGCCGAGAATAGCCGAGTATACTCGGCTAGGGCCCGCGGCGCCCCCATTGGGCGGGGCCCATGGGCTTGAGCCCACTCAAGCCCAATGGTAAGTCCGGCCCTGACTGTTAGTGATCGTTTTTGCTAGTGTGACATGACTCCTACAACTGCACTGTTTCATAAAATGTCCATAAAGTAGGAATGCACCTGAAGTTCCAGCAGGCAGGACAAGAGATTTGTCTTTTCTGCCCCTGACGGAAGCCACTCCATGCATTTAAGTGTTTGATGATGTTGGAGCTTACCTGGGTAGATGATGTCATGCTAGAGTTGCCACCTCATCCCTTTAAACCCGAACACATATGAATTAAACAGGTTCTGAGGCTAATTAAATGCAGATAAGGCACCAAGTGAGTTTAATTACCACCTTAATCAGCCACAGAACCTGTGTAATTAATATGTGTTCGGGTTTAAAGGGATGAGGTGGCAACCCTATGTCATGCCCCCCATGAGCAACGAGCAAGGGGGTGGCAACAGAGCTCATTCCTTGCCAACAACTTGTACCAATACTTACAGTAAACTTTCAGTTTTAAACATTTAAAGGAATCATTTAGAGAGCAGACAATGCAATGTATTTGTTCTAGCTTTTATTAACCAAAAACCTTTTCTCCTTGTCCAATTGAGTGTTAAAAGTAAAAAAAATTTAAAAAAACTTTTTTTTTTAAAAGTAATTTTTAATGACATTTATCAAGTTATCGAATGTACTAAGTATTTTTGCACAAGTTGTTGGCAAGGAATGAGCTCTGTTGCCACCCCCTTGCTCATTGCTCATGGGGGCATCACATCATCTACCCAGGTAAGCTCCAACAACAAACATTGAAGCTTACCCAGGGTGGATTGCTGCAGCAGAGGAGATAAGGATGGTCATAGATTGGTTGGTATTTTTTTGATCAACAAGAGGACTAATCAGGAAAAAAAAAAGAAAAACATCCTCCATGGATGGGGGAATCCTCCCTGCTGCGCTGTTGTATTCTGACAGCGGGACTCCTTCACTGTCAGAACACGCTGATCATTGCTGCAGCCGATTTTACAACATTCCCGTTTGAAGAAAGCCTGTCACTATAAATTGCATTCTCTAGAGCAGAAATGACTATAGATGGTTCGAAAATTCAAAATTTTCAATCCATTTATGGCCACCTTAAGTGTGTATATATTGCTGGTTATGGGGTTATCAACAGACACTGTTTTTTACTTTGCCCAGAAAGGACATAAAAACAATGGGGGTGGATTTGCCAAAGGCAAATAGACTGTGCAATTTGCAAGAGCAGTTGCATTCTGCAAGAGCATTTGTTCCAGAGCATAGTAAATGAGGAGAAGCTCTGCTGACTTCTATCATTCAAGCAAAAATGCTGTTTTTTGAAAATTTTCTTGCCTGTGTTCATTGCAAAGCGAAGCTTCACCTCATTTATGAAGCTCTGGAGCAAATGCCCTTGCAGAGTGCAACTGCTCTTGCAAAGTGCACTGTCTATTTGCCTTTAGTAAGTCAACCCCAAAGTCTCATTAAATGATTCATAATGGCTGGCTCCAAATAATTATAAAAATATACTTACGCATTTTTCATGTATCATTAGGTAGCTTTGAAGACAAAAGGTGGATGAAACCAATTTATTGCTTTGATTTTGATGGGGTTGCACTTACTTAGAAGACGTTTCTGAGTAAGAAATTATGGTGAGTAAGAGTAGAATAAAGAATTCTTAACACACCACAGCTATTGTACATTGTTACCTTCTTCCAAAGGGATAACGAATTCAGAAAAACACAAAAGGCTCACTTGAAAGTTAAACAGAATCACTATTATCAGCTGTATTACCATTGTGTACACTATGACTTCAGTGTCAATACTGTTTAAATAATAAACTGTTACAACATGGCAATTTGTAGAGGGTGAAGGCCAGTCAATGTGCTGTGGTATTCTAAGCTAGAAAGCATTACACACAATTTGCCATTTTGATTGTGTAAAAAAACTTAAAGAAGAACTCTGGGATAGGCAAAACATCACCCATTAGTACACCCTCTAAACAAAACACTAAACTGTTAATCCAATTGTTTACCACTTGCTTACTGGGCACTTAAACCCCCCTCCTGTCCAGACCAATTTTCATCCTCTGATGAAGTCAGGTGACGTGACGATACGCGTCAGGATTGGAGCACAGGAACTGTCACAGACTGACGATAGGATACGAGCTCGGCGCTCGTGGATGTTTTTTACTATAGCCTTCTGTTAAATGTAAGTGTACCATGTTGTTTTTAACCTAATAAACTGATTTATATACGGGACCACGCTATGTGCAATCTCTTCCAACACTGCACATATATTCATCCCATTGTTTGTGACGAGCATTGAGGAAACGGGGACAGTTTGAAGACACCCTTTTGAGGTAAACGAACTCGACGTTCGTTGGATTGACGCCCACACTCATTTTACAAAAGTGAGTGCATCCCCCTTCTGTGTCTTGTCCCCTTTTTCCACTGTGGCCACCACGGAGTTATACTATATACTGTCTGCTTATGTTTTTTATATACCATCCTGCACACCCACCACCCGAATCGCCTGAACTACTGGATGGGACCCTTGCCTGCTGGTGATTTGTTACTGGATTACAAGCTGTTGTCTTGCAGCAGTAAGGTGAGCTGCTTGCGAGCACAGAGGTGTCCCCACTGAAGACTTTTTTCCCTTCCCTGTGGCTTGTGGACTTGCCTTTTTGGAACTGATGACTCATTGTTTGAGCACTTTGTACTATAAGGTGGTGGGACTGTTCACCATTTATTTATTTTCTTGGAGTCACTAATAAGAATTTGCTAAGTTACCACATATGTGCTAGTATGATACTAGCCCTTTTGCACCGAGATTTTTTCTTTTCTTTTGTTTCAGTATTTACAATATTTTTATGTGCTAGTATGATACTAGCCCTCATGCATGTGGACTTTGTTTGATTTATACATATTTTTTATGTGCTAGTATGATACTAGCCCTCATGCACATGGACTTTGTTTGATTTATATATTTTTATTTGGTTCAATTATTTTTTTGTACCCACACTGTATTTGTCACTCATTTCATAGTTTTTTATACATTTTAGGCAATTTTGTTTCTTCAGTTTATTCGGATTTAGTGCTCATGAGATTGCACTTTATTTATACTTTTATATTTTGTATAATTTTTCATTTTGCCTTTTGGAATTGATGACTCATTGTTTGAGCACTTTGTACTACAAGGCGGTGAGACTGTTCACCATTTATTTATTTACTTGGAGTCACCATTAAGTATTTGCTGAGTTACCACATATGTGCTAGTATGATACTAGCCCTTTTGCACTGAGATTTTTCTTTTGATATGTATTTGCTGAGTTACCACATATGGGCTAGTATGGTACTAGCCCTTTTGCACTGAGATTTTTCTTTTCTTCTGTTTCAGTATTTACAATAATTTGTATGTGCTAGTATGATACTAGCCCTCATGCTCATTATACCTTTATATTTTGTATAATTTTTTCATTTTTCATTCACCTCTCTATACATTTGAGCTAGCCCCTTCCCCTTCCTCTTCCTTCCTTCCCCCTTTTTATCACAGCGCAATCACCACTTACTTTATTCAGACCAATTTTCAGCTTTCAGCGCTGATGCATTTTGAATGACAATTGTGCGGTCATGCTACACTGTACCGATATGAAATTTTTATCATTTTTTTCCCACAAATAGAGCTTTCTTTTGGTGGTATTTGATCACCTCTGCGGTTTTTATTTTTTGTTAAAAAAAATTTAAAAGACCAAATTTTTTTAACTTTTTTATATTTTTTTATATTTTGTTATAAAATTTTACAAACAGGTAATTTTTCTCCTTCATTGGTGTACGCTGATTTGGCAGCACTGATGGGCACCGATAGGTGGCGGTGATGGGCACTGATGGGTGGCAGTGATGGGCACTGATGGGTGGCAATAATGGGCACTGATCGGCACTGGTTGGTTACACTGATAGGCAGCACTGCTAGGTGGCACTGATTGGCACCACTGGTGGGCATTGATAGGTGGCACTTGTGGGCATTGATAGGTGGCACTAATGGTCATTGATAGGTGGCACTGGTGGGCACTGTGGGGACTGGCAGGTGGCAATGGCGGGTGGCACTGGCAGGGGGTACTGGTGGCACAGATGAGGCAGAATTGCCTCTTCCTCTTCAGGACTGATGTCCCTTGCACATAAGCCGGTGATCGGCTTTTTTTTCTCCTCATGCTGCTAGCGTGAGGAGAAAAAAAAAACATTTACCGAGCTTTTGTTTACATCATGTGATCAGCTTCCATTGGCTGACAGCTGATCACGTGGTATGGGGCCGGGATCGGCCCCTTACTCGGATCTATGATCAGCCGAGTCTCAGTGACTCAGTGATTATATGACGGCCTCCCGGAAATTCAGGTCCGCGCTGTGGCTGTCATTCGCCTATAGCGCGGACACCAAGAGGTTAAAATCCTTACTTATCAGAAAAGTCTAATTGAATTTTCAGGACCTTATCTCTGTAATTTAAAAGATAACAGCATCTACTCTGCCAAGGAGGAGGTATAATATACACTAAAACTCGCGCTGGTGGAATAATAAAATTAATAAAATTAGTGAAATAATTGTGCAAACAAAAATATAGACCACAGCAGCTGTTGCAAACAGGAATAGATATACAGATATTTAACAGCGCTAATGGATTATTAGCATAAGTGTAAACAATAAAGTGCAAAGCGCAGTAATAAAATACAATAAAGTAAAGTGCAAAGTGCTTCCAACGGCAATTCAAGTATCCAGGTTGAAAGGAGTCTCAAAAAACACACCCAAAGAACACACTCCCCTCCTGTGACCCCACTCAGCAGAGGTTATGGACCCTCTGCTTTGCAGTCCAGGGGTCAAAAATGCTTAGTGGGGTTGTGATATATGGATCCAAGATCAGAGAGGCTTCCAAAGACGATTTACATGTGGACCATAGAGGATGATAAGTATTTGGAAAAAGAGAGAAGAAGGTACATAGTGAAGTACTGCCGGCACTCAGTTAATGCGCATTAACAAAAACGCCACTCACGAGATGGCTTGAAAAACAGGCATCGGTGTGTTCCGGGTTCGCATCTGCAGCGTGCGTTCCATGGATACCGTAAGTTGCGTTACTGGTATGTAAACCGGAAATGCGTTGACGCGTTTCGACCCTCCTCCAGGGCGTCATCAAGGACATCACTTCCAGTTTTCGCATAGCGGAATTCATATCCAAGAGAGTGGGTGTCTCCAAGCTAGGTGGCCAATCATGTGCAGGGAAAACCATCTGGTGTGATTAAACACCCACTTCCCTTCACTCACATCACTTCCTGTTTGTTGCCATAAATTGAACAAAACTTTATTAACAAACGATATATTTAGGAAACATTTAAAAACTTAAAAATGACAATCCATTAGTAAGTATAAAATTAATTGGTGAGGAATTCATTAATAAAAAATCATTAGTAGAGGTTCATACGGTAAAATTCCTTGATTATTACCAATTGATGGTCAGCAAAAATAAATAAATAGAAACAAAAATAAAAATTAAAAAAATAATTAAAAATAAAAATAAAAAATAAATAAAAATGAAAATAAATAAATAAACAAAAATAAAATAAAATAGACACTAATGACTACAAATCAAATAAAGTATACAAATGGCAAGAAATGATTGAAGAACAAGCCAGTATCTCTAGAGATTCTATGGAAGAAAGAGACATTGGTCCTGTTTATCCCAAAACCCCCATTAAATATGAGGGACAACTGAGAGATTTTGAGAGGGGTGATCATTATGGTGGGGGAAGAGGTACACCTCGTCCTGTAACCCCCACATTATGGCAATCTTGCCAGTAGAAGAAATATAGGCGCATCATGTGACAGATGGTTCCCCCTGCTGGCCTATATAAGGCTGCCTCTGTCTGCCCAAGTTGCTGGATTGTCTTCAGCTCTTCCCTGTTCCTGAACCTGTGTTATACTTCCAAGTGATTCCTGTTGTGACCTTGGCTTGCCTCCTGACCTGCTCTGATCTCCTCTCCAGTGTTTGACCCCCGGTTTGGCTCATGGACTTTGCTTAGCACTTACCTGTGATTGACCCTCAGCTGGCCTCACCACAGCCTCAAATCTGCTTTCCTGTGTTCTACCCTCAGCCAGGCTTTTACTAAGTGTCTGGAATACTCCTTGTTGTCTTCTCAAGCAAAGTCTCCAAGTGATCATCAGGTCAAGCCTTCCCAACCTGCTGGCAACCTGTGCTTCTTTGAGCTCTATACCTCCTGTACCACCTTCAGGGGTATACTGCACTTAGCCGCAAGGGGAGCCTCTCTCAGCATCTTGGCCTCGGAAAAGGTACCTGACACGGAAGTCAGACCGCAAGCATTCCGTGTCAGACACTGAGCAGCGGCTGACATTTGGAGGTGCTATGTTTGAGCAAGTTCCAAGCTGGTTTGTAAGTTTCTTTTTATAGAACATCGGTATGCAGGGTGTTGGCACACCCTGTATTTCTAGGGAGTGCTCTAATATAATTTATGCATTTGTTTCTTATTATAGAGTTCATGTGGTTGGAGGAATCTGCTCCTGAAGAAGTGAAATTACTCACGAAACGCGTCAGTTTACAAGATGCATCCGTCTTTTATATTCCAGTTATCTTGGTTGTGTATAGCATGCATTTGAGAATATACCAACTTGATGTACATTATATATTGCTATATGTGATCAATTGGCTTGACATTTGTATTTGTACATTAGATATGTGTCAAATCCTTGTATAATAAATTGATATTTTATGACTTTTGTATTATGCTTAATTTAACCACCATGCCTTTTATTAAATACCTTGGAATGTCAACTTTCGCAAAAAGGGGTCATTTGGGGGATATTTGTACTTTCCTGGCTTGTTATTGTCTCAAGAAATTAGATAGGCTGTTAGTACATCAGGTGTGATCAATTTTCAATGATTGGCACAATAGCTTGTAGACTCTATAACTTTCACAAAGACCAAAATATTTACACTGATCTTTTGGTTATTTTTACCAAAGATATGTATATTTGGCCAAAATTTATGAAGAAAAATTGCTAATTTGCAAAATTTTATAACAAAATTTTATAACAGAAACAAAGAAAAATGCATTTATTTATGACATTTTCAGGCTTTTTTTATTTATAGCGCAAACAATAAAAAACCCAGTGGTGATTAAATACCACCAAAAGACAGCTCTATTTGTGTGAAAAAAAAGACAAAAATGTCATATGGGTACAGTGTTGCATGACTGAGTAATTGTCATTCAAAGTGTGACAGCACTGAAAGCTAAAAATTGGTCTGGTTAGGAAAGGCGTTTAAGGGGGTTTAAATGCCCAGTGGGCAAGTGGTTAAAGTCCCATGGACAAATATTGTTTGTGTGTATGTTATATACTGGCATGGTACTATAGGCACCTGGACACATTTCTGTTAGTGTCTTAGTAGCCAAACACCAGTCCTGAACACTGTTAAATGGGGATGGAGGGGAGGGTCCTTAGCCCTATGTAGCTGTGACTCAAACCAACCTAGAAGTAAGAGAATTAAGATATACCTGTGCTCAATTCCCAAAAGCTTCTACAAGGACAGTATATAATCCATCAGGTGCTAATACCCTTTCTAGCTATTTGAATTTAAGCACAGGTATTTCTTACTCTTATTCAGGGCCGGTGCTAACACTGGGCAAACCAGGCAGCCACCTAGGGCGCACTGCTGCCTAGGGCGCCCAGCCGGTGGTTTCCCTACTACCCGTCTCTGCGGCAGCGCTATGTAAGTTTTTTGTGCTGTATTATAAACACCTCTGTAACAATGTTATAACCTCTAGTGGGTGCTGGCGCTGCTGGCTGGGATGAAACAGGCAGCCGCACCGCACCATAGTGTCATTATAGAGGCGCAGCACTGACATGTCCCGAACAGAAGCAAACCTCCCCTGCGCGCCTCTATAATCAGTGACCTGTCATTCTTTGGTGAGTCATGTGACCCCTGAGCCCGCCCCCCCCGTGTCACCGTCATTCGTAGAGGCTGCTCTCCCTCCCGGCCTCTCTTGTGCAGTGGCAGTGTGTGCTATAGCCTATAGGAGTAGTGGGCGCTCCGGGGTCAGTGCTTGGTGACAGTTGGAGCCTGGAGGCAGGGTTTGTTCCTGGCAGGGTCGTCGGATGCAGAGCCCTGACCGGTGAGTGAAGAAGACTGACATTGTATATATACTGTATTATGTTGTATAGACTGATTTGTCCTCACATGTGCGATGTCATCGTACCGAGTACCTGGCCTTTAAGGGTCCCCCTCCTGCACTGGTATAGGGTGTCTGTCCATACATTGCTTCATATGCAGGGCTTTTTTTCAGGGGGAACTTGGTGGAACTCTGTTCCACCAACTCTGGCTCAGACCCTTGGGGGGGGCCTGCTCACCACAATCACAACATCTGGTCTCTGTGTTTACAAGTGACAGATCTGCACTCTCTGTGTAACCCCCCTGAACTCTGCACTCTGTATGTAATGCAATCCTGGTATTTAATACCCCTTTAAGACCCTCCTACAGTTCGTGAAATTTGACTGACCACACCCACTTTTTGATGTGATTTGGAGGGTGTGTGTGGGTGGAGGGATTTTGGGGGGTCATGGTTGAGTTCCAGCACCTATTGTTTGAGAAAAAAGCCCTGTTCATATGGATGGGTGATAAAATGTAATGCTGCTACTGCCAGGGCTCATTCTTTTCCTATGGAGGGCTCCTCCTCCTCCACATACAGGATGACCTTTCCAGCTGTCATCTGTACCCAGCTGCTGAGGAGTGGAGGCCTCCACACAGAAACACACAATGCATGCCTTACAGCAGGGGTGCCCAACCACTGGCACCCTCTGATGTGGCATACCAACTTCTGCTCTGGGATGGTGGGTCGGCAAGCCCAGATTGCGGGTTCCCACCCCGCCATCCCCGAGCATCAGTGTGAAGAATGGAGTAGACACTAGAGTAAGCAGAGCCGATGTTTTCTGTATAGCTCTGGTTCCTGTCACATAGGCAGGGCTAAGAGGGTGGAGTCATAGGGAAGGGCAAAATGAGGTTTCTCCTAGGATGTCGAAAATCCTTGCACCAGCTCTGCTCTTATTGCATTGCAGGTCAGTGACCAGATCTGAACCTTGTAGCTCTCCTACAACTTGAGTCTAGACATGTGCGCCGTCAATAAATTTGTTTAGTTCCGTTCCGTATTACAATTAATTCGTATTTCGTAATTCGTGTCCGAAATTTCGTACAAAATACGAATTTTTGTTAACTGTTCATAACAATTACGAATGTTCGTTATGGTGAATTTATCATTATGAGGGGCTCCAACCATTCCTGTGCTGTGCTGACTTCCTGGGTTTTTAACTTTTAGGTTTGTTAACTTTTCGTAACAATTACGAATGTTCGTTAGGAATTTGGATCCGAAATTCGTAAACGAAATTTCGTACAAAATTCGGAAGCATCGCAATTCGTATTTCGGATCCTCCCGAATGTACGAATTTAAGGAAATTCGTACGAATTTTCGATTCGTACGAAACTAATCGCACATGTCTACTTGAGTCTATTTGCCCCATATTGGTACTAAACCCACTGGAACATTTGCATTTTACAGAGCAGAGTAGGGACTGGCCAGAGAGGGATTACTTTGATGCAGTTGGCCAGTTTAAACATGTATTGCAATGTATACTGTGTACAGTATGAACTAAAAAAAAATCCCTTTTTCTTTTTTTTTGCAAGGTTTGCTAGAAAGGGAATATAGCAGTGTGCAGAGGGTTTTATCCAGAATTTTTAAGCCTAGTACACATGATCAGAAAATCATACAAAAAATACCGCTTATAAATGGATTGTACGATAATCTGATAGTTAGCACACAGCTTTTGAAAGCCGATCACAACAGTTCATCCAAATTTATCTGAAGGGACAAATATGAAAATTTTTCTTGTACGATTTTTGTTTAATCAGTACAGTATTCACCCGAAAATACAATACAATAAATTACATCACTTCCAAGTTGTATTCTGTCATGAGAATTTTTGTAACCTCTTCATTTTCAGAGACTAGCATGCAAAAAAAGAAAAAAAAAAAGCGGACAATAATTTTCTTGATATTCTCATCATGTGTACAAGGCTTTAGTGTCAAACCAACGTAGAGTTCACAGCGTAAGGTGTGGCTCCATTTTTGTTGAAATGGAAGAAAAGCCAAACATTAACTATTCTTAAGACTGCCTCCTTCCCCCTACCTATCCTGCATACCTGGAAAGTGTATGTATGCCGCTCAGGCTTGATAAGGAGGGGGTATGTAGGTAGTGCATCCGCAGCTGCTGCCGACAGGGGGTGAAAGGGAGAGCCCCCTGGAAGTCGCACATCTATGGTGTCCTACAGAGATGAATAGAGTGGCAACCGCAGCCTGGACTCCGACTTGGCCATGCCCCCAATGCGTTTCACTCCCCCCTAACCCCTCCACCGTGACAGCGGGCAGGCATCTTCTCCGGGCGCCCGCTGTCACTCTTTGAAACTAACGTGGCCGTGCGGTGTTTCACTCACAGTCCTCTGTGAATGGGAAATTACAAGTCCCAACAGCCTTTGCCTTTGCGGCTGTCAGCTTGTAGTTCTCAATGAACCACCATGGCGCTGTTGAGAGCTGTGGTTGTTCATTCATTCTTCTTGTCAGTGTGTATCTGCTTGCCTATATGAGGTACAAGTACACAGCTACACTGATAGGTCTGCAGGAGTCCTGCATGGTACCAGCGATCTGCTGATCGCTGGTGTAATGCTTTACAGGCTCTCAAAACAAAAACAGTAAATGCACATTTTTTAACCTGCAAACAAAAATGTGCATTTATTATTTTTTGTTAAAAGGTGAAATTATCCTTTAGAAATTGAACTCTGGAATCTGTACCCCCCCCCCCCCCCCCAAAAAAAAAAAGCAGGCAGAGGGGAGAGGACTAGTCATCAAATTCTCAAGTTTCTATTGCTGTCAGTGTTCCTGCTGGGGAGATCTGCCCTTGTACAAGTATTGTCACCGAGGCGGAACATGGAAATTCTGTTCAATTTGGAAATATTTTCTTTTCCTTTTGCATCTCCAGGACAGGAAGTGAAAGAAAACCTTCTAAGCAGGACACAGGTAAAAAAAAAGAAAAAAATTAAAAATAACACATTAACCCTTCCCTACCCACTTTAGTTCCGGAAGATTTTACACCCTTCATGACCAGGCCCTTTTTTATTCGCCACTGCACTACTACTGGCGATTGCGCGGTCATGCAATGCTGTACCCAAACTTATATCATTTTTTTTCACACAAGTAGAGCTTTCTTTCTGTGGTATTAGATCACCACTGGGTTTTTTTTGTGATATAAATGAAAAAATATCACAAAATGGTTTACTTTCTGCTATAAAACATATCCAATAAAAAAAATTTTAAAAATCAAATTTCTTCATAAATTTTGACCAAAATGTACTCTGCTGCATATTTTTGATAAAAAAAAAATCCAAATAAGCGTATATTGATTGGTTTGTGTGAAGGTTGTAGCGCCTACAAACTATGGTACTGTATATATACTGTAATTTGTATTTTGATTTATACTACTAATGGTGGCAATCAATGACTTATAATTGTACTGCGGTAGTGCGGTGGACAATCTGACACTAGCTGACACTAGCTTGTTCCCTGAGCTCTGTGTTGAATGTCAACACAGAGCTCTGGGCTGTGAATGTACAAAGCCCATCAGCACGTCTCGGCTGTGGACCATTGACCGGGACTTGCTGACAAGCTCCCACTGTGTACAATTACAAAAGCCGGCCTGGGGGCACGCATGCGCACCCTAAACCCGGAAGTAGGCAGCAAAATAAGGATATATTGCTTTGCTACAGTGGCCGCTCGTCCGCAGTACAATGCAGGCGGGCGGTTGTTAAGTAGCTACTCTAGCTAAAACAGCAAAAAAAAAGACTTGGCTTTATATACACTTTCATCACTACCCCAAGTCTATGAAATCTATAAAAATGTTGTTATTATATACTAGTTTCCTTATCATTGGAAAGGCCTCTGGTAGGACTAAATCACACAGCAATACAAAACAATTAATACGAGGACATTTGGGTTCATTTTAGCAACAGCATTAAGTTAGGCAGACCATGGCAGAAGCTTAGTTTTTGTGAAAACTGGATATAGCATTTGTATTGCTGATTTAACCACTTGCCTACCAAGCATTTACATCCCTTTCCTGCCCAGGCCATTTTTCAGCTTTCAGCACTGTCACACTTTGAATGACAATTGCGCGGTCATGCTACACTGTACCCAAATACATTTTTTATCATTTTCTTCACACAAATAGAGCTTTCTTTTGGTAGTATTTAATCACTGCTGGGTTTTTATTTTTTACAAAAAAAAAGACCAAAAATTTTGGGGAAAAAAATGTTTTTTACTGTTTTTCTGTCAGTAAAGTTTGTAACTAAGTAATTTTTCGCCTTCACTGATGTGTGCTGATGAGACCACACTGATGGGCACTGATAGGCTGAACTGGTGGGCATTGATGAGGTGGCACTTATGGGCACAGATGAGGCGGCACCTATGGGCACTGATGAGGTGGCACTGATGAGAAGGCACTAATATGCCGCACTTATGGGCACTGATAGGTGGCACTGATATGTAACACTGATGAGCACTGATAGGCGGCACTGATAGGCGGCACTGATGGGCATTGATGGGTGGCCCTGATGGGCGACATTGATAGGCATTGATCGACAGCACTGATAGGCGGCACTGATTGCCAGCACTGACTGGCATCGCTAATGGGCACTGATTGGTGGTACTTGTGGGCAGTGGTGGGCACTGATTGCTGCCACTGGTGGGTACTGATTGCTGGCATTGGTGGGCAATGGTGGGCACTGATTGGTGACACTGTATTGCTATATTGTAATTAGGGCACTGATGATCAGTGCCCTGATTACATTCCTAGATGTCCCCCTGCATGGAGATGCCGCTGATCGGCTCTCCTCGCCACACACTCTGCCAGTGTGAGGCGAGGAGAGCCAATTACCGGCATCTCCGTGTTTACATGTGACCAGCTGTGATTGAACACAGTCGATCACATGGTTAAAGAGCCATGGACTCGGCTCTTTACAGAGATCGGGGTTGCGCCGTGTCCTAGCAACACGGTGCGGCCGCGATTGATGCATTAAGCTAAAAAGACCTTCTGTTTCACAGACTCGCCCCCTCACCCCCCTAAACTTACCTAAACCCCATCGCAATCCAGCGCTGTGCATGAAGATACCTCCCAACTTTTTGAGATGGGAACGAGGGACACCTATTAGCAAAAGTATATAGGCATAGGACACACCCCCCTGTCACATCCTCTTAAAGTAAAATTATACAAAAAATGGGTAATTAAGCCCAGGAGTGCTTTTTTTTACCACTACTATTCCTTAAACTGACTTTTGACATTGACAAATGCAGCAATTTAGAAATTGGATGAAAGGTTTAGTACTGGGGAACACATTTTGAAAGATGGGAGAAAATTCAAGATGTGGGTGTGGCGCTGTTCTAGTTAGGAAAACAATGTGAAAATAAATTGAATTCAATGTAAAAATAAATTGAAATAAATATATGAAATAACTGTAATCCTGTGACATATATAATGGCTCTTAGACATGTGCACAGCCAAAAAATTCGTTCATTTTCGTTTCATTAGTTTATTATTTTTTTCGTTTTTCGGGTCATTCGTTATGATCGCGATTCGTAAATTCATTCATTCGTAAATTCGTAAATGCGTTCAATCGTACATTCGTAAATTCGAACATTCGCTCATTCGTACATTCGTTCATTCGTACATTCGTACATTCGTACATTTTTACATTTGTACATTCGTAAATTCGTACATTCGTAAATTCGTAAAATCGTACATTTGTAAATTAGAAAATTCGGAAATTTGTAAATTCGAAGTTTGAAAATCCAAAAACCCAAAAATTCAAAAATCTGAAATAGTAACTAACTATTAAATTATAGGTATTGTAATTTCCTTTCAAATTTGACTGTCAGTGAACGTAACAAATACGAATTTATCCGAAGTTACAAATGATCCAAAACGAATGCTGCATCTAAACAAATGGAATAGAACAAATTAATAATAAATATTAATATTAAATTGTTGTTATTATTATTATTGTTATTTATTATTATTAATTCATTACGTTCCATTCCGTTTTTTTCCGATCATTCATAACTTCGGATAAATTTGTATGTGTTACGTTCACTAACAGCCAAATTTGAAAGGAAATTACAATACCTATAATTTAAAAGTTACTAGTAATTACTAATAGTTAAATTATTATTAGTTAACTATTATTTCAGATTTCCGAATTTTCTCATTTACAATTTTATGAATTCACTAATTTACTAATGTACGAATGTACGAATGTACAAATGCCTGAATTTACGAATGTCCAATTTTATCGAATTTACGAATATTCGGAAAAATTCGTTAAACGGGTTTTCGTTAATTCGGATATTCCCGAATAAACGAATTTGTCGAAATTCGTTAAAAAACTAATTCGGAACGAAACGAATTGCACATGCCTAATGGCTCTATAGTGCCATAATGAACTCACCTATGATGAGTGAAAATAAATTTTTTGGGTCTGTTTCTCAAAAGTAAATAACAAATGATTGCAAATCAGACAGATGAACGCAAAACAAAAAAAAATTAATTATAAGAAATAAAAATATAGTGACAAACTGTTCAAATGTGTGAATATTTCTACCATGTGTAAAGATGATGTGTTCCACTGTGATACAAGGTTAACATGGCATGGCTAGTGCTTGATGGAGCAGTAGTATTTGTAGATAGTGCAGGTAAAGTGCACGCGTGACAAAATAGTGCTGATAACTTGGTTTTCTCGATAGACAGGTGTATTCAATGCAGTCCTCTAATGCTTTTTTTCCATTGGTGACAGTGTTTTTAAAACTCTTGCTCTTAATGTGCAAACACTCACCAGCTTCTTTAACCCCTGCAGGGGTGTTAGGCAGTCACAGTCTGTGGTACTGTGCAGCAATTCCTGGCACTCTCAGGATCAAATTGGTGTTTTACATAGAAGAGAAGGGATGTCAGGTGAGTATAGTAGCAAGTCCTAGTTGCAATCTCAAAACACCCAATACGAGGACAATATGCGACCGGTCTAAACTATGTGGCATGTTCACCAATGCCAGGAGCATGGCGGACAAGATGGGTGAACTAGAGATACTGTTGTACGAGGAGGATTTGGATTTTGTGGGAATTTCAGAGACCTGGTTCAACAGCTCTCATGATTGGCTGGCAAACATTTAAGGGTATACCCTATACCGCAAGGATAGAGAGGGTAAAAAAGGGGGAGGGGTATGCCTATATATCAAGAATAATGTACAAGTGAATGTGAGAGATGACATCACTGAGGAAGCTAGAGAGGAGGTAGAATCCTTATGGGTAGAGCTCCAAAGGGATGAAGCAAAGGGGTAAATAATACTGGGAGTATGCTATAGGCCCCCTAACTTGAGGGAGGAAGTGAAGACAGATCTCCTATCACAAATTGGATTAGCAGCAAGGATGGGAAGTGTTATCATAATGGGGGATTTTAATTATCCAGACATAGACTGGGCGGAGGGAACCCCGCATTCATTTAAGGCTCGCCAGTTCCTTAATGTCTTGCAGGACAATTTTATGGGTCAGATGGTAGACGCACCAACTAGAAATAAAACATTACTGGATCTACTGATTACCAACAATACAGACCTGATCATTGATGTGGAAATACGGGGCACTTTAGGTAACAGCGATCACAGGTCAATTTGTTTCAGTATAAATCACACAAGTAGGAAACATAAAGGGAATACAAAGACACTGAATTTCAAAAGAGCCAACTTCCCTAAACTACAAACCTTGCTAAAAGGCATAAATTGGGATAAAATATTAGGAACAAAGAATACGGAGGAGAGATGGGTTTGCTTTAAGAGCATATTAAATAAGGGCATTAGCCAATGTATCCCATTGGGTAATAAATTTAAAAGAGCGAACAAAAGTCCTGGATGGCTTAACTCCAATGTAAAAATGCATATAAAAGCAAAGGAGAAGGCCTTCAAAAAATACAAGGTTGAGGGATCATCCTCAGCATTCAGACTTTATAAAGAATGCAACAAGAAATGTAAGGGTGCAATTAGGACAGCTAAGATAGAACATGAAAGACACATAGTGGAGGAGAGCAAAAAAAATCCCAAGAAATTCTTTAAGTATGTAAACAGTAAAAAAAGGGAGGACAGACCAGATTGGCCCCATAAAGAATGAGGAAGGACATCTGGTTACAAAGGATGGGGAGATGGCAAAGGTATTGAATTTATTCTTCTCCTCAGTCTTCACAAGTGAATCGGGGGGCTTCAGTAACCAAAACTGCAGTGTTTATCCTCCTGACACAACACAGGAAGCACCTCCATGGTTAACAGAGGACAGAATTAAAATTAGACTTGAGAAACTTAACATTAATAAATCACCGGGACCAGATGGCTTGCATCCGAGGGTACTTAGGGAACTCAGTCAAGTGATTGCCAGACCGTTGTTCCTAATTTTTACAGATAGTCTACTGACTGGAATGGTACCAGCTGAATATTTAAAAAGGGCCCAAAATACATCCCTGGGAATTACAGACCAGTTAGCCTAACATCAATAGTATGTAAACTCTTGGAGGGGATGATAAGGGACTATATACAAGATTTTAGTAATAAGAACGGTATCATTGGCAGTAATCAGCATGGATTCATGAAGAATCGTTTTTGCCAAACCAATCTATTAACCTTCTATGAGGAGGTGAGTTGCCATCTAGATAAAGGAAGGCCCGTAGACGTGGTGTATCTGGATTTTGCAAAAGCATTTGACACAGTTCCCCATAAACGTTTACTGTACAAAATAAGGTCCATTGGCATGGACCATAGGGTGAGTACATGGATTGAAAACTTGTCAGGTACTCACCAAGGCCGGAATGCTGAGAGCGGCTCCCCTAGCAACTATGTGCGAGATACCCCTGAAGGTGGTACAGAGGGAATCAGGCACGGAGAGGCACGGGTTGCCAGCAGGTGTGCAGGTCACCAAGGTTTCACTAGACGTGTAGAACCCGTGTAGCATGGACTGGTTGCTAAGCTGGAGAGAAGACTGGCAGGGACTCCAACACTTGACCTGGAACCAGGAACAGAGCTGAGGAGAAGCACAGGGTTAAGCAAAACAAGTCCGTTTAGCAGGCCGAGGGTCAAACACTGGGAAGCGTGGTAGCAAGCACAGGTTCAAGCAAGGCAAGTCCGTTGAGCAGGCCGAGGGTCAAACACCAGGTAATCGTAGTACAGGTTTAAGCAAGACAAGTCCGTTTAGCAGGCCAAGGGTCAAACACTGGAGAGAGGATCAGTAGAAGAGTCGTAATCAAGCCGGGGGTCAAACACTGGAGAGAAGATAAGCAGAGAAGTCCTTAATCAAGCCGAGGGTCAAACACTGGAGAGAGGATAAGCAAAGTAGTCAAACAGTCCGGGTCACAACAGGCAGGAACAGGTATGCAGAGGATAAACGGGAACACTGGAAGCTGAGAAGACAAACCAGCAATGAGCACAAGGCATAGCTGCCTTTATATAGGCCCGCCAAGGTCACGTCCCGCTGTACGTGCATGCGTTCGTGTGCCCACGTGTGCTAACCCGTTCGGGTCACGCGCTCGTACGCGCCGATCGTGTGCCCGTACGTGCTGATGTGTGGTTCTACCGTGCAGGTGCACCGGGACGCGCCGATACTGACAGGCTCTGACTGTGTTAACCCTCTGACAAAACTGGCTACAAGGGCGAGTTCAGAGGGTGGTGATAAATGGGGAGTACTCAGAATGGTCAGGGGTGGGTAGTGGGGTTCCCCAGGGTTCTGTGCTGGGACCAATCCTATTTAATTTGTTCATAAACGATCTGGAGGATGGGATAAACAGTTCAATCTCTGTATTTGCAGACGATACTAAGCTAAGCAGGGCAATAACTTCTCCGCAGGATGTGGAAACCTTGCAAAAAGACCTGACCAATTTAATGGGATAGAAAGTTACGGAATGAGAGGAAAATTCAGAAGCACCACATCCCAAATAATTACTTTAAATATTAGAGAGGGGCATTGAGGCCATTGTGTAGGCCTCAGGGACTTTTAACGGTGCTTAAATCAATGATATACTGAACGTATCATAAAATAATATTTTATTAGACATTCTCATTAAAAGGAAACAGACATTAATCAAGAACAATATACAAAACAGAAAAAAAGGGGGGAGGATGACCCTTTGAATACAGAAGTTAATACCACTTTCTCAACATGTTTCGCTTGCATAAGCTTGTTCAGGAGATATATTTGTGATATTAGAATCAACTATGGAAAAATAAAGAAAATATATCTGTAAACAATACATATACATGTCTGCTTATATCTCATATAATCATGGTATTTGAATATGTACAATGTGCAAAGAAAGAAAAATAATAAATATATATAATAGATGAAATTACATATATACAAGCATCATATATTCATATATTAAAGCATCACAAAAAAAAAAAAAAAAAAACCAACACATTTCATATATATAATCATCATTGGGCTCAAAAGAGCTTACCTGTAGAGAAAGATATATAATTAAAAGGGGGATTTGTGTAATGGCAAATACTTCCTCCTCAGCTCCCACCTCACTATAACGGCATGCAGAGAGGGATAAAATCCTTAAAGCATAACACTTCTTTAAAGAAAGAAAGATTTGAGAACAGTAAGTCTGAGTGAGTAAGGTAATTTTCAGTAGCATTGTGTATACGTATAAAAAAATCAATCGAAAAATACCTCTAATAGAATCAATCCAAGATAAAAAAGCTACATCCAAAAGATGATAGATTGCAAAGTTGCTGAAAAAATGTAAAAGGTGGTTCTTGTGTTGCAGTGGAGTAGCAGTCACAAAGGGGGGCAGTATACGTCCATACACAGCTGATGGATAAGCCGGACCTGGAGGTATGGCTGCTAACTCTCACAGAGAACCTGAGAGATGTGGACATAATAAGAGAATGTCTCTAAGTTTCATCTATACTGAGAATGCATAATTGTTCTAAAAAGCAGATAAGCATGAATGCAGGGACTTACTGAATAATCGAAATTTCTGATAAACAAGATAGCCAGTCAGGAGAATCCCTCAGCCCCGTGTGTCAAGCAGGAAATGACAGAGGTTGGCGGGGAAAACAAAAGCCCCGCTTTTAAACCTCTCCAGCGTGACGACGTCTGGCTCATCGTCACGCTGCGGACAGAAAAAGACACCTGCGCATGCGCACGTATCCGACTTCCATACGAAGGGCAGCGTAAGTGACGTCGGGTGCTAACAGGCGGGCCCGCGGCCATCTTGGAAAATCCTATGCCATGAGTTTGATAATAAGAAGGCTCACAGGGCTCAAAAAGGAGGGGATTGAATTATACTTGATCTATGTGATAGCGCAATTGAAGTCAATGGTCACTGATATGACGTGGCTGTAATACAGCCATATTTGGGGATTTTTTATTGCCCTAAACCTTTACTTTAACGGAGCCCAGAAATACTATCAAAGATTATATAATAAATGCCCTGTGTATGAATAAATCGGAAACAAAAAAAGCCGCAGCACTTGGTGTCCAAAAATGGGCAGCGAAGCAATCAAAACATTGATTGGGAAATGATTGGCTAAGTGCCCGGGGTGTCCGTACATGCCAAAGAATATAGAGGAAAGGAGACCAAGGACGAAGCATAAGCTCATACCCCATTGCATTCAATAACAATAATTATAATGATCAAACAGATTAATCCACGAATTAATACATAAATACTAAATAAAAAAAAAAAAAAAAAAAAATATTAATTATAAAAAAGGTTTGTAACTCAAGGTATCATTTAAGCCGGGATGTTTCAAGGCATTAAGGGTAACAATCCATTTGGTTTCGCGTTGTAACAAGATTTTATCGTAATTGCCCCCTCTTTCATTTGGGGGGACATGTTCCAAGGCGTAAAAGTGCATCATCCGATCATTGAATTGGTGATGGAGGCCCATATGTCGACTTATAGGGGTCTCCATCTTTTTTTTACAGACTAAAGAGACATGGTCTCTAATCCGATGGAAAAAGGGGCGTTTGGTTTTACCCACATAATATGCATTGCATTCGCATATCATTATATAAACTACGCCTATGGATTGGCATGTAGCTAGGAACTTAGGGTTGTATAACTAACCATTGGGGAGAGTGATATTGCGAGATGCATAGATATATCTGCAAAAATCACATTTGTGGCAGGGTCTGGTGCCTTTATTTTTGGTAGACGTTGTGGGTGGTGGGGCATAATGACTATGGACTAAGTGGTCTTTAATTGATCGGGAACGACGAAAAGTGATCTCAGGGTAATGTTTGAGATGTTTGGACACCCTGGGGTCTCCCATCAGCAAATACCAGTGCTTTTGCAGCAGCTCCCGCATTTGCCGGTGTTGTCCAGAGAAGGTGGTAATCATTCTAAGGCCAGGGACCGGTTTTGATTTTGTAGGTCTGTAGATTAGTTGATTACGTTGGTTTCTTTTTGCTCTAAGATAGGCTCTTTTTAGACATTTATTGCTGTAGCCCCGTGCCTTGAGGCGTTCCCTCAATGCCCTGGCCTCGGATTCGAAATGGATATTCTCACTGCAATTTCTCCTTAATCTTAAATACTGTCCGTAGGGAACATTATTTATAAGTGGTTGGGGATGGGAGCTAGCAGCATGCAGGAGTGAATTTCCCGCTGATGCTTTGCGAAAAAGGGTAGTTCCAATGGTTCTATCTGAGTTGATAAAGAGAGTAACATCCAAAAAAGTTAAGGTCGTTTGGCTTGCTTCCATGGTGAAGGTTAAATTATAGGGGTTAGTCTTCAGGCCCTCAAAAAAGGACGAAAGCTCTTCTCTACTTCCAGTCCAAATTAGGAAAACATCATCAATATATCGTTTCCATATCGATATGTTTTTCGTCAAATTTTCCAAATCTTCCCTGTAGAAAAGATTCTGCTCCCACTCCCCCAGGTACAGGTTCGCATAAGTGGGGGCACATCTGGTCCCCATAGCGACCCCCTGCACCTGGAGGTAGTGGGAGCGAGCAAACAGAAAAATGTTGTTCCTGAGGATAAACCTCAGGAGGTCCAAGATGAAGCCCCTGTAGGTATCAGGGACATCCCCATCTCTAGAAATGAAGCCCTCCACAACTGCCACCCCCAAATCATGGGGGATGGAGTTGTAGAGGGCCTCCACATCCAAGGCCACAAGCCACGCTCCCTCTGGAATAGTCAAACCATCCAGAACTCTGAGAAGTTCACTGGTGTCTTGTAAATAGGATGTCAAACCCTCCACATGTGGTCTAAGAAATTCATCTATTAGTTGGCTGGCATTTTCCGTAAGGGACCCGTTTCCGGACACGATCGGTCTGCCAGGGGGGTTATTTAAATCCTTGTGAACCTTGGGGAGAGCATACAGTGTGGGAATTTGAGGACAGGGCACATTGAGGAACTCCCATGTTGATTTTGTGATTAGGGCCCTATTGTATGCGGTCCCAATCAGCTTTCTATAGCATATGGTCATGTTGGTAACATGCGTCTTTGAGACTTTCCTATACCAGTCTCGATTTTGTAAGAGACGCAAGATCATGGATTCATATTGTTCAGTTGTCATCACTACTAGATTGCCTCCTTTATCTGATGGTTTAACCACCAGACGGGAGTCCAACTGCAGTGACTTTAAAGCCAATTTCTGTTGGCTTGTAAGGTTTGATTGTTTTATGCCCTTCCATTTGGTCCTGCCAATGTCCTCAGTGACCTGATGGACAAAAGCCCACACGTTAGGGTTACCTTGTGGTGTGGGAAAAGTTTTAGATTTTGGTTTGTACTCCTTAGGGGTGAAAGGCACAACTGGATAGGAAGCACTGGACCCCTGGCCAGGGAAACCATCCTGATCAAGAGTCTGGGCCTCCAAAAGGTCAGTCTCGTCTATATGACCCTCGTCCCAAAGCTCCATGAGCTCTTCCATTGCTTTGATTTCATTCAGTGTGATGTTATCCACTGTGGGTTGAGGTGGTGTTGTATTGGATTGTACAGATTTATCAAAAATAATGCGAAGCATAAGCTTGCGAGCAAATAAATTAAGATCTTTGTTAAATTCAAAGTGATCAACTCTCTGTGTCGGACAGAAGGTCAATCCTAATTCCAAGACAGAGAGCTGATCAGCACTAAGAGGAATAGAAGATAAATTTATTATCTCGAAGTTTTGGCCTGTTTTTGGAGACCCTCCATGGTGGTCATCTTTTTCGATTCGTGTACCGGTTGTGTGAAAATCGGAGCCGGACGAAAATCCGGCTGGTTGGAGTCGTGAGTGTGATTAATGGAAATTGCTGAGGTTGGGGATAGTGAAGTACTCATTTGGGTATTGGGAAGAGTGTCCCGATGTGACGGTGCGTGTGCAGTATTGGATTTGGCCGTAGTAGCTCTCGTGTGCATTGGTGTGCGATTTGTGTTTGGGTGTCGCTTACTTGACCCCATAGGTGCGTGAGTATTGCCGTTGGTGCATGTTCTGGAAGGTCCAGAGTCCTTGGGAATTTCTGGTGCCTGTGAAGAGAGGGAGGAAGCAGAAGACGTATCAGAATCGTTAGTTTCGGAGGGAACATCTCTAAGGATTCACCTGTTGACATTTTGTCTCTTATTTTTTCTGGTTTGGGTCCAGACATACGCCTGATTGCTATCATATGACACCTTGTCTCTTAGAAATTTATTTTCCTTAGTTTTTAAGATTTCGGCTACATAAGTCTCCATGTGCGTTTTGAGGGTACCCTCACGACTAGAGAAAAGCTCATTAGAAACAATCAGGCTATTTTCGGCATATAATTTCTCTATTTCCTTGTCTAGGGAGGCCAATTCTTCATCATAGTAACCACATAGTAGTTCCATCATTCTCATAGAGCATGATTGGAGATTGGTCTCCCAATTAGATCTAAAAGATGATTCTAATTTGCTCACAGTGGGGAAGATCTGGATCCTCAACCCCCAAGGGGCAATTTGATCGTCTAAATATTTAGAGAAGTACCATTTGTTCCAATACACTCTTGCCTTCTTCTCCAGCATTCGTTGGAGACGAAGAAAAAAGCGGTCCATAGATAAGCCACCTCCAATGGCATTCTGGGATCTATGGATCTGGTCCATAAATCCCTCAAAGGCGTTACCACAGTGGTGGGCCATTATGAAAACCAAGAGCAAACAAAAAAACAAAAAAACAAAAGAAAATATTATAAATGGAAAATCTAAATCATTAAGTAAACATCAATCAATATGGTAATTAATACAATTTTGAAATTCCTCAAATTCCTAAGGGTGAAAAGGTGGGTAACACCTCAAAGTTCAGTTTGATAGAAAGTTACGGAATGAGAGGAAAATTCAGAAGCACCACATCCCAAATAATTACTTTAAATATTAGAGAGGGGCATTGAGGCCATTGTGTAGGCCTCAGGGACTTTTAACGGTGCTTAAATCAATGATATACTGAACGTATCATAAAATAATATTTTATTAGACACTCTCATTAAAAGGAAACAGACATTAATCAAGAACAATATACAAAACAGAAAAAAAGGGGGGAGGATGACCCTTTGAATACAGAAGTTAATACCACTTTCTCAACATGTTTCGCTTGCATAAGCTTCTTCAGGAGATATATTTGTGATATTAGAATCAACTATGGAAAAATAAAGAAAATATATCTGTAAACAATACATATACATGTCTGCTTATATCTCATATAATCATGGTATTTGAATATGTACAATGTGCAAAGAAAGAAAAATAATAAATATATATAATAGATGAAATTACATATATACAAGCATCATATATTCATATATTAAAGCATCACAAAAAAAAAAAAAAAGAAAAAAAAAAAAAAAAAAACCAACACATTTCATATATATAATCATCAAAAGAGCTTACCTGTAGAGAAAGATATATAATTAAAAGGGGGATTTGTGTAATGGCAAATGTATATGTATTGTTTACAGATATTTTTTCTTTATTTTTCCATAGTTGATTCTAATATCACAAATGGTGGTATTAACTTCTGTATTCAAAGGGTCATCCTCCCCCCTTTTTTTCTGTTTTGTATATTGTTCTTGATTAATGTCTGTTTCCTTTTAATGAGAGTGTCTAATAAAATATTATTTTATGATACGTTCAGTATATCATTGATTTAAGCACCGTTAAAAGTCCCTGAGGCCTACACAATGGCCTCAATGCCCCTCTCTAATATTTGACCAATTTAATGGGGTGGGCGACTACATGGCAAATGAGGTTCAATGTAGAAAAATGTAAAATAATGCATTTGGGTGGCAAAAATCTGAATGCAATCTATACACTGGGGGGAGAACCTCTGGGGGAATCTAGGATGGAAAAGGACCTGGGGGTCCTAGTAGATGATAGGCTCAGCAATGGCATGCAATGCCAAGCTGCTGCTAACAAAGCAAACAGAATATTGGCATGCATTAAAAGGGGGATCAACTCCAGAGATAAAACGATAATTCTCCCACTCTACAAGGCTCTGGTCCGGCCGCACCTGGAGTATGCTGTCCAGTTCTGGGCACCAGTCCTCAGGAAGGATGTACTGGAAATGGAGCGAGTACAAAGAAGGGCAACAAAGCTAATAAAGGGTCTGGAGGATCTTAGTTATGAGGAAAGGTTGCGAGCACTAAACTTATTCTCTCTGGAGAAGAGACGCTTGAGAGGGGATATGATTTCAATTTACAAATACTGTACTGGTGACCCCACAATAGGGATAAAACTTTTTCGCAGAGTTTAACAAGACTCGTGGCCACTCATTAAAATTAGAAGAAAAGAGGTTTAACCTTAAACTACGTAGAGGGTTCTTTACTGTAAGAGCGGCAAGGATGTGGAATTCCCTTCCACAGGCGGTGGTCTCAGCGGGGAGCATTGATAGCTTCAAGAAACTATTAGATAAGCACCTGAATGACCGCAACATACAAGGATATACAGTGCCTTGCGAAAGTATTCGGCCCCCTTGAACTTTTCAACCTTTTGCCACATTTCAGGCTTCAAACATAAAGATATAAAATTTTTATTTTTTGTGAAGAATCACCAACAAGTGGGACACAATTGTGAAGTGGAACGAAATCTATTGGATTGTTGAAACTTTTTTAACTAATAAAAAAATGAAAAGTGGGGCGTGCAAAATTATTCGGCCCCCTTGCGTTAATACTTTGTAGAGCCACCTTTTGCTGCGATTACAGCTGCAAGTCGCTTGGGGTATGTCTCTATCAGTTTTGCACATCGAGAGACTGAAATTCTTGCCCATTCTTCCTTGCAAAACAGCTCGAGCTCAGTGAGGTTGGATGGAGAGCGTTTGTGAACAGCAGTTTTCAGCTCTTTCCACAGATTCTCGATTGGATTCAGGTCTGGACTTTGACTTGGCCATTCTAACACCTGGATACGTTTATTTGTGAACCATTCCTTTGTAGATTTTGCTGTATGTTTGGGATCATTGTCTTGTTGGAAGATAAATCTCCGTCCCAGTTTCAGGTCTTTTGCAGACTCCAACAGGTTTTCATCCAGAATGGTCCTGTATTTGGCTGCATCCATCTTCCCCTCAATTTTAACCATCTTCCCTGTCCCTGCTAAAGAAAAGCAGGCCCAAACCACGATTCTGCCACCACCATGTTTGACAGTGGGGATGGTGTGTTGAGTGTGATGAGCTGTGTTGCTTTTACGCCAAACATATTGTTTTGCACTGTGGCCAAAAAGTTAGATTTTGGTTTCATCGGACCAGAGCACCTTCTTCCACATGTTTGGTGGGTCTCCCAGGTGGCTTGTGGCAAACTTTAGACGAGACTTTTTATGGATATCTTTGCGAAATGGCTTTCTTCTTGCCACTCTCCCATAAAGGCCAGATTTGTGCAGTGTACGACTGATTGTTGTCCTATGGACAGACTCTCCCACCTCAGCTGTAGTTCTCTGCAGTTCATCCAGAGTGATCATGGGCCTCTTGGCTGCATCTCTGATCAGTCTTCTCCTTGTCTGAGCTGAAAGTTTAGAGGGACAGCCAGGTCTTGGTAGATTTGCAGTGGTCTGATACTCCTTCCATTTCAAAATGATTGCTTGCACAGTGCTCCTTGGGATGTTTAAAGCTTGGGAAATCTTTTTGTATCCAAATCCAGCTTTAAACTTCTCCACAACAGTATTACGGACCTGCCTGGTGTGTTCCTTGGTCTTCATGATGCTCTCTGCGCTTTCAACTGAACCCCGAGACTATCACAGAGCAGGTGCATTTATACAGAGACTTGATTACACACAGGCGGATTCTATTTATCACCATCAGTCATTTAAGACAACATTGGATCATTCAGAGATCCTCGCTGAACTTCTGGAGTGAGTTTGCTGCACGGAAAGTAAAGGGGCCGAATAATTTTGCACACAGCACTTTTCAGTTTTTTAATTGCTAAAAAAGTTTAAAATATCCAATAGATTTCGTTCCAGTTCACAATTGTGTCCCACTTGTTGGTGATTCTTCACAAAAAATTAAAATTTTATATCTTTATGTTTGAAGCCTGAAATGTGGCAAAAGGTTGAAAAGTTCAAGGGGGCCGAATACTTTTGCAAGGCACAGTATAATGTAATACTGACACATAATCACACACATAGGTTGGACTTGATGGACTTGTGTCTTTTTTCAAACTCACCTACTATGTAACTATGTCCATAGCGTAAAACCGTTTAAAAAGTTTTTATTGTAAAAAGTGACACAGCTGTACTCACAGATTAGTAGCTCATATAAAGCAAGAAAAGATCTCAGTTGAACCGTCAAAGAAATCCTAAATTCCCTGGGAGATGCTGCAAGACGTAGGTTTAGGCCACGCCCTACGCATTTCGTCATTGGACGTCTACGGGAGCGTGACCCTTGCTATACCTCCCACCTTTTTATAGTGTGCGGCGTTCGTTCTGCGCTTGCGCCTGTAGAGCACTGGCGGCCATTTTGAAAGATAAAAAGTGCATTTTATATACAACTATATAAATCAGACCAAAATGAGGGACAAATGAGGAGGAAAGAGGAACTTTGTTCCAGATCAGGGACAGTTCCTCAAAATCAAGGACAGTTGGGAGCTATGCGTGAGAGTTGCGGCTCTCCTGGCTTTGTCGTTCCTCCCTGGGCAGATCGATAGCAGGGTGAGCCATTGGCTTCTGCTTCTGTCAATCAACTCCAGTGACGAGAGAGCGGGTGGCGGGGCCGAGTCCCGCTGTCTGTGTCAATGGATGCAGCAGCAGGGCTTGGGAGCAAGCCCGTTTGAGTTCCCCCCCTGTGGGAACCTGTTTCCTATTGGGGCAACAAGAGGGGAGGATCCAGGAGCATCAGCGGGGGACCCGAGAAGAGGAGGATCGGGGCCGCTCTGTGCAATTCTATTTTTTTTTGTTTTTTTCCTTTACAACCACTTTTTTTTACACTTGTTGTTTACAAGTAAAAATCAGTATTTTTTGCTAGAAAATTACTTAGAACTCCCAAACATTATATATTTTTTTTTTTTTAGCAGAGACTCTAGACTAGAGAATAAAATGTTGGTCGTTGCACATTTTTATGTCACACGGGTTTTATACTAATAATGGTGGCGGTAAGTGACTTATAGCGGGACTGCGATATTGCGGTGGACATTCGGACACTAACTGACACTTTTGACACTTTTTGGGAAAAAGTGACACTGATATAGTGATCAGTGCTAAAAATATGCACTGTACTATTGACACTGGCTGGGAGGGGGTTAATCATCTAGGGCATCAAAGGGTTAAATGTGTGCCTAATCAGTGTTTTGGTGTACTATGTTAGGTTCTTTTACTAGGGGAAGTCATCGATTTTATTCCCTGCTTTAAAAAGAAGATCTATTACTTCCCCGCTGACAGGACAGGGCTCTGCCTTGTTTATATAGGCAGGGCTCTGTCCTGTGTAAATTCATGATGATCGCCTGGTGCAGGCAGTAATCCATTGGCACGCATCCACTGATCGTCATTTGTTTAGGTAATCACAGCATGGCCGGGTCACCAGCGGCGCGCACTTGCCCCCTACCTGGAAGTGTCAGATCACATACTTAGTACATGATCTGGGGCAGCTGAGCCGCCTTGCCATCATATATTCATGTGATATGGCCGGCAAGCGGTTAATGAATAAAAAAAAACAAAAAAAAAAAAAAATTATATATGCCCCAATGTTTTGTATAATATGAAAGATGATGTTACACCAGGTAAATAGATACAGAACATGTCATGCTTTAAAATTGTGTGCGCTCGTAGAATTAGCCCAAACTACAGGACTTAAAAATCTCCATAGGCAACATTTTTACTGATCATCAGTTTAGAGTTACAGCGGAGGTCTAGTGCTAGAATTATTGCTCTTGCTCAGACGTTCGTGGCAATACCTCACGTGTGGTGCGAACACCGTTTACATATGTGGGCTTGACCTACATATGTGTTCACCACTGTGCACGAGGGGATGGGGCGCTTTAAAAAAATATATTACATTTATTTTATTACATTTTTTACATTTTTAAACTGCCTCTTTAAAAAAAAAAATTGATCACTTTTATTGTAACATCCCTTGTCTTCGGGCTTCCCGATGCGCCAGTTAAGCCTGAAAACCAGTGGAAAGCAGGGGGAAGGTGAATGACCCCTCCCACCACTTCTAAAAGTGACCCAGCTGCGAATCTGCTGCTCTGACCACTTTTATGAGAAAGATCGGTGCCTGAGGGAAAAAATGATTCTGGGGTTATGGCATCTAGCTGCAGCCATAACTCCGGTATTAAACGTCAAAGCAATGCATGTGAGGTCACAATGCATCTTCATGAACTGCAACAATCTGATTGAGCCCAAAAGAATATCTAAGACCATGAACACATTTATACCCAGGTTGGAGTCAGTTTCTCTTCCCTTCACATACTGCTTACCACTGATGGAGAGTGGATCGTCCATGCACATTTCAGGCTCATGCACAGGGCCATAAAAATGGCATTTTTCTATGTAAACGTTTTGTTACAGATTCGAACGCATATATGAATCCATGTACACATCTCCATAAAGATTTGTAGATTTGCTCTGTGTTCAGGTTCATAAGAAAAACAGAAAGGGTTGTGGCTGAGGTCCTGCTTATGGACCTTAAATTATGCTGTTTGCAGCATTTGTGCAAACATTTACATATGTACGGCACAAATGTACTCGTCCTAGCAACAGAAGGAAGCCAGGCGGTTACCATCAGAAGCTGCCTGTATCCTAGCAACTGAAGGAAGCCAGGCGGTTTATATCAGAAGCTGCCTGTATCCTAGCAACAGAAGGAAGTCAGGCGGTTTCCATCAGAAGCCACCTGCATCCTAGCAACAGAAGAAAGCCAGGCGGTTTACATCAGAAGCTGCCTCTATCCTTGCAACTGAAGGAGGCCAGGCGGTTTTCATCAGAAGCCACCTGCATCCTAGCAACAGAAGGAAGCCAGGCAGTTTACACCAGAAGCTGCCTGTATCCTAGCAACAGAAGGAAGCCAGGCGATTTCCATCAAAAGTTGCCTGTATCCTAGCAACAGAAGGAAGCCAGGCGGTTTACATCAGAAGCTGTCTCTATCCTAGCAACAGAAGGAAGCCAGGCAGTTACCATCAGAAGCCACCGGCGTTCCAGGATCAGAAGGAAGCCAGGCTGTTTCAATCAGAAGACACCTGCGTCCTAGCAACAGAAGGAAGCCAGGCAGTTTCCATCAGAAGCCACCGGCGTTCTAGCATCAGAAGGAAGCCAGGCTGTTTCAATCAGAAGACACCTGCATCCTAGCAACAGAAGGAAGCCAGGCGGTTTACATCAGAAGCTGCCTGTATCCTAGCAACAGAAGAAAGCCAGGTGGTCTCCATCAGAAGCTGCCTGTATCCTAGCAACTGAAGGAAGCCAGGCGGTTTCCATCAGAAGCTGCCTATATCCTATCAACTGAAGGAAGCCAGGTGTTTCCATCAGAAGCTGCCTGTATCCTAAAAACAAAGGAAGCTAGGTGGTTTCCATCAGAAGCCACCTGCGTTCTAGCAACAGACGAAAGCCAGGTGGTTTCCATCAGACGCTGCCTGTATCCTAAAAACAGAAGGAAGCCAGGCAGTTTCCATCAGAAGCCACCTGCGTCCTAGCAACAGAAGGAAGTCAGGCGGTTTACATCAGAAGCTGCCTCTATCCTTGCAACTGAAGGAGGCCAGGCGGTTTCCATCAGAAGCCACCTGCATCCTAGCAACAAAAGGAAGCCAGGCAGTTTACATCAGAAGCTGCCTGCATCCTAGCAACAGAAGAAAGCCAGGTGGTTTCCATCAGAAGCTGCCTGTATCCTAACAACAGAAGGAAGCCAGGCAGTTTCCATTAGGAGCTGCCTGTGTCCTAGCAACTGAAGGAAGCCAGGCAGTTTACATCAGAAGCTGCCTGTATCCTAGCAACAGAAGGAAGTCAGGTGGTTTCCATCAGAAGCCACCTGCGTCCTAGCAACAGAAGGAAGCCAGGCGGTTTACTTCAGAAGCTGCCTCTATCCTAGCAACTGAAGGAAGCCAGGCAGTTTTCATCAGAAGCCACCTGCATCCTAGCAACAGAAGGAAGCCAGGCAGTTTACTAGAAGCTGCCTGTATCCTAGCAACAGAAGGAAGCCAGGCGATTTCCATCAAAAGTTGCCTGTATCCTAGCAACAGAAGGAAGCCAGGCGGTTTACATCAGAAGCTGTCTCTATCCTAGAAACAGAAGGAAGCCCGGCAGTTTCCATCAGAAGCCACTGGCATTCTAGCATCAGGAGGAAGCCAGGCTGTTTCCATCAGAAGACACCTGCATCCTAGCAACAGAAGGAAGCCAGGCGGTTTACATCAGAAGCTGCCTGTATCCTAGCAACAGAAGAAAGCCAGGTGGTCGCCATCAGAAGCTGCCTGTATCCTAGCAACAGACGGAAGTCAGGCGGTTTCCATCAGAAGACACCTGAGTCCTAGCAACAGAAGGAAGCCAGGCAGTTTACATCAGAAGCTGCCTGTATCCTAGCAACTGAAAGAAGCCAGGCAGTTTCCATCAGAAGCTGCCTATACCCTAGCAACAGAAGAAAGCCAGGTGATTTCCATCAGAAGCTGCCTGTATCCTAAAAACAAAGGAAGCTAGGCGGTTTCCATCAGTAGCCACCTGTGTCCTGGTAAATGAAGGAAGCCAGGCGGTTTACATCAGAAGCTGCCTCTATCCTTGCAAATGAAGGAGGCCAGGTGGTTTCCATCAGAAGCCACCTGCATCATAGCAACAAAAAGAAGCCAGGCAATTTACATTAGAAGCTGCTTGCATCCTAGCAACAGAAGAAAGCCAGGTGGTTTCCATCAGAAGCTGCCTGAATCCTAACAACAGAAGGAAGCCAGGCATTAGAAGCTGCCTGTGTTCTAGCAACAGAAGGAAGCCAAGCAGTTACCATCAGAAGCCACCGGCATTCTAGCATCAGAAGGAAGCCAGGCTGTTTCCATCAGAAGCCACCGGCGTTCTAGCATCAGAAGGAAGCCAGGCTGTTTCAATCAGAAGACACCTGCATCCTAGCAACAGAAGGAAGCCAGGCGGTTTACATCAGAAGCTGCCTGTATCCTAGCAACAGAAGAAAGCCAGGTGGTCTCCATCATAAGCTGCCTGTATCCTAGCAACTGAAGGAAGCCAGGCGGTTTCCATCAGAAGCTGCCTATATCCTATCAACTCAAGGAAGCCAGGTGTTTCCATCAGAAGCTGCCTGTATCCTAAAAACAAAGGAAGCTAGGTGGTTTCCATCAGAAGCCACCTGCGTTCTAGCAACAGACGAAAGCCAGGTGGTTTCCATCAGACGCTGCCTGTATCCTAAAAACAGAAGGAAGCCAGGCAGTTTCCATCAGAAGCCACCTGCGTCCTAGCAACAGAAGGAAGTCAGGCGGTTTACATCAGAAGCTGCCTCTATCCTTGCAACTGAAGGAGGCCAGGCGGTTTCCATCAGAAGCCACCTGCATCCTAGCAACAAAAGGAAGCCAGGCAGTTTACATCAGAAGCTGCCTGCATCCTAGCAACAGAAGAAAGCCAGGTGGTTTCCATCAGAAGCTGCCTGTATCCTAACAACAGAAGGAAGCCAGGCAGTTTCCATTAGGAGCTGTCTGTGTCCTAGCAACTGAAGGAAGCCAGGCAGTTTACATCAGAAGCTGCCTGTATCCTAGCAACAGAAGGAAGTCAGGTGGTTTCCATCAGAAGCCACCTGCGTCCTAGCAACAGAAGGAAGCCAGGCAGTTTACATCAAAAGCTGCCTGTATCCTAGCAACTGAAAGAAGCCAGGCAGTTTCCATCAGAAGCTGCCTATACCCTAGCAACAGAAGAAAGCCAGGTGATTTCCATCAGAAGCTGCCTGTATCCTAAAAACAAAGGAAGCTAGGCGGTTTCCATCAGTAGCCACCTGTGTCCTGGTAATAGAAGGAAGCCAGGCAGTTTACATCAGAAGCTGCCTCTATCCTTGCAACTGAAGGAGGCCAGGTGGTTTCCATCAGAAGCCACCTGCATCATAGCAACAAAAAGAAGCCAGGCAGTTTACATTAGAAGCTGCCTGCATCCTAGCAACAGAAGAAAGCCAGGTGGTTTCCATCAGAAGCTGCCTGAATCCTAACAACAGAAGGAAGCCAGGCATTAGAAGCTGCCTGTGTTCTAGCAACAGAAGGAAGCCAGGCAGTTACCATCAGAAGCCACCTGCGTCCTAGCAACAGAAGGAAGTCAGGCGGTTTACATCAGAAGCTGCCTCTATCCTTGCAACTGAAGGAGGCCAGGCGGTTTCCATCAGAAGCCACCTGTATCCTAGCAACAAAAGGAAGCCAGGCAGTTTACATCAGAAGCTGCCTGCATCCTAGCAACAGAAGAAAGCCAGGTGGTTTCCTCAGAAGCCACCTGTATCCTAGCAACAAAAGGAAGCCAGGCAGTTTACATCAGAAGCTGCCTGCATCCTAGCAACAGAAGAAAGCCAGGTGGTTTCCATCAGAAGCTGCCTGTATCCTAACAACAGAAGGAAGCCAGGCAGTTTCCATTAGGAGCTGTCTGTGTCCTAGCAACTGAAGGAAGCCAGGCAGTTTACATCAGAAGCTGCCTGTATCCTAGCAACAGAAGGAAGTCAGGTGGTTTCCATCAGAAGCCACCTGCGTCCTAGCAACAGACGGAAGTCAGGCGGTTTCCATCAGAAGACACCTGAGTCCTAGCAACAGAAGGAAGCCAGGCAGTTTACATCAGAAGCTGCCTATATCCTAGCAACTGAAAGAAGCCAGGCAGTTTCCATCAGAAGCTGCCTATACCCTAGCAACAGAAGAAAGCCAGGTGATTTCCATCAGAAGCTGCCTGTATCCTAAAAACAAAGGAAGCTAGGCGGTTTCCATCAGTAGCCACCTGTGTCCTGGCAATAGAAGGAAGCCAGGCGGTTTACATCAGAAGCTGCCTCTATCCTTGCAACTGAAGGAGGCCAGGTGGTTTCCATCAGAAGCCACCTGCATCATAGCAACAAAAAGAAGCCAGGCAGTTTACATTAGAAGCTGCCTGCATCCTAGCAACAGAAGAAAGCCAGGTGGTTTCCATCAGAAGCTGCCTGAATCCTAACAACAGAAGGAAGCCAGGCATTAGAAGCTGCCTGTGTTCTAGCAACAGAAGGAAGCCAGGCGGTTTCCATCAGAAGCTGCCTGTGTCCTAGCAACAGAAGGAAACCAGGCGGTTTCCATCAGAAGCTGCCTGGATCCTAGCAACAGAAGGAAGTCAGGTGGTTTCCATCAGAAGCCACCTGCGTCCTAGCAACAGAAGGAAGCCAGGCGGTTTACTTCAGAAGCTGCCTCTATCCTAGCAACTGAAGGAAGCCAGGCAGTTTTCATCAGAAGCTGCCTGTATCCTAGCAACTGAAAGAAGCCAGGCAGTTTCCATCAGAAGCTGCCTATACCCTAGCAACAGAAGAAAGCCAGGTGGTTTCCATCAGAAGCTGCCTGTATCCTAAAAACAAAGGAAGCTAGGCAGTTTCCATCAGTAGCCACCTGCGTCCTGGCAACAGAAGGAAGCCAGGCGGTTTACATCAGAAGCTGCCTCTATCCTAGCAACTGAAGGAAGCCAGGTGGTTTACATCAGAGGCTGCCTGTATCCTAGAAACAGAAGAAAGCCAGGTGGTGTCCATCAAAAGCTGCCTGTATCCTAACAACAGAAGGAAGCCAGGCGGTTTCCATCAGAAGCTACCTGCGTCACAGCAACAGAAGGAAGCCAGGTGATTTACTTCAGAAGCTGAATCCTAGCAACTGAAGGAAGCCAGGCAGTTTCCATCAGACGCCACCTGCGTCCTAGCAACAGAAGGAAGCCAGGCAGTTTACATCAGAAGCTGCCTGTATCCTAGCACTTGAAGGAAGCCAGGTGGTTTACATCAGAAGCTGCCTGTATCCTAGCAACAGAAGAAAGCCAGGTGGTTTCCATCAGAATCTGCCTGTATCCTAGCAACAGAAGGAAGCCTGGCGGTTTTCATCAGAAGCTGTTTGTAACCTAGCAACTGAAGGAAGCCAGGCGGTTTACATCAGAAGCTGCCTGTGTCCTAGCAACAGAAGGAAGCCAGATGGTTTCCATCAGAAGATGCCTGTATCCTAGAAACTGAAGGAAGCCAAGAGGTTTCCATTAGAAGCTGCCCATATCCTAGCAACAAAAGAAAGCCAGGTGGTTTCCATCAGAAGCTGCCCTAGCAACAGAAGGCCAATTACACTGAAATGCTGTATGCATGTAAACATTGCTCAAGTGTCCCATGCATACAGAGCACTTTTTCTGCCAGCACAATCTGCATACTAGTTACCATATTTTAGTATGGCCTTGTGCATGAGTCCTTACCTGCCTGTTGGTTTTTGTATGCGATTGATCCCCACATCTTTTGTAAGTGCAGTTCTTTTTAGGTCTCGTTTACATGATCGATTAGTGGCATGCAGCAGTTTCCATCGGCAAGAATCAGTGGATTCTTGTGGCTGCGATCACAGGTATGTGCAAACAGCTGCAGCCTCTCAGCCTGTACAAAACAATGGGAGGCTGAGAGAAGCCATTGCTGTTCCCATGTATCTGTACATCCAGTGGTTACCTGCAGTTAGCAGCAGGTGGAATGGGTCTCTCTGCAGCAAGGTACATATATCACAGCAAACCACGGTTCATCAATTACATCCAATTCTTTATTAAAGAATGATCACATTACAGAAGAGCCGCGATCACATGCCTGAAGAAGGGGTCCTGCGTGGCTCCGAAATGTTGCACTATATCTTCTGTAATGTGATCATTCTTCAATAAAGAATTGGACGTAATTGACGATCCGTTGTGTACTGGCAAATATGTACATTTGATCTGCAATGTTTCCAGTTTCAGCTGATTGTTACTACAGCACTCACTACTCCTAAATCCTTATCCAGGAAAGTATGCAATGGGAATATTGATACTTCTCTACAGAAATGGTCGCGGGCTGGATGCAGCCCCTTGTTTGCCTTTATCCAGCCCGTGGGGCACTATTCCACCAACTGTGGTTGTATAATGCGTGCAACTAACACCAACAATGTAGCACTATTCCTCCCACTGATACCAATAATGAACACTCTTCCACCCACAAACAGCAATGATGGGGCACTACTCCTCCCACTGACACCAATGATGGTACACTACTTATCTCACTGACACCAATGATGGGGCACTACTCCTCCCACTGACACCAATGATGGGGCACTACTCCTCCCACTGACACCAATGATGGAGCACTACTCCTCCTACTAAAGATGTGGCATTGTTTACTGTCACTGGCCACAGTCAAGCCCCCCCTAAAGTCGGAAGGCCAATTAGCCTGCTCTACAGCCAGGGTTGGATATCTGTCCCCAACCGCTGAATGTGCTGATACATGCAGACAGCAATGACTGTTTTGCTTCGAGCTGTTCACATACACCTGCAATCCCAGCCGAGAGAATCTGCTGATTCTTGCCATTGAAATCCACTGTGAAGGGGGCCTTGTTAATTGCATTATCAACAAATGTCTCATTTGCACTATCCAGGGTGCTTTTTTTTCTATTTTGTTTGTTCTTCCTAATTAGGGATGAGCTCTGGCATGTAGATCCTAGTATAAACCCACCTGAGTGAGCCTGTCATATGCTGTCACTGTACTGGGACAATCACCGGCATTCCTCACCTCACCGCAGCACGTATACAAACTTCTCGTATAAATGTGCAGCTGTGGGGTGGGGAGTACCCCGGCTGCAGATAATAGGCCCAGTACAGCGACTTAGCGGGCTCGCTCATGTGGGTTCAGACTAGGATCCACACTCCTGAGCTCATCCGTATTCTTAATCTGTGACCTCAAACAAGTGTACAGCAAGTCAGCTCACAACTCTTGATCCACATACTGGGTTTTGAGTAACGGTTTTGAAGATATTGAAGCCAAATGCAACTTATGGTCTTGCAACCAGCATATTCAGAGTGAGAGAACTGATGGCAGCCCAAGGGTTGCTTCACACTTGCCACCATAGTTGTGCACACAGGGTGAGCAGGGTGTGCCTGAGCACACCCTAATCACCTAGTACGCATTAGCATTATCACTCTGTGCGTAGGCAGGGTTATTGGAAAGATCTTCCTCTTACCGGCTTTGCTTTGCTTCTGCACTTCTCTTTCACTTTGCCAGTAGGGAGAACAATGTTCCGGAGCCATATACAGTATCTCACAAAAGTGAGTACACCCCTCACATTTTTGTAAATATTTTATTATATCTTTTAATGTGACAACACTGAAGAAATTACACTTTGCTACAATGTAAAGTAGTGAGTGTACAGCTTGTATAACAGTGTAAATTTGCTGTCCCCTCAAAATAACTCAACACACAGCCATTAATGTCTAAACCGCTGGCAACAAAAGTGAGTACACCCCTAAGTGAAAATGTCCAAATTGGGCCCAAAGTGTCAAAATTTTGTGTGGCCACCATTATTTTCCAGCACTGCCTTAACCCTCTTGGGCATGAAGTTCACCAGAGCTTCACAAGCTGCCACTGGAGTCCCCTTCCACTCCTCCATGATGACATCACGAAGCTGGTGGATGTTAAAGACCTTACGCTCCTCCACCTTCCATTTGAGGATGCCCCACAGATGCTCAATAGGGTTTAGGTCTGGAGACATGCTTGGCCAGTCCATCACCTTTACCCTCAGCTTCTTTAGCAAGGCAGTGGTCATCTTGGAGGTGTGTTTGGGGTCCTTATCAAGTTGGAATACTGCCCTGCGGCTCAGCCCCCCGAAGGGAGTGGTTCATGCTCTACTTCAGTATGTCACAGTACATGTTGGCATTCATGGGTCCCTCAATAAACTGTAGCTCCCCAGTGCCGGCAGCACTCATGCAGCCCCAGACCATGACACTCCCACCACCATGCTTGATTGTAGGCAAGACACACTCATCTTTGTACTCCTCACCTGGTTGCCGCCACACATGCTTGACACCATCTGAGCCAAATAAGTTTATCTTGGTCTCATCAGACCACAGGACATGGTTCCAGTAATCCATGTCCTTAGTCTGCTTGTCTTCAGCAAACTGTTTGCGGGTTTTCTTGTGCATCATCTTTAGAAGAGGCTTCCTTTTGGCATGAAAGCCATGCAGACCAATTTGATGCAGTGTGCGGCGCATGATCTGGACACTGACAGGCTGACCCCCCACCCCTTCAACCTCTGCAGCAATGCTGGCAGCACTCATACGTCTATTTCCCCAAGACAACCTCTGGATATGACGCTGAGCACATGCACTCAACTTCTTTGGTGGACCATGGCGAGGCCTATTCTGAGTGGAACCTGTCCTGTTAAACCATTGTATGGTCTTGGCCACCCTGGTGCAGCTCAGTTTCAGGGTCTTGACAATCTTCTTATAGCCTAGGCCATCTTTATGTAGAGCACCAATTCCTTTTTTTCAGATCCTCACAGAGTTCTTTGCCATGAGGTGCCATGTTGAAATTCCAGTGACCAGTATGACAGAGTGAGAGCGATAACACCAAATTTAACACACCTGCTCCCCATTCACACCTGAGACTTGTAACACTAATGAGTCACATGACACTTGGGAGGGAAAATGGCTAATTGGGCCCAATTTGGACATTTTCCCTTAGGGGTGTACTCACTTTTGTTGCCAGCGGTTTAGACATTAATGGCTGTGTGTTGAGTTATTTTGAGGGGAGAACAAATTTACACTGTTATACAAGCTGTACACTCACTACTTTACATTGTAGCAAAGTGTCATTTCTTCAGTGTTGTCACATGAAAAGATATAATAAAATATTTACAAAAATGTGAGGGGTGTACTCACTTTTGTGAGATACTGTATATGTAGTCACACACACATGCATGTGTGTTTAAGCTTTGAGGTGCACACCCTAATGCAATTGGCTGCTCACATTTATGCTTGCTACCCCTCTGAAAAGTGATCCAAGGGTATTTGACAGGCAGTGAGGAGGGTGATATGTCACCTCCTTTTTTTTTTCACAATAGAGATATGTCACCTCCTTAGGCAGGCCATTGACAGTCGTTGCAGGAAAGAAATTTACACTATTCCCCCATCAAAACAGATAGTGCTGACAGGGCAACCCCTCCCACTGAGACATTGTATTCTCCCGGCGGGTTGGAGAAGCCATGCCCACCTGGAGAAGGCAGTAGTTATTGCTAGCGGCTATAGCACCTGCTATCAATAACCGCACGTGAACCCGGCCAGCTGATTATACCAAAGTTGACTGATCGATCAACTTGGTATATTCAGCCTGCCCAAACACGGTTCAAATCTCGGCCCATTCCTGCTGAATGGGCTGAGATTCGCACTGTCTATGGCTGGCCTTACTGTATGGATTACCCCAGTAAAAGCTGCACCACCGCGTCATAATCACATGCATTGCAAGCAGTTGCAGCACGGCCAAATAGACTTGAATTGGATGTGTATGGCAGGTGTTTTGCTGCGTACACACTAGCGGACTTTTCGACGGGACTGGTCCGACGGTCTATCCGACGGGCTTTCCAAACAAACGGACTGCCTACACACGATAACACCAAAGTCCGACGGATTCGTACGTGATGCCGCACACCGGACTAAAATAAGGAAGTTGATAGCCAGTAGCCAATAGCTGCCCTAGCGTCGGTTTTCGTCCGTCGAACTAGCATACAGACAAGCCGACTTTTCAATAGGAACTGGGTCCGGCGGAGTTCCGACGTAAAAATTTGAAACATGTTCCAAATCTAAAGTCCGTCAGATTTTCGACCGAAAAAGTCTGCTGCAGGTCTGACATGCTCTTTCACTTTTGCTAGCTCCATGCCACGGGGTAGTAAAAGCATAACTCAATCAAATGGTTTTACAGCTCCCTAGCCATTTTTGTGAACATGTCTTTAAAGCGGGAGTCCACCCAAAAAAAAAATATTAAAAGCCAGCAGCTACAAATACTGCAGCTGCTGACTTTTAATAAATGGACACTTACCTGTCCAGGGTCCAGCGATGTCGGCAGCCGACGCCGATCACTTGCTCGACTCTCGGCAGCTGCCGCCGCCATCCTAGGTGAGGGAATCAGGAAGTGAAGCGCTGCGGCTTCACTTCCCGGTTCCCTACTGCGCATGCACGAATCGCGCTGCGCGACATAACTGGTCCCCGCTATCTCCTGGGACCTGTGTGTTTCCCAGGAGACAGCGCGGAGGGACGGGAACAGGCGTAGACTCCCGTGGGAGTCTATGCCAGGAAGTGGGTGCAAATACCTGTCTTAGACAGGTATCTGCACCCCCTCCCCCCTGAAAGGTGACAAATGTGACACCGGGGGGGGGGGGGTCCGAAAAGCGGAAGTTCCATTTTTGTGTGGAACTCCACTTTAAAGAGGGAATTTCACTGTTGCAAAATAAATGTCTTATGTCGTGACGCCAGTAGATAAATACAATCTTGTCAATATTCCTTTCACACGCGTTCCTGGCAAGCATGGCTCTTGAAATGGTGGGTATTGCAGCGATTACCAGTTGGGTCCTGGAAAATCAAGCAAATGTACATATTCGCCAGTACACCATGGATCGACAACTTCCGTCCAAAGGTTTCTTTTATTGAAAAAGATCACATCACAGAAATAAGTGCAATGTTTCAAAGCCACGCAGGGGCCCTTCGTCACATGCCTGACGAAGGGACCCTGTGTGGCTCCGAAACGTTGCACTTATTTCTGTGATGTGATCTCTTTCAATAAAAGAAACCTTTGGACGGAAGTTGTCGGTCCATGGTGTGCTGGCGAATATGTACACTTAGTAAATAAATACAAACTGTGCTTCTGTTGCTGTAGGCCACTTTCAACCCTCCAGAATCCTGCATGAAAAATTCCCATAGCCAGTGTTCCCTGGTCCTGCTCTGTTGCTGGGGCGTTGCCAAGATGCTTCAGCTGTCGTTGATGCTCCGCCATCACAAGAGCACTCTCTCTCGTAATGGATGAGAGCACATGTGGGGTTTTTAAACACGCTGTAGCGATGGCAAAGGTGAACAGTAGTGGTCAACTTTCTTGATGTGGGGGGGTCTCAAGTGCGGCCACCGACATCACCAAGAGGCCACACATAAAATTCAGTGAATATTCATTATCAAAGACAGCAGATATACACAGCAGGCTATAGTTAAAGACTTTGGGCATGATACAAGAGATGGTCAGACTGCATACATGATACAAGAGATGGTCAGAGACTGCGTACATGAAATAAGAGATGGTCAGAGATTGCGGACATGATACAAGAGATGGTCAGAGACTGCGGACACGATACAAGAGATGGTTGGATACTGCGTACATGATACAAGAGATGGCCTGAGACTGCATACATGATACAAGAGATGGTCAGAGACTGCGGACATGACACAAGATATGGTCAGAGACTGCAGACATGATACAAGAGATGGTCAGAGATTGCGGACATGGTACAAGAGATGGTCAGAGACTGCGGACATGATACAAGAGATGGTCAGTGACTGCATACATGATACATGAGATGGCTGGAGACTGCATACATGATACAAGAGATGGTCAGAGATTACATGATACAAGGGATGGTCAGAGACTGCGGGCATGATACAAGAGATGGTCAGAGACTGCGGACATGATACAAGAGATGGTCAGAGACTGCATACATGATACATGAGATGGCTGGAGACTGCATACATGATACAAGAGATGGTCAGAGATTACATGATACAAGGGATGGTCAGAGACTGCGGGCATGATACAAGAGATGGTCAGAGACTGTGGACATGGTGCAAGAGATAGTTAGAGACTGCATACATCATACAAGAGATGGTCAGAGACTGCGGACATGGTGCAAAAGTGTCAGGGCTGGGTTCAGCCCTTCCTTCTCAGAGCAGGCCAGCTCCATTCTTTTCCACAGTGACTCACCTGATGATGATATCCTGTTCATCAGTCCTGCTGGTTACTTAAGCTTTACAGTTCAGTCCCTCTCTGCCTTCGCCTTGATCAACACATCCAGAGACTCTCTCCTGTGTACCTGTTGAAGACTTGCTTGGCTGACATCCCTTCTGGTTCCTGATCCTGCTTGCTGTTCCTCTACGCTGATTCTCCGGTTTCCTGATTTCCTGGCCTGTCCTGAAGTACGCTGATCTCTGGCTCCTTGACGTCCAGGCTTGTCTGACTATCCGTTCTGGTTAACGAATTCTGGCTATGATTTGACTACGTTGCTCTATTTACCTTTTACTATTATTATTATTATTAAACAAGTGTGATTTTTAACTGCACTTCTGTCTCCATTTGATTCATGGTTTCTGACAGTAGGCAAAGGACATGAATTCAGAAGATGCAGTCAATCCACTTGTTGGTAATATTTTTTCCAGGTTGGATGAGCAGGATCATCGTATGGATCAGTTTGCCTTAGCGTTACAGACGCTCCTGAATCTCACGGCTCACCTGGAATCTTCCACTGTGGCTGCTCCGGTACAACCTGTGTTGCAGGCTGTCCCTGTTGCTGCTCCAGTCTCTGTGCAGGCACCCGCCTCAAGTATTACCTCTATAAGAGGTATGTCTGGTTCCGCATCGCTTCCCCAGCGATTTGGGGGCGATCCAGTTCAATGCAGAGGGTTTCTCAATCAGGTTGAGATATACTTCGAGATGCTGCCCCAGGCGTTTCCCACAGACAGAAGCAAAGTAGGTTTTGTGATATCTTTGCTTTCTGAGAGAGCCTTGGCCTGGGCAAACCCTCTATGGGAGACGCAAAAACCCATTGTCCTGAGTTACCCAGAGTTTGTGGCTTCCTTTAAAAGGATATTTGACCTTCCCGCACACTTCGCTTCTGCTGCCAAGTGCCTCATGTCCACCCGCAGTTTAGACTGGGGCTGCAAAAAGAGCCAATCAGTCCTTGGAGCAGTTTCTACGTTGCTATATTTCTGACCATCATAACTGGTCAGACCTCTTACCTTGGGCGGAGTTTCCTCACAATAGTGCCTTGAATTCTGCTTCCCAATTGTCCCCATCTATTGCAAACTATGGTTTCCAACCTTCCATGTTGCCTGACTCATTTGTTCCGCAGAGCATCCCTGCGTTAGAGGAGCATCTGCGTGGTCTTCGTTCCACTTGGGCACAAGTCCAGGAGGCTTTGCGACATGCCAATGTTAGGTACAGAATCCATGCTGACCGCAGATGCCTGCCTGCGCCTTCCTACCAGGTTGTGGACAGAGTCTGGCTGTCATCTCGCAACCTCCGACTCCGTGTTCCCTCACTGAAGTTGGCACCTCGGTTTATTGGGCCTTTCCATATTCTCCGCAGGATTAACCCAGTGGATGTATTCCGTGTCTCCTTATTAAAACCTTTGGTCTGCAACCGCTTTACCACCTCGGTGCTACGTCCTCACCCAGTACAGTCTGAGAACCATGAGGAGTATGAAGTACAGTCAATTGTTGACTCCCATAGGTTTCGTGGGCGCATACAGTGCCTGGTGCGTTGGAAAGGTTACGGTCCGGAGGAACGCTCTTGGGTCTCATCCTCGGACGTACATGCCCCTGTCCTCCTTCGTGCTTTCCATAGACGTTTTCCCCTCAAACCTGGTGGTCCTCTGAGGGGGAGGGGTCTTTGAGGAGGGGGTACTGTCAGAGCAGGCCACTCAGCTGTTGGTTAATTGCCAGCTCCAATCTTTTCCACAGTGACTCACCTGATGATGATATCCCATTCGTCGGTCCTGCTGGTTACTTAAGCTGTTCAGCTCAGTCTCTCTCTGCCTATGTCTTGCGCACTACATCCAGAGACTCTCTCCTGTGTACCTGTTGAAGACTTGCTTGGCTGACATCCCTTCTGGTTCCTGATCCTGCTTGCTGTTCCACTACGCTGATTCTCTGGTTTCCTGATTTCCTGGCCTGTCCTGAAGTACGCTGATCTCTGGCTCCTTGACGTCCTGGCTTGTCTGACTATCCGTTCCGGTTAACGAATTCTGGCTATAATTTGACTACGTTGCTCTTTTTACCTTTTACTAATATTATTATTATTAAACAAGTGTGATTTTTAACTGCACTTCTGTCTCCATTTGATTCATGGTTTCTGACAGTAGGCAAAGGACATGAATTCAGAAGATGCAGTCAATCCACTTGTTGGTAATATTTTTTCCAGGTTGGATGAGCAGGATCATCGTATGGATCAGTTTGCCTTAGCGTTACAGACACTCCTGAATCTCACGGCTCACCTGGAATCTTCCACTGTGGCTGCTCCGGTACAACCTGTGTTGCAGGCTGTCCCTGCTGCTGCTCCAGTCTCTGTGCAGGCACCCGCCTCGAGTATTACCTCTATAAGAGGTATCTCTGGTTCCGCATCGCTTCCCCAGCGATTTGGGGGCGATCCAGTTCAATGCAGAGGGTTTCTCAATCAGGTTGAGATATACTTCGAGATGCTGCCCCAGGCGTTTCCCACAGACAGAAGCAAAGTAGGTTTTGTGATATCTTTGCTTTCTGAGAGAGCCTTGGCCTGGGCAAACCCTCTATGGGAGACGCAAAAACCCATTGTCCTGAGTTACCCAGAGTTTGTGGCTTCCTTTAAAAGGATATTTGACCTTCCCGCACACTTCGCTTCTGCTGCCAAGTGCCTCATGTCCACCCGCAGTTTAGACTGGGGCTGCAAAAAGAGCCAATCAGTCCTTGGAGCAGTTTCTACGTTGCTATATTTCTGACCATCATAACTGGTCAGACCTCTTACCTTGGGCGGAGTTTCCTCACAATAGTGCCTTGAATTCTGCTTCCCAATTGTCCCCATCTATTGCAAACTATGGTTTCCAACCTTCCATGTTGCCTGACTCATTTGTTCCGCAGAGCATCCCTGCGTTAGAGGAGCATCTGCGTGGTCTTCGTTCCACTTGGGCACAAGTCCAGGAGGCTTTGCGACATGCCAATGTTAGGTACAGAATCCATGCTGACCGCAGATGCCTGCCTGCGCCTTCCTACCAGGTTGTGGACAGAGTCTGGCTGTCATCTCGCAACCTCCGACTCCGTGTTCCCTCACTGAAGTTGGCACCTCGGTTTATTGGGCCTTTCCATATTCTCCGCAGGATTAACCCAGTGGATGTATTCCGTGTCTCCTTATTAAAACCTTTGGTCTGCAACCGCTTTACCACCTCGGTGCTACGTCCTCACCCAGTACAGTCTGAGAACCATGAGGAGTATGAAGTACAGTCAATTGTTGACTCCCATAGGTTTCGTGGGCGCATACAGTGCCTGGTGCGTTGGAAAGGTTACGGTCCGGAGGAACGCTCTTGGGTCTCATCCTCGGACGTACATGCCCCTGTCCTCCTTCGTGCTTTCCATAGACGTTTTCCCCTCAAACCTGGTGGTCCTCTGAGGGGGAGGGGTCTTTGAGGAGGGGGTACTGTCAGAGCAGGCCACTCAGCTGTTGGTTAATTGCCAGCTCCAATCTTTTCCACAGTGACTCACCTGATGATGATATCCCATTCGTCGGTCCTGCTGGTTACTTAAGCTGTTCAGCTCAGTCTCTCTCTGCCTATGTCTTGCGCACTACATCCAGAGACTCTCTCCTGTGTACCTGTTGAAGACTTGCTTGGCTGACATCCCTTCTGGTTCCTGATCCTGCTTGCTGTTCCACTACGCTGATTCTCTGGTTTCCTGATTTCCTGGCCTGTCCTGAAGTACGCTGATCTCTGGCTCCTTGACGTCCTGGCTTGTCTGACTATCCGTTCCGGTTAACGAATTCTGGCTATAATTTGACTACGTTGCTCTTTTTACCTTTTACTAATATTATTATTATTAAACAAGTGTGATTTTTAACTGCACTTCTGTCTCCATTTGATTCATGGTTTCTGACAGTAGGCAAAGGACATGAATTCAGAAGATGCAGTCAATCCACTTGTTGGTAATATTTTTTCCAGGTTGGATGAGCAGGATCATCGTATGGATCAGTTTGCCTTAGCGTTACAGACACTCCTGAATCTCACGGCTCACCTGGAATCTTCCACTGTGGCTGCTCCGGTACAACCTGTGTTGCAGGCTGTCCCTGCTGCTGCTCCAGTCTCTGTGCAGGCACCCGCCTCGAGTATTACCTCTATAAGAGGTATCTCTGGTTCCGCATCGCTTCCCCAGCGATTTGGGGGCGATCCAGTTCAATGCAGAGGGTTTCTCAATCAGGTTGAGATATACTTCGAGATGCTGCCCCAGGCGTTTCCCACAGACAGAAGCAAAGTAGGTTTTGTGATATCTTTGCTTTCTGAGAGAGCCTTGGCCTGGGCAAACCCTCTATGGGAGACGCAAAAACCCATTGTCCTGAGTTACCCAGAGTTTGTGGCTTCCTTTAAAAGGATATTTGACCTTCCCGCACACTTCGCTTCTGCTGCCAAGTGCCTCATGTCCATCAGAGTACGAGAACTGTTGCTGATTACGCCATTGAATTCCGTACTCTGGCAGCAGAGGTTGCGTGGAACAATGAGGCCCTCGTGGCTGCTTTTTCTCAAGGTCTCTCGGATACCATCAAAGAAGAGATAGCAGCCCGAGATATACCCACTGAGCTGGAGAAGTTGATCACGTTTGTCATCCTCATTGACTCCAGACTCAAAGAAACACTCTCTTTTAAGGAGCGCTTGCGGAAGCCTCCTGTACATTTATCTGCGAGCTTTGCAGTCCCACCCTTGCCTCCCTCACCTCCCCTTCCTGCTGGTACCAAGTCGGTCAGTGAAGATGAACCCATGCACTTGGGCTTCACACGTCTCTCTGCGGATGAGAGAACCTTTAGGAGGAGGGAGAGATTGTGCCTTTTATTGTGGCCATGCAAGTCACTTTTTGAAGTCTTGTCCTACCCGTCCAGGGAATGCCCAAACCTTGAGGACCTGTAGGGGACAGACCTTAGGTGGCATTGTTTCATCCCCAGTTATCCAGAAGGATAAGCCCCTGGTTCCTGTAACCCTTTCTTCTTCAGAGTCGTCCGTCGAGATACAGGCTCTAATCGACTCTGGGGCTGCAGGCCTGTTCATTGATGTTGCCTTTGTATCTAAGCACTCGATTCCGCTGCAGCTTCATGCCACTCCACTTGCCATTGAGGCTCTTGACTGGAGACCTTTACAGCCTGCCCATGTGACTCATGAGACTGTTCCATTGTCCATGGCCGTAGGGGCTCTTCACCATGAGATAATCCAATTCCAAATTATTTCCTCACCTAAGTTTCCGCTGGTGATTGGTTATCCTTGGTTACAGAGGTACAACCCCTCTGTTGATTGGCTTCATGCTGAGGTTTCCAGAATGTGGCTAAGGTCCTATGTACCTCTTCACTCTCCTCCCTGCCGGAGGAGTACTGCGATTTTAGTGATGTCTTTGACAAAGGTCAAGCCGGTAGTTTGCCTCCACACCGGTTATATGATTGTGCAATTGACCTTCAACCTGGTGCCATACTCCCTCGTGGCCGGATTTACCCTTCGTTGGTCTCAGAGGATAAGGTCATGGAGGAGTATGTTGCAGACGCACTTTCTCTAGGATTCATCCACAAGTGCTCGTCTCCTGCTGGTGCTGGTTTCTTCTTTGTCAAGAAGAGTGGTGAACTGAGACCTTGTATTGATTATAGGGGTCTCAATTGTATCACGATTAAGAATGCTTATCCAATTCCATTGATTACGGAGTTATTTGACCGTCTCAAGGGAGCAACGATTTTCATGAAGCTGCATTTGAGAGGAGCATACAATCTTGTGAGGATCAAGGAGGGCGACGAATGGAAAACTGTGTTTAATACCAGAACAGGCCATTATGAGTACCTCGTAATGCCATTTGGCCTTTGCAACGCTCTGGCAGTTTTCCAGGAATTAATCAACGATGTCCTCCGAGATTTGTTGCAGTTATGTGTGGTAGTTTAGCTCGACGATATCCTCATTTTTTCCAAGTCCATAGAGAGCCACCACACAGATGTCTGTCGTGTGCTTCAGAAGCTGAGAGAACAATCTCTATTGTAAACTGGAGAAATGCAAGTTCCATCATGAACAGGTTAAATTCCTGGGTTATGTCATTTCCATTGCCAGTTTTTTTTGATGGACTCAGAGAGTCCTACAGTGACCCCAACCCATTTGTATACATCCTCTGCAAAGTTTTCTTGGCTTTGCCAATTATTATCGAAAGTTTATTCATAACTTCTCGTCTCTGGTCAAGCCCCTGACTGATATGACCAGAAAGGACGGTAACCCACAGAGTTTGTCTCCGGAGTCCATTAAGTCCTTTGAGAGCCTTTGTTTTTGCTCCTGTGTTGGCACATCCTGATCCTACGTTCCCCTTTATCCCTGAGGTTGATGCCTCTGAGACTGGAGTTGGCGCCCTTCTGTCTCAACGTCCAACCTCTGAGAGCGCTATGCATCCTTGTGGCTACTTTTACAAGATATTGTCACCTGCGAAAATGCAATTACGAGATTGAGGACAGAGTTGTTAGCAATCATTTTAGCCCTCAAAGAATGGAGGTATCTTCTGGAAGGTACCACTGTGCCGGTTCTCATTCTTACTGACCATAAGAATCTCACATTCTTGTCTGAGGTTAAACGCCTCTTTCCCAGAAGCGTGCGATGGGTTCTTTTCTTGTCAAGTTTCAATTACATTGTCTCCTTCTTACCCGGTGCTAAGAAGGAAAGGGCTGATGCTTCGTCACGAAAAGTTTCCTCCACTTCCAAGATGGAATCGGTTCCTGTTCCTGTGATTCCTCCTGATCGTATTCTGGCTACGGTTCGCACCAGTCTCACTTCTCCTTTAGGTGACAAAATTCTTGCTGCTCAGGTCCATGCTCCTCCTGAGAAGCCTTGTGACTGCTGCTTTGTCCCTGAGAGTCTCTGTACTGCCATGCTCCAGACATACCATTCTCCCAAGGCTGCTGACCACCCTGGGAAGAATCAACTCTTTTGGGCCATTTCCCAACAAGTGCTGATGTAGCCGCCTTCATAGCTGCTTGTTCCGTGTGTGCTCAGAGTAAGACACCACGACACCTTCCAGTGGGCCTCCTACAACCCATACCCACTGGGGAGAGGCCCTGGACCCACCTGTCCATGGATTTCATTGTGGAGTTACTCAACTCTCAGGGCAACACAGCTATCCTTATGGTGGTTGACCGGTTCTCCAAGATGTCTCATTGTATCCCACTTAAGAAGTTGCTCACATCTAAGGAACTGGCTTCCATTTTTGCTCGGGAGACCTTTTGCTTACATGGGCTACCCAAAGTGATCGTCTCGGACAGGGGTAGTTAGTTTGTGTCCCAGTTCTGGGGAGCCATTTGTGCACAGTTGGGAATTCAGCTTTCTTTCTCCTCTGCGTATCACCCGCAGTTTAGACTGGGGCTGCAGAAAGAGCCAATCAGTCCTTGGAGCAGTTTCTACGTTGCTATATTTCTGACCATCATAACTGGTCAGACCTCTTACCTTGGGCGGAGTTTCCTCACAATAGTGCCTTGAATTCTGCTTCCCAATTGTCCCCATCTATGGCAAACTATGGTTTCCAACCTTCCATGTTGCCTGACTCATTTGTTCCGCAGAGCATCCCTGCATTAGAGGAGCATCTGTGTGGTCTTCGTTCCACTTGGGCACAAGTCCAGGAGGCTTTGCGACATGCCAATGATAGGTACAGAATCCATGCTAACCGCAGATGCCTGCCTGCGCCTTCCTACCAGGTTGTGGACAGAGTCTGGCTGTCATCTCGCAACCTCCGACTCCGTGTTCCCTCACTGAAGTTGGCACCTCGGTTTATTGGGCCTTTCCATATTCTCCGCAGGATTAACCCAGTGGATGTATTCCGTGTCTCCTTATTAAAACCTTTGGTCTGCAACCGCTTTACCACCTCGGTGCTACGTCCTCACCCAGTACAGTCTGAGAACCATGAGGAGTATGAAGTACAGTCAATTGTTGACTCCCATAGGTTTCGTGGGCGCGTACAGTACCTGGTGCGTTGGAAAGGTTATGGTCTGGAGGAACGCTCTTGGGTCTCATCCTCGGACGTACATGCCCCTGTCCTCCTTCGTGCTTTCCATAGAGGTTTTCCCCTCAAACCTGGTGGTCCTCTGAGGGGGAGGGGTCTTTGAGGAGGGGGTACTGTCAGAGCAGGCTGCTCAGCTGTTGGTTAATTGCCAGCTCCAATCTTTTCCACAGTGACTCACCTGATGATGATATCTCATTCGTCGGTCCTGCTGGGTACTTAAGCTGTTCAGCTCAGTCTCTCTCTGCCTATGCCTTGCGCACTACATCCAGAGACTCTCTCCTGTTTACCTGTTGAAGACTTGCTTGGCTGACATCCCTTCTGGTTCCTGATCCTGCTTGCTGTTCCACTACGCTGATTCTCCGGTTTCCTGATATTCTGGTCTGTGCTGAAGTATGCTGATCTCTGGCTCCCTGACGTCCTGGCTTGTCTGACTATCCTTTCCGGTTACCGAACTCTGGCTATGATTTGAATACGTTCCGTTTACCTTTTACTATTATTATTAATATTAAACAAGTGTGACTTTTAACTGCACTTCTGTCTCGGTCTGATTCATGGTTTCTGACTAAAAGATGATCAGAGACCGCATACATGGTACAAGAGATAATCAGAGACTGCATACATCATACAAGAGATGATCAGAGACTAGGGACATGATACAAGAGATGGTCAGAGACTACGTACATCATACAAGAGATGGTCAGAGACTACGTACATGATACAAGGGATGGTCAGAGATTGTGGACATGGTGCAAGAAATGGTCAGAGACTGCAGACATGATACAAGAGATGGTCAGAGATTGCGTACATCATACAAGAGATGATCAGAGACTGCGTACATGATACAAGAGATAGTCAGCGACTGCGTACATCGTACAAGAGATGGTCGGAGGCTGCGGACATGGTACAAGGGATGGTCAGAAACTGTGGACATGATACAAGAGATGGTCAGAGATTGCGGACATGATACAATAGATGGTCAGAGATTGCGGACATGGTACAAGAGATGGTCAGAGACTGTGGACATGATACAAGAGATTGTCAAGAGACTGCGGACATGGTCAGAGATTGCGGACATGATTCAAGAGATGGTCAGAGACTGTGGACATGATACAAGAGATGGTCAGATACTGCGGACATGATACAAGAGATGGTCAGATACTGCGGACATGATACAAGAGATGGTCAGATACTGCGGACATGATACAAGAGATGGTCAGAAACCGTGGACATGATACAAGAGATGGTCAGAGATTGCGGACATGATACAATAGATGGTCAGAGATTGCGGACATAGTACAAGAGATGGTCAGAGACTGTGGACATGATACAAGAGATTGTCAAGAGACTGCGGACATGGTCAGAGATTGCGGACATGATTCAAGAGATGGTCAGAGACTGCGGACATGATACAAGAGATGGTCAGATACTGCGGACATGATACAAGAGATGGTAAGATACTGTGGACATGATACAAGAGATGGTCAGATACTGCGGACATGATACAAGAGATGGTCAGATACTGCGGACATGATACAAGAGATGGTCAGATATTGCGGACATGATACAAGAGATGGTCAGAGACTGCGGACATGATACAAGAGATGGTCAGATACTGCGGACATGATACAAGAGATGGTCAGATACTGCGGACATGATACAAGAGATGGTCAGATACTGCGGGCATGATACAAGAGATGGTCAGATACTGCGGACATGATACAAGAGATGGTCAGATACTGCGGACATGATACAAGAGATGGTCAGATACTGCGGACATGATACAAGAGATGGTCAGATACTGCGGACATGATACAAGAGATGGTCAGATACTGCGGACATGATACAAGAGATGGTCAGATACTGTGGACATGATACAGCATACCTCCCAACTTTTTGTGATGGGAATGAGGGACACCTATCAGCAAAAGCATGCAGGCATAGGATACACCCCTTGCCACGCCGCCCTTAAAGGAGAATTGTACAAAAAAAAGAAGATTGGTTAAACCCACAAGTCCTTTTTTTACCACTACTATTCCTTTATATTGTCTTTTGGAATTTACAAATGCATCAATTTAGAAGTCAGATGAAAGGTTTAGCGCCGGAAAACACTTTCTGATAGATACAAAGTGCATTTTATTACAACTTTATAGATCAGACCAAAATGAGGGACAAATGAGGTGGAATGAGGGACATTGCTCCAAATCAGGGACAGTCGGGAGCTATGGATACAAGAGATGGTCAGAGACTATGGACTTGCTTCAAGAGACTGTCAAAAGCTGTGAACATGCTATAGGTGTTGATACAGGAAACATATTACATGAGACTGCTAGAATTCAGTGCTATAACAGGCCCAAACGTAGATCAGTGACTGCAGGGGTCCTGAGTGTCCAAGGGCCGCAGGTTAGGCACCAGGGTAATAGAGTGTCGTCTGAAGTGTCATAGCAACGTCCTAGCAACTGGGCAGGACAGGGATGGAACCCCAATTTTGGGAGTTTTTTGGACAGGCTTCTGTTGGGCCTTCAGCAATAGCAGGTATATAAGGAGACTATTCAGAATTGTTCATAACAGCACAGCTTGGGGTAGCGCCCCTCAGCTGAATAAGTGTATTGTCACTATCAGCTCACACCGGAGTTGTGCTTCCATTTTATTGGTGTATTGAACATTGCAGTGAAGTGAACAGGCCATGGCGGCCTCTCAGTCCTCCCCATCCCCGTGTCCTCTCCATGCCTCTGTCACAGTCAGGACACGTCTCACTGCCTTCCTGCAATCATTCCAGCAGCAGCCGGGCCCAGCTAAGTGTGACTCTGCAAGGCAAAAAAAAAAAAAAAAAAGTCCGCGGGCGCGAGCGCCCCACCCCAACCAGCGCCGCGCGCCCCCGCCCGCCTCAGGGAGGGAGCGCGAGACCCCAGGCAGGCGGTTATTCTGCCACCCAGTCAGCGGTTGCTATAGCAGCGCTTGACGTCACTCTCCGGCCCCTGCTCAGCGATTGGAGGAAACCCCGTGGATTCGGTTAGAGCTTTGAGCGCTCGGAAGAGGACCGGACTCTCCTCCCAGCGGCAGCAGCCAGAGAGACGCGCATTCCGCCCAGCCCCGGGGACCCCGACCGCCAGCAGCTCTCCACTACAGGTAAGGTGCAAGGCAGGGGGCGCTGAGAAGAAGGGGGGGGGGGGGGGGGGGGAAACGGGAGGGCCTGACTCAATGGCGGAGAGGAAGCATTGTTCATAGGGAGGGGGCTGGGGGCCTCTCGCTGTCTTTTCTCTCCTGTCTTATGACTGAGCTGCAATTATTGCAATGGCGGCCGTTGCCCCTGACAACCATTCATCTTGTATCCATGGTTGTCTCCACACATTGAGCCAGCCATGAAAATGAGGGCAGGGTCGAGCTGTTGCTAATGGCAACCATCCAGGATTGGCTGAATGATGCAAGGGCTAGCTTGCAGTGTCATTTGGCTCCATTGGGAGGGTATCAGTCTAGGCCCCCCTCCCCCCATGATCGGAGAGGAACTACAAAGCCTAGCATGGCTGGTCCTGGACTGAAAGTCCCAGCATGACCATGCGCTGCTTTGCTGTCACTGCCCTCCCAGGAGGAACCCGGGACCATGGTAATTCTCTGAGCAGTCCTTATCCTACCCGTGGTCCTTTGCTGGTACCGGATTGGGGCAATTTTGGCGTGGGCTAGTGGTAGTAAATCACATTGATCCGGACTTGTTCTATTAAACATGCCCTACTACTACCAGATACAGCATGACCCGGATGAATGAGAACCTTCACTGATATCTTGGCGCTCGGTTGCTTCGAGCACAGGCAGGTTCTTCTATGGCAAGCGTCATGAATCCAGAGGAAGATGGATGTGTTCCTCACCTCCTCCTCCTATAAAAAAAGACCCCTCACAGTATGGTAGAGGTTGGCTTTTCAGGTCCTTTGTACCATCTCACCCACAACCTCACATTGGCACACGGCTCTTTCATTCCCAATGCAGGTGGATCTCCTATGGCCACCTCCCAACCATCCAAAGTAAGATGGACTCGTCCCTCACCTTCTTCTGTAAGAAGCCATGGCTGGATCTCGCAGTACGGTGGCGCTCTGCTTTTTTCGGGTCCTTTGTACCGTCTCACCGCAACCTCACCTTGGCAATAGTGGAAAGGAGCACACAGCTCTATCATTCCCCCATGCAGGTCTTATGGCCACTTCTATCCATCCGAAGCAAGATGGATTTGTCCCTCACCCTGTATCTCACAGTACTTTAGAGGTCAGCTTTTCGGTTCTTTTGTACCATCTCGCCATGACCTCACCTTAGCTGCAGTGGAGAGAAGCCAATGGCTTTTATTTTCCCAAATATGGAGCCGTGTACCTGGCTCTGGAAGGCTTATGAGGTCTCGGGAGGGTAGAGATGTGTAACAATGGCTTCTGTGGTATAGAAGCTTGTAGTGCACATACAGAAGAACCTTTCTATGTAGAGAAAAAGGACCCTCCCTCCCAGCTTCTCCTCCTTCCTTGCACCCCATATAAGGAGGCTCGGCTGATCTCATCGCTCTCTTCTATCTACTCCATAGCCTTTCCTGTTATTTCTGGCCATTATCGCATGTGTGGGTATTGCATTAGAAATGTGCCTGCATTCATACTCCAGCACGTGCACTGTATTCCGCATGGTCCAGCCGTGTCTAGATCTACACTATGCAGGGCTGTTGCATGCAGCGTCCTCCACTCCCCTCCTCCTCCATGTTGCATCGATGCAGGTTTTTTTTTTTTTTTTTTTGCAGACATTGCAGCACAGGTGAGGCCGCCCCCTCTTGCTCCTCCGTGTCCCCAGGGAGGTGTCTCCTGTGCGATCATCTTCTCATTGCTGGGTCAGTGGCGAGTAGACAAGGTGACAGTGGCCATGTTCCTGGGAGGGCTGAACACAAAGGAATTGTGTTGTACGAAGGCAGTCCTACAATTCACTCCTACGTTGTTTCCAGCTGCAACATACCAGGATTACATTGCAAATTTTTTTATTTCTTTATTTTTTGTTTCTGGCTGGGTAGGCTTCATTCATCCAATAACACACCATTATTGCACCAGGCCAGGTTTTACAACACGGATTAAGGTCAATGTGACCTCTCTAGAAATGCAGTAGTACCATGCCTAATGCTTGTGGCGTTAATAGCATACAGGTTCTTTGCTAATGATTTTTATGGCACCATCCTCTCTGGTGCAGCATAAAGTGATCAATATAAAACATGATTCAATGCATAAAACATTTAAAATAAAAATGACATATATGGAGCAATAACCTGATACACTGGCAGAGAGGATGGCCCTTCCTGTGCAAATAAGGAGTGGTAAAGAATATAGCTGCAGTAAGTATTTTCTTGGAGGGTGTTTAACACTATCCTTTTGAATAGGGATTCTGGTGTAAGGATAAGGATTCTTTTGAATAAGGATCTGGTTTGCCCTCCTAATGAGGAATTTGTAGCAGTCAAAGAATGGCTATTGTGACGGTGGACCATGGACTCTGTGACCAGAGAATAGGCTTTTCCTGACCTGTACATAGCTGTTGTGCCCTTCCCCCACACATTCCTATTGCTTGGGGAAAGGGAGGTGTTCATCCAGGTCTCGCAGGTTTTTCTTCATCTAAAGCTTCGAGAGAAGCCCATAGGTGTGACTCCTAGATCTGAGATTACCCAGTCATTTCATGGAATGGGTTTTAGTAGCAGCTGTCTATTGCAGAGTGGGTGGGGTGGTTTCTTAGGTTTTCCGGAAGAGGGGTCTTCAGTGGATGTCTCGGCTTCCTTTGAGAGGATGTAAATGTTCATTTGAGTATTTCCAGATGGGTATAGTGCGTTTGTTTGAGCTGAAATTTCCATAGGAAATGAAACCTTTTTTTTTTTTTTTTAACAATATTGCATTGTAATTTGTAGCCTATTCTGGCTTGTATCATACAGTGCTGCACAAGGCCTTATTAGGTGTAGCCTCTCAGGCATATATTGCATGATGCCTTCTTAAGGCCTTAATAGGTGTAGCCTTTCATGCATGGGTTGCACTGTGCTTTATTTAAACCTCAGACATAAAATATGAACAAAGCATATCCCTCTATAGTGTGTACTTGTGTCAATTAAAAGCACTAATGCCGCGTACACACGAGCGGACTTTACGGCGGACTTTGCCCGGCGGATTTTTCGACGTACTTTACGACGGACTTTCTGAATGAATGGACTTGCCTACACACAATCCACCAAAGTCCGTCGAATTCGTACGTGATGACGTACGACCGGACTAAAACAAGGAAGTTCATAGCCAGTAGCCAATAGCTGCCCTAGCGTGGCTTTTTGTCCGTCGAACTAGCATACAGACGGCGGACTTTTCGACCGGACTCGATTTCAACTGATAAATTTTAAACAAGTTTCAAATCTAAGTCCGTCCAACTTTTGAGCAAACAAAGTCCGCTGGAGCCCACACACATCGAATTGTCCGACGAAATCCAGTCCGCCGGGCAAAGTCCGCCGTAAAGTCCGCTCGTGTGTACGCGGCATAAGTGTCATTTCTGTCTATCTGCATGGGTGGCTTCTGACAAGTTTTTCTTGACACCAAGAGAAAAATGGTGACGGGAGGGATCTCCAGAGGATTCACTGCTGTGTGAGAGAGGGTGTTTTTGTTCCCTCCAATCAGCTCCCAAAGCTCTCTTCGCACTATGCAGAGCTCAGTAACTTCAACTCTCTGCTAGGGGTGCACCGAATGGGTTTTTTGGTGCCCAAACAAACACCGAAAATGAAAAATGCACTAGGCCGAAAACCGATACAGAAACAGCACCAATACCGAAAGTGACTGTTTTTAAAAATATTTTTATACAGGAGATGGTCAGAGACTGGGGACATGGTACAGGAGATGGTCAGAGACTGGGGACATGGTACAGGAGATGGTCAGAGACTGGGGACATGGTACAGGAGATGGTCAGAGACTGGGGACATGGTACAGGAGATCAATGTAGCCTCACCAGTGCCCGTCAGATGCAGCCTGTGTCCCCATTGCAGCCAGCATGTGCAGGGGAAGAGAGAGGAGAGCCACCACCGCCTTGTTGATTTGAGCGCCGGGAACATTACGCTTTCATTTCAATAGCTGTGTGTTCCACGCTGTGCGCCGTCACATACAGCCCCTCCTCTTTGTCCGGGCACTTTGATAGACAGATCACCCATCCAATCCAAAGTTCCCCCCCGGACAAGGGGGAGGGGCTGTATGTGACGGCGCGCAGCGGGGAACACACAGCTATTGAAATGAAAGTGGTGATGTTTCCGGCGCTCAAATCAACAAGGCGGCGGCTCTCCTCTCTAATGAGCTATAGGATGCCCCCATGATGGGTGGCATCAGGGACGGGGTGGAGCCAAGGCCCCGCCCCATTTCCGGCTCCATTGTCGGCAGTTTTTTTCTTTCGGCAAATAGCCGAAAAGGCCATTTTCGGACAGGATGTTTCGGCGGCCGAAATTTCTGTGCATCCCTACTCTGCCTTTTTTTTTTATTTTTTTTTTTTTTTACTCTCAGGTGAGCTTTATAATTCAGCACTTTGGATGTAGAGAAGAAAAGACTTCAAATACAGATACAACTTATGTAGGAGGTTTTCTTTAATCTCTGTGTATCACCCGAGGATAGTCCCTTCACTGAGTATTTCTAAGAGTTTACAACCACTTTAAGACCTTTATTATGTGTAGCCTCTCGTCCATTGGTTGCATGGTGCTTTTATTTAAAGTGTTTAACATTTTTAATTTTTTTTTTTTTTTTTTTTTAATGGATCCTGTTCCATTAAAGCATGCATGGGCTTTGCCATTTGGCCCCCTGTAACACCTGAAATACCTGGCTGATTCTGCCTGGCTATACCCTCTCCTCTGTGAACTGACCACAGGATATCATGGCTATTAAGCACGGACACCGTGGTCAGTTTATGTGCCTCCGTCATCTGCATCCCTGCTCTTCGTTCTCCTGTGTCCTCCTCCTCCCCTCCCTGCCTGTCGGCTCATACCAGTGCCGACAATGCTGTTCCCAACTGTATGTGTTTTCTAAAAAAAAAAACCTGCCAATAAATACCTTGCTTTATTGCCCTGCTTGGCGGTCACGTGACCGGTCGTCTCTCTCCTCCTCCCAGCTGACGTCAGCGGGGCTTTCTCCACTCCACCTGCTTTGCTGTCAGACCTGGAGAGGAGAGAGACGGCCGGTCACATGACCGCCGATCGGCACTATAAAATAAGGTATTTATTGTCAGATTTATTTTTAGAAAACACATAGTGGGGCACAGCATTTATTATAACAGAGGGGATTGTAGTAACAGCATTAAGTGGGTTAACAACCACTTAAAGGCTTATTTTTTTTTTTTTTTTTTTTGTGTAGGCTCTCATGCACAGGTTGATTTGGTACCTTATTAAAGCAGTAGTAAACCACAGGCTTTAAAAAACAAAACCCTGCAAGACTATGGCATAATGTGCTAGTATGCATCACATTCTAGCACATTATGAAATGCTTACCTTTTTAAAAGCCCTCCAGTGGCGCACTGTCCCCACTGACAGGGCTTCCATATTCACCCGACCCTCCTTCCAGGTTCGCGTGCAATGACGTCAACGCATGCGTGAGTCACAGCTAGGGCACAGAGCCTGAAGGGATGGTATGCCGTCCCTTCAGAGTGCATGCGCCACTGACATCACCAGCTGCATTCAGTGTAAATATCTCCTAAAGAGTGTAAGTTTAGGAGATATTCACTGCAGCTACAGGTAAGCTGCCTTCTTATAGGTACAAGTTTAACCACTTGCTTACAGGGCACTTAAACCCCCCTCCTATCCAGACCAATTTTTAGCTTTCAGCACTGTCGCACTTTGAATGACAATTGCGCGGTCATACAACACTGTACTCAAATGAAATTTTTATCATTTTTTCACCACAAATAGAGCTTTCTTTTGGTGGTATTTGATCACCTCTGCAGTTTTTACTTTTTGTTAAAAAGGTAAAAAACTGAATTTTTTAAAACTTTTTTTTGTTTTTTTATATTTTGTTATAAAAAATTTTAAATGGGTAATTTTTCTCCTTCATTGATGTACGCTGATGAGGCGGCAGTGATGGGCAGCACTGCCAGGTGGCACTGGCACTACAGGTGGGCATTGATAGGTGGCACTTGTGGGCATTGATAGGTGGCACTTGTGGGTACTGTTATATGGCACTATTATGGTGGCACTGATGAGGCAGATGTGCCTCTTCCACTTGGGGACCGATGTCCCTCATATCCAAGCCGGTGATCGGCTTTTTTTTTTCTACTCGCGGTGTCAGCGTGAGTAGAAAAACGATTACCGATCTTTTGTTTACATCATGTGATCAGCTGTCATTGGCTGACAGCTGATCACATGGTAAGGGGCTGGGACCGGCCCCTTATTCGGATCGGTGATCAGCTGAGTCTCAGTGACTCGGTGATCACAGCGCGCGCCCTGCAGGCTCCCGGGAATTCAGGTCCGCGCTGTGGCCGTCATTCGGCCATAGCGCGGATGTGTAGTGGTGGAAAAAACAAAAAAAAAAACACTTTCACTTTAAGGCCTTATTAGGTGTAGCCTCTCATGCATGGGTTGCATGGTGCTTTCTTTAAAGTGATTGTAAAGTAAAAATTTTTTGTTTTAAAGCGGTTGTAAACTACGCATGGATGGTGGTTTTTTTTTTTAAACAAAAAAATGTAAAAAAACATATACTTACCTGCTCTGTGCAGGTGTTTTGCACAGAGCAGCGCCAATCCTCCTCTTCTCAGGGGCCCCCCGTCGGCGCTCTGCGCCCCTCCCCCTTCCCGAGCGCATGCTCGCTTCTGAGCCAGCACTGCATCCACAAGACACAGAGAGCAAGGCTTAGCCCGGCTCCTGCCTCATTGGCTGTAATTGACAGCAGTGGGAGCCAATGGCTGCTGCATCTCTGCAAATCAGGAGGGAGGGTCTCGTGCCCATCGTTAAATCGGGCTTGGGGGAAGCTGCACATTGAAGGTTTTTTTACCCTTATAGAATGTATGAAGGTAAAAAAACACTTTAAAGACTTCATTATGTGTATCCTCTCATGCATGGGTTGCATGGTGCTTTGTTTAAGGCCTTTTAGATGTAGACCCTCATGTATGGGTTGATTGGTACCTTTTTTTTGAAGGCCTTTTAGATGTAGACCCTCATGTATGGGTTGATTGGTACCTTTTTTATGAAGGCCTTATTAGGTGTAGCCTGTCATGCATGGGTTGCATGGAGCTTTATTGAAAGACTCCATTATATGTAGCGCCTCCTGTTTATGATTTAATCCTAGTGGGGTTTTTTTTTTTTTTTTTTGACAGTTCATTTGTGATCTGGCTGTATAAAGGAAGGAGGCATGTTTATAAAACCTGCTTTCTTATTGCCCGATGAAGCTTAATTATAAAATGATGAAAGGGCTCATTTATGTCTAGGATTTATATTGTCCTGTAGTCTTTTTCTGTGCCCGCTGCAAACACACAAAATGATCCTTATTAAAGATGGATTACAAGAGCAGTGGTAGGTGGAGCTAATCTTCATAAAAACCTTTCTTCGAGATGAAATGGCTGGCATATGCAATTAGTGAGGCCTCCACCCTTGCTATAAAAACCAGTACGTCTAGGCAATGTCTGCCGTATAAAACCGTGCTCCCTAATTCCTTTCTGCAAGTAGCTGGACACATTACAAACAGGTAACACATGCTGGTCTGGGTGGGGCTCTACTGACTTTTTTTTTATCAGACACTGCGTTTTTGTTTTTTGTTTTTTTTTTTTTCCTACAGACTACCCTGCCCCCAACTGGCCTCCTATCTCTTCCTCCATTCGCTGACCGGGAGAAACCCTTTCTTTTTTTGCTTCCTCTTCAATCCTGCTTACAAATCATTGATTAAAGTTTTTTGGATTACTATTTGACTATTATTCTGCAGTTAATAAAATTTCCCTATTTTGCTATTATGTTTTGTTTTTTTTCTTTGGTTTTAATCCTTTTTTGAGGCTTGTTAATATCAGCATGTGGATACTTTTGTGCTTGGTTGTACTGCATGCTGAGTTATCCCCTAAACAGGGAGGCACTGAAATAGCAGTACAGTGCGGTTTCTTACTTGGGGTGTGGTGACTTATTTCTTTTGCATTTGGTTCCTGTTCATACACGTAAAATATCTCTCGGCTGTTGGATATGACGCCTCTTGCATGCCTCTGTAGTTTTTCCACAATGTAGAGACCAGTTCAGTAGTGGATCAGCCAGCCTATGACAAGTACATTCAGCAGGATATAGATGTTCTCTGCACAACACTGTCCTGCTGGATTATGGATGATGGAGGGGATCTGAGGATACACAAAGGCTGTATTTCCTTCAAGGGTGAAAGTGGAACCCCACTGGCAGCTATACATTGTAGAGAAATGTCACGATAACCTGTGGCAAAATGAATGTTTTCTCATGGTTGCTGGTCTTAGATTTCATTAATTCCCAGCCATTTCATTAGTCAAGCCTTGGCGAGCGTACTGTAGGATATTACATAGCCTGGGAATATGCATGTGCTGAGAGGCTGGTAATGACATGTAGCTTGTGATGTGGGACCAGTGCTAATTGCTGAGAGAGGCTTAACCCTTGCACTGTCTTTTTTTTTTTTTTTTTCTGCATAGCTAGCCTGCAGAAAATGGCAGATGAATTTATTTTTCTGAAACAAGTCTCATTTATTAGTGTTTTTGAAGTTACTGGCAAGTACAGCGTTCTACCCCATTGCAATCAACTAGATTTAAAGTGTTACCAAACCCAGTAATATGAATATAGTTCATCTGCCCCCCCCCCCCCCAAGTGCCCACAACTTATAAATCTACTTTTTACATTAAAAAATTGCCACTATATACCTTTTTGGCTGATCTGTATACCATGGACAGTCAAAAACTGCACAGTGTCTCCAGTGCTGAGTTTTCAGGAAGGTGGAGATTTCCATTTCAGCCTGTATGCACACCCACATATGTGATGCCAATATGTGACCTGGCTAGCTCTGAGAACAAGTAATTATTCTCTCAAGCATAAAAGACACAACTGAGCATGTGCAGGTCGGCTGGCCTTCCCCAGATAGACAGTGCAGGAGGGAAGGCTCTGTGTATACAGAATAAAACGGCCTTTTTACACACTGAAGAAGATTAACCCCTTAAGTTCCACAGTGAGTATAACAAGCATGTTATGCTGCATATAAAGACTGATTTTACTGTTGTGGGTTTAGCAACACTTTTTAAAAGCTGGAATCTGAAAGTTTAAATCTGGAGTACCAATGGGTGTTTTGTCCGATGTATTAATATTGAGGCTCAATGGTTATCAGAATATCTTTTCATTGCTCCATTCAAGCCCATATTTGGACTTTATGGCTACAGTGTTGATCATATTGGGTATAATTTCGGATTTGTAACATTTTAGGTGGCTCCATTTTAACGAATATAGCTGGCCATACTTGGATTGAAATTCGGCCGGTTCAGCAGGAACTGGCTGAATATTGATCTATGATTGGGCTAGCTGGTAATACACAAGTTATCGATCAATTGACATGTGTACAACCAGCCTGTCGGGTTTTTCCCAAATGATCAGTGCTGCCGACTCTGATTGTATTCTGTCAGCAAGGAAGGCACCTTGCCAGGAGAACACAATAGCTCAGTGGGAATGACTCCCGCCATCCACATTAAATGTGTACATGGGGGGGGGGGGGGGGGGAGAGAAAATCAAGATGGATAGATATGCTGCACGATTCTGACCAAAATGAATCACGATCTGCGCAAATACAGTGCGACATAAAATATTGCAACAACCACCATTTTATTTTCTAGGGTGTCTACTAAAAAATATATATGTTTGGGGGTTCAAAATTTGAACCTGAAACCAACAAATGTCAGAAAAAGGCTTGGTGCCGGTTCACACAGGGGCGACTTGTCAGGCGACCTAGCCGCCTGACAAGTAGCCGCTGAAGTTGTGTGCAGGTCGCCTCGACCTGCAAGTCGTGCCGCCCCTGTGTGAACCGGTACTTAGTGGTTAAACTTTGTTTTACTTACACACAAATTGTTACAATGTTTATACTTAAGTTCAACTGATAAAGGATGTTTTGATTCTTGGCAGACTGCCTGTTTTTTTTTTTCCCTTCTATCTATCTATCTATCTATCTATCTATCTATCTATCTATCTATCTATCTACCTATCTATCTATCTATCTATCTATCTATCTATCGTGCTCATAAGTTTACATACCCTGGCAGAATTTATTGTTTCTTGGCCATTTTTCAGAGAATATGAATAACATAAAAACTTTTCTTTCACTCATGGTTTGTGTTTGGCAGAAGCCTTTTATTAGCAATCAACTGTGTTTACTCCTTTTTTTTTTTTTATTTAATAATGGCAACAGAAACTACCCAAATGACCCTGAACAAAAGTTTACATACCCCAGTTCTTAATACCGTGTAATGCCCCCTTTAACATCAATGACAGCTTGAAGTCTCTTGTGGTATTTGTGGATGAGGCTCTTTATCTTCTCAGATGGTAAAGCTGCCCATTCCTCTTGACAAAAAGCCTCCAGTTCCTGTAAATTCTTGGGCTGTCTTGCATGAACTGCACGTTTTGAGATCTCCCCAGAGCGGCTCAATGATATTGAGGTCAGGAGACTGAGATGGCCACTCCAGATCCTTCACTTTATTCTGCTGTAGCCAATGACAGGTCGACTTGGCCTTGTGTTTTGGATCATTGTCATGTTGGAATGTCCAAGTGCGTCCCATGGGCAGCTTCCTGGCTGATGAATGCAAATGTCCCTCCAGTATTTTTTGATAACTTACTGCATTCATCTTGCCATCAATTTTGACCAAATTTCCTGTGCCTCTGTAGCTCACACATTCCCAAAACATCAGCGATCCACCTCCATGTTTCACAGTAGGAATGGTGTACTTTTCATCATAGGCTTTGTTGACTCCTCTCCAAATAAAGCGTTTATGGATATAATAATTTTCTATTGAACAAAAAATGAATCATGTACAGCCAGCCTATGGCTACTAATGAAAGTGAAAGCAAGCTGGATTGTCACCCCCACTACCTTTTTAATATTTGGATGTCCTAAGCTGTTTTACTTATGTAACCTGAAGTGTCTTTGAGCACCTATACAGACTGAAGTTTTAGGCTGTTAGTCTAAGTGCTGGTTCACACTTATGCACTTTTTCTGATGTGACTTGAGTCACACATGAATTGCATGACAAGGGAAGTTGCATTATTTTCTGGTGCTTGTTCACGTCAGTCTGTGCGGTGCAATATTTTTTTTTTTTGGGAAAAGGTTCCTGTCCTGCTTTCATGCAATTTGGCCCCCATAGAATATGCTGACCACATTCAAAGTCGCAAGAAAGTCCATTTAAATAATTGCATTGAAAATGGCATCAAAATCGCATTGCAGTAGTGTGAACTAATTCTGAAAGGACCAGACCTTTTTTCTTCAATCCAACTGCATTTATTAACCACTCGCCAACCAGCTGCCGCATTTTTACTGCGGCTGAATGGCACGGCTGGGCGAAACAATGTTATGTAACACCGCTGTGGCCACTAGGGGCGTGCACGCGCTCCCGCTGCTCCCCCCCCGGAGCCAATGCAAGTGCCTGACTGCCGCGATCACTGCCGGGCTCCCGCGATCGCTGGTGACACACTGAGAACCAGGATCTGTGTATGTAAACAGTTTCCGGTTCTCTGAGGGGAAAAGAGACTGTTCATAGATAGTATGAACAGCGATCTGTCATCTCCCCTAGACGGTCCCCTCCCCCTTCAGTTAGAACACAGAGAGGGAACATGCTTAACCTCTTGATCGCCCCCTAGTGTTAACCCCCTTCCCTGCCAGTGACATTTTTACAGTAATCGGTGCATTTTTATAGCACTGATTGCTGTAAAAAATGCCAATGGTCCTAAAAATGTGTTTTTGAAAAAAATATTTATTATACCAAAAAGTACAAAATACTGCATTTTTTTTCAAAATTGTCGCTTTTTTTTTTTTATAGCGCAAACAATAAAAACCGCGGAGATGATTACATACCACCAAAAGAAAGCTCTATTTGTGGGGAAAAAAGGACATCAATTTTGTTTGGGTTAAGCGCCGCACGACCGCGCAATTGTCAGTTAAAGGGATGCAGTGCCAAACACCCCCCCCCCCCCCCATGAGCAGTGGCTCTCTAGGCTTTCTCCCTCCTCATTGGCTCAGACACAGCAGTGGGAGCCATTGGCTCCCGCTGTTGTCAATCACAGCCAGTGCGGAGGGAGCCGAAGGTGGAGATAAGGCACGTTATGGACACAAGGAGCCGGATCAGGAATGAGCCCACACCAGTGATACTTAGCAAGCGGTTTGGGGTGGGGGAGCCAGGTGCACTGCTGGGGGACCCCATAAGGGGAGGACATGGGCTGCTCTGTGTAAAACTACTGCACAGAGAACGCAAGTAAAACACGTTGTTTGTAAAGGAATATATTCATTTTATTTTTTTTATCACTTTAAATCCAAAAGCAAACGTTTTTTATTACGTTGCAGCTTATGAATTCTTAGATGTGATGGCTGGATTTGTGGTGTGTTTTTATTTTTTCTTCACTTGGTGATCCTGCCAGTAAAGTAGCCCCCAGTGATCAGTGCAGCCCTGATCAAGTGGCAAAAATCCAACAGGGCAGTATAAAAATCAATCAGTAGATCGACTTCTGTACAACTACCCTGCTCATAAATGTACTGATATTTGTCTGGTTCAGCAGGGACCAACTGAATTTCAAACCATGTATGGTCGGCTTAAAGGGATTGTTAACCCACATGTGCAAATCGGCCCCTCTATTATAGGCAGGCACAGCACACTTTTTTTTTTTTTTTTTTTTTTTTTTTTTTTAAAAAACGAGCGTCCTAAATACAAATTTGGGGGCGATCTTCAGGCCGGTTACATGACTCGCGGCCGCTGTATACCTCCGATATATGGCTTCTATAGGAGGGCCCGAGATCTCCCTCTGACCTTAGCCGGGGAGATCACATGGCCGCTCAGCCCCTCCTACAGTAGCCCCGGAGACCGGCCGAGAGTCACGTGAACTGCCTGAAGATCACGCTAAACCTGTATTTACAACGCTCGTTTTTAAAAATACTTATACAGTGTGCTATGCCTAACCTATAATTGAAGGGCTGGCAGTGACATTTTGTAAACGTTTTTTATTTATACTAATAGCGATTGGGGTGGGACGGCGTGTGGAGACAGACACGGAGCTGACGGGCAGAGAGGAGGGGAAGAGAGACGACAGCCGCGGATGACAGAGGGACGCAAACTGACCACGGTGCTCAGCAGCCCTGATTTTTGTGGTCCGTGCCGAGGGGGATACAGCAAGTGGCAGGTTCAGCCAGTTTTTAGTCTTTAGAGAGGGGCAGATTACACAGCTCAAGCACTGTGCTGTGTAATCTGCTTTAAGGCACCAGGATCTTTTTTTTATTTTCACAGGCGTGCAGTTTGTTCTGCATTCCTGTGACCAGTTTCCCCAGCCGCTGTCTGCCGAAAAGATTGCGACCATATGGTCTTGATCCGTATTACAACCCTGGACCGGCACCTGGCTCAGCCTCTCGGTAAGCCGCCGGGGGCCTGAGACAGCCACTCCCGCCCCCTCTACAGCCTGCGCTCCAGTGAGCATGGCGAGGGGACGGAGCAGACAGCGGTGACCGGCGGTCACCACCTCTCAGTTCTCTGTGAGCAATCAGTGGTGTTGATTTGGTTCTCAGTCTTAAAGCTGGCAGGGGACAGATGTGGCATTGGAGCAATGCTGCATCCGCCTAGGTAAGTATGATTCTGGGGGGAATAAAAAAACAAATCCTGAACTTCTCTTAACCACAGACGAGGGTGCTTACAATGATCAACTTTTACGTAAAACCTTTTATCCCAAAAGGAAAATAAAACCAGTTCTGTAACAGTTTTTAAAGTGTTAGCTGGAGTTTGGCTTCAATTTGTTAGTGTCTCTAAATCTGCTAGTCCATCTAACGCCCCCTCCCCCCAGACTGATGCTGTCCTCCAGTAGTGCCCCCTGTGCTCCTTCATCCAGAGTGGAGGCACTCTAATACAGGAGGTGTGTTAGTGGCCAGATTACCAGGTAAAAACGAATGCAGCCACCACTTTTAATTGGTAAGCTGCAATATATTAAATGTTTTGGGTTTCAAGAGGTTCTAAAGTTTTATAATTTATTTTTCCCGTAATGCGTTAAAGGTGTGTTTTTATTAAAAACATAAAATTGCCTATACTCACCTGCTCTGTGCAATATTATACAGGGCAGCCCAGAGCCCTCCTTTTCTGGGGTCCCCCCACTGGCGATCCTTGCTCCTCCTTTTCCGCGTGCCCCCATAGCAAGTTGCTTGCTATTGGGGCACACGTGCGTGCTGGCTCACGAGCTGTGTGTCTGTGGAACCGTGCTCCATAAAAGCACACAAACTTGGCCTTGCCCCCTGCTTCCTCCTCACAGCATTTGATTGGCTTGCTGCCTGAGTCTGTGTGAAGAGGGAAGAAAAAAGGGAAGAGACCAGCCATGCACAGAGCTGGATCGATTGAGGACCCTGGTAACTAATTAAGGTTGTTGGGGGTAAAGACTGCAAGCTACACTTTTTTTTTTTTTTTCTTAGGAGCCAGTAAAGCATTGCACCTGTGATCAGGCAATGCCAGGCTCTTGCAGACTGTCAGTAAACTGTTCAGTATTGGCAAGCAGTTAGTGAATTGCAGGAAGATCAGTGAACTACTAGAGCCCTCACCAGCGCCCTTGCAGTTCATTGAGAAGTACAAGCTGTCAGCCGCAATGGCTGATGGTAGTTTGTTCAGTCACAGAACACTGTGACTGAATGATGAAGCCGGGTGGGCAGAGCCCCGCATGGACGTACGGTTCCTGAATTGGGACAGCAGGAGCAAAGGAGAAGATCCCTGTCCACTGTCACAATGGAGGATTGGGTTAAGATGGCAGCAGGTGATTTAGTAACTCTTTACATATTACACCCTAAGGCCACTTTCGCACTACTGTGACTCCACTATTTTGACGCAATTTTTGCTGCAATTTCAGGGAATGCCTACGTAACGCGCATCAAAGTCGGACCAAAGTAGTGCATGGACTATTTTGAAGTTGGCACGACTTGAAGTCGTACTAATATATGAATGGCTGTCATTGGAAATCATGGGGAACGACTTGTCATGCGACTTTGCAGTCCCAAATCGTAGGACAAGTGTGAAAGGGACCTAAATATGGATGTAACCTGTTACTAAAGGCTTTAGAACCACTTAAAGGTAAAAAAAAAAACCTTCTGGCTGCAGCTCCCCCCAGCCCCCCTCCAGCTTCCGTTCTCGAACCAGCACTGTGCCTGAGTACATTCTCTCTCCCTCCCTGAACTACAGGTTTCTGCAGCTGTCAGGAGAGAGCAGGAGGCTGAGCCGAGCTGCGCTCTGTGTCTCAATAGACACACCGAGCCAGGTCAGGAGCGAGCCCACACGAGCACTCCTATAGCGAGGGTCAGCAACCTGTAGATCACCATCCAGACTAGCGGTCTCCAGAGAGATGCCAATAGCAGAAAATAGATCTTCAGATCAGTGTGAAGCAATACACTGGGCATAAAAGTATAAGGCTGCATTCACACTGTGCTGCGGTTTGCTGTGCTTAGCCATAGACTTCTATTATCATGTGGATTTGGTGCACTTTCTGAAAGCGCACCAAAACTCCTGAGCTCTCAAAACCACAACTCAACTGCACAGTTTTAACACCCCCCCCCCCCCAACTTTACGTGTGCATGATCCCCAAGGGTGCTGCTGCCGAATGCAACTAAGTGCTTATTCACAAGTGAAGCAGGCACTGCTGCTCCTCTGAAAAGCGATCTGAGTGCATTTGACAGGTGGTAAGGAGGCGATATGTTGCCTCCTCACCACCTGATTTAAACCCATGATTGGCGTGCAATGCACGTGATTGCGACACGGTAGTACGGCAATCAGAGGTTTAAATCGAGTGCAAGAAGGGGACACTGCTCGGTGATCTTTGATTTCTCCCATGTTCATGTAGATCTCCACCTCCTTTTAGGGTTGCCTACCCCTGCCCTATAGCAAGCAGGCCTGTTATGGCGGCACACTTGTTTTTTTTTTTTTTTTTTTTTTTTTATCAAATAATTTTTACTCCAAGCATTTTATTAAAATAAATCTAAAGATAGTTTTCTATTTAAGATACATTAATCGTTTTAGTTTATTCAGCCTGAAACGGAGCTTAATTATGTAGCATGAGGCTGTATTTTCTCCAATATGTACATTTTTGGTAAAACTCATTGAATGAATCCAAGCTCTGCAAGCTGAGATAACATGTACGGCATTGATGCATTCCCATAATGTCACAGTAACCATGAGATAAAACAAAGTTCAGGAATGTTCCTTTATCCCATTGTTTTGCAAATCTATGTACACTACAAACTGTATGATTGAATCGGTTCTGATATCGCTGTTTTACTAACCTGACAGCTTATTATTCTGAATGGGAAACCTTCATTTTGTTTGCAAATATTAAAGATTCTAACTACCAGCAAGAATAAGACCTAAGGAGCACCTGTCATTTCAGATCCACCATGGCAGCGCCTGTTAGCGGGCATCCACTCACCTGCTGCTGCCGCCACATCCCTCACCTTGTTGTGTCACTGCCGCATCACCAGCCGTCCCATTAAAGTGAATGGGACTGTCGGTGAGTCAACAGCGGGTCAGAGGAGGAGCCAGTGCGGAACAGAGATGACAGTTGCTCTTTAAAAATTATGACTTAAATCAAGCCTTTTTACTAGTGATTTAAATTTGTGGTTTAAATCAAATCCACCCTGCTTTAAAATCTAAAATAGAAGCAAAAATATGGTGCCCTGTGCATGCATGAAGTGAGAGCAAAAGCAAGTTGTACAAAAGATGTGCAATTTTTACCTTTTTTAGGTTATTGGAGGGTTGGCTGAAAATGCACCAAACCCATCCATGTGCTGTACTTCCTCTGAGATCTGTTTCTGGCATACAGTTTGTATCCTTTATGTAAGAGAGGATTTAAAGCTGAAGTTTAATCTGCCTATACTTTGCCTTCTCGGGTTCCTCCTCCTTCCCTACCCTTAACGTGCCAATTAAATTTTTAGCTAAATTATTTCCTTTTTTTTTCATTTTATTTTAGACCCAGTTATGGCTTTACTGGGGTTGATTTACTAATTCTGGAGAGTGCAAAATCTGGTTCAGCTGTGCAAGGTAACCAATTTTTATTTTTATTTTTAATATTGAACAAGCTGAAGTTAGAAGCTGCGTTTGGGATTTAAAAAAAATATTTATACTCTCTTGGGTGGCTGCAGCATCAATCCGAAGCTGTATCTGTCCCCCGCTGGTTCTGCAGTGAAAACTTCCCCTGAGCAGAGAGTCGGGACTGTCATTCACCGGCTCTCTGCTCTCCCCTCCAGCGCTCACTGGAGGGCTGGGCTATGGAGGGGCTGGCTCAGGCTCTCAGCAGATCATTAAGAGGCTGAGCCAGGTGCCGGTCCAGGCTTCTGGGTGGATACTGACCTTCTGGTCGGGATCTTTCCTTGCGTTGAGTGGCGTCAGCCGTCAGTGGGCTTTAACTGGTCACAGGAGTTCAGAATGAACTGTGATCCATAGAAGTAGTAGGACCAATAAAGCTTTGGCCATACTTCTCCTTTTTTAAAGTGATACTAAGACCCCGTTTACACTGGTGCAGGCGTTAGCGGTAAACGGCAAAGCTTTACCGCTGTTATAGCGGTGTGCTTTTGGCCCCCGCTAGTGGCCAAAGAAAGGGTTAATAGCGCCAGTGTTCATTTGAATGGGCAGGTCATTTTGAGAGCGATGCTGCTTGCAGGACTTTTTTTCCTGTTCTGCAAGCGCACCGCCCCAGTGTGAAAGCACTCAGGCTTTCACACTGGGGTGGCTTGAGAGGCACTTTTCAGGCAGTATTTTTAGCCCTAAAATGCCTGAAAAGCGCCCCAGTATGAAAGGGGTCTAAAGTCTGTTATTTTTAAGAAGAAAGAAAAAAAAAAACTTGTTATACTTGCCTGCTCTGTGTAATGGTTTTGCACAGAGCAGCCCAGATCCTCCTCCTTCCCGGGTCCCCCGCCAGCACTCCTGGCTCCTGCCGAGTGCCCCTGTAGCAAGCAGCTTGCTATGGGGGGCATCTGAGCCGCTGCTCTGTCCATTCAGATGTGGAGCCGCGGTTCAGCCCCGCCCCCTCTGCTTCCTCATTGGCTCGCTGACTTTGACAGCAGTGGGAGCCAATGGTGCCGTGCTGCTGTCTCAGCCAAAGAGGAGGGGGAGTCCCCGACAGGTGAGACTCCTACAACATCACTGGATCAAGATGGGCTGCTGCACACAGGATTTTTATCTTCATGCATTAAGATTAAAAAAAAAAAACCCTTCTGACAATAAAAAGGCTTGATTTATCATAATTTTTCAAGAGCAACTGTCATCTGTCCCACAGCGGCTTCTCTTACCTGCTGTTGACTCACCGACAGTCCTATTTACTTTAATGGGATGGCTGGTAATGTGGCAGTGACACGAGGTGAGGGATGTGGTGGCAGCGGGTGAGTGGATGCCCGCTAACAGGTACTGCCATAAAGGATCTGAAATGACAGGTTCTCTTTAAATGTAAGGACTTATTCTTGCTGGTAGTTAGAATCTTTAATATTTGCAAACAAAATGAAGGTTTCCTATTTAGAATAATAAGCTGTCAGGTTAAAAAACCAGCGATATCAGAACTGATTCAATCATACAGTTTGTAGTGTACATCGATTTTTAAAAACCATGGGATAAAGGAATATTCCTGAACTTTATTTTATCTCATGGTTACTATGAAATTGTGTGAACACATCAATGCAGTGCATGTTATCTCAGCATGCAGAGCTTGGATTCATTGAAGGAGCTTGCCAAAAATGTACGTATTGCAGAATATACAGCCTCACTCTACATAACTAAGCTCAATTTTATGCTGTATAAACTAAATTATTAATGTATCTTAAATAGAAAACTATCTTTAGACAGATTTTTATTCCAAAAGCATTGTATCAAAATTTGAAAAAAAAAAACAGATTTAAATCAACTTTTTTTTTTTATCATTTTATTCATCCTGAATCTGATTGGTTTCTATGCAGAGCTGCACCAGAGTTTGCACTTTCCAGTTTTAGTAAATCAACCCCACTGTGTGTGTTTTCTGCAATGCTGGTGGAAGGGGCTGGCAGGTGCTGTGCTCAACTTTTTGAAAACCGCACCCTGCTTAAAGAGGAGTTCCCATTTAAAGAAAAAAAAAAAAATTGAAAGTCAGCCGCTACAAATACTGCAGCTGCTGACTTTTAATTGGACACTCACCTGTCCCAGCGTCCAGCGATGTGGGGGATCGAAGCCCCGCTCGTCTCTCCCTCCGTTCGGCGGCGCCGGCATTGCAACTGTGGGCGCTGGCCTGTGGCTTCACAGCCGGGCACCCACTGCGCATGCGCGAGCGGCGCCGCGTGCCGTGATTGGCCGCTCAGTCATCTGGGACCTGTAATGGGTCCCAGATGATTGACAAGAGGGAGAGAGCAGAGCTGAGCCCTTCCTGTGCCGAGGGGAAGTGATTTCATACATACATACATTTCCTTTTTTTTTTTTTTTTTTTTTTTTTGGTGGAACACCACTTTTAAGTACTGATCAAGTCCTCAGCCATGATGCAAGCAGTGGGCTGTTTTTTTGGGATGATTTATACAATTTTCAAAGTTCTCTAATGTGGATGAGTTGGGAGTTCTTGCATGCAGACTGTCTTTAGTAGTGCTCTCAGGTGATGGTGAGACTACACAATTGTAAACTGTGAGCCAGGGACAAAAATTACTAAGTGGCTGCAGCTTCAAATGCACACTGTCAGAAGCTTACAGTGTGTGGTGAAATCAGAGTAAGTCCTTTCAGTACCGGAGGCAAGCCTATATAATTGTGCAAGACTCTAGCCAGACAATTTCTGCTCATGTCTATTACCTCTGCTGTTGATATACTTTGGCCAGACTCCGAATACAAGGCTTTCTGTTAATGGATAGGGGCAGATAAACAAGACTACTACTTCCCTGTATGATGGTTGCATCGGCTGACTATCCGGTGTAAATGAATGTATAATTCTTGCACTACACTGAATTGATCCAGACATGACATCGGCAGAGGTGACCCCCCCCCCCCCCCCCCCACCTTGGTATGCTCTGCTTCTACACACTGGGTCCGGTGCTGCTGCTGTCATCATATCTTACATTCTTGGAGGCCAACTTTCCCTCCTTTGTTCTTGCAGCTGACCCCTTGATGATGTGGCGCATGCGCAGTGAGGTGTAGAATGCCCTGGGGCCTCCTGGGGTGCATGTGTGTACCCAGGAGACTTTAGGCTGGGGGGCATCGTTCTGGTCTTGGCAAGGAAGGTAGAAGCATGGGGTGCACTCCACAGAAAGGTTTTTCTGAAGGGAGAAAGAGCAATATTCTTCAAATAAAAGAAGTGAACGGCAGCTAGGCCTTCTGCACATGGGGGCGCCTTACAGGGAAAATCAACTTTTTTTATAATCAAGTTTATGGTTTTGTGTTGGGCCGCATGCAGGACACCCCTGTTTTTAAACAAAACTATTTGGGGAAAAATGAAATCGACAATTTTTTTTTGTGTTCAAAGCATACTCTTCCATCCATCTCTCCGTGCTTTTATTTTGCCGACAAAATCACTTAGAAAAACACCCTCTAGCATTTCTGGCTGTGGCCATCTTGAATAAGGACAGATGATTCATCTACCATTTACTTCCTGGAATCCATCTGCCCTTAGCTAAGGCATGCAGGCAGGATGGTGTGCTTAGCTGAGAAAGCCCCTCCTGAAGACACCTGGGAATCCCGTATGACATTTGCCTAGGCATAGAAACCAGAAAGTAACTTGAATGGACAAAAAAAGTTTAAAACAAGTAAATCTAATCTACCTTCCTATCTATTTACTAATGCCAGCAGCGAGAGAGTGAAGTTCCACTTTAAACTATACAGCTTGGTCAAGGACCTCCCCAAACTTAAGCTGATAGTGAAAGATCGACAACATACTGATAAGGCCAACACTGTGCTCTCTTCTCCTATCAGCCATACCCTCTGTGTTCAAACCTGCTTCAGGCACTTGGATGTGCAGATCTAGGCCTCTGTTGAATGTGAACCAAGCTGCTTTAAAAAAATGCTTGCATTACTCCATTTTATTGTTTATGGCAAGGTACTTTTTCTTTTCATTGTTCAGTCCTGTGAATCTGTGGGCTAAGTGAGTGTGGCAGCCTGAGAAATATTTAACTTGTGGTAAGTTAAAGAAAAGCTCCAGGCTCCTTCAGAAAAAATTAAGTCAGCAGCTGTAACTGACTTTTAACATTAGGGCACTTGCTTGTCCAGGCATCCAGCGGTGTCCTCACCCAAGCTGATTATTCAATCGGCTATCGGACGATGGCGCCAACATCTTGGCTAAGGGTAACCAGCGGTGAAGCCTTGAGGCTTCCCAGACGGTTTCCTTCTGCACATGCGTGAGAGGGCCGCAGTCTTCTGGAACCTGTGAAGTGTCCCAGAAGGCTGCAGGTTTAGGAGGGAGGGGGTGGGCAAACAAACTTCCTACTCAGTGACTCGCTGAGCCAGAAGTGGGAGTGGGTACCTGTCAAAAGCAGCTTCCTTCCTTTTAGGTGGAGCTCCACTTTAAGTGTTACGAGATCAGCGCATGATGCTGTGTTAATTGGGATTGAATTACAGACAAGCCGTAAATGTACAGTAATAATGTGACTATTGGCCACTCTTGTGATCTGGGCACCCCTGGTAGGCAGCATAGCCCACTCACACCCACCCCCACATATTCTGCAAGCCCAGAAAAATACTTGCTGATCCCGACTTTCTGTATCCCCAAACAATATTGGCTTTCCAAGCTATCGCCTGTGAATGACACAGTCCACCCAGTGTAATGAGGAGGGGGGAGATTTTGTATCCTAAATCGGGATCGCTGCCTAGAAGGATGACCATGCTGCTCCTCAATGGAATAAAAGTGCAGTGAGTGAGCTGTCACCCTGTGTTGCTAATTAGGACATGAAGAGGTGGTAACAAGGGAGCTAGAGAGCAGGAGGTCCTGGGAAGAATGGAGGGGACGATTTGGGCGATATCACGCCAAATCCCAGATGAGCCACTAATTGTTTTGTTATTTCTTGATGTATTTCTAATTCTTGCAGTAAATTCAAGGAAATTACTCAGTAACATATTTTAATATGCCTTTTTACTAAATGAAAATGCTCTGTATGCAAACTCTTTACAGTTGCAGGAATACAATTCCAGACCTACAGAGTGCTACAAATAAGCATACATGCCTATGCTACCTATCTTAGAACTGCTCTAGAATGTGTGCTGTAGTGATACACTTGCATTGCTTCCATTATAGTTGGTTGTGATTTTTGTAGCAAATTCCTTTTTAAGATTAGATTTCAAGCAGTTATAGGACAAGTTCTTCACGGCAGTCTTTTTTTTTTTCTCTCTTGTACTGTAGCTTGTAGTGTTCTTTCTTTTTCTGTTTGTGCTGCTGGCCTTTTACCTTCTGGATTCCTACATCTGGAACACCTAACCCCTTGATCGCCCCCTAGTAAGAATCCCTTCCCTGCCAGTGACATTTATACAGTAATCAGTGGCTATTTTTAGCTTTGATCACTGTATATATGTCAATGGTCCCAAAAAAGTGTCAAGTGTCTGCTCTGTCCCGCTAAAAATCGCAGATCGCCGCCGTTACTAGTAAAACATAATGTATATAAATGCCATAAACCTATCCCCTATTTTGTAGATGCTATAATTTTTGCGCAAACCAATTAATATACGCTTATTGCGAAATTTCTTGAGAATTTTTTTTTTTTTTTAAATACATACTGGCCTAAACTTTTTTTTTTTTTCTTGGGATATTTATTATAGCAAAAAGTAAAAAATATTTTGTTTATAGCGCAAAAAATGCAGAGGTGATCAAATACCTCCAAAACAAAGCTCTATTTGTGGGGGGAAAAAAAGACGTCAATTTTCCTTGGGTACAGCGTTGCGCAATTGTCAGTCAAAGCAACACAGTGCCGTATTACAAAAAATTACCTGGTCATTAAGGAACAGAAGGATTTGCCCTCTTAAGTGGTTAATCTTGAATCCAGTGCTTTGAGAACTAGTCTTGATTTAACAATGGCATGTGGTAGAGATCCCCACAAGAAAGCTGATGTTTAACACGGACTTTTGTGTCTGATATACACTATGATATAATATACATCCTAGGACAGAAAGTTTGCTACTGGCAGGATCACCTGTGGGGGAAAATACTTAAAGTGGTTTTAAACTTCAAATATGAAATCTAAACAAAGCATATCCCTCTATAATGTGTATTTGTGTCAATCCAGAGCACAAAGTGTCACTTTTGTGTGCTGCTTTGTTTCTCTGCTATTGGCACAAATAATTTCTGACAAGATTTCTTGACACAGAGCGAAAACTGATGGAGAGACCTCCTGAATGACAGCCTCAGCTCTGTTTCTGTGGGGGGGTGTCCCTTCCCTTCCCTTAGCTCTCAGAGCTCTCCTCACTGAGCTCTGCCGTGTGTAATTTCAACTCTCTGACCCCTTTTTTGTGAACTTCCAGAAAAGCTTTAAGTCAATTCTTTGGATGTAAAGGACAGACTGCAGCAAAACAGATGCAACCTATGCTAGGAGGGTTTTTTCATCTGTCAGCTGAGGTCAGTCACCTCACTGGGTATATGTACAGTAAGGGTTTGCAATCACTTTAAACAAATGCAGGCATCACATTGAAGGTCTGGTAAGCAACAATATGCCATTTTTCTTTCTTTTAAGGTTTTTTAGATACTTTACCCTTCCCCTGAAATCTTTAAGGTGCACCCTGCTTCCTAACATACAGCTGGTCACTGTCGAGTTCAGCTTTTCAGGTATATGCACCGCAGTCTCTATTGTAAGGGAGTGTCCGTACTCTGCTTGTCCCAGCAAAAGGCTTTTAAAGCCCCAGCCCAACCCTTCATTCCACCCACCTTTACCCCATCCAATTAGACTTCTTTCACCTTTACCTTGTGAAGCCAGATGTACTTCCTAAAGTTTTCTCTAGGGATGCACCGAAATTTCAGCCGCCGAAACCTATCGGCCGAAAATGGCCTTTTCGGCATTTTGCCGAAAAGGAAATCGTGCCGAAAATGGGGGCGGGGCCCCGTCCCTGGTGCCGCCCAGTACGGGGGTGTCGTTCTGGAGCTTCCCAGTCCAGTCCTTTCCTCCCTCCCTCCTCGACGAGGCGGCTGAAAGCAAAACAGTGCTCTATCTATGGAGGAAAGCTGTCAGCACACCGCATTAAGGAGCAGCTTGTCAGTATGATGAGCTGGAGGAGCATTATCAGTGTGCAGCACCGCGGGGTTAAGAGTGCAGGACTTGTTGTTTGACATGCTGTTAGAAACAGTGAGCCCGCTCGGTGAAGCGGGCTCACTGGGAAGCTGGGATGGGGTTAAGCATCTAGGGCGATCAAAGGGTTAAATGTGTGCCTAATCAGTGTTTGTGTACTTTGTGTGCTATTTTTACTAAGGGATGTGCTGCATTTTATTCCCTGCTTTGCACAAAAACAAAATCCCCCACATCCCTGCTGACAGGACGGAGCTCTGCCTTGTTTACATGGACAGAGCTCTGTCCTGTGTCTCCCCTCCACCGATCAGCAAGTGGCGGCGGACATCCATTGGCTGTCTGGCATCTGCCATAGGCAGAAGTGCAGAATCACGTTTATGTATTAGAGGTGCACTGAGTGTGTGTGTATATATGTAGATAGATATATTCTATGTATGTCTTCACACTGGTCTGTTGCGCTTCTATTGCGGTAATAGAAATCTTGCTTGCAGCATTTTTAGTCAGTAAAAAAACGCGCACCTCCCTGGTAAAATGCATTTGAAAATGCAGCACGTACACATCAATAAGGCACCTGTGTTAGGTTTTTGATGCAGTTTTTGAGTCACATGACCTATGAAGAACACAGCATAGTAAAATAGCGTGCATTTTTGATGCCATTATTGGCACCTTTTTCTCATCTGCATAATACAGATCACCATTTCCGGCTGCTGAGAGTTCGGTGCATCTCTAATATGTATGTGATTATGCACAGAATGGCCGCCCCGTAGCAATAAATCTGCTATAGGGCTGTCAGGAAGTGGTTAATCATTTGGACCATGCTGGCCCAAACAAATTTTTTACATGTAAGCCAAAAATTTATTCCTGGTTAAAATTTCATGGTGCATGTATAGGCATAAAATGTAGAATCTGGTGGATTGGACCCTGTGTATGGCAGATTGAGGAAGGTGTATTTTTTTTTTTTTTTGGCACAACTGGGGTCATGTTTGTAGATTTGGCTATTGATGTCTGTGGTGAGGATTCTAAAATGTGCACATACTCCTCTTCCACAGCTTCCGTATGAACAAACAGTGGTTTCCTCTACTGCTGTTGCTTGTTACTTAAAGGACTTGAGGCCTAACCAGCGTGACACAGGGGCTGATATAGTGTCCTGTATTTGTAGATGTATGTCCTTAGATTATCCTAAACCTGCAAGACTGGATCCCTCTTCTGAATAAACAGGGAATGTCTGATTTTCCTGAAAATCCCTTTCAAACAGATAAAGGATCCCCTGTATCAGAACCCTACACCTGCACAGCCTTCTTCCCTCACATTAAGACCTTGCAAGGCTTTTGCTGTATTTGCCAAAAATGTTACAATTGCATATTCAAGAATTGTAGTTTTAGTATTACAAAACTAATTCTGTCTATTGTCTTTCTTTCTCATTCAGAACCATTAGCCATGGATAAAAACGAGCTGGTCCAGAAAGCCAAATTGGCTGAGCAGGCAGAGAGGTACGATGACATGGCAGGCTGCATGAAACGAGTGACGGAAGAAGGCATTGAACTATCCAATGAGGAGAGGAACCTTCTCTCTGTGGCCTACAAAAATGTAGTAGGTGCACGCCGGTCGTCCTGGAGAGTCGTCTCTAGTATTGAGCAAAAGACAGAAGGAAGTGATAAGAAACAGCAGATGGCTCGGGAGTACAGGGAGAAGATAGAGACCGAGCTGAAAGATATTTGTAACGATGTGCTGGTGAGAACATTTACCTGAATATGTGATGTACATTGCCTTCCATCATTCCCTTTTTTGTTTTTTGTTTTTTTTTGTTTTTTTTTCCCTTAAATGCACAAATGGAAAAATAGAAAATATTAGACCTTGCCCACTATACGAGGTGCCCATCATAAATGGGTGCGTCTGAACAGATAAAGCTGTGCTTCGGTGATAGCACAGTCTGCTGTACTCATATCTAAACATTGGGATTCCTGGCCAAAATGTTCTTGTTTTATTTTTGTGTGTACACGCTTACTATACATTCTAGCTTTCAGAATGCAATTTTAACCTTTTAACATTTTAGGTGCATTTGCGTCTAAAATACTGACTGGCAACTCAGATTTTTTTTTTTCTTTGTTGCCCTCATTTATATATAGTACATGTTTACATGCATGTGTGTACAGGCACATTGAAAATTCCGGTATGCATAAAAACGCTTTAAAGTTTTTAGGCAACAGTGTGTGCAAGAAGCTTAATGCACCAAACTTTTTAGTAAGACATTTTAAAAAAACAGAACGGAGTAGTTGCTATGGGCTAAACTTTGCATTATTTTTTTTTTAAGTTCTTTTATATAACTCCATAATTGAACACCACATAGACGTCTTTAGGCTTGATTCACACTACTGCGAGGTAAAGTGCACTGTAAATTGCACCAAAGTAGCACAGGGACCTTTTCCAAAATCTCACCTTTCTGAGTCGTATTGTTTTTAATGGTGCTCATTCTAATCAATGAGATTTCCCTTGTCCGATGCTGTGGGACTTCAGTCGCATCAGAAGTCGGACTAGTATGAACCAGGCTTTGAGGGATCTGCCAGGGAGGCGAATATTTACACAGTGCTGTGGGGAACAGGTCATGAGAGAAAACAGTGTACCTGCCTTGAGTTTGGTACCTGCAGGTTACATGAAATGTGAAGCAGTAGCAAAGCGGCACAACTTGGTTGATTTAGGTTGTAGGTCAGGTTGCAGTTCAGTAATTCTTTCAGCTGGTTTGGGTCACCTATGGAAGTACTGTAGTTTGTCACCGTTCCACGAGCTTGTACAATTTTTAAAGCATGACATGTTGGGCATCAGCTATTTACTTGGCATAACATCTTTCACATTATACAAAAAAATTGGGCTAACTACTTTTTTTTATTTTATTCATTAAAGTGTATTTTTTCTGAAAGGAGAGGGGGAGAAAAAAAATACAGATTTTTTTTTTTTTTTTTTTTTTTTTTTGTTTTTTTTTTTTACTTGTAAACAACAAATGTCAGAAAAAAAAGCTTAGTCTTAGGCTGCTTTTACACTGCAGCTGCCCGAGCATTGGCAGTAAAGCGCCGCTCGTTTTAGCTGCGCTTTACCGCTGTTATAGCGGCGCTTTGGCGACAATGTTCGGGTGGGTTAAAAGCACCCATGTTGCTTCAGAAGCACTGCCCATTCATTCCAATGGGCAGGGGCGGTGTATGCATCGCTCCTAAACTGCCCAGAAGACACTGGGGAGGCAGTTTTCAGGCACTTTACAGGTGCCATTTCTAGCGCTAAAACACCTGAAAACTGCCTCAGTGTGAAAGGGGTCTTGAAGTGTTTAAACGGAGCAAATGGAACAGTTGCATACAGCATTGTAATTACTAACCCTATTTTCACTCCCCTGGGATCCTCCTTATTGTATTTCTATGATGGTTATTGGTATAGTGTATTGATAGCATGTAAGAACGAGACAAGCCATCATGCCAACTCCAGAGAAAGCATCCTAAGAATTACCCTGATTGAGTAAATCTTAACATAACCACTATAAATTTTTTCTGCCCATTGAAATGAATTACTGCTCAAGCACTAGTATTTAGGCATGTTTAGCTTTTAGTAGCGTCAAGTGTGTGTGTGTGGTGTTTTTTTTTTTTTTTTTTTTTTTTTTTTTTTCTGCCTCTAAAAGCTGCTGCCACTAAACCAGGGGTCTCAAACTGGTGGCCATCCAGCTGTTGTGAAACTTCAAGTCCCATCATGCCTCTGCCTGTGAGAGTCATGCTTGTAACTATCGGCCTTCGCAACAACTGGAGGGCTGCCAGTTGAGACCCCTGCACTAAACGCTGTCAAAAGCCTGTGTGGATTGGCAAATAGGTTTACATGAAGGGGCGTTTAGTGGCAGGGAAAAAAATGCCAGATGCCCCTAGAAGCAGCTGTAAAGACCTCCAGTGTGCATGAGACGTTGAAGCATTTGTAACCCAAAAAAAATATATTAAATGTATCCTGTTACTTTAAAGCATGTAATACAGCACAGTGCTTGTGCAGTGTGACTTTTGGCCCCTTGAAATACCTGGCTGGTTCTGCCCTCCCCACTGTAAACTGACCACAATTTATCATGGCTGTTGATCCCTGACACCATGGTCAGTTTACGTGCCTCCCTCATCTGCAGCTCTCCCCTGTCCTCCTCCCCACTCCCACCCGTCCTGTCAGCTAGTGACAGTGCCCGCCCCTCTCCTCCTGCTGCAGAAATTACTGTGTAAATTGCACGCAATCCCCTCTGTTAACCACTTCACCCCTGGAAGATTTTACCCCCTTCCTGACCAGAGCACTTTGTACGATTTGGCACTGCGTCGCTTTATTTGACTGACAATTTTCTTCTTTTTTTTCGCGGTATTGCAACGGACAGATCAGAGACTTTTGACACTTTTTTGGGACTATTGGCATTTATACAGCGATCAGTGCTATAAAAATGCACTGATTACTGTGTAAATGTCACTGGCAGGGAAGGGGTTAACACTAGGGCAATCAAGGGGTTAATTGTGTGTTCTAACTGTATGGGGATAGGATTGACTAGGAGAGGAGCCATATCGGTTTTCCTACTTGGTAGAAACAAATTATATGGCTCCTCTACCTCTGACAGCACAGGGATTTGTGTGTTTACACACAAATCCCCGTCCTGGCGCTCATGCGTGTGGCCAGGGGTGATCGTGCCCGCAGGCCACACGCATCGGGTCCCCCGCCATGCAGTGCGCGCCCTCTGGTGGCTGGAAATGGGTAGGACGTACCCGTATGGGATTTTACCCAGGAGAGCCATTGTGCCGCAGTATATCTGCATGACATGGTCAGGAACCGGTGAAAAAGCGTTCTATGCTCCAGGGTCTGTGCTTTGTAATAATATGCTTTATTTCACAGCGCCACTCGGCGATGACTTGACTCCTCACTGCTGCTCTCCTCTCCTCCCTACTGACGTCAGCGGGGGGATTCTCAGGGGGGCCCCCCTGCTGGAGCTGTGAGATCGTGAGAGGGAGCAACGAGGAGACATGTGAGCGGCGCTGTGAAATAAGGTAGAAATAGGCATATTTTTTTGCAAAGCGCATACACTGCAGCATAGGACACTTTATAACAGAGGGGTATGCGTGTAATTTACTAAGTGGCTCAACCATTTCCCGGCCCACCCACTGTGGATTTACGTCGTCACTTTGACATTAAATATCTGCTGCCATAACCCCGGTAATTTATTATTCAACGGCGAGCGGTCTGCTTTAAGATAAGTGATCTCTGTGGATTAGCTGCAAGATCACTTTTATCGGTGGCGGGAGAGGCCCCCCCAGCCCCCCACCGCCGCCGATTACAAGTGATCCAATTTTTTCCCCTGATGGGCAGAAAGCCGAGTGAGGGAATGATGGCCCCTACTCGAATCTGCCATTGGATGATGGGAGCGACGTCAAACGTCACTTCCACCCAACGGCCTTAAAGAGAGAATTTTTTTTTTTTTTTTTTTTTTATTGCTTTTAAGTGTAAATGTGAGATCTGAGGTCTCTTTGACCCCAGATCTCACATTAAAGAGGTCCTGTCATGCTTTTTTTCTATTACAAGGGATGTTTATATTCCTTGTAATAAAAATAAGGGATCCAAAAAATTTTTTTTTTAAAGAGACCGTGTAAAAACAAAATTTAAATAAGAAAAAAATTTAAAGCACCCTGAATGCATACGAAAGTCGGGCCCGCATATGTAAACAATGTTCAAATCACACATGTGAGGTATCGACGCGATTGTTCGAGCAAAAGCAATAATTCTAGCAAAAGACCTCTGTAACTTAAAACTGGTAACCTGTAGGAATGTTTAAACGTCACCTAGGGAGATTTTTAAGTGTCCAAAGTTTGTCACCATTCCACGAGCGGGTGCAATTTCTAAGCATGACATGTTGGGTATCAATTTACGCGGTGTAACATCTTTCACGTTATAAAAAAAAAATTGGGGAAAATTTACAGTTTTCTTCTCTTTTGGATTTAAAAAAAAAAAAAAAAAAGGTGTTTTTCCAAAAAAAATTGCGTTTTGTAAGACCGCTGAGCAAATACGGTGTGACAAAGTATTGCAACGACCGCCATTTTATTCTCTTGTGTGTCTGTGGAAAAAAGTATATTTGGGAGTTCTAAGTAATTTTTTAGCAAAAAAAAAAAAAAATTTAACTTTTAAACACCAAGTGTTAGAAAATAGGCTTGGTTCTTTAAGTGGTTAACAGCCTTTTCAAGTGGTTTTCGGTATTTTAAAATATGGCCTTTTTTTTTCATTTAAATAATATCTGGTGATCCTACTCTAAAGTTCCTTGTTCAGACACTTCCTGTTATAGGATGACAACCATCTCCCAACTGGGTTTCTGTTTTGGCGTTTTGTCACATGGTGCCCCTGATGGGAGACTACAAGTGCTGCACTGCCACACGTGGCACAGGTAGGACCCAATGTTGTCACTGTTAGGAAGCCTGTCCTGATATGAGTGCATATAGACAGGAAGTGGCTGAAAGAAGCTGCAGATGATTCGCTAAGGATGAAAACAGGCAAGAACTGTGTTTCATGAAAAATTGCCATACCAATTCTTTATAACACACAAGTGCTTTAGTTAACTAATTGTGAAACTAGATGTCATCCAGTTAGGGTTTACATCTCCTTTTGAATTAAGTGAGGAGTTTTTTTTTTTTTTTTCCCCACAAATCCCTTTTTTCAGATTTTGGTGCCATTCACAGCATTGTGCTGTGGTATTGCACGGGGTGTGTGTGTGCTTCCTGCAATATACTATGCTACCATAATGCACCCCCATAAGTTTGCGGTGCATTGCAATGCCAAAATCGGAGCAGGTATGATTTCAGATAATTTGTGGTGTGTGAGACTGCCCTAATACAACACATTATAACATGCATGCATTAAACTCTCACTACAACAGCGTCTCGGCTCTCCGGAGACTCTTCTTGCTTATTGGCGAGGACCATCACAGCCAGTGAGCCCATGAGGGGAGGAAGGCGGCGGGGCCCAGCCGTAGCTCTGTGTGTGAATAGATACACAGAGCTTCGGCTTGAGAACGATCCTGCTTGGGTACCCCCGTTGCAAGCTGCTTGCTCTAGGAACACACTGCAGGAGGGAGGGGCCAGGAGTGTCTACGGAGGACCAAAGCTGCTCTGTGCAAAACCACTGCACAGAGCCGGCAAGTATGTGTAATTTTCTAAACAAAAAAAAAAAGCTTTTTGATATTGATTTTAGAGCTTCAGTTTTTCTTTTATTAAAATACTAAACATGTTATACTTACCAGCTTTTTGTAGAGACTTTGCACAGAAAAGCCCCAATCATCCTCTTCTCGGGTCCCCCACCAGCGCTCCTGGCTCCCCCTTTTCAGCAAGTGTCCTCATAGGGAGCTGCTTTCTAGGAGGGCACTCATGCAGGCTCGCTCCTGAGCCATCCTGTCTGCATCTATAGCCACAGATAGTGTAGCTCAGCCCTGCTCTCCGCTCCCTCATCATAGGATGTAATTGACAGAAAAGGGAGCCAATGGTTCCCACCAATATCAATCAAATCGGTGAGGGAGGGACAGAGCTGCTCAGGTAAGTGTAAGGGGGGGGATCCTGCAGCACAGAAGTTTTTTTTTTTTACCTTAATGCATAGAATACATGAAAACATTGATGCTTTAGAACCACTTTTTAGGAGCAGTTCACGAGATCTGGAAATCTACAGAAGACAGAGGAAGCACATGGCTGTTGGTGACAAAGTGAAACAGGAAATCGGCATGATCACTATGCAGCAGCGAAAAAGACTTGTGCATACTTGTCTTTTGAGTCGTCTTGTTCCAGCAATGGAATGCAGTTAACTGCCATTTCAGCAATTTTTGTTTTCTGGTATGTCCCCCATCCCCCAAAAAGACAAACGGGAAACTTCCTGTATTGCTGGTTCCTCTAAACATGTGGAATCCTCATTGTGGCCTCGGTGGTGCCATGCCAGCCTCATGTGCCGTATTTTCCTGTGTTTGTGGTGTGAGTGGTTTATATAGTACTCCTTGTAACTGAGCAAAGTCAATCTATTTAGATTGCCAAGCTCATTATCCATTACTAGACTGGTATGAGTGATTGACTGCTTGGTTTTACAGAAGTGTCATTTGTGTAGTAATTTCATGGCCTAATGGGGGCAACATCAAAGATCTTGGGGTTTGCTCTGTTGGTGGTGGTGGGGTGGGGGGGGGGGGTTGTTTGTTAAAGGATAAATTCACTTAAAGTTTAAAAAAAGCATTTATTTTTTTTTAGGAGCCTGGAAAGCATTGTGCCTGTGATCAGCATATCACAGGTTCAATGCCGGTCTCCTATAGACTGTCAGTGTAAGCTGTCTGCACATTTCTACAAGTGTGTGGATAGCCTTAGCCAAAATTGTAAATTCAAAAAGTGCTTTACTAACTTTTTTATAGGGATAAAAGAGCAACTTTAGGTCCTTGCAGCACAAGGAACATTTAGAGGTAAACAGATTCCTCACCACCTGTCTTCTGTGACCATGAGGGCCAATCGGCACCTATAAACAGGCAGTTTATTGCACACATTTTCACATGCATTATTTTACACACCTCCAGTTTACTGTATTTTATTTATTTTTTTTCCCCTCCATGCATTACACAAGGTTGGGAGTTTGTGTTCTCTGTGGTGATGAGTACAGGCTTTATGTAAATGAATTACTTTTCTGTATGTCATGCAGGAAAATACTTGGCTATATAGACTCGTACACACGATCGGATTGTTGGCCAACTGAGCGTCAGACTTTTGTCTGAAGGGCGTGTGCCTGGATTTTGTGTTGCATACTAACGGCACACAATTGTTGGCCAACAAACACGAACGTGGTGACGTACTACGTGGAATTTCAGCTCTTGAGTGCCACCCTTTGGACACCTGCTAATGTCGTGTTTGAGCGTTTTGTACTTTTGTGTGACGGACTTGTGTGCAGCACAGTGGTGTAGTGGTTGGCACTTTCACCTAGCAGCAATAGGGTCGCTGGTTCAAATCCCGATCACGACACCACTTGCCTTGAGTCTGCATGTTCTCCCTGTGCCTGCGTGGGTTTCCTCCGGGTACTCTGATTTCCTCCCACACTCCAAAGACATGCTAGTAGGTTAATTAGATACTGTCGAAAAATTGGCCAAATATGTGCATGTTGTATGTGTTTGTAAGCGTGTCAGGACCCCATGGGGCAAAGGACTGCGCTATACTGCAGATGGACACCGGCAGCAAAAAGCGCCCTGAGGCGATTCAGTTTGCATAGGTAGCACTATACAAGTCACTCATTCATTCATTCATTCATTCATTCATTCATACACACGAAACGAAAATCTGACAACAGACTGTCCACTGAAAATTTACTAGCCTGCTATCCAACGTTTGTTGGCAGAAAGTTGGACAACAAATGTCTAATGGAGCGTACTAATGGTCGGCTTTTAGGCAAACAGTCTGTCATCACACAATCCCCTGATGAAAATCCGATCGTGTGTACAAGACTTTAATGGCCGACCTCTTTGTAACCTGTAATCAGTCACTTGATTAGATGGCAAACGGAACCGGTCATTTACAAGCTGGGTAGAATGCTTTCTAGATTACTGGGTATTAGTAATATTGGGCTTTGTACACACCTGGGCACCAAAGGTGGAACTTGACTCAGGTTACTTACTAGGGACCCATCCTGACAACGGCATAAGCGTGTATTGCACCACTGACCAGTCACAGGAATTTCTTTGGTCCCCGAGCACCTCCCTCACCACAAAGAAAGCTCTTAAAGTGATATTTAAGGTTCAATGGTTTGTTTATTTTTTTTTTTTTTTTTGCTTTCCTGCTCTGTGCAATGGTTTTGCACAGAGCAGCCCCGATCCTCTTCTTTGGCACTCCTCGCTCCCCCCCCCCTCATAGCAAGCCTAAGTGCTCACTACATCCTCACTGGCTGTGATTGACAGCAGCGGGAGCCAATGGCCAATGGGGTGGAGGGAGCTGCATGCAAGGTTTTTACCCTAATGCAGAGATTGCATAGATAATGAATTTGGGTAAAAAAAAAAAAAACACCTGCCTTTAGAACCACTTTAAGTACTGGGCAGAATGCTGCCCAGGAAATTCTTGTATCAAGAGCCCCCCCCCACCTGTTACTTGAGCCCGTTCACCTGCTGTGTGTGTCCCCCGGTGTCCGCTTCTCCACAGAGTCTGGCCGTTGATTGGATAGATTGATAGCAGCGCAGCGATTGACTCGTCCTGCTGTCAATCACATCCAATGATGCAGCCGCCGGGGGGCGGGACCGAGTCATACACTCTGTGTGTATGACAGGGAGCGCAGCGCGCCCGCAAGCTAGCCCCCTCGGGGTAGAGCTTCCCAGAGGGGGATTAGCTATTGCAGGGAGGAGCCGAGACAGCTGCCGAGGGACCCCAGAAGAGGATGTTCGGGGCCACTCTGTGCAAAACTTACTGCACAGTGGAGGTAAGTATAACATGTTTGTTATTTACAAAAAAACAAACCCATACAACCCCTTTTAATGCATCCTATCGGTGACCGGCCCCCAGCCCTGCCCCCACCCCCCGTTTCACTTACCTGACCCCTCGAACTTGTCCCACGGGGATGCGCCGTCTCTCTGGGGTTCTCGGCTGTTGATTGGATAGATGGCAGCGCAGCCATTGGCTCCTGCTGCTGTCAATCAAATCCAATGACGCGGTGGGCGGAGCCGAGTCCTGCATTCGGCGTCTATGGACGCCGATTGCTGGACTCGAGAGCGCTTCTCCAAGGGGGTTATCTGAAGCGGGAGGAGCCAAGGGACCCCAGAAGAGGATGTTCCGGGCCACTCTTTGCAAAATGAGCTGCACAGTGGAGGCAAGTATGACATGTTTGGTGTTTGTTTTTTGTTTTTTGTAACTTTAGTGTCACTTTAAGGAGGTCCAGTTATTGCACACAATGTTTGGAGGCGGGTATATCATATTTACTTTTTGTGTTTTAGCTAGAACAATCAATATATATTGAGAAGAACTTGTGTGTCTGTATTCTGTCAGGTTTCTTGCCGCAGTCTCTAAAGCTGTTAGGTTTGTAAGTTTAGATTTTTAAGGGCTTGTTCACATCAGGTGCAGAATCGTACCCTTTTCCTGCACAAAAACCATGCTGCCTATAGCATTAATTCTTAATGGCATCCCCACACATCCAGCAAGCGCATACACCTTTGTACCTGCCAAAACTCATGGTAGCGCAGTACATGGCATTTAGTGTAATATGTAATAAAGGTATTTCACATAGGACAGCCCATTGAAATAAATGGGGGGCCCTAAATACGACACGAGAGCACGCCTCAGATGCACCTCCACCAACAACCTCGGTTGTTGGTGGAACCATCATAAAGAAGATTCCTATTCAGCTCGGCTAGGGTGTACTGAGAAGGTGTAGCTGCGATAGGTTCTTATTCCTGCATGACTGCTTTTTTCACATGGAGCAGAGCAGGGACGTTTTCCGATTTTTAGGCTAGGTTCACCGCTTTTGTGCTTCCGTGCATTTTTTCACATATTTTTCAATGTGCACAGATGTGCGTTTTTAATATGTCATGTTGGTCAGTAAACTATTCGGGCTTCATACAAGGAGTAAAAAAGGGATGCAGAATGTTTTCCTGTGTTGCTATTAAGTTCTATGGGCCCCAAGATACATAAAAGTAGATTGGGGGGGGGGGGGGGGGGGGTCTGAGGTATTTTCACAAACATGTAGCAGCACACACATGTGAACTAGCTTTATAACATTTCCTCGACATGTGCATTGTAGTGTGTGTGAATTGGTCCTTGCGGTAGGGTTGTGGCTATAGAGTGTTGCAAGTGTCTGTTGCTGAGCTGAGATGGTGTGCCAGTCTCCAACAGTGTGAATAAACTGATGATCCAGATAATGACATTATCCACACTTGGTTATTCACAGGCCAGCCACCCAGGGCAGATCTCAGTGAGTGACTGTTAGTGACAGACCTGCTGGTGCTCAGTTGGATCGCTGTTCCACAAAGATGTGCCCTTTCTTGTGTCCGTGACTCTACCACAAACACAATGGTACACAAGTGGTGAAGGTGCTGGCAGCCAGTCATTTAATTTCAGCTGGAAGCTGATTGGTTTCTATGCAGAGCTGCACCTGATTTTGCACACTCCAGTTTTAGTAATTTACCCCCCCCCCCCCCCCCCATGTGTTTTTATTGTTGGATGTGTTAACTCCTACATGGCCTGACTGTTGTAGTAGATTTTGTTAGATATCAGACGTCGGTTTCAAGCTTGGCCATGGGCAGCTGATCTGGTGATTCACCTTCATCACTGAGTGCGTATAGTTGGAGAAGCATCATTCATAATATTGACATTCTTCACTTCAGTTGGCCATTAACAAGACCAGGTTGTATCACTCTGGCAATAGTTGAATGGTGGTAGACTAGAAACCAGTGGGTTGTATATAAGTGGAACTGAATGCTAAACGAGTATAGGTCACCACTCAAGTAAAATGCAGAACCCCTCAAAGCAGAAGTACACTGTGGTAGGGGCATCCAGCATTTGCCATAAGGTGCAGGTTTGCACTGCATACATACATTATGACGCAACTACCTCAGTCATTGTGAAGTCCAAACTCCCCCGCATTCACTCCATCCTTGCGAGTGCCATAATGTTTTCCTGTTTCTCGGGTCTTGCTTTGCCCGTTGTGCGGGCATTGATGTAATTTCTGCACATGTGCACCTAAGTTACATTATCTCAATACTCTGCTGCACAAATGGCAGATTGAAGACTCATTTTCTAGCAGATCTGTAAAGTGTTTTTTTTTTTTTTTTTTTGACGGAAGAGACTTTTACCATAATGCCACGTACACATGAGCGGACTTTACGGCAGACTTGGTCCGGCGGACCGGACTCGGTCAGATAATTCGATCGTGTGTGGGCTCCAGCAGACTTTTTTTTTCTTCCCCAAAAGTTTGACTGACCTAGAAATGAAACGTGTTTCAAATCTTTCCGACGGACTCGAGTCCGGTCGAAAAGTCTGCTCGTCTGTATGCTAGTCCGACGGACAAAAACCGACGCTAGGGCAGCTATTGTCTACTGGCTGTGAACTTCCTTATTTTAGTCCGGTCGTACGTCATCACGTACAAATCTGTCGGACTTTGGTTGATCGTGTGTAGGCAAGTCCGTTCGTTCGAAAGTACGTCAAAGTCCATCGTAAAGTCCACCGGACCTAGTCCATCGAAAAGTCCGCCCATGTGTACGCAGCATAATGCCGTGTACACATGGGCGGACTTTTCAACTGGACTTGTCTGACGGACGCCAACGGACCAAATCCGGCGAACAATCCGATCGTGTGTGGGCTTCACGGGACCTTCAGTGGACTTTTCCAGTCGCAAATCTGAAGGACTTTAGATTTGGAACATGCTTCAAATCTTTACGTCGTAACTACGCCGGACCCAGAAATCCGTTAGCCTGTATGCTAGTTCGACGGACAACCCACGCTAGGGGCAGCTATTGGCTACTGGCTATCAACTTCCTCATTTTAGTCCGGTGTACGTCATCGCGTACGAATCCGTCGGACTTTGGTGTGATCATGTGTAGGCAAATCCGGTCGTTAGAAATTCCGTTGAAAGTCTGTTGGACGGGCTGTCAGACTTTTGTAGCTGAAAAGTTCGACCTTGTGTACGCGGCATAAGACCTTACCTGCTGGCAGTGTTGAGGGTTTTTGTCCCCCTTAACTCCTGTCGGTAAGCAAGTACCTGACTGAATTTAGTTTTGCCCATTTGGGCTGGTTATTAGGTGTAGCCGTAGAATTCTGCAGAAATTGTAAGGTACACACTGTTCACTTACTAACACCCCCCCCCCCAGATCCATGCGAATGCACTTTTCAGGATATGTGTTTGGGTCTGCTTTACCACCCATGTTTATTTCAATAAAATGTGTAACTTGGAAGAAAATAATGTAATATACTGCCGCTTAGAGTCCTTAGCTGTGGTGGCTGTATGAGGTGTGCGCCCCCCCCCCCCCCCCCCCCCTATTTTCTGGTGATCCTGCCAGTGACACTTTCTGTCCTCGGGTGCTCACTCGCATACTGTATCTGTGGAGAAGTGTTGTCACCCTAAGACAGGAAGTGTCTTGGAACTACAGAACCTCTCCCCCTTGTAGTCTGCAGAGCTGAGCTGGGCAAGCTAATAACCTTGATATAAATTGCAGAATACACAGAATGGCACTGGATTTCTGTTAGGATCAAGTTCTCTTTTTTTATTTTTTTTTTTTTACACGTATCAAACAAGGATAACCATGCTTTCAATGGTGTATTTAACAGAGAAAAGGAAAGCAAATAAAAGGCGTTCATTGTTTTGGAGTTTACACATGCTATAAGGTCACATTTTATGGTGTCGTTTTAAAACAAATCTACAATGGTAAGATGCCATAAGGGGCCAACATCCCTTATTATCTCTTTATTGCAGCAGGTTTTGGTGGGGCAAAGTGCACATTGTTTAGCAGGGTAGCTTCAAAGTTGTGGTATCAGAAATGTTCTTTCAATGAGGTCTGCTAGCAGCTTATTGCAGAAGCCTGCCAGTTTTGAAATAACTGCCTGCGTTTTGGGTCATAGTTGTTATGCACAGGAAGTGTGGGAGAGATGTCAGAGTATAGACTTGTATTCTGCTCAGGAAGTATATTGTCTACAGGGTTCCAGATCTGTATTGTAGTCTTCATTGACCAGAGTTGATGGGTTTCATAACCCATGAAGGTTATTGGTACTTGCCTTCTGTACACAGTAAGTAGGGCCAGTGTCCCCTGTCAGTACTCTGACCCTGTGGGCAGTTGATCTGTCTGTCCTTTCAGTTGTTTGGAACTTTACAAACCAATCTGTACCAGATCTTTCAATTTGGGTGAAGCTTGATCGTATATTAAATATTCTGTAGGTAGTTTTTTTTTTTTTTTTTTTCACTGATATACCCAAATCTTCACCTAAAGTGTTACTAAGCCCACAACAGTAAAATCAATCTGTATGTGCAGTAAAGCATGCTTGTTATACTCACTGTGGAACCTAAGGTGTTAATTCCCTGCATTGTGTAAAAAAGCTGCTTGATTTTGTATGCACAGATCCTCCCCTTCCTGCACTGTCCCCCTGAACAAGTCCGGATAAGGCAGAGCCTTTGGAGTCAGGTTGCACATGCTCAGTTTGTGTATCGCCTCCCAATTTATTTCTTGGGATTGGCCCTGTGCTGATCACATGACCTATCAGCACTGTCCAGACAGAGGATCAGGGGAGAATAAAAACTCCTCCTCTTACAAGCTTCACCAGGAACTGATAGAAATCACAAGACTGCTATATACTGCTGATGAGAAAAGGTATTTAGCCATTTATATTTACTAAAATAACTGCATTTCCATGTTCCGTGTACTGTGGGAGACCAGATATAGTGAATGAAGAGTCCTGGGTTTAGTAACACTTTAAACGATTTGTGGGCTTGTTAATTCATCTCGTGGATTTCCCAGCATAGCTAGAGAGCGATGTGTTCAGTTTTCAATAGGAAAGCACAGGGGCTGGCAGAAACACCAGGGATTTCAGACAAAGGAAGCAATACAAAGAGAACAGGATACTTTCTCTTACAAGTACATGGTAGAGCAGGCACCTATCGGGAATATGAAGTGTTGGGCAATGAACGCTTCAAAAGATTTCATACTCAATACGATCAATATGAGCCAGTTAACTTGTCAGTGTCTTAGAAATGTGTGTAATTTAAACACCCAGAGGACCCCCACATTAGTTTGATCATACAAACTCCACGTAGATGGTATATGTTGGAGATGAGACCAGTACTACAAGATGAGGGTGTTAAAGCGGTTGTAAACCGCCACAAAAAATAAATAGGCCCCCACCCCTGCAGGTTTAAGTCCTTTTGTACTAGTATGCACTGCATACTAGCATATTACAGACTTGCCTGTACATGGATCCCTCCAGCCCAGCACTATCACGGCTCCTTGTTTGCTGTCAACTTCAGCCAGTCTTCCTTTGGGATTTGCGGGCTCCGGCTGTATGAGTGGCTGAGGCCGCCAAGACATCACACACACACACACACGCATGCGCGCGGGCGTCCTTGGCTCCAGCATGGTATGCCGTCCCTTCAGAGTGCATGCGCCAGTGACGGCACCAGCTGCGTGTTGTGTGAACCTCTCCTGAACAGTCCAAGTTTAGGAGAGATTCACTGTACCTACAGGTAAGCCTTATTGTAGGCTTACCTGCAGGTACAAGTTCAAAAGTGAGTTTAATTCCACTTTTAAATGTACCTAATAACTTCAGGGTGACCGTCTCTAAACAGGCCCCAGATCCAGTTACCATGCATAAGCCTCAAAGTTTAACCACTTCCCGCCTGGCCTATAGCAGCATGATGGCCGGACCACCAGTGATATGCCAATCAGTGCCCATTAAAAATGCCTGCCAGTGATGCCCTTCAGTGCCGCTCATCGGTGCCCATCAGTGCCAGAGAAAACTTATTTACAAAATTTTATAACAGAAGCAAAGAAACATATTTTGTGTTTTTTTTTTTTTTTTTTTTTTGTTTGTTTTTTTTCTTAATTTTCGGTCTTTTTTATTTTTTTTATTAGTTTAGCAAAAAATAACCACAGAGGTGATCAAATACCACCAAAAGAAAGCTCTGTTTGTGAGAACAAAGTGATAAAAATTTAGTTTCGGTACAGTCTAGCATGACCGCGCAATTGTCGTCATTTAAAAAGTGACCGCGCTGAAAATTGGCTTGGGCAGGAAGGTGCGAAAGTGCCTGATATTGAAGTGGTTAAACAAACAAAAAAATAAAAATATTTTCTTTACCACTAAGAGCCGATCACACTAGGACGACTTGTCAGGTGACTTAGCCACCTGACAAGTAGCGTCCCGTTCTGTACAAAGGAACCGTTTTAATCGGAGCGACGCAAGTCGCTCCGACTTAGAGAAAGGTTCCTGTACTACTTTGGGGGCGACTTGCATTGAATTCTATATAGAAGTAGTTTTGCAAGTTGCCGCTGCAGTCGTGTTCAAGTCGTCTGAGGCAGTCGTGCTGGAAGTTGTGCTGCCTCAGTGTGAACCGACTCTAAGAGTCAAATCCTTCATTTGTGTGTCACACGCTCCCCTTCCCAGACACTGCAGCTCAGTGGGAGGGTTTCGGCAACAGTCAGTGCTGTGCATGCAGAAAACAGTGGGCAGGACTAGATGTGTCTAGGTGCTGATTGATAAGCTATAGGCAAATCAACAGTGACCTTGCGGATTACCTTGCCCTGTGCAGCGTCTCCTCCTACTGTAGTGCAAGCAGGCACAGCCTACATGAGGGTGACAACCTTGCTTTGAATTGGAAAGCTGTACTACAGCTTGTCATTCCATCACAGGAAGTTGAATAAGGTGGAACATGCTTGTATTTTTGGGACTTTGCAGGAGGACTAAAGCTGAAATCCAGGAAAAGTAAAAATGCGCCTTGCAGTAAGGCCGACACCACCCCCCCCCCCCCCCCAACCGCCACCGCACTTTTACTTATCCGATCTCCACTCTGCACTGCTGGATCAGTCTGTCTCAGCAGCCTCTTCTCCCATGTACTCTGGCAGTCTGAGGTCTTCTTCGGCAAGGCCTACGCTGAGGAACTGTCCACCCCTGGAGCATGGCAGAACACTGCCAGAGGAGGATCAGCTAAAAAAAAGTGCTTTTCTCATCTAGACAAAAATGCGCATTTAACCCTTACAGCGTGGGCGCAGATGGTTTTCACAAATGGCAGGACCTAAAGTTTGCTCTGAACTAATGCTGTAGACCATTTTAAACTTTGACATCAGAAAGTAAATTGTGAGAGCCTCACCTCCCTGATCTTTTCTCTGCATGTTATTTGGGATACCAGTATGGAGTCTTTGTATGTTAATTACCCATTTCCCTCCTGAATGCTTTGTATCAATTGTTAGTTTTGTGTCTTTTTTTTTTGTTTTTTGTTTTTTTTTTTACACTGCTATGTTTATGACGTCACAGATTTCACCAATATTGGTTTAACATCTTGAGAACTGAAAATTGTCAGACTAGGTCAAAGTGATTGTAAAGTCTTGTTGCGTTTTTTGTTTTTTAAATAACAAACATGTCATACATACATGCTTGCTCTGTGCAGTTGGTTTTGCACAGAGTGGTCCCGATCCTCTTCTCAGGTGCTTCTGACCCCTCCCTCCTGCTGAATGCCCCCACAACAAGCAGCTTACTATGGGGGGGCACCCGAGCCGAGTTACAGTTCCGTGTCCATTCAGACACAGAGCCGTGACCCGGCCTGCCCCCTCTCTCCTGATTGGCTGACAGCAGCGGGAGCCAATCGCGCTGCTGTTTCAGCCAATCAGGGGAGTCCCGGGTAGCTTAGACACTCCTGCAACATTGCTGGATAAAGATGGGTTCAGGTAAGTATTAGGGGGGCTGCTGCACACAGAAGTTTTTTTTTTTTTTTTTTTATCTTAATGCATAGAATGCATTAAGATAAGAAAACCTTCTGCTTTTTACAATCCCTTTGAAACCAGAAAAGGACAACAAAGTACATTCCTATTTATACATCCTCCAGACACTGCTGGATAGGCGATTGTGTGCCCAGCACACGTATAGAACACACTCCTATGGATTATATCTGCAGCAGAGTTGGCAATTCTGTCCATTTGTGCTTAATTACAAGCATTGCTGTTGCTGCACTTGAAGATTCAATATCCTTTGAGATTTATTTTTTTTTTTTTTTTTTATGGGTAACGTACATTTTCTTACAGTGTAAGGAGTTCCTTGTATTCTTCTATTGTGGAGCAGGCAGTACTACTGTGTGCCTTTCAGGAGTTACTGTAAAGGCAAAAGAGGGTGGGGTTTTTGTTTTTTTTTTTTTCTTTTTACCTTTTTAATGCATTCTTTGCATGAAAGTAAACCTTCCAATACTAGTGCCCCCAGCCCCCTTCTTTAACACTTACCTGAGTCCTGTATCGATCCAGTACTGTGCACAGCTTCGGTTCTCTCCTCTCCCGGTGCTCTCAAGCTTGGCAGTGGGAGCCATTGGCTCCTGTTGCTGTCAGTCAAATCGTGAGAGGGAGTGGGGGCGGAGCAGAGCCATACAGTGTGTGTCTAATAGACTCACATCCTGGCTCAGGATCGAGCCAGCAGGAGTGCCCCCATAACAAGGGGCTTGCTATGAGGGCACTCAGAAGGGAAAAGCGCTGGCAGGGGACCCTAGAAGAGGAGGCAAGTATGACCTGTTTATTTTAAAAAAATTGACATCTCATGTTTGCTCAGCCGTACCAAAACAATGAGCTTTAATAAACTCCGGCCAAAACGCTTGTTTTTATTTTGTATTTTTAAATTGTTTAGTTTTATACAGCTCTGCAAAGGATTAGAACTGTCTGGAGAGATTTTCCCACACTTCATGTCCCATTAAGTGTTGACACCTGGACAGGAAGTGAAGGGGGTTTCTTCAGCGGAATGCAGACACAAATAAATAAAAACTGATGGGGATTCTAGCTACTTCCTGCTACTCTAATTTGAAGCAAAAACATTTTTTGTCTGTCTGTTCCCCGTAAAGTTTTCCCCTCTCTTCCTGCCCGCTGACTATGTTGTCACTGACAGGAAGTAGTGGGAGATCTACCCAGTAGGGCCAGAGGAAGCAAACCAAGTTTATAACCCTACCTCACTCTTCCCAAAAAGGGCAAAAGCCTGTGCTGGAGATACTATAGCTTTCCAAATGACACTAAAAAAAGCAGCAGAAATTTAGTTGCCATAGATGACTGCAAGGTCTCTGTTGTAATGAAGTCTGCTGTGATGGTAATTGGTGAAACTCAAAAATTGTAGCGCGCAGGCTGACAAACGTGAAATGCAAAACTGATGCAATATGCCATAAATCTTATTTAAACGGTCTACTGCTTTTGAAGTCCAAAGTCCTTTTAGACACAATGTTGGTAGCACTTGGCTGTGTGAGCATGTGTCACTGGGTGTGTCGGGTGACATAGTAGTACTCCATTTATCACATTACAGCCAACTCCTACTCATGGCTTCCCATAACCCAGAGAAAGCACCCTCCTAGTAACACAACATCAGCATAGTGCTGTTCCTAGCCACTTCACGCAAAAACGCGTACCTGTCACATCTTCATCAAAAATTGGGCCAACTTTTACATTTTTTTTTTTTTTTTTTTTTTTTTTTTATTTACTAAAGTGTTTTTTCAAAAAAAAAAAAATCGCATTTGAAAGACCGCTTCGCAAATACCATGTGACCTAAAATATTGCAACGACCGCCATGTTATTCTCTAGGGTCTTTGCTAAAAAAAAAAAAAAAAAAATTATATATAATGTTTGGGGGTTCTAAGTAATTTTTCTGGCAAAAAATACAGATTTTAACTTGTAAGCAACAAGTGCAAGAAATAGGCTTGGTCCAGAAGTGGCTAGACAGATCCTATTCCTGTAAACTCGTGCTGCATTCACACCTGAGCGTTTCAAAGTTGGGCGGTTTTACCACGATTTTTCCGCAATTTTTTGTTTGGGTCAACAATGTAAAGGGCAGAAAAACGCCTGTAATCTGCCCCAAAGAAGCTCATGTTCTTTTTTGAGCTTAGGGCATTTTTCAAGTGTTTTGCTTCAGGTGACAAAACGCTCAGATGTGAACAGGTGCCATTGAAATGAATGGGATTTTTCAGGTGTTTTTCGGAGCTGAAAACGCTCAGGTGTGAATGCAGCCTAAATGTAACCCCCCCCCAGAGCTGCCTCTGAATGTACTGAGCACACTTTTTTGCATAGAAGAAATACAGGTTAGGGATGAGCCAAAGTTTCCAGCGCACTGCCGACATGAAAGGCCTCTCCCAAAGTCTTTTTTTTTTTTTTTTTTTTTTTTTTATTCCACCCTTGTGACGTTGTGCCAGAAATGCAGCACTGTGCCCTTCTGAGTGTGCTGCATGCAGATGTGTGAAAGATGACATTCACCCTGGAATGTGCATAAAGCCAGGCCACATCCACATTCTTGCATAGGGAACGCAATTTGCCAACACAATTCACAGGAACATTTTTTCACATTTTATATTAAGACTATTCAAGGTGAAAGGCACTCAAGTTTTTTTTTTATTTTTTATTATTATTTTGGTACAGTAATACTGACATTGCTTTCTATATTACTGATATTCCCAATCTTGGATATAGAGCACATCCTATGGAGAAGGCTGTTTTCAGATCATTGGTGACAGTTCAATTGCCTAATAAAAAAATAAACCTGTTGTGGGGAGGAGTGGGAAATCGGCTATTCCGAAAATCGTTTTGATAAATATAAATGTTTTTTTATTTTCTGGCTTTACTATGGAGTCCCTGATTCTTAAAGTGCAGCTATAGGACTATAAATGTGAGCTGACTTGTTTTTTGGGATTAGACTCCAGTGCTTTCGTGCTGATCCTGACAGTACTACCTTCTGAGTCATTTAGCTGCCTGTAGTTACATAATGAGGACTGTGGCCCCATTCGCATAGGCGGCTTGTCAGGGCATTCAATTCAGGTGGTTGAGGCATGTTTTTTTAAGCTGCCTGTCAAAGCCATACAGTGGCTGCCAAAGCACCATACAGAAAACATAGGGCATGCCATGTTTGGCAGGTGATGCCGCCTGGCATTGTTCCCCATTAAGGTGAGTAGTGCAGTGACGACGACAGCAGCGTGAGCCAATGGCTGTCTCAGCCAATAAGGAGGGAGAGTCCCAGACAGCTGAGGCACTCATGCAACATCGCTGGATCTAGATGGGGCTCAGGTAATTATTAGGGGGATTGAGAGGGGCTGTATAGAATGCATTAAGATAAAAAAACATTCTGCCTTTAGAACTACTTTAGTCAATCCTAAATCCAAGAACCTGAAGAATTTGTTGGTGTGCGCTGTACGATCTGTGACTTCCCCCCCACCATCCCCATCATTACCTCAATCTGACACAGGAAGCACTTTCCTTCTCTTTCTAGTCTAGGTTCAGACTTGCTCAGCTATGAGAACTAGGACCTGTACAGGACTCCTAAATTGTATAGGTCTCCTGCATAAAGCTAACCATAAATTGTACAGAAACTGTACAATCTCTTCTTTTTAAATTTACTTTCAGCTGTGTAGTATAAGGGCCTTCCTGATTTGCATACAAATTGAAAGTGTTTAGGCTTGGCCTCATTTTATTTGGTATTTGGTAAAATAATTTTACAATAATGGTCAGCTTTAGCTTAGTAAGAATTGGATTAACTACCCCACCTGTTGTAAGAGATACTTTTTATTGGATTTTTTATTGGGTTTGCATACATTGTGACAATCCCATTATCTCCCCATCGTTTGGGATTTTGGATAGACTTGAAGGCTAAGTTCACCTTGCAGCCTCTAATGCAGGGATCTCCAAACTACGGCCCTCCAGCTGTTGCAGAACTACACGTCCCATAAAGCATTGTAAAACTCTACCATTCAAAGACAGGACTAGGCATGATGGGAATTGTAGTTCCTGAACAGCTGGGGGGCCATAGTTTGGAGACCCCTGCTGTAAAGAATTGCACCTGTCATCAGCAGATCATGGGTGCAATTGCCAGGCTTCTGCAGGCGCTCATTACAACTGTCTGCCCATACCTCCCATACGAGCAGACGGTTACTGAAGTGCAGGAGGATCAATGAACTACCAGAGCTCTCCCCAGCACCCTTGCAGTTCATTGGAAACTACAATCAGTTTGTTGCACTACAGATAGGACTTGTAGCTCATTCATTTACAGAACACTGTTTTTGAATTGACAGCCGGTGTGAGAAGTGTCCCCCCCCCCCCCCCCCCCCGCCAGGCGATCAGGGGTGTGGGCTGGTGCTTTTATAGTAACATGTTACACCCTAAATACAGATAACGTGTTACAAAAGGTGAACTTCTCCTTTTATATCTGACTCTTGTCATGTGACTGTACATCCAGTTCTTGGTAGGATCACATTGGTAAGGAAGTACGTGTTTTGCTCTGAAAGAGTTGTTGGGTTTTGTTTACATCTTGGTTATGATTTGCCGTCAGATTTGTTGAATTCCTTCAGTATGTTTCCTCCATTGTTACTACCTTTCAGAATTTGAAGTGTATGTCTGGGCAAAATAGCTAATAAGATCAGGATGAGCAATTTTTTTTTTTTTTTTTTAATGCCATTAACCAGAAGTTCTAGATGCAAGGTTAGCTAAGGGGCAGAAAGGAATGATTTACCTGGCTCTGCCCACCATCCTAAGATGAGAAAGAACCCCCTTGTTTTTGGGATGGGGCATGTAGATAGAAAGTTCTGCTGTGCTGGACACTGGTTCGTTGGAGGGCTGTTTTATTCCTTTTGGTCCACCTTACCATTATTTGTTGGGTTATTATACCTTGTTGCTCCCAGTCTCTACTGCATAGTCATTGTTTCCCTGCACTGATTTATAGCCAATGGTGTGTATGCATGGAATACATTGCTCTATAATAAGGCTGTATCTGTGGTTTTGAATATAAAGTTGGCCAAGGGGCAGATAGAATGATTTATTTACATGGCTCTGCCCACCACCCTAAAATAAGCAGCAAAAGCTCTTGCTTTTGGGATTTGTGGTGGGGGACATGTAGATGTCTGAGATTCTTCTTGTCTGTCATGCCCATGTATATACATAACCTAAGAGCCCCAGAAAAACACTTTAGAGCTGTCAGAAATCTGGATAAAGGAGACATTGTACTCGGCGAGAAGGGTGCTTTACAGTGTGATGTTTGGCTTGTAGCATGTGACCCAGTGAAGACCCCACATGGAGGAGAATTAAATACCACAAGTTAGTACATGTTGTGAGCTTAAGCATGATGGACCATAAAGAAAGTGCTAGTTTGACTGTGTAGTTGTCAAAATGCAAACTGATATGTATCTAACTTTCCTGCTAGTTAGCATGCCTAATTGGCCACACTTCAGCACATGCCAATCTTTTCATGTCACACTTTAGAGAACAACTACACCCAAAGTTGACTTCTGTGTTAGTGGAGCTGGCCAAGGTATAATTTGCTACCAAGACTTGTTTGCCATTCATACATAACTCTTAAGGGGAGATCTTTTTCCACCCCCAGCATGAATGTGGCACTATGAGCCATGAAATACTTGTGTTCATTGGCCTTTGTATTTTCTGTATATTTCTGGAGAGTCCATTAAGGGGGCCCAGTCAAGCTGTTGGTCTTTTTAGTGTATGCTGGGATGGGGGGGGGGGGGGGGGGGGAGCAAAGCATCGGAGAGCAATCTGTCCTGCTCCACCTTTAAAAACTCCAGCATTACAATGCAGCTATACCTTTTTTAGATGCAGTCTTCTGTGCCTGGATGACACAACCCCTCACCTGCTATAAAGTATGGCATGTGCTGCTGGCCCTGCTCTCTGCCCATTCCAATGTGTCTTCAAGGCAGGAAATGAGGGGGGATTTCCTCAACAGGGACACAAATAGTTAAAACCCAACAGATGTTCTAGCCCATCCCCACTCTGTCTGAAATGGAAAAGTCTGATATGGACTAGAGTTAAGTCAGCCATAGACGGTTCGAATATCAGCCAGTTCAGCAAAAACTGGCAGAGAATGGAACCATGTATGGGCAGGCTGAATGCACCCAAGTTTATCAACGTGGGTACAAGCAGTCTATCGGATTTTATATAGCTGCTAGCAATAATCACTGTTTATCCCATTAGGTTGACCTAATTTTATATGGGTTTGGTAAATCTAAAGGAAAATTGTATAATATATGGCCAGTCTAAGAGGCCTGCACTGATGCACTCCCTCTAAGTCTGTGCAAGGGGACGCTTCATTGGGGGGGGGGGGCTCTGTAACTTTGCAATGGCGAGGCACTTCCAAGCAAACATAACTTGTGAGGGTAGAGGACTATAAAGGAGCGAAAAGGGTGTGAGAGCTCAGACGGGCTTCTAATGTTATAACTGACTGAAACATCAGATTTGTTCTGTGCATGTGAAACTTCAAATGGGTTAGATTTTGTTTTAGAATATAAACATTAGTGCCCCCAGCTGTTTGCAGAGTGACAGTGGGGTGCTGGCATGCTCTTTGTATTTCTGCATCTGGCAGAGAAATGAAGCCAGTACTAGACTGAGTGATCCCTGCCTGGCAGTAGAAATACAGACCAGGCTTGGCATCAGGGAGAGCGCAGTGAAGGTGCCTGTGGTCTGGTAAGTAAACAGTGGGGTTAAATAACCCACTGACCATAGAGGGGAACACTAAGAAGTGAGTTACCAGCTTTGCCACTGACCACCAATTTGGGGGTGATTACTATGGTCATGGACACCCACGCTGGGGGTTATTACGTTCGCTGACATCAGTGCTGGAGGTTATTGCATCCGCTGGTGCCCTTTTTGGGCATTGCAGACTATTGATTTTGACTAGGCTGCTAAACCCAACACCATGTACTTTCAATGAATGAAAATAAGCTGCCATTGTGCAGGCCTCCAGGACGTGTGGGGCTGCACAAGTAAGGCCTGCTTTGATCTTTGTGTAGGCTAAAGAATCAGATTTGTAGTGAGTGTAAATATTAATGCACATTCTTGTTTCTTTTCAGTGTCTTCTGGACAAATACTTGATCGCCATTGCATCCCAAGCAGAGAGCAAAGTCTTCTACTTGAAAATGAAGGGAGACTACTACCGTTACTTGGCTGAAGTAGCTTGTGGAGACGATAAAAAAGGTACTTTAACTTTATTTCTTTTTAATACTTTTAAATGGAATATGGGCTGTCAAATGCAAAGCACAGTAAACCCTTGTTCAGTTATCTGCATTTAAAAAGCCATGAGGATCTAGGAATGTCATGTTACCAGTATGTGTGGCTTAGGGAAAAGCCTGCAGCAAACTGGTCTGTGTGCTTTTTAACCACTTCAGCCCCGGAAGATTTAACTGCTTAATGACCTGCCATTTTTTGCGATATGACACTGTACCCAAACAAAATTGATATCATCCCCCCCTCCCCCCTACAAATACACAAATAGAGCTTTCTTTTGGTGGTATTTGATCATCTCTGCGTGTGTTTGTTTATAGCGCAAAAAAAAAAAAGCGTCCATTTTGAAAAAACACTATTTTGTACTTTTTGCTATAATAAATATCCCTAACTTTTTCTTTTTTTTTTTTAAGCAAATTATTTTCTCAGTTTAGGCCAATATGTAGAATACATATCTTTGGAAATATCGCAAAAAGCGTATATTGATTGGTTTGCACAAAAGTTATAGCGCCTACAAAATAGGGGAAAGAGTTATGGCATTTTTATTATTATAATTTTTTTTATATACTAGTAATGGCGGTGATTTGCGATTTTTATTTTTATTTTTTATTTTTTTCCTCTCTTCTCTCTTTCTCTTTTCTCTTTTCTCTTTTCTTTTTCTTTTTTTCTTTTTCTTTTTCTTTTTCTTTTTCCGGGACTGTGACATGGCGGATAGATCGGACACTTGACACATTTTTGGGACCATTGAGAATTATACAGCGATCAGTGCTATAAAAATGCCCCGATTTTACTGTGTAAATGTCACTGGCAGGGAAGGGGTTAACACTAGAGAGCGATTTAAGGGGTTAACTGTGTTCCCTAGTGTGTGTTCTAACTGTAGGGCCATGGGAATGACTGGAGAAAATGACAGATTGTTGTTCCTAGTTAGTAGGAACACATGATCTGTCTCCTCACAGAACAGGGATTTGTATGTTTACACACACGCGTCCCTGTTCTGGCTCTCGTGCCCGTGATAGCCCGTGGCTGGCGGTCATCGTGACTGCCGCCTGTGCGCGCTCCTGCTATCCTGCTTAAGGGGACAGACATACAGCTATGACGGTTCGTGGGATCTTGCAAACCTGCCGCAGTGTACTGATGGCAGCTGGTCGGTAAGCGGTTAATTGGTTAAATATATGAACAATGTTGTGAATAAATACTGATGGTGAGGACCTAGCTGCCTGAAGGCTTATTCAAAAACAATGATGTGTGACATACAGTGAACCCCAAGCCAGCCTCCAAACAGATATTAGATTACTGATAGTCCTTGATCTGTGAAAGACCACCCCCGATTATTAGGTTTTACTGGCTTTTTGCATTGTCATTATTAAATGAGCCTGTTAATTAAGAATAGATTTATATAGGATGTATTTGCCAACTGATTTCTCAGACTGCCATTCTGTAAAAGACACCAGCCACAATTGGCACGTCAGAATTCGATTGTCCAGTCCAGAAATTCCAACCCTCACTCAGACCACTTAAAGAGGAGGTCCATCTTCCTTCAGACAAAATTAAGTCAGCAGCTACAAAAACTGTAGCTGCTGACTTTAAATTTTAGGATACTTGCCTGATTTGTAAATTGGCTCTAGGGTGCTGCTGCCGCCATTGTTTTTAAGGGAAACCAGCAGTGAAGCCTAGGAAGGAGGATGGGGACCGAATTTCCAAGTAATCTCGTTGCAGCAAGGTCTCCCAAAAGTGGGAACGCAGGGGACAAAAACAGGTTCCCGCCTCTCGCGCCCCCCCCAAATGTGGCAGTGGAGGAGGAGGCAGATAAATGGAGCTGCCACTTTTGGGTGGAGCTCTGCTTTAACTCTGCCATACTGAATTTGAGTGATTTTTGGATGTGCAAAATTGCATGTTTCACCACACAAAAATGCTCTGCCTTTTGGAGACATGGGTGCTATTGATAACCACTTGACCTCTGGAAGATTTACCCTCCTTCATGACCAGGCCATTTTTTTGCAATATGGCATTGTGTTCATTTAACGGACAATTGTGTGGTCGTGCGACTCCAGCACCCAAATTAAATTTATGTCTCTCCAAACCCCCCCTATAAATAGCGCCTGTAAAGCACCTAAAAAACGCCTCCCCTGCAGCCCCAGTGTGAGAGCCTGAGTGCTTTCACACTGGAGCGGTGCGCTTTGCATTATGTTAGAGAGTCCTGCAAATAGCATCTTTGGAGCAGTGTATACATCGCTCCTCCGTGGCCCCTGCCCATTGAAATGAATGGGCACTGCTGCCAAAGCGCTTCGGCAGCGGTGCTTTTCAAGCGCATTTAACCCTGCGGCCGAAAAGCATCTCTAAAACTTTACTTTTTGCTATAAAACACATCCAGTAAAAAAATTGGAAAAATCTGATTTCTTAATCAATTACATGTATTTGGTAAAAACATTCTAATACACGTATATTGATTGGTTTGCGAAAAGTTAGTGTCTAAAAACTATTGGTATCTTTTCTTCTTTTTATTTTTTTTTTTTAACTAAGTAATGCAAGCGATCGGTGACTTATAGTGGGACTGAGGCAAAAAAAAAAAAAAATCTGACACCTGACACTTTTTGGGGGACCAGTGACATTAATACAGTTATCAGTGCTAAAAATATGCACTGTCCCTGTACTAATGACACTGGCTGGGAAGGGGTTAACAGGGGCAATCGAAGGGTTAAATGTGTTCTTAGCCAGTGCTTGTGTACTGTGGGGGAGGTGCTTTTACTAAGGGAAGGCATTGATCCATGTTCCTGCTTTGCAGGATTAATGCCTTCCCAGCTGACAGAACGGCGATCTGCCTTGTTTACAGTACCCTCAGCTGGTCAACTCCTTCCTGTGTCATGAGCTCTAGTCTGACCAGGAAGTAAGGCAAAACTAATGCATATGTTTGGAAACATGAATGAGGACCAATGAAGCAAGTGTGTAGATTTAATGAAAAGCTTTCATATTTTTGCAAAAAAAGCACATTAAAGTGGAGTTCCACCCTAAAATGGAACTTCCACTTTTTGGATTCCTCCCCTCATCCGGTGTCACATTTGGCACCTTTCAGGGGGGAGGAGGGAGCAGATACCTGTCTAATACAGGTATTTGCTCCCACTTCCTGGCATAGATCACCGCGGTGATTGCGCTGACCTACGCCACTTCCGCCGCCTACCCCGTACTCCCCCGCTGTATTCTGTGAGACACAGAATACAGCAGGGACCTGTGAGGATGCGCGGCTCGCGCATGCGCAGTAGGGAACCAGGAAGTGAAGCCGCACGGCTTCAATTCCTTATCCCCTTACCGAGGATGGCGGCGGCAGCAGCCGAGAGCAGAAGGACGAATCGGCTTCGGCTGCCGACATCGCGGGCTCCCTGGACAGGTAAGTGTCCATATATTAAAAGTCAGCAGCTGCAGTATTTGTTGCTGCTGGCTTTTTCAGCAAACCTCCACTTTAATGGTACATAGGAGGGCTAGAATTTAGGGGGTGGGGGGAGAAAAGGTGAACTTATCCTTTAAAATTATAATGTACTCCTACTGACTTGTGTTACTAATTGGTCCCCTTTTAATATTAAATTGGCTTTTCTCCCTGTTATCAAATCACATTTTCTGCATATTACAAACCTGACACAGGGAATATCATTGTTCTGCCATCTATGTAAGAATCTGAAATGAGAAAATGGTTTTAGTACTGACACATTGCATGGAAGCTGTGAGATGAAACCACTAAAATCGAATGGGTTTCCCCTTGTCTTTGCAGCAATTGTGGAGCAGTCTCAGAAGGCATACCAGGATGCTTTTGACATCAGCAAATTGGAGATGCAACCAACACATCCCATAAGGCTGGGCCTGGCTCTGAACTTCTCTGTCTTCTATTACGAGATCCTGAACTCCCCGGAAAAGGCGTGCGCTCTGGCAAAAACCGTAAGATCATCCCAAGATTATTTCTTAGCTGGGTATAGCAGATTTTAAAGTTCCTGGCCATAACCAACTTCTTTCTTTTAGGCTTTTGATGAAGCTATTGCCGAACTCGATACCCTGAGCGAAGAATCATACAAAGACAGCACATTAATAATGCAATTACTGAGAGACAATTTGACAGTAAGTGTGCATTAGATTGTAAAGAAATGGGCATGGCATTGCATTGTGGAAGTATAACATTATTTCAGCTAAAAATAACAATTCTATTGAACTTCTATATCAATTTTAGGCTGGGGGTGGGGAGAGGAACATCACATCACTGAACTGTATCTTATGTGTGTTTTTATTGGTGTTAAACCTTTTTTTTTTTTCTGCAGGAGTTCAGCTTTAACCACTTCAATACCGCACGCCTTCATATGACATCCTTGACTTTGTGCGGGGATATCTGAATGATGTCTGCAGCTACAGGCATCATTCAGATATCATTATTTGCAGGCGGCGATTCTGTGCACGATGAGAATGATCATAGCAGCAGTTCCACCGCTTGATCGTTCTTATAGGCGACGGGAGGGGACGCCCCCCTCCCTCCCGCCGCCATCCGGTGCTTCTCCGGAGGGCCCAGAGAAGCACCGGAGAAAGACTCTGACGCCGCCGAATGACGACCATAGAGATTTCTGTTGACCAGATGGTCACCAGTCATCTCTATGACCATCGGAGACCCGGGCACGACATTGTGACTATCGCGGCTGTCAGCATGAGATCGGTGAATTTTTTTTTTTTTTTCCGATTTCATGCTTTACAGCCTGGAGGAGAGATGTGGGGTCTTATTGAACCCATATCTCTCCATAAAGAGGACCTGTCACGATAGATTCCATACATTTAATGTAAAAAAATAAATATATATATATTTTTGACTGTCCCGGTAGCTCACGTTTAGAGGTTAACACACATGTAAGTCCCGCCCACATATGTAAACGCCGTTCAAACCACACATGTGAGGTAACGCTTTGTGCGTTAGAGCGAGAGCAACAATTCTAGAACTACACCTCCTCTGTAACTCTAAAGTGGTAACCTGTAAAAATGTTTTAAAGCGTCGCCTATGGAGATTTTTAAGTACTGAAGTTTGGCGCCATTCCGTAACTGTGCGCAATTTTAAAGCTTGACATGTTGGGTATCCATTTACTCGGTGTAACATTATCTTTCACATTATACAAAAAAATTGGGCTAACTTTACTGTTTTTTGTTTTTTAATTCATGAAACTTTTTTTTTCCCAAAAAAAAGGTGTTTGAAAAATTATTGCGCAAATACCGTGCAAGATAAAAAGTTGCCATGACAGCAATTTTATTCCCTAGGGTGTCTGTTAAAAAAAAAATATAATGTTTGGGGGTTCTGAGTAATTTTCTAGCAAAAAAATTATGATTTTTACATGTAGGAGAGGAGTGCCAGAATAGGCCTGGTATTGAAGTGGTTAATAATTCATGTTCTATGTTAGATATTGCATGTTTCAATTTATTTTTCTTTTAGTTTAGATTTGTAATTGCAAGTTTTACCTGCAACACTCCCTGCTGGTAAAATCTGGTATTGCAACAGTCTATACTTGCATTGAACCAATGTGGGAAAGACTTGATGAAATCTGAAGGCAAGACCCTCACTGTCAAGGGTTTGTGGCAGCTTTTCATGTGACTAAACTGAGGGGACTTGAGTAGGGAACATCTTTCAGGACATACCCTTTTAATGACCCATACAGCAGTTCTGGTGACAATTTTACCACACAGAATGAAAGGCTGTCTGTTCCCTGTTACCAGCTTTCTTCATAGCTGCTTGGTAAAACCATTGTGCTCAAGGGGAAATCTCTGACCACTGGATAGAAGTACACAGCCAACATAGGTTCTATCCCTTCCCCACTTTCTAATAGACATGCCCTTTAAACTGTCCAAGAGTCACAATGGAGGAGATTCATGCAAGGTGAAAAGTCTGTTTTTATCATTGTTTACATATATCACACTTCAGCTTCTACAATTCTCCATGATCGTTGAGCCTACTCCTTCTTTTTTACAAAAGGAACTAAATAGTGTAGATGCAGTGCTAGAAAACAAGGAGGGCCTAGACACTGGGGCCTCAGAGAATCCACTGGGGCTCCTCAGCTTGTGGTTGGATTCAACCCCTAAAGGAATGCAATTTTGCCCTCAATCTGTAATGCTTGAGCAACCTCTGCTCTAGTTATTAAGCTGTGCTCCATAGTTGCACACTCTACAGGTTTTTAAAGCTGTCCTCAAAGTTTGCTTGAAAGTGCATGCATGCCAAATCTCTTTAGTAGAGTACGGCTGTCCGCAGATTGTCAGCTCAGTCCCTGATTACTCCACCAGTGTTCCTATGAATTGACCTCATGCTTGATCCACAATAATGCTCCACCGGTTTTTGCTGCTATACTCTAGGCTATCATACTGTAAGAATTGTTGTTATAGACTGACAGCAGACACCAGGAACTTAAAAAGGGTTTAAGAGGGAAAATAACAAACTGTAAAAAAACTTCCATTGGTAATAAACACTGAAAAATGCTGAAAAGAAGGCATTGTATACCGTCATCCAATAATTACAGTATGTAGACACATGTGCAGTAAAATAAGAAGTCAGAATAGTTAATCCTTAAGTGAGCTTTGGGCCTTAAAATCCCACTACAGGCAGGACCCCACACAACACACACTGCAAGTGTTAATTCGTCATTAAGTTTAGAGGCTGAGGAATAATATGTAATACCTTATTCCTCTTTCCTGTGGTCTCCCTGCATCTGTGCGATCGTTTCCCAAAGCAGTGGTCATCAACCCTGTCCTCAGGGCCCACCAACAGGCCAGTTTTGCAATTAAACTGAAATAGATCACAGGTGATATCACTTGCTGCTCAGTGATTGCAGTATTCTAGTCTGCATCTCCCCAAGGATATACATAAAACCTGGCCTGTTGGTGGGCCCTGAGGACAGGGTTGATGACATTGCTCTAAGGCACTCCAGCCAGCGGTCACACAGTGATGACATCACATACCATGCAGGACCAATGGCCTTGCACTCTATGTGAAGGACCACCCACAACCCAGAGTGTAGAACAGAAAAGGAGAGCACCAGAGAGGATTAAGTGAATATTTCACCATATTCCTCTAACTCCCCCCCCCCCCCCCCCCCCCCCCCAGACTTTAACTCTTGGATGGGGTTTCAGTAAGGGTGTTCTTGTTTAATTCTTGGTGTTCCATCCTAATAGTGCATGTTAACAATATTCCTGAAAAGCCAGTAGTATGTAGTGCCTCCAAGCTTTCATTTCAATATCGCTGTTGCGGGTGAAATGTGCAGGCTTCCCCTTGCTGACCTCTTTTTAAAATGTTGACTGCAAGGCTATCTCTGGAGTTTTCATTGACCCGGAACAAGCATGCAGCAAGTAATCACGCCTGATCTGCATACTTGTAACAGGTCAGTACCTCTCATGTAATTGGTGTTTCAAAAAAGTTATAAATTGATTTGCATTTTAATTGGTGAAAACAAGTATTTGATCCCCTATCAATCTGCAAGATTTCTGGCTCCCAGGTGTCTTCTATACTGGTAATGAGCTGAGATTAGAGCTGGAACGGGGCTAAAAGACCATCGCCAAGCAGCTTGGTGAAAGGGTGACAACAGTTGATGCGATTATTCGCAAATGGAAAAACACAAAATAACTATCAATCTTCCTCGGTCTGGGGCTCCATGCAAGATCTCGTCTCGTGGAGTTTTAATGATCATGGGAACGGTGAGGAATCGGCCCAGAACTACACGGGAGAATCTTGTCAATGATCTCAAGGCAACTGGGACCATAGTCACCAAGAAAACAATTGGTGTTACACTACACCATGAAGGACTGAAATCCTGCAGCGTCTACAAGGTCCCCCTGCTCTGAAAAGTACATGTACAGGCCCATCCTGAAGTTTGCTAATGAACATTTGAATGATTGAGGAGAACTGGGTGAAAGTGTTGTGGTCAGATGACACCAAAATCGAGCTCTTTGGCCTCAACTTAACTCGCTGTGTTGGGAGGAGGAGGAATGTTGCCTATGACCAAGAACACCACCCCCACCGTCAAACATGGAGGTGGAAACATTTATGCTTGGGGGGTGTTTTTCTGCTAAGGGGACAGGACAACTTCATGGCATCAAAGGAATGATGGACGGAGCCATGTACCATCAAATCTTTGGTGAGAACCTAGTACTAGCACGCAGTGTCAAGCTGCAGCTACCAAAGCCAGTAGCATATTGGCATGCATTAAAAAAAATTTATTTCAGAGATAAGATGATTATTCTGCCACTTTATAAAACTCTGGTTCAGCCACATATGGAGTGTTCAGTTCTGGTCACCAATCAAAGGATGTGCTGGCGCTGGAGAGAGTCCAGAGCAGGGCAACTACATTAATATGGGGACTGGAGGACCTCCATTATGAAGAACGACTACAAGCACTAAATGTATTCTTCCTGGAGAAGAGATGCTTGAGAGGGGATATGATTGCGATTATACAAATATCTCAACGGTGATCCCAGCGCAAGTATGACACTTTTCAGTCCCAGGGAGTGTAAAAGGACACGGGGCCTCACAATGAGACTGGAAGAGAAGCAGTTTAACCTTAAGCTTCATAGGGGGTTTTCACTGTTGGGTCAGTAAGGATGTGGAACTCTCTTCCACAATCGGTGGTGTCAGCAGGAAGTATGAATAGTTTTAGAAATATATGTTTTTGTTTTACAGCAAAATGAAAGTATAGCAATAACATCGGTAGGAACATTTGAGATATATATATATATCTCAAATGTTCCTACCGATGTGTATATATATATATATATATATATATATATATATATATATATATATATATATATATATATATATATATATATATATATATATATATATTGTGTATATGTTTTGATACAAGTAGTAGGGATAATACATGAATTCGCTTGAGGGGAGCAAACATCCTATAGGGTTGGGGGGGTGGGGGATCGAGATATATAAATAGAAACTTCAAATCAAGCCAAATATACCATAAGATGTTGAACTTCTCAAATGAGCCATTGTCTTCTCGCCAGCATCTCCTCCATCCTCATTTATATAGTTGACAGTAGAAACCCCCAAGGCAAAGGGAGGAGGAGCATCTGTCTTCCAAAACAAGGGGTTTAACTGCCTGGCTGCAGAGAGAAAGAAGCGCCGCAAGCTGAATTTTTGAGATGCTACTGATCCCCGGGAGCATGGACAATAATGCTATTTCTGGTGCAGGCCTTATTGAGTATGGATAGTTTTAAAAGACTCTTGGATGTGCATCTTAACGCAAACAATTTAAGGGGGTGTGGGAAATCATTTTTAAAATGCAAATCAATTTATAACTTTTTTGAAATGCGTTTTTCTGGATATTTTTGTTCTGTCTCTCACTGTTAAAATAAACCTACCATTACAATTCTAGACTGGTCATTTCTTTTAGTGGGCAAATGTACAAAATCAGGGGATCATATAATTTTTTCCCTCACTGTATATATGCGGTTATAATTAGAAAGATGTTCTACTTACCTGCTCTGTAGGTTTTGAACAATGCGGCCCCATTTCTTCTCTTCGGGGTTCCCCCACCAGCACATCTGTCTGCTGCTCCTCTTCTGAGTGCCTCCATAGCAAGGCGCTTGTTATGGGGGAACTTGTGTGGATACACAGCCTGGCTCGGGAGTGCATGTCCATAGACGCCACACAGTGTGGCCCAGCCACGCCCCCTGCTCCCCCTTTACAGGATTTGATTGACAGTAGCAGAAACCAATGGCTTCTGCTGCCATCAGAGCCTCCTGTGAAAAAGCTGTTGCAGACAGGACAGCACTGGATGATGAAGAGAAGACTCCGGTAAGGGTTTGGGGGGGTGGGGGGAGGTACTATTGAAAATCTTTTTACCTTAATGCAGAGCATTCGTTAAAGTAAAAAAAAAAAAAAAAAAGTTTGCCTTCAGAACCATTTTAAGTGAATGTGACCGCTTTAAGAGTCAGTGTTGTGTATGGATAATGAGGAAGGAATATGAAAATACACTAAACTTTTTTTTTTTTTTTTTTTTTTTTCAGTTGTGGACATCAGACGCTCAAGGAGAGGAAGCTGAAGGACCAGAAGGCCCCGGAGATAATTAATTGGCCTTCCTTTTCTGTCTGCCTCATTCTAAAATTTCCACAATAGACCATTGTCATCCTTACTGTCCCACACATAGGTTTATTTTTTTTTAATTTTTTTTTTTTTTGTTTACAATTATGAAAGGTTTATGTTACTTCTATTTGGATTTCTATATTTCCCATGTGGTTTTGTGTTTAATAGGGAGTAGGGCCAGTTAACATTTTGGGGAGTCAATTATTATTATTTTTTTCCAGCCTCATAATGTGACCAATATGGGGACTATGGAATTTTTATACAGGTTTTAAATGTTTGGCACAGTACTTCTGGTACATTGTAGGTTACCACAGGGCCCAATGTTTAATCAAATTCCCATATTTAAAGGTGACCAACTTGTGTATTGCTGTAACTCCAAAAAAAAAGGGGGGTGGGGGCGGCATTTGGTTAGTGCTGTGGGTGGAGACCATAAACTCCTCCCTTTAGCACAGCCATACATATTCATTGAGTGATTCCTGTGATAGCCAATCAAAATCACGAGTGCAAAACGGTTCACATTCCATTCTCACAGTTTAGCTAACGTTTGCTTTTGTTTGTTGCTATTCTCCATTTTATTTGTATTTAAATTGTTTAAAACGACCTAAGATCAAAAAAGTACTTGATACATTAAAGATACGTTACATGCTTGGTATCCATTAAGTCACTAGCACAGCAGAAAGGAAAAAAAAAAAAGAAAACCCATATATTTAACTTTTTTAGTTTTTTTTTTTTTGTTTTTGATACTTGCCTAACATGCATGTGGCTGTAAAAATACAATACAATAAAGTTAGCAGGGGAAATAACTTGAGATGATGGCTAGCTTTGTTTAATGTCTTATGAAATTTTCATGAACAATCCAAGCATAATTGTTAAAGAACATGTGTAATAAGTTGATGTAAGTGGAATAAAAGTTTTATGAATGGACTTTTCAACTACTAAAACTCTGGTGTAAAGTGTGTGGTGTTTTTACTAAAGCAAGCATGCGAGTGCTTTGCTCATGTAAATCATTCAAGGTGGCAGTGCCATGTTTGGCCCATCTGGTTTATAAAGTGAATATTCACCTGGGCTCCTTGTGGAAGTGTTCTGGAACGTTGTCCTACCATGCCTTGCTGGCCTTGCTGCACTGGCTGGTGTGACGACTGCAAATGCCTGAGCCTGCTGTGCGTAAAAAGCGGAGAGATGCCAAAGCTGAGCTCCAGGCAGATGAAAGACGCAAATGTATCCAGCTGTATTAAATGTATTTTTTTTTTAAATGCAAGCAGTGTAAGTACCTTAATTTTGACTTGATATTAGCAGGGGTGAAGTATGAGAGGGAGAAACAGTACAAGGAGCCAAATGGTTCATGTGCTGTCAAGAAGCATGCTGATTGGAGAAGAAACCAGAGTGGCAGATGAGCTTATTACTGTGCTGCTTCTTTCACTGTACGGTCAATTACAATAACCTACTAGCAACCACTCAAACCACAATATAGCCTTATCAGTATGAGCCAAAGTTAAATTATGATTGCTTGTACAGATCTCTAGTGAACTTTTGCCTTTTTTACTTCAGAGACTTTTTCTTAAGTAGAACTAGTGAACCGGGCTGGTTTGCATAGCATCACCCAGTTTTGTCTCCTGCTCTTTTCTTGTGCATGTAACAAGGATACGAGTAAGCAGGTCAGGTGTGACACACAGGTAATATGGAAATCAGTTGGCTGTGGTTCCCTAGGTGATGCACAAGGCGGAGTCTCACAGGTGGGACATAACCATTCGCCTCCTGTGTTGCCTTGCTAATCTGGTCGCAAAAGGTCTGACCTCTGCATTCTTGTTACAGGTCACTAACGAGCCACGAAACTAGCATTTTTAGCAGGAGATGTCATCTGGACTTAGAGTTACTTACCCTGTTTCCCCGAAAATAAGACCTAGCGTGATTGCCGGTGATGGCTGCAATATAAGCTCTACCCCTCAAATAAGCCCTAGTTAAAGTCCTTGTAGGTCCTATTTTCAGGGTAGGGCCTATCTTCGGGGAAACAGGGTAGGGCTTATTTATGGGGTAGGGCTTATATTGCAGCCATCACCGACAATCACGCTAGGTCTTATTTTCGGGGAAACAGGGTAACAACTTCAGGCCTTGATTATGGGGTTCAGGGCCCACAATGCCACACCATTAGGGCATCCCTATGATGAACAGTGTAATGTGGTAGCCTATTGAAAGACACAGGAATCAGCAGGTCAGCTGTGTCCAGTGCATTTTCCCTTTTGAACCTCTGCAGGAAGGCAAGGTGTGCAGGGAAAGCCAAAGACTTGTGTCAAGCCCTGCCCTTGAGCTGTAGATCCAAAACTACACTAAAACATCTGGGCCCATTTATAAAGTAAGGAAAGTTCCATATATTCCTATTTCATGTACAGCAGGGACACAAACCCACACAGGAAAACAGGTTCTTTTCTTCTGCAGGTAGTGTGAATGATCCCTTCTATTAAGTTTTTTTTTTTTTCTTTTGTCATTTTGCATTGCACAGATGAGGCTGAAGATATAGAGCAGTTCATTCAGTTTACATTTGTCTGCTTCAAGCTTGTTACATCTCATCAATGCAAGAATGGGAATGTGGCTTTTTGTGAAGCAACAATACAGAACTAATATAATGAGGAGCCAAGAGGAACTAGAAAGCTGTGCAGTGAACAAACAGCACTACAGTTTTATCGCGCACACACATCACTTCCTCAAAGGCAACATGCACAAACATCTGTTATTGATGGGTGTTACCAAAAGGGTCTTCTACCTTTTTTATATTGGCACAAATCCAGCTGTTCTAATTAATATCCTCTTGAATGACACATTGGGGGTTATTTATGAAGGGCAATCCACTTTGCACTACAAGTGCAAAGTGCACTTGAAAGTGCAATCGCTGTAGATCTGAAATGAGGGGAAGCTCTGCTGATTTTATCATCCAATCACGTGCAAGCTAAAATGCTGTTTATTTTCATTGCTTGTCCCCCTCGGATCTACAGTGACTGCACTTTCAAGTGCGCTTTGCACTTGTAGTCTGCACTTGTAGTGCAAAGTGGATTTGCCTTTCATAAATAACCCCCATTGTCAGGTTAAAGCTAACATCAGTTAATAAGGAGGATGCCTCCACAGCATCCTTTTTTGACCCTCCTGTGCCCCTCTCCCTCAGCACTGGGGTGACAGCTGACTGGAGAGAAATTGAGGGAGAAAAACATAGGAATACTAGACAATACCAGTGTGCAAAAGTGTATTCGCTTTGGAAGAATAAATCTGCTCTAAGGTTGGGTGTCCTACATGTGGATGTTGCTGCATTGTGTAAAACGATTTATAATTTTCTACATTTTAGAATGGGGTGCCTTGAGACTGTCCATTTTAAAGGGTGCCTCGATGGAAAAAAGTTTTAGACACACGGGGTTAGAGTGACAGAAGTAATTTTCACTCTTAATCTTACATTATACAATCTTCCTATTCAATTTCCTTTAGATTTCCCTTCAACTATGTAGTGTAAGGGTCTGCTTAACTGCATATGAATTAGAAGTGTTTAGGTGCGACCTCATATTTATATAGTTTTGGTAATTCTAAAGGAAAATTGTATAATGTATGACCAGCCTTAGAGTAAAAAAATAGTGAGATTGTTGGACAATTGCTGGAAAAATAGTCTCTTCGATATATTCGCATAGGGTATACTTGTATGGGAAAAATTGCCCCAGGATATGAGTGCTAAGGGAATAAGCTCTATTCCCATTTAAAAGAAAAGTATAGACTTTTTTTTGTTTTTTGGATCATACTTGCCCAGGTGGATGCAGCATCGTTCCCACCAATCGCTTGGTTCCCTAAGCAGATAGCTGGTGACGGTCATTTCACTGCTGTCTGCCCTGCCCCTCCCCTTAGAGGCTGAGCTGGGTGACGGTCCAGGCATGTGGGCGGATCCAGACTTCATTGTCACAATTTTACCCTAGCCCTGATGTCAGCCGACAGCAGCCCTCAGCCCGCTGTCAGCTGAAAACGAGTCACAGCCGTGCAGAACGGACTGCACTACTGTGATCCACAGTAGTACAGCCAAACTAGCTTTGTCTGTACTACTTTAAGAATATGGTTGTGATAAATTAGATTAGCATATATCTTTTTGGGCATCTTTGTACTCCAGGGTAGATTTCATTTCACTTCCTGTCCCATAGATACAACAGACCAATGTAAAGGAAATCCCCTCTTTGACAGTTGTCACTTCAACAAAAGTCCTCATTGAAAGAATTCCTCTTTCTCTTCTGGTTGACCACTCCAATATTTGTCCTGTTGACAGAGCATGAGGACAAAAAAAAAAATGGTGACTCTCATTGGTGGGGACACAGACAGCAATGAAAAAAAAACTGATTTTATCCATGCCACACAAGTAAAACAATAAAGAAAAAAGTCTGAACCTTTTGATGCACTTTAATTGCTAGTAGATTTTGCTACTCTGTTGCAGCATTTTTCCAGTGATTGGGATTGCTGGCCCAATCATACCACTGAAAATATACCTAGCAGCTCACAAGAAACATAATGTGATGCAATGAGATTTTAGTAGCTTGGCTGAACCACTGAAACTAACCTGTGTTGCCTTTTAAAAGTAAAACGTTATTCCGTTGCTCCACTTTTCATACCCAAGCCCTGCTGCTTTCAGCATCCTCACAGCATTAAAGCAAGCTGAACCCCCCCCCCCCCCCCCCCCCATAAAATTAGAATATCATCAAAAGTTAATTTATTTCAGTTTTAATTCAAAAGGTGAAACTCATATAATTTATATAGATATGTAACACACCTGCTGACTTTGGACTTGATAAAACACAGTGGACCAACACCAGCAGATGACATGGCTCCCCAAATCATCACTGACTGTTTAAAATGTTGCATTTCATTTAGAAATCGAGGTCGCAGAGTGGAGAGGCACAGAATCCGAGTTTCATGAGGTCCGGTGTGACGTTTCCACAGTCTCTTGTGGTTTGGGGAGCCATGTCATCTGCTGTGTTGGTCCACTGTTTTTTTTTTTTTTTTGTTTTTTAACCACTAGACATCCGCGCTATGGCCGAATGACGGCCACAGCGCGGACCTACATTCCCGGGAGGCCGTCATATGACGGCCTCCCCTGTGCACGCTCCCTGCGCGCGCCCTGCAGGGCGCGCGCCGGGCGCGGTGTGATCACCGAGTCACTGAGACTCGGCTGATCACCGATCTGAGTAAGGGGCCGGTCCCGGCCCCTTACCATGTGATCAGCTGTCAGCCAATGACAGCTGATCACATGATGTAAACAGGAAGATCGGTAATCGGTTTTTTTTTTACTCGCGCTGACAGCGCGAGTAGAGAAAAAAGCCGATCACCGGCTCAGATGCCAGGGACATCGGTCCCAAAGAGGAAGCACAAAAAATTCCTCATAAGTGCCACCCAAAAGTGCCACCTAACAGTGCCACCTAGCAGTGCCCACAGTGCCACCTAGCAGTGCCCACAGTGCCACCTAGCAGTGCCCACAGTGCCACCTAGCAGTGCCCACAGTGCCACCTAGCAGTGCCCACAGTGCCACCTAGCAGTGCCCACAGTGCCACCTAGCAGTGCCCACAGTGCCACCTATCAATGCCAACAAGTGCCACCTATCAATGCTCACAAGTGCCAATCAGTGCCACCTGTCAGTGCTGCCCATCACTGCCACCCATCAGTGCCCATCACTGCCACCCATCAGTGCCCATCACTGCCACCTATCAGTGCCCATCACTGCCGCCTCATCAACGTACATCAATGAAGGAGAAAAATTACCCGTTAAAAATTTTTTATAACAAAATATAAAAAAAAAAAAATTTTTTTTAAAAAAAATTCTGGTTTTTACATTTTTTTTAACAAAAAGTAAAAACCGCAGAGGTGATCAAATACCACCAAAAGAAAGCTCTATTTGTGGGAAAAAAATGATAAAAAATTCATTTGGGTACAGCGTTGTATGACCGCGCAATTGTCATTCAAAATGCGTTAGCGCTGAAAGCTAAAAATTGGTCTGGATAGGAGGGGGGTTTAAGTGCCCGGTAAGCAAGTGGTTAAACCCAGTCCAAAATCAATGTAGCCCTCTACCAGTGAATTCCAGAGCACTTCATGCTTCCCTCTGATGACCAGCTTTATGGAGATGCTGATTTCATTTTCCAGCAGAACTTGGCACCTGCCCCACACTGCCAAAAGTACCAATACCTGGTTTAATGATAATGGTATCACTGTGCTTGATTGGCCAGCAAACTCACCTGACCTAAACCCCATAGAGAATCTGTGGGGTATTGTCAAGAGAAAGATGAGACACCAGACCCAACAATGCAGATGAGCTGAAGGCCGCTATCGAAGCAACCTGGGCTTCCATGCCACGCCGCATTGATGCAGTAATTCATGCAAAGGGAGCCCCAACCAAGTATTGAGTGCATACTATACTATACATGGCCATACTTTTCAGTAAGCCAACAGATCTGTAGTAAAAATCTTTTTTTTTTTTTTTTTTTTTTTTTTTTTATTGGTCTTATGTAGTATTCTAATTTTCTGAGATACTGACTTTTTGGGGTTTCCACTAGCTGTAAGTAATAATCATCAAAAATAAAAGAAATGCTTGAAATATATCACTGTGTGTAACAGATATATAATAAAAAAAGTAGTTCACTTTTTGATCTAAATTTATGAGAAGATGCACGTGTGTTTGTGTATATGTATGTGTGTGTGTGTGTATATATATATATATATATATATACAGGTAAAAGCCAGTAAATTAGAATATTTTGAAAAACTTGATTTATTTCAGTAATTGCATTCAAAAGGTGTAACTTGTACATTATATTTATTCATTGCACACAGACTGATGCATTCAAATGTTTATTTCATTTAATTTTGATGATTTGAAGTGGCAACAAATGAAAATCCAAAATTCCGTGTGTCACAAAATTAGAATATTACTTAAGGCTAATACAAAAAAGGGATTTTTTATAAATGTTGGCCAACTGAAAAGTATGAAAATGAAAAATATGAGCATGTACAATACTCAATACTTGGTTGGAGCTCCTTTTGCCTCAATTACTGCATTAATGCGGCGTGGCATGGAGTCGATGAGTTTCTGGCACTGCTCAGGTGTTATGAGAGCCCAGGTTGCTCTGATAGTGGCCTTCAACTCTTCTGCGTTGTTGGGTCTGGCATTCTGCATCTTCCTTTTCACAATACCCCACAGATTTTCTATGGTGCTAAGGTTAGGGGAGTTGGCTGGCCAATTTAGAACAGAAATACCATGGTCCGTAAACCAGGCACGGGTAGATTTTGCGCTGTGTGCAGGCGCCAAGTCCGGTTGGAACCTGAAATCTCCATCTCCATAGAGCAGGTCAGCAGCAGGAAGCATGAAGTGCTCTAAAACTTGCTGGTAGACGGCTGCGTTGACCCTGGATCTCAGGAAACAGAGTGGACCGACACCAGCAGATGACATGGCACCCCAAACCATCACTGATGGTGGAAACTTTACACTAGACTTCAGGCAACGTGGATCCTGTGCCTCTCCTGTCTTCCTCCAGACTCTGGGACCTCGATTTCCAAAGGAAATGCAAAATTTGCTTTCGTCAGAAAACATGACTTTGGACCACTCAGCAGCAGTCCAGCTCTTTTTTTCCTTAGCCCAGGTGAGACGCTTTTCGCGCTGTTTCTTGGTCAACAGTTGCTTGACACGAGGTATGCGGCAGTTGAAACCCATGTCTTTCAAGCGTCTCTTGGTGGTGGATCTTGAAGCACTGACTCCAGCAGCTGTCCACTCCTTGTGAATCTCCCCCACATTTTTGAAGGGGTTTTTTTTCACAATCTTGACTAGGGCGCGGTGATCCCTATCGCTTGTACACTTTTTCTGACCACAGTTTTTTCTTCCCTTTGCCTCTCTATTAATGTGTTTGGACACAGAGCTCTGAGAACAGCCAGCCTCTTCAGCAATAACCTTTTGTGTCTTTCCCTCCTTGTGCAATGTGTCGATGGTCGCCTTTTGGACAGCTGTCAAATCTGAAGTCTTCCCCATGTTTGTGTAGGCTTCAGAACTGGACTGAGAGACCATTTAAAGCCCTTTGCAGGTGTTTTGAGTTAATCAGCTGATTAGTTTGTGGCACCAGGTGTCTTCAAAATTTAACCCTTACACAATATTCTAATTTTGTGACACACGGAATTTTGGATTTTCATTTGTTGCCACTTCAAATCATCAAAATTAAATGAAATAAACATTTGAATGCATCAGTCTGTGTGCAATGAATAAATATAATGTACAAGTTACACCTTTTGAATGCAATTACTGAAATAAATCAAGTTTTTCAAAATATTCTAATTTACTGGCTTTTACCTGTATATATATATATAAAATTATAACCATTTTAATGCAGGTTTTGTTTCTTTTTCTGTGAACTTACCCCTGTACAGGGCCTCTCAGACTGGAAGAAGGAAGGGTAGCACTTGCAGTCAATCCAATGCTGTTAGCATGCTCCTTATCCGCACAAGTGCATGTAACAGGACAGATCAGAATGAGAACAGCCGATGCCTTACCAGTGTGTTGCTGCTGCTCTAATGTCTGGTCTACGGGTTGTGGGCTGAGAGGTGACACTACTCTGTTGCTTAACCCTAGCAAAGCAAATGGTGTCACCATCCTGTCTGTGTTATCTGGCAGAAGTGTATAAATCACAAAAACTGCTGGAAATAATTATAAAACCTTTGGTAGATAAGTATGTATTTAGCTATTTTCCTGGAGTTCAGCAATGATTCTACAATGGGTAGGATGATCTATAGTCAGCTGAGGAGCGTTCATAATCTTAATGGTGTCACTGCAATGACGAACAAAACGTTATTTTGGTGTAGTGACGTGTAACAGATCATAGCCTTCCGTTCCATTCGTTATAGCTTGTCCCTACTAAACGGAGACATGACCTTGCTGAGGATTGGAGCCTCTACACTTCAGGTTAGCCAGGACTTACAAGCAGATGCCATGGATATTAGAGATAAGCTTGTGGATAATCACTGCAGGAGTACAGGCCAGCACAGCCTGGCCACATCATTTCCCTATATTTATTTCCTCTGCCACACACAAGAGAAGTTTTCATGTTGGCTTCTCATAGGCAGACTTTGTTTCTGAGCAGATGACATCTGCATATTTGCATATACGTTGCCTTGCCTTTGTGCATGATGGTGACGTGCTGGAAAATGGCCCTGGACAGAAAACCTATTGTGGACGGCAATGGTATCATTATTTGTCACAGAAACCATAAAGGAGGACTTCAGAGTTAAAGGACAAGTTCACCGCAAACTGAAACTTGAAAAAGCCACAAACTTATTAAATTGAGGAACTCAAAAGTTTAAATATAGGCTTAATTGACACAAATCAATGAAGCTCTCAATGTATTTATGTCATTACTTGTATTTTTTTTTAAATGCAAGCAGAACTCAGACTGGAAAGGGAGAAAACGCACCAGTCACTAAGCAGATGTGCTAGCAAGGAGCATGCTGATAGAAGGAAAGAGCAGAGAGACAAACGTATTAGTCTTCTGTATCTAATTTACTATCCAGTCATAGGCTGGCGGAAGAACAAGACCTGTGTTACTTGTATTTAGCAAAGAAAATCAGGTCTCCTTCCAGCCAGGGAGGGTTGTACTGTGTGGCAGAGCTGTGTATGTATATATATATATATATATATATATATATATATATATATATATATATATATATATATATATATATATATATATTTTTTTTTTTTTTTTTTTTTTTTTGGAGGATGCATCTGGCAGATGAGATGCTTGACAGACAGGGCACTCCGCTCTGAATGGCCTGGAAGGGAGGGTGTGTAATAGCTAAAGTGATGCCACAGAGCATGTGACATGCTGTGGAATAGCTCTGCCTTGGAGTCGGCCCATACAACAGTGATGGTAAGATCAGCGATCTTATAAACCAGCCAAAAATGGTACAAACAACACTTTTAAAACCCTTCTATATAAATCGGTGCTTTGTGGTGTGTCCTGTCTTTGTGGTGTCCCCTGTTGCTTGTTTTCATGTAGACAGGCCTAGACAGGGGAGGGGGGTGTAGATATCTAGGTTTAACCACTTGACGACGCCTCACGCAGATATACTGCGGCAGAATGGCACGGGCAGGCAAAATCACGTACCTGGTACGTGATTGCCTTCCCGCGGTGCCCGAGGCGGTCGTCTTTGGTCTGGCAGCGATCAGAGATGAGGGAGAGGCCATCCATTCGTGGCCCCCCCTCGCGATCGCTCCCAGCCAATCAGATCATTCCCCTGCCTCTGTATAGTACACAGAGGCAGAGGAAATGATGTCATCTCTCCTCGGCTCGGTATTTTCAATTCCGGCGCCGAGGAGAGAAGACTGAAATGTGAGTGCACAAACACTACACACACAGTAGAACATGCCAGGCACACATTACATCCCCGATCACCCCCCCCCCCCCCCCCGTCACACTGACACCAAGCAGTTTTTTGTTTTTTTTTCTGATTACTGCATGGTGTCAGTTTGTGACAGTTAGTGTGGTAGGGCAGTTAGGGTTAGACCCCTTTAGGTCTAGGATACCCCCCCAACCCCCCCCTAATAAAGTTTTAACCCCTTGATCACCCCCTGTCGCCAGTGTCGCTAAGCAATCATTTTTCTGATCGCAGTATTAGTGTCACTGGTTACGCTAGTTAGGGAAGTAAATATTTAGGTTCGCCGTCTGCGTTTTATAGCGACAGGGACCCCCATATACTACCGAATAAAGGTTTTAACCCCTTGATTGCCCCCTAGTTAACCCTTTCACCACTGATCACCGTATAAGTGTTACGGGTGACGCTGGTTAGTTTGTTTATGTTTTATAGTGTCAGGGCACCCGCCGTTTATTACCGAATAAAGGTTTAGCCCCCTGATCGCCCGGCGGTGACATGCGTCGCCCCAGGCAGCGTCAGATTAGCGCCAGTACCGCTAACACCCACTCATGCACCGTACACCTCCCTTAGTGGTATAGTATCTGAATGGATCAATATCTGATCCGATCAGATCTATACTAGCGTCCCCAGAAGTTTAGGGTTCCCAAAAACGCAGTGTTAGCGGGATCAGCCCAGATACCTACTAGCACCTGCGTTTTGCCCCTCCGCCCGGCCCAGCCCAGCCCACTCAAGTGCAGTATCGATCGATCACTGTCACTTACAAAACACTAAACGCATAACTGCAGCGTTCGCAGAGACAGGCCTGATCCCTGCTATCGCTAACAGTTTTTTTGGTAGCGTTTTGGTGAACTGGCAAGCACCAGCCCCAGGCAGCGTCAGGTTAGTGCCAGTACCGCTAACACCCACGCACGCAGCGTACACCTCCCTTAGTGGTATAGTATCTGAACGGATCAATATCTGATCCGATCAGATCTATACTAGCGTCCCCAGCAGTTTAGGGCTCCCAAAAACGCAGTGTTAGCGGGATCAGCCCAGATACCTGCTAGCACCTGCGTTTTGCTCCTCCGCCCGGCCCAGCCCACCCAAGTGCAGTATCGATCGATCACTGTCACTTACAAAACACTAAACGCATAACTGCAGCGTTCGCAGAGTCAGGCCTGATCCCTGCGATCGCTAACAGTTTTTTTGGTAGCGTTTTGGTGAACTGGCAAGCACCAGCGGCCTAGTACACCCCGGTCGTAGTCAAACCAGCACTGCAGTAACACTTGGTGACGTGGCGAGTCCCATAAGTGCAGTTCAAGCTGGTGAGGTGGCAAGCACAAGTAGTGTCCCGCTGCCACCAAGAAGACAAACACAGGCCCGTCGTGCCCATAATGCCCTTCCTGCTGCATTCGCCAATCCTAAATGCGAACCCACCACTTCTGCAGCGCCCATACTTCCCCCATTCACATCCCCAACCAAATGCAGTCGGCTGCATGAGAGGCATTTTCTTTATGTCCTCCCGAGTACCCCTACCCAACGAACCCCCCCAAAAAAGATGTTGTGTCTGCAGCAAGCGCGGATATAGGCGTGACACCCGCTATTATTGTCCCTCCTGTCCTGACAATCCTGGTTTTTGCATTGGTGAATGTTTTGAACGCTACCATTCACTAGTTGAGTATTAGCGTAGGGTACAGCATTGCACAGACTAGGCAAACTTTCACAGGGTCTCCCAAGATGCCATCGCATTTTGAGAGACCCGAACCTGGAACCGGTTACAGTTATAAAAGTTAGTTACAAAAAAAAGTGTAAAAAATATATATATATAAAAAAATTTTTAAAAAATAGTTGTCGTTTTATTGTTCTCTCTCTCTCTCTATTCTCTCTCTATTGTTCTGCTCTTTTTTACTGTATTCTATTCTGCAATGTTTTATTGTTATTATGTTTTATCATGTTTGCTTTTCAGGTATGCAATTTTTTATACTTTAATGTTTACTGTGTTTTATTGTTAACCATTTTTTTGTCTTCAGGTACGCCATTCACGACTTTGAGTGGTTATACCAGAATGATGCCTGCAGGTTTAAGTATCATCTTGGTATCATTCTTTTCAGCCAGTGGTCAGCTTTCATGTAAAAGCAATCCTAGCGGCTAATTATGCCCCCCCCCCCCCCCCCCACCACCACCGTCTTCCGTGTTTTTCTCTGGCTCTCCTGTCTCAACAGGGAACCTGAGAATGCAGCCGGTGATTCAGCCAGCTGACCATAGAGCTGATCAGAGACCAAAGTGGCTCCAAACATCTCTATGGCCTAAGAAACCGGAAGCTACGAGCATTTCATGACTTAGATTTTGCCGGATGTAAACAGCGCCATTGGGAAATTGGGAAAGCATTTTATCACACCGATCTTGGTGTGGTCAGATGCTTTTAGGGCAGAGGAGAGATCTAGGGTCTAATAGACCCCAATTTTTTCAAAAAAGAGTACCTGTCACTACCTATTGCTATCATAGGGGATATTTACATTCCCTGAGATAACAATAAAAATGATTTTAAAAAAATGAAAGGAACAGTTTAAAAATAAGATAAAAAAGCAAAAAAAAAAAAAGCACCCCTGTCGCCCCCTGCTCTCGCGCTAAGGCGAACGCAAGCGGAGGTCTGTCGTCAAATGTAAACAGCAATTGCACCATGCATGTGAGGTATCACCGCGAAGGTCAGATCGAGGGCAGTAATTTTAGCAGTAGACCTCCTCTATAAATCTAAAGTGGTAACCTGTAAAGGCTTTTAAAAATGTATTTATTTTGTTGCCACTGCACGTTTGTCCGCAATTGTGAAGCATGTCATGTTTGGTATCCATGTACTCTGCCTAAGATCATCTTTTTTATTTCATCAAACATTTGGGCAATATAGTGTGTTTTAGTGCATTAAAATTTAAAAAAGTGTTTTTTCCCCAAAAAATGCGTTTGAAAAATCGCTGCGCAAATACTGTGTGAAAAAAAAACAATGAAACACCCACCATTTTAATCTGTAGGGCATTTGCTTTAAAAAAATATATAATGTTTAGGGGTTCAAAGTAATTTTCTTGCAAAAAAAAATAATTTTTTCATGTAAACAAAAAGTGTCAGAAAGGGCTTTGTCTTCAAGTGGTTAGAAGAGTGGGTGATGTGTGACATAAGCTTCTGAATGTTGTGCATAAAATGCCAGGACAGTTCAAAACCCCCCCCAAATGACCCCATTTTGGAAAGTAGACACCCCAAGCTATTTGCTGAGAGTCATGTCGAGTCCATGGAATATTTTATATTTTGACACAAGTTGCTGGAAAGAGACATTTTTTTTTTTTTTGTACAAAGTTGTCAATAAATGATATATTGCTCAAACATGCCATGGGAATATGTGAAATTACACCCCAAAAGAGACTTTTTGGGAGCCTAGCCGAGTACGGGACCCCGAAAACCAAGCACTGCCTTCAGGCTTTCTAAGGGCGTAAATTTTTGATTTCACTCTTCGCTGCCTATCACAGTTTCGGAGGCCATGGAATGCCCAGGTGGCACAAAACCCCCCCAAATGACCCCATTTTGGAAAGTAGACACCCCAAGCTATTTTCTGAGAGGTATAGTGAGTATTTTGCAGACCTCACTTTTTGTCACAAAGTTTTGAAAATTGAAAAAAGAAAAAAAAAAGTTTTTTCTTGTCTTTCTTCATTTTCAAAAACAAATGAGAGCTGCAAAATACTCACCATGCCTCTCAGCAAATAGCTTGGGGTGTCTACTATCCAAAATGGGGTCATTTTGGGGGGTTTAGTGCCACTTGGGTATTCCATGGCCTCCGAAACTGTGATAGGCAGTAAAGAATGAAATCAAAAATTTACACCGTTAGAAATCCTGAAGGCGGTGATTGGTTTTCGGGGCCCCGTACGCGGCTAGGCTCCCAAAAAGTCTCACACATGTGGTATCCCCATACTCAGGAGAAGCAGCTAAATGTATTTTGGGGTGCAATTCCACATATGTCCATGGCCTGTGTGAGCAATATATCATTTAGTGACAATTTTGTGCAAAAAAAAAAAAAATTATCACTTTCCCGCAACTTGTGTCAAAATATAAAATATTCCATGGACTCAACATGCCTCTCAGCAAATAGCTTGGGATGTCTACTTTCCAAAATAGGGTCATTGGGGGGAGGGGTTTGTGCCATCTGGGCATTTTATGGCCTTCAAAACTGTGATAGGTAGTGAGGAGTGAAATCAAAAATTTACGCCCTTAGAAATCCTGAAGGCGGTGATTGGATTTTGGGGCCCCGTACGCGGCTAGGCTCCCAAAAAGTCCCACACATGTGGTATCCCTGTACTCAGGAGAAGCAGCTGAATGTATTTTGGGGTGCAATTCCACATATGCCCATTGCCTGTGTGAGCAATATATCATTTAGTGACAACTTTTTGTAATTCTTTTTTTTTTTGTCATTATTCAATCACTTGGGACAAAAAAAATTAATATTCAATGGGCTTAACATGCCTCTCAGCAATTTCCTTGGGGTGTCTACTTTCCAAAATGGGGTCATTTGGGGGGGCTTTGTACTGCCCTGCCATTTTAGCACCTCAAGAAATGAGATAGGCAGTCATAAACTAAAAGCTGTGTAAATTCCAGAAAATGTACCCTAGCTTGTAGACGCTATAACTTTTGCGCAAACCAATAAATATACGCTTATTGACATTTTTTTTACCAAAGACATGTGGCCAAATACATTTTGGCCTAAATATATGACTAAAATTGAGTTTATTGGATTTTTTTTTATAACAAAAAGTAGAAAATATCATTTTTTTAAAAAATTTTCGGTCTTTTTCCGTTTATAGCGCAAAAAAAAACAGCAGAGGTGATCAAATACCATCAAAAGATAGCTCTATTTGTGGGAAGAAAAGGACGCAAATTTCGTTTGGGTACAGCATTGCATGACCGCGCAATTAGCAGTTAAAGCGACGCAGTGCCAAATTGGAAAAAGTTCTCTGGTCTTTAGGCAGCCAAATGGTCCGGGGCTGAAGTGGTTAATACCACTTGAATGCGGTAGTAAACTATGTTTAACCACTTCAGTACCAGACACTTAGACACCTTCCCACCCAGGCCAATTTTCAGGTATCAGCGCTGTCGCAATTTGAATGACAATTGCGCGGTCATGCTACACTGTACCCAAACTAGTTCGATTAAAATAGAGCTTTCTTTTGGTGGTATTTGATCACCTCTGCGATTTTTATTCTTTGAGCAACAAAAAAAAAGACCGAAAATTTTGAAAAAAACAAGTTTTTCTTTGTTTCTGTTAATTTTTTTTGTAAATAAGTACATTTTCTTCTTCAATGACGGGCACTGATAAGGCGGCACTGACGGGCACTGATAAGGCGGCACTGACGGGCACTGATGGGCACCGATGAGGTGGCACCAATGAGGTGGCACTGATGGGCACTGATAGGTGGCACTGATGGGCACTCGTAGGCGGCACTGATGGGCACTCGTAGGCGGCACTTATGGGTGGCACGTATGGGCAGTAATGGACACTGATGGGTGGTATTGCTGGGCATTACTCAATTCATCTATTACTCTATGGTGCCAGTCAGTGCCCATTTGTGGGCACTGATTGGCACAGATTGGGCACATGTGGATGGCCATGGGGGATGTACCTGGCCATCCACATATTGGGGGCTTCCCTGGTGGTCCAGTGTGGGCATCCGAGGGGGGGGGCTGCACTGATAAACAATCAGCACAGACCCCCCCTGTCAGGAGAGCTGCCGATCGGCTCTCCTCTACTCGCGTCTGTCAGACGCGAGTGAGGAAAAGCCAATCAACGGCGCTTCCTGTTTTTTTTTTGGTTTTTTTTGTTTTTTCTTTTTAAAGAACATGTTTATTCGTAAGTAAAGCATACATACATGGTATATAACGTACAACACCTAAAAAAGGATATACAATTTCCGTAAACAGATACATCGTCCACATTTTACATTAAGTATATAATCTATTGTTACTTCCATTGATGTATTATAATAATTGCCACAATAGATTTCCTTTCCCTATTACAGAAACTCCCATGTACAAAATCAGCATATTGTATGGTATAGCGAAATCATGCAACTTGGAGTGACCCCCCCCCGTGTACAGTCAGTCACACCTGGCTACTCTATACATGTGTCTAAGTTGTCAAGCCACCTATCCCAAATCTTGTTGTACTTGGCCGGACATCCCCTATGTCAATATATAACCTTCTTATATGTTAAGGACATATTTATTTCACCAATCCAGGCCTGGATTGTGGGAGGGATGGCTCTCATCCAGTGTTTAGCGACTAACTTTCTGGCGCAGAAGAGAGTTTCGTAAAGGAAGGTAGCTAGAAACTTGATAATGGTGACGTCCGGAAGCAACCCCAATATACATGGTCTAGGATCCAGCTGTACGGGCGAACCCATGTGGTCATGTAAAAATTTAATGATTTGTGCCCAGTAATTTTGGATATCTGGGCATGTCCAAATTAGGTGAAAAAATGAGCATGGGCTGCCCGAACACCTTGGACACTTTGGGTTCTGGTTCGGAGAGAATTTGGCTATTCGTGTCAGTGTGAGATAGGATTTATGTATTACATACAGTCAGGCGCTCTGAGAGTTTTCTAATACCTCATCCCAGTCAGAGTCATCCACTGGGCCTATGTCCTCCTCCCATCTAACTTTAGCTGTGTCTATTCTTGCCACCGAGCGTGTTCGTAATATGTTATATAGAGTGGATATCAGTTTGGCTGGGTCTGCTCCTATAATTACATCAACCAGTGGTATTGTTTGTGGGTTAGGGAATCCGTCAACAAATTGAGTTTGAAGAGCATGCCTCAACTGTATATAACCAAATATCATGTGGGGGGGTAGTTCAAATTCTTCTCTGAGTGATTGAAAATTTGTTACGCCCCTCGGGGTAATTACCTGGTATAGAAACACTATCCCCTTGGCGGCCCATACGGTAGCTCCCGGGAGAGACGACAGTTCCCTCAGCTGGGGGTTGTGCCACAGGGGTGTGTGTGAGTGGAAGAAATCAGCACCTGTTTAAGCGCAATCTCCCAAATGCATTTATGTTGAAGCAGTGGAGGGTTCTGGCCGTCTCCTCCCCTCCTGCCACCCCTACCTATAAATAATGTTTGTAAAGGGGAATAAGTATCATTGTTCGGCTTTCTACATGTTAGGGTTTGGTATCTGATTTTATCAGTTTTGTGGATGTGATAAAAGTGTGAGAGCTGTGCAGCTATGTAATATGTGTGGAGGTCCGGGAGGGCTGCCCCCCCTGAAGGGGTAGAGTTTTTAAGGGTATTCCAAGCTAGCTTGTGTCTGTTTGGTCCCATATAAAAGAATTGATAATTTTGTCAAACGTTTTAAAGATTTTTAGGGGAATAAGTACTGGTGAATTCCAAAGTATATAGAGGAACTTCGGCAGTAGGATCATTTTAATAAGGTTCATCCTCCCCATCACCCCCAGAGGGAGTCTTGCCCAGGATTGTATGCGAGATTTCAGATACATGAAAAGCTCTCTAGTAATTTGTACGCCTAAATACTGAATAGACGCAACCCTTTGCAAGGGGAGGGAAGCCGAGCAGCGTGTAGGGGGTGATATGTCTAGGGGCAAAATTTGCGATTTGGACCAGTTTATGCGCAGTCCTGAATGTTTTCCGAAATCTTCGATGGTCTGAAGGGCATCCCGAAGAGACGGGCCAGTATCTTCCAAGTTAAAGAGCATATCATCTGCATAAAGGCTCACCGTCTCTAGCAGGGCCCCCATACGAAGACCACGTACATTTGGGTTCATCCTAAGGGAGATGGCAATTGGTTCAACCGCTAGGGTGTATAGGAGTGGGAACAGCGGGCAGCCCTGTCGGGTTCCAGCGGGAAGGGGTCCAAAGTCCACCCATTCACCGTTACCCTGGCCTCTGGGGAGAAGTATAACAATTGTACCCATTTAATGAATCTAGGACCGAACCCAAAGCCCTTTAAGCACTCCCATAAGTATCCCCATTCCACAGAATCAAACGCCTTAGCGGCGTCTAACGCTACCACCGCTCTATTTCTTATTGTCTCATGGCCTGCTTGAATGTTCATGTACAAACGACTATTTTTCCAGGCATGAACCCCGTCTGGTCAGGGTGGATGAGGGATAGAATAATTTGATTGAGGCAGATGGCTAATACTTTCACCAGTATTTTTATGTCCGCCTGGAGTAGCGAAATTGGACGGTATGAGTCCAGGTATTGGGGATTTTTGCCCGGCTTGGGGAGCACTATGATCACCGCTTGACGGAGGGATTCAGGAAGGGATTCGGATTCAAAAATATGGTTATAGAATTTTAGTAATTCAGGGACTAGTACCTCTGAGTAAGCTGCCTAGAAATCCAGTGGTATACCATCTCGACCGGGGGCCTTTGCAGGGCAGGTGCCAGGGATGCTTTCGCTGCCGCGATCTCACCCGTAGTAAGGGGGGACTCCAGGACATTCATCTGGGATTCGGGAATTTGAGGGAAAGGGATGTTTTAAAGGAAGGCCTAAGTCTCTCGTGCAGTGACCTTTACTTTGGAGGAGTAAAGATCCGCATAATATGCTCGAAATGCCGCTGCCACCGACGAGGGATCCGTTAATAATGCGTTTTGTGAGTCTACTAGGGAAACTACCACCGGTGGCCTAGTATCCTGTTGGGCCAGATATGCTAAGAGTTTTCCTGCACGCTCTTCCTGTTCAAACACCCGTTGCCTCGAAAAAAAAAACTTCTGTTTGTCGTTTTCAAAGTGCAAATGGTCTAGTATACGAGTTTGAAGCTGTTAAGTGCCGATGCTTTGGCTGGCGTGGGATCTAGCCTAAATTCATCCGTTACTGATTCTAGTTTTTCAGAGGCCTGTTGAAGTAATACTTTTGAAGAAGCTTTCAATCTATTTATGTGTGTAGAAAGAGTGGCACGGACATGCAGTTTAAATGCCTCCCAGACCATACCTACTGAGGCCGTATCCCAGTTAATATTAAAATAAAACTGCCATTCCCTATGTATGTCCTCCTGATCTTTTAAAGCGAACAGCCAAAAGGGATGAAGACGCCATGCGTGGGGCCCTGTTTGTGGGGCAAGGTGCAGGGTAGCCCAGCATGGAGCATGATCAAATAGGGACCTAGTGTGATAGCCTGAGTCTGTCAATAAGGGAAGCAAAACATCCGAGACCAGTATGAAGTCTATTCGGGACATGGTGAAGTGTGTCGCTGAAAAGCATGAGAATGCCTGAGTGTTCAGGTATTTGTATCGCCATGTATCGGTCAGCGAGAATTCCGTTAATGTACGCCCAATGTACGCCCAAAGCGAGTAGTGTTAGGGAGTTGAGCACTCCAACTCAGCTGTAGTCTGTCCATTGCCAGGTTTAAAACCACATTAAAGTCCCCTAGCTAAATGGCAGGGATTGTGGGGTGTTGCGCCATGTATAGAAAGCCCTCGGTGACCAGATTTGAATTGTACGGTGGGGGAATATAGTAGGCCATAATGAGGTATTGCATGCCACATATAGTACAGTGCAGAAAAATGAACCTGCCCCGGGGATCCGTCCGCAACTAAATAATTCCAAATGGGGTAGTTTTGGAAATTAAAATGGACACGCCCCGAGAATATGGAGTGTATGTGGCATGGTATGCCCATCCTATCCATCGGCGTTTCAATGCAAGTTGAAGTTGACCTGTAACATGTGTCTCAACCAGAATGGGTTATATCTGCCCGGTATGACTTGAGGCATCCAAACACTGCGGTACGCTTAAGTTTGTCTCTGATTCCCCTGACGTTACAGGTTAGGAACTTTGTTAGCCATGCATTACGGGTTGGATAATTTTGGGGAAATGACTGCAGAACATTTCCCAGGGCAGGGTCACCCACATTCCACATTGTTACATGCATATCGCTATATCTCAATTTTATGTTATACCACTTATGCTTACTTCCAATATAACTTGTTAAGTTTAAAGAACATTGTTTGTAACCTAACTTGAAATTTCCCCATTCCCCCCTCCCAGCCCTCAGCCTCCCAAACTTGGCTGGGGCACATATCCCAAAACCTGTGCGATTACATCTCGGCAACATGCTAACCTTACAGATGAAAATAATTCGCACTAATCGTACTGTCACCAGCAGAAGCCTATTGGACAGCGCTGGTGCCAGTGTAGCATCCTCCTGTGGGGGCGAACAAACGCTGGTTGTGAACCCAGCAATGAGATTTGCGGTCGTTACAGCTTACCACCGTTTGTTAGCTATATAAACCTGTCCATTCGCCCAGTTGTGGTGAATAGTAATTAGAAACGTCCTTTGAAAACAACGAGAACAAATAACAAAAGACATCCAACTAAAAATCTGGCCATGTCCACACATATGAGATATAGAGATGGGGAAGAAGGAAGAGTGACAATGAGCCTCACTTGGTTAGACATAGGCTCTACCCACATTAGGCGCAGCAGTGAGATGTCCCCGAGCGGGTCAGAACGATCTATTTGTTAGAGCCCATGGAGTATATCCTGTTGAGAAAGTTCAAAGGTCTACAGCTCAGATCAAAGAGGGATATATGGTAAGGAGCACCTGACTCCGCGAATGTAAGTCCTGTCAACACCACTTATACAGTTCAGGAGTGGCACCATTTATCATGCATTAAGGAAGCAAAGTGGGGGGGCTAATAAGGGTTCATTGTGTGGGCCAGGTTTCATGGTGTGGACGGGAACATAAAGTCTCACTCACAAAGTATGACGTGTAGAGGTCTCCTTCAGACGGGTCGGTTCTTCTCCACATCTCGCTGATCCAACCATGCTGAGGCGAGCGCCGGATCTTCAAAAAAATATGCTTGGTCCTCTTCCACTATGCGGAGGCGGGCCGGGGATAACATAGCGTATTTTATGTGGTGAGCCCTCAGGCGCCATTTGACATCTGTGAAGCGGGCACGCTGTTTCTGGACCTCCGAGGAGAAGTCCGGGAACGCTGATACATATCCCGATTGGAAGGGAATGTTTCCCTTGACTCTGGCCGGGCAAAGGACCGCGTCCCTGTCTCTATAATTCAATAGCTTTACTATGAATGTGCGTGGCGGTGCACCCTCAGGTGGATGGTGTGCGGGCATGCGGTGGGCTTGTTCCACTACGAATGTGGCAGAAAAGGCCTCCCTGCCATATGTTGCGATCAGGAGCTTTTCCAGGAAAGTGGCTGGATCCGTGCCCTCTGAACCATCCGGCAAACCAATGAAACGAAGATTGGACCTGCGGGCACGGTTTTCAAGGGCGTCATGTTTCTGTGCCAGCTGCTGTATTTGGCATTGCAAATCCTCCAGAGAATGTTGTAAGGGATATAGCGTGCCTGACCGAGTCTGGTCTCCGCTTCGGTGACCCGTTCCCGGAGTTTGGTCATGTCTTGCCTTATCAAGGAAATATCCACTTTCACTTCCTCTATCTTGGTCGTCAAAGTAGATTGGCACAGGGATATAGCCTCCAGGACCTTCGCTGTGTCAGCCACCTCATGCTCTGTAGGTGGAGCTGCATGTGCTGCTGCCGAGGCGCCATCTTGCTCCTTATGGTCCCGCTCCAGTCTCCGGTATTTGTGCAAGGACGAGGAGGCTGTATAGTTCCTCTTCGGAGGGGACATGATGAGGTAGGTATAGTAGACTTTGTTCTCTCAAATATAGGGCAGTGTGTCAGCCGTAAGCACACAGGATATCGGTTTCAGGATCTACCATGAGCGTCCAGGCCACGCCCCCCAGCGGCTTTTCCTGTTTACATCGTGATCAGCTGTGATTGGACAAGGCTGATCACGTGATAAAAAGCCTCCGTCGGAAGGCTCTTTACTGAGATCAGTGTAGCGGTGTGTCAGACTGACACACTGCACCACCGATCGCCGCGATGCGTGCCCCCACGGACGCGCGGCGGCTGTTATCCTGCAGGGCGTCATATGACGCCCAGTCAGGATAACTGAACCACTGCCCGGCCATCATTCTGCTATAGGCCGGGCGGGAAGTGGTTAAAAAAAATTGTCCTTTTGCAGGTAATGTCATAATATGCTAGTATGCACCATATACTTGCACATTATGAGACTTACCTAAAAAAATAAAAAACAGATCTCTCCAGCTGCGTGCTGTCACCGCTGACAGGAATTCTATTTGTACCCGGTATTCCTTCCGGGTTAGTGGGCTCTGGCCACTTCCACGGACAAGCCGCAATAACGTCACTCCGTCACATGTGTGCAGTAGGCACAGCTCTCTCAACAGATGGCATACTCAAGTGTGTCATTCTTTGAGAGCTCAGTGCATGTAGGCAGGTGAAGTTCATTTTCTCCACTGCAGGTGGCGCTCACCCCGTAGCGGCAATGCAGGTGGAAGAGGAAGTCAAGAGGCGCCTCGTTCCTCTATGATATCCTTAGTCACAGAGAGGCAGCATCCAATTGCATGCTGTCCTCCCATGTGACTTTGGCAGCCATCTTGGGTCAGGCAGGTTCTGTTTAAGGTTGAATGTTTTTTATTGATTTTCAGATAAAACAACAGGGGGTACAGAATAAAGAAAAGGAGGGGGGGTAGTGGTAAGCAAATATCACAATGTATACCAAACGGTTGTATAAGTACTTGAAACAGTTCTCCATAACAGAGTTTGATATTAATGACATTTTGGATTACAGGCAATGGTATACAACTCAAAAACAAACAGGTGAGGGAGGTATAGAAGAGGGTAGAAAGAAAGGTCGGGGGGGAGGGGGGGGGGTAGGGACAGTGCATACATGGCATGATCCCCATAACTGGTATCCCAAACTTTGAGGGGGAAAATGCAGCTGGCAAAGTTATAGATCCGATTTCACTGGGCGACCTTAGCAGGTGGTAACAATATTATACCTTATGCCTCTAGATCTAAGCAGTTACATAGTTACATAGTTACATAGTAGGTGAGGTTGAAAAAAGACACAAGTCCATCAAGTCCAACCTATGTGCGTGACCATGTGTCAGTATTACATTACATATCCCTGTATATTGCGGTCATTCAGGTGATTATCGAATAGTTTCTTGAAGCTATCAATGCTCCCCGCTGAGACCACCGCCTGTGGAAGGGAATTCCACATCCTTGCCGCTCTTACAGTAAAGAACCCTCTACGTAGTTTAAGGTTAAACCTCTTTTCTTCTAATTGTAATGAGTGGCCACGAGTCTTATTAAACTCTCTTCTGCGAAAAAGTTTTATCCCTATTGTGGGGTCACCAGTACAGTATTTGTAAATTGAAATCATATCCCCTCTGAAGCGTCTCTTCTCCAGAGAGAATAAGTTCAGTGCTCGCAACCTTTCCTCATAACTAAGATCCTCCAGACCCTTTATTAGCTTTGTTGCCCTTCTTTGTACTCGCTCCATTTCCAGTACGTCCCTCCTGAGGACTGGTGCCCAGAACTGGACAGCATACTCCAGGTGCGGGCGGACCAGAGTCTTGTAGAGCGGGAGAATTATCGTTTTATCTCTGCAGTTGATCCCCCTTTTAATGCATGCCAATATTCTGTTTGCTTTATTAGCAGCAGCTTGGCATTGCATGCCATTGCTGAGCCTATCATCCACTAGGACCCCCAGGTCCTTTTCCATCCTAGATTCCCCCAGAGGTTCTCCCCCAGTGTATAGATTGCATTCATATTTTTGCCACCCAAATGCATTATTTTACTTTTTTCTACATTGAACCTCATTTGCCATGTAGTCGCCCACCCCATTAATTTGTTCAGGTCTTTTTGCAAGATTTCCACATCCTGCGGAGAAGTTATTGCCCTGCTTAGCTTAGTATCGTCCAGTTATGCTCCATAAGTAGAGATCCTATTAAGGAGAGGGTCAGAGGAGGAGTAATGAAGCCAGTTTGGTTTGTTTGTCCCATGTATCTCCCGCCTAAGCCTGCAATTCCTCCATCAGCATGGTGTCGTTGATGATGTCTATCCATTTATGGAGGGGGGGGGGGGATAGCTTCTGATTTTCAATGTTGCGTTATGACATGGCGAGCGGCTGACGGAAGGAATCTGAGAAGGCACTTCTTATGTGAGTTAATTAGACCAGGTAGGATAGAAAGGAGGGCTACCTTAGGGGAGGGAACGAGAGACTCATTATACATGTCATTGTAAGTTTCAAAAATGTGGTTCCAAAAAGGGCAAACTCAACCACACTCCCACCAAACATGGAGGTAAGTGCCCTTTCCTCTGTGACAGCAGCAGCAGACGTCCGAAGTGATAGGGAAGATTCTGTGAACCCTGACTGGGTCCCTTTACCACCGGGATAGGAGTTTATAATTTTTAACCTGGGTAAATTCGGAGATAGATGTTTTGTGTGTGAGTGTGAATGAGGTATGCCATTGTCCCGAAGATATTTCAATCCCCAAGTCTCTGGACCACCTTTGCGTATAGTTAGGTAGTACATTATGGGTATGGGACAGAATTTCTTTGTAGATCAGAGAGGGTACAGTGGGGACGGAAAGTATTCAGACCCCCTTAAATTTTTCACTCTTTGTTATATTGCAGCCATTTGCTAAAATCATTTAAGTTCATTTTTTCTCATTAATGTACACACAGCACCCCATATGGATAGAAAAACACATTTGACATTTTTGCAGATTTATTAAAAAAGAAAAACTGAAATATCACATGGTCCTAAGTATTCAGACCTTTTGCTGTGACACTCATATATTTAACTCGGGTGCTGTCCATTTCTTCTGATCATCCTTGAGATGATTCTACACCTTCATTTGAGTCCAGCTGTGTTTGATTATACTGATTGGACTTGATTAGGAAAGCCACACACCTGTCTATAAAAGACCTTACAGCTTGCAGTGCATGTCAGAGCAAATGAGAATCATGAGGTCAAAGGAACTGCCTGAAGAGCTCAGAGACAGAATTGTGGCAAGGCACAGATCTGGCCAAGGTTACAAAAAAATTTCTGCTGCACTTTAAAACAACAAGGTTGGTCTTTATTGGAAAAATAAATGGTTCACATTGCATTTACAAGGCATAAAATATTGCAGTGGATACAATCATGAGAGGACAGTAATACAGTGGCAGTGCCCAGTATATAACATTCATAGTGGAAGATCACAGATCTAATCCCAACTAATTCATAGGCAGTGTTCTTTTTCCCCCGTATTTAATAGTGCAAAAAAGGGAAGAGGGGAGGGGGCAGCCAGCAACCCCCCAGGACAAGACTAGTCATCTGCATCATATATGGAACAGATTCGTAGATGAACCTGCATGATAGTGTGATTTACATAGGATCAGACCATGGCCTCCACACCTTCTCAAATTTTTGGGGACATCCTCTATTCATATATGTTAACTTATACAATGGTAATACGGCATTAACCGAGGCCATCCAAGACCCCATTGTGGGTGGAAGGGGGGAGGTCCACTTCAGCAATATCTCTTTTTTGGCATAGAAGAGTAATAAGGAGAGTAGAAGCCTAGTATACCTAGGTCTTTGGTCGTCATCCTGTATGCCCAGTAGGGCCAGCTCTGCCGTTCTAGGTAACTGCAGCTGAAGACGTATGTCTAGAAAATCAAAGATATCAGACCAATATCGAGAGAGTCTAGGACATGTCCAAAACATATGTATATAGGTGCTGTCTGTGGATTGGCATCTTGGGCAATTTGGGGATCTCTGCGGGTAAATTCTGTGCAGTCTCTGAGGCGTAAAGTAAATTCTATGTATGAACTTGGTCTGAGTCAATTTATCTCTGGAAGATATCACTAGTTGGTAATTATCCTCAAAACATTCCTCCCAAGTTTCCCTGTCCAGAGATGGGATATCGACCTTCCATTTTTCCCATAATACATCTATTTTTTTAGAGTCCGCTCGCAGCAGCGTCAAGTATAGTGCTGAGAGAGGTTTCTGGAGGGTTTCCTGAGCCAGGAGTCCTTCCACCGCATCCACCACAAGGATAGGCGGTGTCCGGAATTGTGCCCGGAAAGCGTGTCTCATTTGATAGTAGCGGAACAGCATCCCCATAGGAAGGCCATGCCTCCCTCTCAGGTCCTGGAAAGAAATCAGGGCCCCGGAGGAGACAATATCCCCCAGCACCTTAATCCCATAATGGGCCCACATTTGTGGGTCTGGAATTGTCCTAAAATGTGGGAGGCACGGATTTCCCCATAGCGGGCAGTAGGGAGACCATTTATCCGGAGCTAAAAAACGTTTCCTAGCCACCCCCCATACTCGCAAAGTGGCCTTAGTGGGACCCAGGAGGGCAGGGCTAGATGAGGCTCCCCGATACACCAAATTTCCAAGCTCCTTAAAGGAACCCACCACCGCCGCCTCCAGACAGACTGCAGCATTGGCCCTAGACTGTTCAAACCACCATCTGATTGTTACCAGCATGGCCGCCCAATAGTACACTAACCAATTAGGTAGGGCCAAACCTCCACAACTAACAGGGAGTTGAAGGGTCGATCTAGCTATCCGAGGGGAGGATCCTCTCCACAGGAAGGATCCAATGCAAGCATCCATCTCCCTGAAAAAGGACTGGGGTAACCATGCAGGGCAGTTTCGAAAGAAATAGTTGAGCTTAGGTAAGTAAATCATCTTTAAAACGTTTATGCGTCCCAGTCTGCTGCACTTAAGGTTCCTAAGAGCACAGTGGCCTCCATAATCCATAAATGGAAGACGTTTGGGACGACCAGAATCCTTCCTAGAGCTGGCCAGCCGGCCAAACTGAGCTATCGGGGGAGAAGAGCCTTGGTGAGAGAGGTAAAGAAGAACTCAAAGATCACTGTGGCTGAGCTCCAGAGATGCAGTCAGGAGATGGGAGAAAGTTGTAGAAAGTCAACCATAACTGCAGCCCTCCACCAGTCAGGGCTTAATGGCAGAGTGGCCCGACGGAAGCCTCTCCTCAGTTCAAGACACATGAAAGCCCGCATGGAGTTTGCTAAAAAAACAACTGAAGGACTCCAAGATGGTGAGAAATAAGATTCTCTGGTCTGATGAGATCAAGATAGAACTTTTTGACCTTAATTCTAAGCGGTATGTGTGGAGAAAACCAGACACTGCTCATCACCTGTCCAATACAGTCTTAACAGTGAAGCGTGGGGGTGATTTTCAGCTGCAGGGACAGGACGACTGGTTGCAATCGAGGGAAAGATGAATGCGGCCAAATGCAGGGATATCCTGGATGAAAACCTTTTCTAGAGTGCTCAGGACCTCAGACTGGGCCGAAGGTTTTCCTTCCAACAAGACAATGACCCTAAGCACAAAGCTAAAATAACGAAGGAGTGGCTTCACAACAACTCCGTCACTGTTCTTGAATGGCCCAGCCAGAGCCCTGACTTAAACCCAATTGAGCATCTCTGGAGGGACCTAAAAATGGCTGTCCACCAACGTTTACCATCCAACCTGACAGAACTGGAGAGGATCTGCAAGGAGGAATGGCAGAGGATCCCCAAATCCAGGTGTGAAAAACTTGTTGCATCCTTCCCAAAAAGACGCATGGCTGTATTAGATCAAAAGGGTGCTTCTACTAAATACTAAGCAAAGGGTCTGAATACTTAGGACCATGTGATATTTCAGTTTTTCTTTTTTAATAAATCTGCAAAAATGTCAAAAATTCTGTGTTTTTCTGTCAATATGGGGTGCTGTGTGTACATTAACCACTAGCCTACCGCCCACCGTCATATGACGGCGGGACGGTAAGCCTCTTGTTCTGGGCGGACGTCATATGACGTGAGCGCGCAGCCCTGTACTGTCGGTGGCGGCGTGTCACCGAGACACCGCTCGTCACCGACAGGGGTGAACAGCCACTGGGCATGACTGTTTACCACTGTTTACCACGATCACTAATGGTACATCCCCGCATTGCACGGCGCATGTGCGCGATCGTGAGCGCGCTGCGCGTGCACGTCGGTGGCGGCGTGTTCCCGGGAACACTGCTCGTCACTGACAATAGTACACAGCCATTGGCCAGGGCTGTGTACCATGTGATCGGCTGTGATCCATTCACAGCCGATCACTAACTGTAAACAAAGAGCTGTTACTAGCTGTTACTAGCCCTTCTCTCCTCACACACCGTTTTCAGTGTGAGGAGAGAAGAGCCAGGAGCAGTGAGTTACAGATCTATGTATTGTAGTGTCTGCACCAACACCACACCTGTCCCATCGCCCCCCCCAATTGTCATCTGTCAGCCAACAGTCACCCCATAAAAGTGCACCTGTCACATAAGAGACTGCCATCAGTGACCATCAGCGGTGCAACCGTCACCCATCAGTGACCTGCCCTGTCACCCGTCACCCACCAGTGACCGTGCCCTGTCACCCGTCACCCATCAGTGACCTGCCCTGTCACCCATCACCCACCAGTGACCATGCCCTGTCACCCATCGGTGACCATTAGCGGTGCACCCGTCACCCATCAGTGACCGTTGCCTGTCAACAATCTGTGACTATCACCTGTCACCGTCCGTGGCCTGTCACCCAGCAGTGACCGTGCCCTCTCACCCGTCACCCATCAGTGACCGTGCCCTGTCACCCGTCACCCATCAGTGACTGTGCCCTGTCACCCATCAGTGACCATCAGCGGTGCACCTGTCACCCATCAGTGACCGTCACCTGTCAACTATCTGGGACCATCGCCCATCACATCATCACCTCTCAGTGACCGTCACCTGTCACCCATCTGTCACCCGTCGCACAGCTACCCGCCACACAGCCATGTCCAAAAGAGGATATACTAGTGAGGAGGCGTTCCAGATCATCTCTATGACTGATGAGAGCACCGGGGAGTTCTCATCAGAGTCCAATTCTGATTCCGAATCAAATTCGGCATTTGAACCGATTGAGAGTAGCAATGATTCGGATGAAGAATGGGTCCCTCCTAAAAGGGCACGACACTCTGGAAACCAGGAAACCGCCAGCAACCAGGATTATATTCCCAGGCCCAGTACCAGCTCTGCTGCCAGAAATAGGCCCCAGGGAGAAAGGCCCAGTACCAGTGCTGCCTCCAGCAATAGGCCCCAGGAACAAAGGCCCAGTACCAGTGCTGCCACCAGAGATAGGCCCCGCGCACAAATGCCCAGTACCAGTGCTGCCACATCACACCTGAGTACCAGCACAGGAGATTCAACTCCCCCAACTACTAGAGTGTCACGTCCCCCAAGAGCCAGGGCCGCTACATACATGCCAGCTGGTCTTGCCAACCCAACATGGCTGCCTTCCAACTCGGGATCACCAAATATTCCCCCTTTCACAGCACAGCCAGGTGTGCAGGCCAGCACCCAAAATTTCACAGAGATCAATTTTTTTCACCTGTTTTTGCCCGACACTTTGCTGCAGTTCATTGTGGACCAGACAAATTTGTATGCCCAGCAGTATATTGCCAGCAACCCCCAATCATCTTATGCCCGTCCGTGTGAGTGGAGAGATTTGAATTTGGAGGAGTTCAAATTGTTTTTGGGCCTCACCCTAAATATGGGGCTTACAAAAAAAATGAAGGACATACCTATTGGTCCACCCACCCCATCCACCATATGCCCATGTATTTTGCCGCAATGTCCAGGTCCCGATATGAGATGATTATGAGATTCTTTCATTTTAACGACAACACCCAGTGCCCTCCCTGCAATCATCCAAATTCCAATAAGCTATACAAGATTCGCCCACTGATAAATTTATTTTCCCAAGGATTTGCAGAACTCTATGTCCCCGAGAAGAATATATGTGTGGATAAGTCCCTGGTACCATTTTCAGGCCGGCTAGGAATAAAAACAATATATTCCTAGCAAAAAGGCCAAATATGGAGTCAAATTTTACAAGCTGTGTGAGAGAGCCACGGGATATCTATATGCGTTCCGCATATATGAGGGAAGAGATTCCCAGCTCCAGCCCCCTGAGTGCCCGGCCTACATGGGCACAACCGGAAAAATCGTATGGGACCTGGCTTACCCACTTCTGAAAAAAGGCCATCATATATACCTGGACAACTTTTATACCAGCCTGCCCCTTTTCAGACACCTATATATCGAAAAAACCCTGGCCTGCGGAACCTCAAGAAAAAATAGGAAGGGCTTCCCACAATCCATAGTGAACAAAAAGCTGCAAAGGGAGAAAGAGCAACACTGAGATGTAATGAAGTGCTGGCCTTGAGGTGGAAGGATAACAGGAACGTGCACATGATGTCCACCATTCATGATGACACTACAGTTGTAGTTCAGCGAAGACGAGGTCCCATTGAAAAACCGACATGTGTCCAAGACTATAATCTTTACATGGGGGGGGGGGGGGTGGATTTCAATGACCAAATGATTCAGCCCTATTTGTCAATAAGGTCCCGATTCTGGTACAAGAAGGTAGCAATTTATCTAATCCATTTGGCCATTTACAAATCCTACATAATCACACAAAATCCACAGAAAGCCCCGCCCCCTTCCTAAAATTCATAGAAGTAGTAGTCACGTCCCTCATCTATCAACAAAGACCCCCCCCAGAAGGGCTTCGTTCTGATGCTGTTAGCCGACTTCATGAACGCCACTTCCCGTACAACATTCTACCATCGGAAGCAGGCCGAAGACGGCAAAAAAGATGTCGCGTGTGCAGCAGAAGAGGTTTTCGAAAAGATACCAGCTTCCATTGTCCCCAGTGTCCCTCCCAACCTGGCCTTTGCATTGGTGAATGCTTCGAACTGTATCATACATCCCTAAGTTATTAGCCCATATTTTCCCCATTTTCGCTGATCATTTTCCATGCTTCCCCAATTAACCATGCCACTGCCTTCAATGTGAACTGACCCTGGCCTGCTTTTTGACTATGCCTCTGCCTACCGTTTGGACTGCTTCCACATGAACTGACCCTGGCCTGTTTTGACTATGCCTCTGCCCACCGTTTGGACTGCTTGCTCGTGAACTGACCCTGGCCTGTTTTGTGACTATGCTTCTGCCCACCGCTTGGACTGCTTGCACGTTAACTGACCCTGGCCTGTTTTATGGACTATGCTTTTGCCTACCGCTTGGACTGATCTGTTGCCCTGCTACTATAGTACACAGGGATCTCACATATGTGAGGCGCTCCAGAATAGTTTTTCCGGATGGAGATAACAATTTTTTTTGTTTTCTCCCGGTTTTGTAATTTCCGGATTAGGGTCTGGAGTCCAGAGGCTTCATAGAGATTTGGGTGGGTCGAAGCCTCTACCCCTGTGCCCCTGTGCACAGGTCTTACCCGATTGTGGCCCTCAGCCTTCTGCTGACTTACTGCCATCATGCCTTTGCCTGCCGCATGAACGGACCACACCTCTGCCTGCTACCTGCACTATGCAAATAATTCGCTGTAGCAAGAGGCAGTATGTTTATGAAGGGCTGGAGAGCGGTACAATAATGAGTGTCTGCAGGTAACAGTGTACCAGGACCAATATTATGGCTTTGCTGGCTGTCTCTGCCTGGACAATTCCTATGGACTGTGCTGTGCCGACTATAGACAATATTCCTGCCTGCTGCTTGGATAGTTAATATTGCTGTTGCTAAGCACATCCCTGACTGCTGCCTGGACCAGTGCTCTCTTCTGTGGACACTACTAAAAGCACAGGTAATACTTTTTTTTTTTTTTTTTATACTTTCCGCAATAGAATTTATTTTAGATTGTAATTCTTGGTATGTACATGCTATGTATTAGAAATATGAAGGGCCTTCAAAAATGATAGGTTGCTAGGAAATTATCTATGTAATGTATGCTCCTAGAACGCCTGATGGTGCTACTTGAATGTTGGGCCTCTGTATGTGGCCAAGCTGTGTAAAAGTCTCACACATGTGGTATCCCCATACTCAGGAGGAGTAGCAGAATGTATTTTGGGGTGTCATTTTTGCTATGTGTTGGAAATATCTTATAAATGGACAACTTTGTGTAAAAAAAATGCGTTTTTATTTTTTTTCCACATTTTCCAAAAACTTCTGGAAAAAAAATAACCGTTCAAAAGACTCATTATGCCTCATAGATTATACGTTGGGGTGTTTGCTTTCCAAAATGGGGTCATGTTGTGGGCAATTCCATTGTCCTGGTGCTCCAGGGCCTTCAAAAGTGTAATAGGTGGTTGAGAAATGAGATGTGCAATTTATGCTCGTAGATCGCCTGATGGTGCTACTTCAATGTTGGGCCTTTGTATGTAGCCAGGCTGTGTAAAAGTCCCACACATGTGGTATCGCCATACTCAGGAGGAGTAGCAGAATGTATTTTGAGGTGTCATTTTTGCTATGTATTTGCTATGTGTTGGAAATATCTTATAAATGGACAACTTTGTGTAAAAAAAATGCGTTTTCATTTTTTTCCACATTTTCCAAAAACTTCTGGAAAAAAAATAACTGTTCAAAAGACTCATTATGCCTCATAGATTATACATTGGGGTGTTTGCTTTCCGAAATGGGGTCATTTTGTGGGCAATTCCTTTGTCCTGGTGCTCCAGGGCCTTCAAAAGTGTAATAGGTGGTTGAGACATGAGATGTGCAATTTATGCTCGTAGATCGCCTGATGGTGCTTCTTCAATGTTGGGCCGTTGTATGTGGCCAAGCTGTGTAAAAGTCCCACACATGTGGTATCCCCATACTCGGTAAGAGTAGCAGAATGTATTTTGGGGTGTAATTTGTTGTATGCATATGCTCTGTGAGAGAAATAACCAGTTAATATGACAATTTTGAAAAAAAACAAAAAACAAATCTTCCTTTTGCAAAGAATTGTGGGAAAAAATTACAACTTAAAAAAACTCACCATGCTACTTACTTAATACCTTGGAATGTCTACTTTCTAAAAAGGGGTCATTTGGGGGGTATTTGTACTTTTCTGACTTGTTAGTACCTCAAGAAATGAGATTCACCTGATGTACTGAAGGCCTGATCAGATGTTTTCAATTTCAGTGATTGGCACCATAGTTTGTAGACTCTATAACTTTCACAAAGACCAAATAATATACACTAATTTGGGTTATTTTTACCAAAGATATATAGAAGTATAAATTTTGGCCAAAATTTATGAAGAAAAATTACTAATTTGCTAAATTTTATGACAAAAACTAAGAAAAAGGCAATTTTTCACAAAATTTACGGCCTTTTTTTATTTATAGCACAAAAAATAAAAAACCCATTAGTGATTAAATACCACCAAAAGAAAGCTCTATTTGTGTGAAAAAAAGGACACAAATTTCATTTGGGTACAGTGTTGCATGACTGAGTAATGGTCATTCAAAGTGTGAGAGCACCGAAAGCTGAAAATTGGTCTGGGCAGGAAGGGGGTTTAAGTGCCCAGTATTGAGGTGGTTAATGAGGGAAAAAAATTAACTTAAAGCGGGAGTCCCGTGAAAATTTTTTTTTAGATGTCAGCAGCTGAAAATACTGCAGCTGCTGACTTTTAAAAAAAAGTCACTCACCTGTCCCGGGGTCCAGCGATGTCGGCACCCGAGACCGAACCATCCCTCGATCCTCGGGTGCTGCCGCCGCCATTCTCAGTGAGGGAATCAGGAAGTGAAGCGTTGTGGCTTCACTTCCCGATTCCCTAATGCGCGAGTCGCGCTGCGCTTTCTTAATGGTCCCCGCTATCTCCTGGGACCTGTGTCTTTCCCAGGAGACAGCGGGGGAGTGCGGGAGGGGGCGTGACTCCCATGGGAGTCTATTCCCAGAAGTGGGTGCAGATACCTGTCTTAGACAGGTATCTGCACCCCCCTCCCCCCTGAAAGGTGCCAACTGTGACACCGGAGGGGGGGAGGAATCCGATGAGCGGAAGTTCCACTTTTGGGTGGAACTCCGCTTTAAATGATTTTAGCAAATGGCTGCAATATAACAAAGAGTGAAAATTTTAAATTTAAGGGGATCTGAATACTTTCTGTCCCCACAGTATGTCTGGGGGTCTGAGAGAGACTACACATAACCTTGAAAACAGTGAGTGGTCTGTGGATCTGTCCGGAGAGGTGTAGAGTTTTGCTAAATTGTGACAGGGATAGCTCGGATAGCCAGATAGATGTGGTTGGGGAAGGGTGACCTTGTTGCGGTAGGAAAGAGCCACAATGCTCCTGGGCATAGTAGGCAAGGAGTGCTGGGTTGTCAAATAATGGGGTCAGTGGGCTAAGGTCTGTGGACAATGCGTAGGTGAGTTGTCTAGTGTACCATAGGGCTAGTGCCGCCAGTGTCAAGGGGGAAAGCTCAGTGATTGTGTGGAATTTAGTGTTGTATCCCCAAAGTAGAGCACTTGGGCCATGTCCTGTTTTACAGATGTAGTGGGTTTGGTCAAGGGGCAGGGGAGCCATTCAAGTAGTCTGGATATTATGGCAGAGGCATGATAAACATGAAAGTCAGAGAGACCAATGCCTCCTCTGAGCCTGAGGGAGCACAGTATTTTATGTTTAAGTCTAGGTGGGTGGTGTTGCCAAATGAATTTGAACACCAGAGAGCAGAGTGTGTGGAAAAAGGCATTAGGAAGAGCAATAGGGAGGGCTTGAAATAGGTATAATAATTTATTGAGGATGTCCATCTTGAGGGTATTCATCGACTGAACCATGAAAGTTTGAGATGGTGCCATGATTCTAGGTAGTGCCTTTTCGTAGTCAGTAAGGGGCTGGAGTTGGGGATAGATGTCCTGAAAGCCTCAAGGGATCCCAGTTCCTAAGTATTTAATCGACCGGGATTGCCAATGGAAAGGGAATTGCTTTCGAATTGTGGTCAAGATCATTGGAGGTAGTGATATATTAAGGGCTTCTGTTTTGGAAATATTCCGTTTAAAATTACTGTGGATGAAGGATGAAGGCAGGGATGCTAATATGTGGTTGTGTGATATAAAGTAACAGGTCATCGGCACATAGGAATAACTTGTCATGCGCCGAGGGCGTGGGGATGCCATGTATAGAGTCATTCTGATGGATCGCCTGAGCTAGGTGTTCGATTGTGATTGCTAACAGTAAGGGGGGCAGTGGGCACCTGTCACGTCAATACTCACCGAGGCCGAGATGCCGGGAGTGGCTCGCCCTTACGACCACGCGCACCCGAACCCCCGAGGGTGAGACAGGGGATCGGAAGCAAGCGGAGGCACGGGTTTCCGGTAGTAGCTGTGAGAAGGCTCAGGATCACTTGGGTGGTGGAAAGCCTCCTGGCGGAGCCGTGCAGGACCGGTGTGCCTAGTAGTGCAGGGAACAAAGGTTAAGAGGTATTCAACAGACAAATAGGAAGTCCTTATGACTGTGGAGATCAGGGGGTTTCAGTCCAGCGGAGAGAATGGTTGTTTACACAGGCAGAGGTCAGGGTATCCGGCAGACAAGAGAGTGGACGTTTGACAGGCAGAGATCAGGGTATCCGGCAGATAAGAGAGTGATCCTTTAAACAGGCAGAGGGTCAGGGTATCCAGCAGACAAGAGAGTGGTCGTTTAAACAGGCAGAGGGTCAGGGTATCCAGCAGACAAGAGAGTGGTCGGTTAAACAGGCAGAAGGTCAGGGTATCCAGCAGACAAGAGAATGGTCGTTTAAACAGGCAGGGATCGGCTAACAGAGAATCAGGAACCAGGAACAAGCACAACGCAGGGTACAGCTGACGACAAACCAGCAACCCGACTGGGTGCTGGTGTTGTATCAAGTAGCCTCCCGGTGAGCGCGCGTCAGCGTGACGCGCTTCCGGGCACCCGCACGGGCGACGGCGCGCACACGTGGACCACCGTGCACCTGCGCGCTCCGCACCATCAGGCCGCGAACGGGTGCACGTCTCAACAACAGCCCACTGCGCATGCGCCCCGCAGCCCGGCGAACGGAGGCGACTTGTCCTTCGTGACAGTGCCCCCCTCCTAAGGGCGGACACTGGACGCCCAGGCTAGACATTAACTCCGGATGGTTTTGATGAAAGGTTTGAATTAAGCCAGGAGCATGTAGATTCTTCGCAGGCTCCCAAGAATTGTCCTCAGGTGGGTATCCTTTCCATTGGATCAGGTACTGTAGCTGCCTGCCCTTCTTTCTACAACCCAGGATAGCCTCCACCTCGAACTCGTTCTCCCCATGCACCCTGATTGGTGGGGGAGGAACCTCTCCTCTTTCTGGAAAAGGACTGGATACCACAGGCTTCAACAGAGATACGTGGAAGACAGGATGGATCTTGTACGTTTTAGGCAGAACTAGCTCCATGGCCACAGGATTGATGATCCTTTTGATAGGAAAAGGGCCAATGAATTTAGGTCCCAATTTTCGGGATGGCAACTGTAGCTTGAGGTTAGAGGTGGACAACCAAACTTCTTCCCCTATATTAAATGTTGGGTTTTCCTTCCTACCTCGGTCATACTGCTCCTTGTAGGCCTTTTGAGCTTTTTGTAACATGTTTTGGATTTCTTGGAAGTTAGTTTGCAAAGATGTTATTCTGTCCTGCACTGCAGGGACTGTTATTTCGGGAATGTCCTTAGTCAGAAACGTGGGATGGAATCCGCAGTTGGCCCAGAAGGGCGTTTGGTTGGTAGCCGCGTGAACTGAGTTGTTATACGCAAACTCTGCGTATGGAAGAAGTTTTGCCCAATCATCCTGGGATCCCGAACAGAAGCAACGGAGGTATTGCTCTAAGGTCTGATTTGTTCTCTCCATTTGGCCGTTGCTCTGAGGGTGGTAGGCTGACGAGAGGCACACTTTAATATCCAGGGCTTTACAGAGTTCCTTCCAGAATTTGGACGTGAATTGCACGCCTCTATCAGACACTATACTCCTTGGTACACCGTGAAGTCTTATGACCTCTTTCAGGAAAATATTGGCTGTCTCTACTGCGGAAGGAGTACCTTCCATAGGCAAAAAGTGGGCCATCTTGGATAGACGGTCTACCACAACAAAAATAGTAGTGTATCCTTCTGAGGCCGGGAGGTCCACGATGAAATCTACAGATACGTCGGACCACGGTCGTTCTGGAATAGGTAGTGGTTTAAGTAAACCCCAGGATCTGGTGTTTTGGCCCTTGTTACGTTGACACAGGGGACAAGAGGCCACATACTCCCTGCAATCCCGTCTCCAACCCGGCCACCAGAAGGAGCGAGAGATCAGGTCAGCTGTCTTCCTAACCCCGAAGTGGCCGGCCAATTTATGGTCGTGGCACATCTTGAGGGCTGTTAACCGAGTTTGTTGAGGTACAAAAATTTTGCCCCGGATCCAAAAGAGATCCCCGTCTTTCCTCAGGGATTGTACCTCCGGGTCTGTACATGTATTGGACGACATCTTGATGGAGGACACTAAGTCTGTCTGTGTCAACCCAAGGAAATTTTGAGGTGCAAGAATTGTGCTTGGTTCCGAAGTTTGGAGGTTTGCTGAGAACATCCGGGAAAGGGCGTCTGCCTTCCCATTCTTTATGCCAGGTCTGTAAGAGATGTGGAAATTGAAGCGCGAAAAGAATAAGGCCCAACGAGCTTGTCTGGGTTTGAGGCGTTTTGCTGTTCGGAGGTATTCAAGGTTCTTGTGATCTGTGAAGATCATCACTGGATGGAGTGCCCCCTCAAGTAAGTACCTCCATTCCTCCAGGGCAAATTTTATGGCAGCAGCTCCCTGTCACCTACATCGTAATTTAATTCTGCCACACTGAGTTTCCGGGAAGCGAATGCAACTGGATGTAAGATGGCTTTAGGTCCTTGTCTTTGAGAAAGGATTGCTCCTGTGGCTATTTCTGATGCATCCACTTCTAGTACGAACGGTTGAGAAGGATCAGGATGCCGGAGAATGGGAGCGGAACTGAACAGATCCTTTAGTTTCACGAAAGCTTCCTGTGCTGCTTGGGACCACTGGAATGAGCCATGCCGGCGGGTTAATTGAGTGATGGGTGCCACTATGGTGGAGAATCCAACGATGAATTTCCGGTAAAAGTTAGCGAATCCTATAAATCGTTGGACCCCCTTTTTGTCAGATGGAGCTGGCCACTCTTGAATAGCCTGTATCTTTTGGGGATCCATCTCCACCCTATCTGCCGAAATGATGAACCCCAAGAATTGCACGACTGATTTTTCAAACTCACACTTCTCCAGTTTTAGGTAGAGTTTGTGTTGTTTCAGAATGGCCAGAACTGTCCTGACGTGACCCCTGTGAAGTTCAATTGTAGAAGAGAAAATTAGGATATCATCCAAGTAGACCACAAGAAAATCATCTAGGTATTTGCGGAAAATGTCGTTCACCAAGTGTTGAAAAGTGGCCGGAGCATTACAAAGCCCGAAGGGCATTACCAAGTATTCGAAATGCCCGAACCTGGATCTGAAGGCCGTCTTCCATTCGTCTCCGGCCCTAATTCTGATAAGGTTGTATGCCCCCCGGAGATCTAATTTGTAAAAGACTCTGGCTGACCGAAAACGTTGGAACAACTCTGGGATGAGCGGTAATGGGTACCGATTCTTGATGGTGATGTTATTTAACTGCCGGTAATCTACACAGGGCCTAAGGGAACCGTCCTTCTTCCCGACAAAGAATATACCCGCTCCGGCAGGTGAAGATGAGGGATGGATGAACCCCTTTTCCAGATTCTCGTCAATATATTGTTTGAGAGCCTCCAGCTCCGTTTCTGAAAGAGGAAATATGCGACCAAAAGGAATCTCTGATCCTGGCAATAAATCGATTGGGCAGTCGTACGGTCGATGTGGTGGGAGGCAATTGGCCATTTGTTTGCTGAAGACCTCCTGGAATTCATGATACTCCTGAGGGACATGTTGGAGGTTGACTGAAGGAGCTGAGATCGTAGCACAGATCTTGGGTTCCAAAGGGCGGCAGTGTTGAGAACAGTAAGAAGAGGGAAATGAGACCACCTTAGAACTCCATTGAATCAAAGGATCATGGGCCTGTATCCAGGGTAGGCCTAAAATGACTGGGAACATGGGAGAATGAATAAGGTCCAGTCATAGGAGCTCTTGGTGACCCGAATCAGTAGTCGCTAGAATAGGTCGAGTCTCTTGGGTGATTGGACCTGAGCTGGGAAGGGACCCATCAGCCAAGTGAACCTGTAGGTGTTGAGTTTTGGTTTGTAAGGGCACATGCAGGTTCCGGGCCAGGGCAGCATCCATAAAGCAGCTACACGCACCCGAATCAATGATCGCCGGCAGGCGGGACTCCCCTTCCGGTAGCTGTAACGAGATAAACAACATGACGTAAGATTTAGAGGTATTGTTATCTTGATAAGTCATTGTTTTGGGCTGAAAGGACTTACTAGGCCTTATCGGGCAGTTGCGCAGGAAGTGACCGGCTCCCCCGCAATAGAGACACAAGTTGGATTGCCGTCTACGTTGTCGCTCTTCTGAGGTTAGTGGTGGCCGTACCAAACCAAGCTGCATAGGTTCGGAATCGGGAAGAGTAGTAGGCCCAGCTGTTGTAGGTCATGATATTGGAATGGGTTGGAGTCTTGAGGCCGTCCACGCAGGGCGGGGGTTTTGGAATCGTTCTGACCGACGTTCCCGCAAGCGTCTATCTAATTTGGTGGCTGCCTGAATTAACTCCTCCAAAGATGCGGGGGTTTCCATCCTGGCCAACTCATCCTTGAGAAGCTCCGACAGACCTTGGCGGTACTGATAGCGTAAAGCTGGCTCATTCCAGTTAGTGTCGGCCGCCCATTTACGAAATTCTACCGTGTAATCCTCAATTGGTCTCCTTCCCTGAACTAGGTGGTGCAGGATAGCTTCGGCGGTAGCCATACGTTGTGGGTCATCATAAAGCTGTGACATACTTTCGAAGAACGTGTCGATAGTATTAAGCACCTGACTCCCTGATTCCATCAGACCGTGAGCCCAAGCCTGAGGTTCTTCTGACAGCAAAGAAATCGCAAATCCCACCTTGACCACTTCTGATGCGAAGGTTCGGGGTTGCAGAGCAAAGTAGAGGGTGCATGCATTCTTAAAAGCTCTGAACTTTTTACGGTCCCCTGAGAACCGTTCCGGTGTGGGGACCCTAGGTTCCGGAAGTGCCATTACGACTGTAGGACTGGCAGCAGCCTGAGGAAGTGGGCCTTCATTACTAGGTGCGGGAGCTGCGGTGGCAGAAGGGAGTGGCCCTGTCAGTTGCTGGAGACGGCTATCGATTTGCGTGTATCCCTCCTGTAGCCTCTGCACTGAATCTGCCAGGGTGGAGACCTGTTGGCATAGGATCTCCAAGGGAGAGCGCGCTCTGTCGGCCTCGGACATCTGGCTGGTTTGTACTGTCACGTCAATACTCAGAGTGGCTCGCCCTTACGACCATGCGCACCCGAACCCCCGAGGGTGAGACAGGGGATCGGAAGCACGCGGAGGCACGGGTTTCCGGTAGTAGCTGTGAGAAGGCTCAGGATCACTTGGGTGGTGGAAAGCCTCCTGGCGGAGCCGTGCAGGACCGGTGTGCCTAGTAGTGCAGGGAACAAAGGTTAAGAGGTATTCAACAGACAAATAGGAAGTCCTTATGACTGTGGAGATCAGGGGGTGTCAGTCCAGCGGAGAGAATGGTTGTTTACACAGGCAGAGGTCAGGGTATCCGGCAGACAAGAGAGTGGACGTTTGACAGGCAGAGATCAGGGTATCCGGCAGATAAGAGAGTGATCCTTTAAACAGGCAGAGGGTCAGGGTATCCAGCAGACAAGAGAGTGGTCGTTTAAACAGGCAGAGGGTCAGGGTATCCAGCAGACAAGAGAGTGGTCGGTTAAACAGGCAGAAGGTCAGGGTATCCAGCAGACAAGAGAATGGTCGTTTAAACAGGCAGGGATCGGCTAACAGAGAATCAGGAACCAGGAACAAGCACAACGCAGGGTACAGCTGACGACAAACCAGCAACCCGACTGGGTGCTGGTGTTGTCTCAAGTAGCCTCCCAGTGAGCGCGTCAGCGTGACGCGCTACCGGGCACCCGCACGGGCGATGGCGCGCACACGTGGACCGCCGTGCACCCGCGCGCGCCGCACCATCAGGCCGCGAACGGGTGCACGTCTCAACAACAGCCCACTGCGCCCCGCAGCCCGGCGAACGGAGGCGACTTGTCCTTCGTGACAGCACCCCTGTCTGGTGCCGTTCCAGATCTCAAAGGCCTCCGAGACTTCCCCATTAGCCACAACTTTCACAGAGGGGTTAGTGTATAGAGACATTATTTTGGCCAGAAGTTTGGGGCCTAGATCTATCTGTTGTAGGGACGCTTGAAGGAACGGCCAACTGACCCGATCGAAGGCTTTCTCGGCGCCACAAGCCAGAAGGCAGGGGGAATTTGTTTACGCTGAACGTGCAATATTAGGTGGAGTGTTTTAGTGGTGTTATCCATTGCTTCTCGGCCCGGGATGAAACCTACTTGATCGCTGTGAACTAGGGAGGGGACCAGGGGGGCAAGATGATTTGCGATGATTTTTGAAAACAATTTAGGATCAACGTTCAGTAACGATATGGATCTGTAGCTTCCGCAATTTGTGTGGTCTTTCCCTGGTTTAGGTATCACTACTATTTGCGCCTGGAGTAGCTGGGGTGAAAGGGGGTGTGTCTCATCTACCTCTTCGAATGCTCGTGCCAAAATCGAGGCCAGGTGGGATGCGAACGATTTATAGAACTGGCGGGGTTTATCCATCGGGGCCTGGGCTTTTGCCATTTTTGAGCCCTTTGATCACATTCATCTGTGGTGATCAGCTGCTCAAGACTTTCAACATCGTTGGTGGGAATCGTAGGTAAGGCAGTGTCTTGTATATATTGTGGCATGTCTAAGAGAGCGGGGTTGGATGGGGTGCTCGTTGCTGAAGGAGGGGGTAAATTATAGCGCGAGGCATAGAATTTCTTAAATTCGGAGACAATTTTTGAATTCTTATGAAGTTTTTGGTTAGAGGGGATGGTAAGGTGAGGTATGTTCTGCCTGTGTTGTCTGTGGTGTATGATCCGTGCTTCCCGCATTTATTAGCTTGGGAGTAGTGGATATGGCTGCCCTTTGTTTTAGCGGCTAACGAGCGTTCCATTAAAAGGCGTAAGAGGTTGCGACATGCGTTAGACAACTCTGCTAATGTTTTAGGGTCTAGTGTACGTTTATGTGATGCTTCAAGAGAAGCGATAAGGGCAAAAAGGTGTTTAATGTCTTCCATCTGGCACGTTTCAATCTAGCGCCATGCTGAATAAAAATCCCTGTAGAACGCATTTCAGAGCCTCCCATTGGTTCATGGCGGAGGTCTCGTCCCCAATGTGGGAATGGGTAAAGTCCTCCATGGCCTTGATTATTGCTGCAGTAAATGCTACTTCTGTTAGTAGGTTATCGTTCAGTCTCCATGTACAGCTACTTGTATGTCGTGGGAGTCTACCCAGGGTGATGTGTACAGGTGCGTGGTCTGACCATAGTTTCAGTCCATTTGTGCTGGTGGGGTTGTAGTCTAATAAGGATTGTGAGAGGAAGATGTAGTCTATCCTGCTGTAGGATCTGTGTGCTGAGGAATAGAATGTGTAGTCTCTCTCAGTGGGGTTGAGTATTCTCCAGGTATCCACCAAGGAGAGGTTGGTGAGGGTGGTGCATATCTTGGTTAATGTGGAGGGAGAGATGTGTGACTTACTGGTGGAGGAGTCCAGTCTTGGGATGAGGGGGACATTGATGTCACCCCCAAGGATCAAGTTGAGGGTCCCAAAAGACTTCAGGCATGCTGTCACAGAGGAAAGGAAGTGGAGCTGCTCCTGGTTGGGGAGATAAACATTTTCAATTGTGAATATTGTTTGCATGTATTTCAATTTCAAGAACAGAAAGCACCCTTTAGGGTCAACATCCAAGTCTAGCACTTTGGGGGTGAAGGAGTGGTGAAATGCTATTGAGACCCCCCTAGATCTGGCTACAGGGTTCATGCTATGGTGCCATGAGGTAAAGTATTTATCGGGGAGCGATGGCACCACATCTGAATGGAAGTGCGTTTCTTGGAGCAGGAGTATCTGTGTTTTGGATTTGTGAAAATGATAGAGCAATTGCCTACGTTTCTCAGGGGTGTTAAATCCTCGGCAATTGAGTGAGGAGATGTTTAACGATAAGGTGGATGCCATGTGATATGGAGGTAGGAGCTGCAGGTTCAGTCATATTGTATGGTATTCTGATGTAACACAGGAGCACGACTTTGATCTGTGGGGGGGTGGGGATGAGTAGGGGGGAGAGATGGGAGAGGAGGGTAGAGAGTAGAAGGGAGGAGAAGAGATAAGAAAAAAAGCAGTGTGGACCGGGCCAGTGGTACAAGGTAAGGGATGTTAATCCTTTCTGATGGAGTGAAATCCCAGTGGGAGTGCAGCAGAGAGCAGCGCAATATATGCCTGGGCATCATGGAGCTGAAGGTTCTGCTCTCAGTAGTGAGGGAGGTGCTCCCTCTAGTGACCATTATGGGGAAGAGGTAATGGACACTACAATATAAACCTAATATAAACACTAGATACAGAGAAAATAAAGGCTCTACAAACCCTAACCTGGGGAACGTTGCAAAACTCACATGGGGTATCCCGCCCCGGTCAGATGGTAAGATGACCATTAGTAACTTGTTCACGGATTGCGCGGGTGGACCTCCCAGGATCTAAAAACCTGAGGGGTCTCCACGCACATCCACGCACAAAAGAGCAGCACCAAAGATAAACAGTAAACATTAGAGAAACCAAATTAAATTTATAGCAATAAGGGTGTAACACAACCTTCAGGGTGGCCGCAGGGGCTGGCATGTCCATCAAATCCCAGAGTTCCGGGTGAGATGAGCGGCAAAAGGGTCACCTACCTCTCACAGAGCCCCAGGTGCAAAAATAGAAAAGAGAGCTGGTGGGGATGTGAGGTTTTCATCCGGCCGGGGATTTGGGTGCATTTGAGGGAGGATGTTTCTTTTTCGAATATGGTTCCCATCTGGTGGAGTGAGAGAGGCCAGGGGTTGCAGATTAAAGAGGCCAGTCTGGCACACGTATTTGGGGCAGGTCAAAAGTTCCTAGGAAGTTAGCCAGGTCTCCAAGCGTACGGAAGATAGCCATCTTGCCATTGTAGGATGCTGAAAGTTGCAACGGGTAACCCCATCTGTATTTGATCCGTTTGGCTTGCAAGGCATCGGTGACCAGTTTCAGGGCTTTCCTTATAAGCAGTCTGTTTGGACAGGTCAGCAAGCAACATGACAGGGGTGTCATTGAATAAGATGGAATTCTTGTGAGCGAGCTGCCTGCATGATGTCAGCTTTAATGTTGAAGAAATGGATCCTGCAAACTACATCTCTTGGGAAGGCTGGGTTTGGGTTGCAGGGTCCCAGGTATCTGTGGATGCGATCTATTTCTAGAGCAGATTCTTTAGGTTTACCCAGAAGCTGGTTAAACATGGCGGTAGCTGCTGTTTTCTTTGTTTTCCACAGTCTCTGGTAAGCCGTGGATGCGAATATTATTGCAACGACTTCTGTTCCCTTGGTCATCTAAGCCATAGAACAGTTGCTGGATCTGCATAGTGTGTTGCTGCAGAATCTTGTCGTGCTCTGTGTTTCTAACGACGGATTCTTCTACAGAGAGTTCAATATCCTCCATGCGGTGACCTATGTCCTTGCGAAGGTCAGTAATCTCCCTCTTATAAGATCTCTCCAGTCTGCCTATATAAAATTCAATGTCATGCTTGGAGGGGAGGGCTTTTATGTAAGCCTCCATGTCCCAGCTATCTTTGGAGCTGTGAGGGGAAGGAGAAGGGCTTCTGGAGTGAACGGGCTCAGGAGCAGAGGTCTGGGGGGAGTGAGGGGGACATGTATCCTGTACCTGAGAGGCAGCGTGTGCAGCCACCGAGTGGGTCGCCGCCATCTTGAAAGCCAGCATGGTCTTGGGATCTGACCCCTTTTTATGAAAGAACCGGTCGATTTCTCCTGTTATTTGGGTCCCTGGAGCTCGGGGGATAGTGCTGCCTCCTCGCCTGCTCATCTGATGAGGTTAGGGTGGATCTTTTGGTGGTGCTGTGGCGTGAAATAGAGACTGAAACGGGAGCTAATCAGCCACACGTCCTATCCCGCCATGCGTCAAGCCACGCCCCCAGGCAGGGTCTATTTAAGACCATGGTTCCCTAGTTTGGCAGGCATTTCACGTGTTGACAGAGTAGGGACAGTGATTAGCATCAGGGAGAGGTTACAAACTAGTAGGGAGAGTTCAGGGATACGCCATCCTTCCTGTAAACCTCCCCACTTGGGTATGAACTGGTCAGGCTGCATTTCGGCCCTCGAGACAAATGCTGTTGGCACACCTGAGACCTACTGCTACTACTCATCGCTGTGCATCCTGTGTGTGCACTCGGTCAAGTTGTCTTCCCGCTGGGCTTGTTGTGCATTACTGAACTGTTTCAATTCAGTTCTGTTTTCTGCAACCAGAGTGTTTACTGCGCCACACCACAATGCACCTACCCACATGTGCTGGTAACGTCATTGGATGCTACACATTTTAATAACTCTTAAACAGTGCACATTTAGGAGATATTCACTGTACCTACAGGTAAGTCTATAATAAGGTTATATAATAAAAAGCCTATAATACAAGTTAAAAGCGGAAATTACTACCACTATAAGCCTACCCTTAATGATTGCTATCACAAAAAAAAGGTGTCCTAAAAAATGCATAAAATGAATGTGTGTAATTATATTTATATACATTTATTATATTTGGCCTACATTTACATGCAGGTCAAGTTGTTCAATGACTGTGACAGGAGATTGCACAAACCGTAACACTATAATGCCGCGTACACACGTTCGCACATTGATTGGACATTCCGACAACAAAATCCATGGATTTTTTCCTACGGATGTTGGCTCAAACTTGTCTTGCATACACACGGTCACACAAAGCTTGTCGGAAATTCTGAACATCAAGAACGCGGTGAGGTACAACACGTACGACGAGCCGAGAAAAATGAAGTTCAATAGCCAGTACGGCTCTTCTGCTTGATTCGGAGCATGCGTGGAACTTTGTGTGTCAGAATTGTGTACACACGATCGTAATGTCCGATGGAGCCTACACACGGATGGTATTTCGGACAAAAAGCTCCCATTGAACATTTTCCATTGGAAAATCCGACCGTGTGTACGGGGCATAGGAGGTGTTTGAGCAGTTGAAGCAACAATTCATTTTTTTAATTTTTGAAGCCGGTAAATAAAAGTTGACAGCTGTAAGTACCCCCTGAGTTATAATTTGCCCAACCCCTGTCACTGTTACTTTTTCTGAAAAAAGCAATATAAATGAAGGTATAGGAAATAAAGATAAGGAATTAAAGTGGTTTTAATGGTAGAAGGTTTTATCTTCATTAAAGGATAAGTTCATCTTTTAACAAGAAATTATGAATGCACATTTTTTTGTAGGTAAAAAAAATGTACATTTATTTTTTGTTTCTGGAGAGTCTAAAACAGTGGTCTTCAAACTGTGGCCCTTTACCTGCTTTAATCGGGTCCTTGGGGCAATATTTCATCCTCTGACTCCAACATTGGGGCATAATTCCCCCCAATAACACCAATACAATTCCTCCAAATGACAAGAACGATGGAGCACAGTTCCTCCCAGTGACACCAACGTTGGGGCATGATTCTTCCCACCAAGTGACACCAATGATGGGGCACAATTTACTCCCACTGATGCCAGGGCATTTTCTACTTCCAATGCCAACAGTCCGGCCCCTAAAGTCTGAAGGACAGCAAACTGGCCCTTTGTTTAGAAAGTTTGGAGACCACCAGCGATCAGCAGATTGCTGAGGCCACTACACTGACCACTACACTACACTTTCCACTACACTGACCACTATACTGTCCACTACACTACACTGACCACTATACTGACCACTACACTTTCCTCTACATTGACCACTATACTGTCCACTACACTACACTGACCACTATACTGACCACTATACTGAACACTACACTACACTGACCACTATACTGTCCATTACACTACACTTCCCACTACACTGACCACTATACTGACCACTATACTATCCTACCTACAGTATTCCTATACTGACCACTACACTGCATGACTCTAGCTGCTTTTCTACTCTCTCTCCCTGGCTGGCTGCTCCCTCTCCCCAGACCGTGTCCCTCCCCCCGGGGCCAGCAACATGACTCTCATGATCACGAGAGAGTTTCACCTTCTCTTCTTTGTTCTCCATCGGTCCGGAGGGGAGGAGGAGGAGAAGACAGCGGTGACTCACAATCTCGATTTCTTGTGTCCCCCGCGCTCCGCCATGTTCAGACTCTGGCACCCTGTGATTGAGCGTATGGGGTCATGTGCGACGGCAGGGCTGGCCTGTTAACGATCGTGGTTGCTCCTGGAGTCCCGCCTCTGCACATGACCCCATTCACCCAATCATAGGGTGCCGGAGACTGAACATGTGCAGAGGCGGGACTCCAGGATCTACCGCGATCATGGACAGGCCAACCCCGCTGCCGCACATGACCCCATACGCCCAATCGCAGACTGAACATGGCAGCCAGAGCGTGGGGACATAGGAAAGTAAATTTAGGAGGAGGCAGCCAGTAGTGACACACACTTGTGCGGAATTTCGCCCCCCCTAAATGTTGCGCCCTGAGCCACGGCCCCCTCCGCACCCCCCACGCTATGCCACTGGGTGGAAGCAATTGTGATTACAACTTTTAAGAATTGATGTCTACTTAGCACTTGATCTTCCCATCTCATCATCAACCTTTGTTTAATGCACAGGCACTTTATGACTTGGGACTGATTTTTGATATGTTATTTCACTAAATGGATGTTTACTATGTTAGATACAGCTTATGAACATTCATTTATAGGCATCAAGTTTATTATGTTATATACTCATTCATGTGTATCATTTATATGGGCTATTCACAGCACTTTAGTTTTTGATTTGCTGCTAAGGTGACTTGCACTTTTTTTGGTCTAAAGGTTTTGCTGTGCTCGCGTAACACTTTAATAAGCACTTTGAAGCTAACGCCGCATTTCTTGTATTATATTTATCTTTTTGTGGGGACACATTTGAATGTTGGCTGCTGCATATATTATTTCACTCTGTTTACTGTGGATTGCGCATTAGTTTACATAAATCTTTTATGTTGGAAGGTAAACCTTCTTCCCATTGACAACTTTCTGGCAGAGGGCAGCAGATTTTCCTCAAGAATTTGAAGTTTTTGTTGCCCCATCCATTTTTCCTTCTATCCTGACAAGTGCTCCAGTCCCTGCTGCAGAGAAACACCCCCATAACATGATATTATCACCTCCATACTTGTAGGAATGGTGTTATTTGGATGGTGAGCTCTATTGGATTTCCGTCAGACATATAGTTTGGTGTTGAGGCCAAATAATTCAATTTTAGTCTCATCTGACCAGAACACCTTTTTACATGTGGCCTCAGAATCTTCAAGGTGCGTTTTGGCAAAGTTCAGTTGTGACTGAATGTGACCTTTCTTGAGGAGTGGCTTTTTTCTTGCAAACCCATACAAGACAAATTTGTGGAGAATTTGTGATATTGTTGTCACATGTACACAATGACCACTTTGTCATAAATTCCTTCAACTGCTTCAGAGTTGCTCTAGGCCTCTTGGTAGCCTCTCTGACCAGTTTCCGCCTGGCTCTTTCATCCAGTTTAGAGTGACATCCTGATCAAGGGAGAGCCTGTGTTGTTGTACCAAATACCTTCCACTTCTTAATAATACACTTTACTGTGCTTCCAGGCATTAATAAAGCTTTGACATTTGTTTGTATCCATCTCCTGACTTGTGCTTGTGTACAACTTTATCCCGGAGGTCTTTTCACAGTACCTTGACACCCATAGTTGATTGTTTGCTTCAGTTGCACTACCAGGAACTTAAATGCTCCAGGAAAGCTCTTTTCATGCTGAGCTAAGCAAAATGACCACAGCTGAAAGTCAAATGGCTTTGTGTGCCATTGAGTGATTAGCTACACCTGATTGAGTTTACAAGTAATTTTTAGAAGGGGGGTGATCCTTTTTCCAACCCAGTGATTCTGTTTTTTGAATTTTGTTTTCAGACATGGTGTTATATCTTTCACTTGGATGTTATAAGTTGCACTGAGTAACTACAGCTGGATAAAACAAAAACTGTGTCTGTCTTCATTTCAGGCTGCAAAGCAACAAAATGTGATTTTTTTTTTTTTAAAAGCAACAAAATGTGATTTTTTTTTCTGTACCCACTGTAAATTCCATTTAATTAAGGAATGATAAAAAATATTCAAAGAAAAAGTAAGAGTCCACGTGACAAAAAGTCCTCTTAATAGAAGTTCATATCAAGGCCACAGCCTCAAAAATAGTTCTCCACCACCAATAAGTTGGAAAATCTGTACATTAATGACCACCTCCTCAATGGTAAAAATACAGACTTACCAGCTGTACATGACCGAAAGGTCACAAAGAGCCCATTAAAATCATATTGGAGTCACCACACATCCACTGGCACTCTCCCAAGGTGACAAGGATCCTTACAGAGATGGTCATCACATCGTCATTTCAGCAGCATTCATATGGAAACATGGAAGTAAACAATCCACATAGTGTAAATTAATTAATTTATAACCGTTAAGAATTAATTAATGTTAAAATTATAAATGCACTTACATCAAAGAGTAAAATATTATGCATTTCATCATAGGCAATGTCTTCTGGGGCACCGGCGTCATGCTGCGTCATCATCTTATATACTAAAATGGCCGCAAACAAAGCCTCAATCTGAGCTGCAACCAGGTCTTGATTTTCATTGTGCTCCACCACATAACCAAGCCTCAATCTAAATAATTATTACAGACGTCACTTGTCAGGTCAAACTCTTAATGAGATAAGGGTTAGTTCTTTGAAGTTTAAGGCTGCAGAAATGAATCATGTGTCATCTAGTGGGAATTAATTATATTAATCGAGGAGTTTCAATTCCATAGACATTAAGGAGCTCAAAGGAGGAAAGATACGGCCATTAAATACATGATCATATAAAACAACTAAATTCATGATTACATATACATGAACAGATGGAAAAATACATATGAGATAACACAAGTAAATACAAAGTTAAATGCTTATGCATTTGTAATCATAGATTTAGTGGTTGTTTTTTATAATCATGTATTTAATGGCCGTTTCTTTCCTTTTTTTGAGCTTCTTAAATGTCTATGGAATTGATACTTCTTGGTTAATATAATTGATTTCCACATGATTGGTGCATTATTGATTTCTGAAGCCTTAAACATCAAGGAACTAACCTTTATCTCATTAAGAGTTTGACATGACTAGCGACCTTTGTAGTATTTAGTTAAATTGAGGTTTGGTTATGTGGTGGAGCACAATCTAAATCGAGGCTTGGTTGCAGCTCATATTCAGGCTTGGTTGTGGTCATTTTAGTATACAAGATGATGACATAGCATGGCATCAGTGCCCTGGAAGACGTCACCTATGACGAAAGGCATAGGGCGGAGCTGCGTACTGATATCACATTCCTACATTCCTGGAAGCACGGGTGCTTTGTAGTATCTGCCAGCGAAAGGATATTTTTTGTTTTGGGCAATATTTTAATCCGTGATGTAAGTTCATTTCTAATTTTAATACATTTGGTAAGAAGCTTTTTTAGGCTACGCAGTGTGTTTACTTCCATGTTTCCATATGAATGTTGCTAGAATGGCGATGTGTGGACCATCACCATAAGGATCCTTGTCACCTTGGGAGAGCGCCAATGGATGTGTGGTGATTCCAATTGCTTAATTATAGATACAAGTATAGTGTATGGATGTGTGGGGAGGTGCAGCGGCAGTAAACATCCAGAGTCCAGTTGCAGTAACAGAACTGTATTAAAGTTAAAGTTCAGTAAAGCACAACTACTTAGCAGGAAGGCAACCCAACTGGGCGAACTCACAGAATGTTGCAGCCAAGAGTAAAACAGTAGATCTTGGGTGCACCAACAGCGTCTGTCTTGAGAGGTGGAATGCGGTCTGGCCAGTCCAAGCCCAAACATCGAGACTTCCAGCAAGGATGGCGTGTCTCTGCTCTTTCCCTACTTGTCTGGAGCCTCTTCCTGCTGCTAATCACTGTCCCTGACCCCAGATAGCAAGCAATTGTGCTGCAATTTTAAAAAATGAACTGCTAAGTTATTGCTAGACTTGCCAGGCTTCACAAGTTTGTTGCACAATTGCGGCAAGTCCACATTGCATGACTCCAGATCAACTTTCTGCGGCAGTCTGCTGCAAGTTTTGGTTCAGTTATGTTGTGCAATAGTCATCCCACTACAGGGGTCACTGTGGCTGAATTTTCTTGCTGTAGACTTGCAGAGCTCTTGCTGTAGACTCACCACTGCAACTTTGCTCTAGCTAGAGACTTGCCACACAAATGCTATAAATTGGAAAAGTGTCAACTGGATCTTGTGTTTCAAGTGCTCTGCAAGTGTACAACTTGCCAGTGAAAATGTGCAGCAAGTTATCAGACTTACAATTCAACACTGCCACAAATTTATGGCAAGGTATCCTTGCTATCTAGGACAGACGGGTGACCTGTCCTTTTACTACCCACACACAAAATGTGCACCAAGCCTAGAAGCCAGAGTCTTAAATACACTCTGCCCAATCCAAGATGGCTGCCAGAGTTACATGGGGTGCCAGCATCCAATGGGAGCATCCCCCCAGTGAAACGATAGAGTAACCATGTTCCTCTTGACTTCCTTTCCCTCTGCAATGGTGCTGCGGTCGAGTGCCACCTGCAATGGAGAGAGTAGATTGTACCTGCCTAAATATGCAAAAAATAGATGCATATTAGAGCTGTTCACAACCATTCATGTCTATGAGCGGCTGTACGTAGCACATGTACTTTCCGGGTGGAGGAAACATGGCAGAATTTATGTTGCAGGGGCTCAGGCACACATGTGCAAGACACATTAATAAGGACCTCTTCAGACTTTAGGACTCGGGCATTGTCCAGACACTGTGAGCAGTTCTACTTTAGTTGTATTGCTTCCCACCATTGGATGCTTGGTTTCAGCTATTATCATGTTTGGATCATGCAACTAGCATTAAAGCAGAACTGCAGCCATGACAAAATTAATAAATAAATATTTTAAATTAAAAGTTATGTAACTGTTTTCCTGCTTTTGTTTTGGGTTGCTTGGAAAAAGAAATCATGTCCTATAATTTGGGAATGTAACAATAAATGAAGCCTGCTTATGTGGGTTCCAGGCAGCGAGCATTCGATTGCACATTCAGCAGTGAGCTTTCCTCTATCAACTTTTAGAGACTAATTGTATCTGTAAGTTGTAACCTTCAGTCTACAGGTATTGTTTTAGTTTACAATTTCCGGGCCACAATTGTGAAGGCCTAGGTAGTTGGTCACCTGATTTCTGCTGAAGGGGAGGTTCAGCCAATCTGAACTCTGATCCTTCTCAATTCCCCAAAGACCTTCCAACTTGTGGTCAGCAATATATATGTAGCAACCTCCTAGCTTATAGTAGGCTGATAAGTAAATTTAGTTAGCTCCTCTGTAAACATTGGAGAAGGGATTAATTACTTGAGGTTATTCAGTGTCTCACATTCTGCTATTCTGCTACTTACCCCTGTCTTCTAGAGACTCCTGAAAGTATAGAGGGGGGGAGATCAGAACAGGCAATCTGAATGTTTATGGGGCTCTGGCCAATCCATGGGGAGGTGTGCTCAGAAGATGGAGGGAGAGCCCATAAATAAGCAGAGGCCTGGCAGCAATGGTGCAGAGTTCCAGGGTCCAGCCTTCTGGCAGGGGCTCTGCCCCTGAGGCAGAGAGACAGTGGGGAAGTCAGAGGAGCATTTTGAAGACACTGAGGTCCCAGCTAGGCTTATCTGGGGGGCCTACTGAATAGAGATGGGTCTAGAGACTTAACAGAGCCAGGTAAGTGTTGGTGTAAGGAGCCCAACCATTCTGGGGAGTGAGTACTCGATCCTGCTATACAGAGAAGTGACTATGGAGTAGTTTATTTCACAAACAAGTGCAGTACATCCAGGAGTTGTATGAGTCAGCCAAGTTGTACAAAGTACAATTTATTTCAGTAATTCAATTCAAAAGTTCAAAACTCATATATTATATATTAGGGATGAGCTTTATGTTCGGGTCAAACATGAGTTCGACTCGAACATTGGCTGTTCGAGCACTCGTCGAAATACGAACATTATGGGGCGTTCGCGCCAAATTTGAGCGGCGCATCACGCCCCATAATGCACTGCGGCATCGCAGTGCATTGCTGTCTGATGATTGGCCAAGCATGCACTATGACCCGCATGCTTTGGCCAATCACAGCGCTGTCAGCAAAAAGAGCTATATTTGGCCAAAGGCAGGCCTTTGGCCAATTATGGCTCAGGGGGTTAAGTCCATGCCCCACACTATATAAGGCATTTAGATTGAGCAGGCAGGCGATTCAGTTAGCTGCAGTGTATTTAATATATATATATATATATATATATATATATAGTCAGTCTTGTGTGTATAAATATAAATATATATATATATATATATATATATATATATATATATATATATATATATATATATATATATATATACACTGTATCCACTTTAGCTAGATCTGACTGCAGTCCGTTCCTGGTGTACTTTTTCTAATATACTGTCAGGCAGGCTGGTGATTCAGTGAGCTGCAGTGCATAAAATATATATACAGTCTCCTACATATATATATATATCCACTGCATTCCAGTCTAGCCAAGACTATATCTGACTGCAGGCCATTCCTGGTGTACATTTTCAAATATACTTTCAGGCAGGCAGGCGATTCAGTGATCTGCAGTGCATTAAATATATATACAGTTTCCTACATATATATATATCCACTGCATTCCAGTCTAGACAAGCCTATATCTGACCGCAGGCCATTCCTAGTGTACGTTTTCAAATACACTTTTAGGCAGGCAGGCAGGCAGGTGATTCAGTGATCTGCAGTGCATTAAATATATATACAGTCTCCTCCATATATATATCCACTGCATTCCAGTCTAGCCAAGCCTATATCTGACTGCAGGCCATTCCTGGTGTACATTTTCAAATACACTTTCAGGCAGGCAGGCAGGTGATTCAGTGATCTGCAGTGCATTAAATATATATACAGTTTCCTACATATATATATCCACAGCATTCCAGTCTAGACAAGCCTATATCTGACCAAAGGCCATTCCTAGTGTACGATTTCTAATACACTTTCAGGCAGGCAGGTGATTCAGTGATCTGCAGTGCATTAAATATATATACAGTCTCCTCCGTATATATATCCACTGCATTCCAGTCTAGCCAAGCCTATATCTGACTGCAGGCCATTCCTGGTGTACGTTTTCAAATACACTTTCAGGCAGGCAGGCGATTCAGTGATCTGCAGTGCATTAAATATATATAAGTCTCCTACATATATATAGCCACTGCATTCCAGTCCAGACAAGCCTATATCTGACTGCAGGCCATTCCTGGTGTATGTTTTCAAATACACTTTCAGGCAGGCAGGTGATTCAGTGATCTGTAGTGCATTAAATATATATACAGTCTCCTACATATATATATATCCACTGCATTCTAGTCTAGCCAAACCTATATCTGACTGCAGGCCATTCCTGGTGTACTTTTTCTAGTAAACTTCAGGCGGTGTTTTGCTAATAAAATTTTACAGCATGTCTGGAAGGCCACCGAGGAGAGGCAGATGCTCACAGGCCACTAAAAGAGGGCAAGCAGGCTCTGTGTCTACAGCCAACAGTGCTGGTCTTGGGCAAGCTGCATCCTCAGCACGTGGCCGTGGGGCACGCTTGACCTTTTTTTCGGCAGCTGGCCGTGTTGATCTACAACATGCAGAAGAGTTGGTAGAGTGGATAACTAAGCCGTCCTCATCCTCCTCATCCTCTGTCACCCAGGCTCAGAGTAGTTTGTCTGCCAATGCAGCTGCCAAAGCAGCCTATTACATCAGCTCAATGTCATCAGTCACTCCTTCCCTAGCCCCACCATCATGCACGAAGGAGTCCCCCGAACTGTTTAACCACAGTGTCGGGTACATGCTGCAAGAGGATGCACAGCATTTTGAAGGCTCCGATAATGGTACCCAGGTTGAGGAAGGCAGTAACGTGAGCCCAGAGAGGGGGGTTGCCCAAGAAGGACAAGAACTGGCAGTCATGTTCCCCCAGCTGCAGCATAATGCCAGGTTTGCTCCAGTGACAAGGAGGGAGGGGATGATGAGGTCACTGACTCTACGTGGGTGCCTGATAGAAGAGAGGAGGAGAAGGAGGAGGAGGCACGTCTTCAACGAGGCAGGATGCCCTCCAGGGGCCAGCTTAAGGGCAGCCACCCGACTGCATCACACCGCAGAGATCCGCATGTGCAGGGCGCTGCTAACTCCACGTGTATTTTGAAAAGTTCTTTGGTGTGGGCCTTTTTTGATACGTGTGCAGCAGATCACACCGTTGCTGTTTGCAACATATGTCTGAAGCGTATTAAGCGTGGCCAAAACAGCAGCCGCTTGGGCACCACATGCTTGACCAGACATATGTCGACCTCCTATGCAGTCCGTTGGCAACCGTACTTAAAAGACCCACACCAAATAACAAGGCGGACCTCTCCTTGCTCCTCTTCAGCTGGGACCTCCAACCCCACTATACCTTCAGTCCTCTCAGAAACCTGCACTGAGAGGAATGAAGGTGTAGAATTAGGTGTGCCAAGTACTTGCGGGCAATCTGCTATCGCTACACCAACATCCGATTGTAGCAGGCAAATTTCCCTACCCCAGTTGCTAAACCGTCAAAAGAAATGCGGTCCCAGGCATCCACATGCTCAGCGGCTGAATGCTAGCTTGGCTAAATTGCTAGCACTCTAACTGCTGCCTTTTTAGCTGGTAGACTCTGCCCCCTTTTGTGAATTTGTGGAATGTGCAGTACCTCAGTGGCAAGTTCCCAAATACCATTTCTTTTCACAGAAGGCCATTCCAGCTCTCTACCAACATGTGGAAGGCAATGTCTTGGTCTCGTTGGACAGGGCAGTCAGCGGTAAGGTGCATATTACCGCTGACTCATGGTCCAGCAGGCATGGACAGGGACGTTACCTTTCTTTCATGGCGCACTGGGTAACTCTGCTGGCAGCTGGCAAGGAGGCGGAACAGGGTGCAGTATTGTTGGAGCTTGTTCCGCCACCTCGCCTCCAAAATGCTAGTAGTGTTGATTCTGCAACACCTCTCTCCTCCACCTCCTGCTCTTCTTCTTTCTCTATGGCCTCTTCCTCTGCAGATTTCTCCGCTGAACCAGTGCTGCTTCGTAGGCGTTCAAGGGGCTACACAAGCACTAAGGCAAAAAGATGCCATGCGGTGCTTGAGTTGGTTTGCTTAGGGGACAGAAGCCACCCTGGGGCAGAGATTCTGTCAGCTCTGCAGGGGCAGACTCAGAGGTGGTTGACGCCACGCCAGCTTCAGCCAGGAATAGTGGTTTGCGACAATGGCACCAACCTCCTCTCCACCCTCCGACAGGGACACTTGACCCATGTTACCTGTTTGGCTCACGTCCTTAATTTGGTGGTGCAGTGGTTCTTGTGCAGGTACCCGGGCTTACAGGATCTCCTGAGGCAGGCCAGGAAAGTCTGTGGGCATTTCCGCCGGTCATATAATGCCAGTACTCGGCTGGCTGACCTTCAAAAGGAATGCAACCTGCCCAAGAACTGCCTCATTTGTGACATGCCCACCAGGTGGAACTCAACGTTGGCAATGCTGCAGTGGCTGCACATGCAGCAGAGGGCCATCAATGAGTACCTGTGTGAGTATGGCACCAGGACAGAGTCAGGGGAGCTTGGCTTTTTTTTGCCACGCCAGTGGCAACTGATCAAGGATGCATGCACTGTCCTGTCACCATTTGAGGAGGCCACGATGGTGAGCAGTGACAGTGCATGCATCAGTGATACTGTCCCTCTTGTCTTCCTGTTGGAGCACACGCTTCATGGAATAATGGACAGGGCACCTGAGGCAGAACAGAGGGAGGAAAAGGAGGACTTCCTTACCTCTCAAGGCCCCCTTTATCCAGACAGTATTCCTGCGGGCCCGCCGATCACACAGGACGAGGAGGAGGAGGATGAGGATTGTGTCAGCATGGAGGTGGAGCCTGGCACTCAGCATCAGCAGCAGTCTTCAAGGGATCGTTTTCAGTCCCCAGAAACCCATGGACTTGTACGTGGCTGGGAGGAGGTGGCTGTAGATCATGTCATCCCTAGTGAGCCAGAGGACTCTGGATCAACTGCCTCAGCAAACCTTTGCTGCATGGCCTCCCTGATCCTGCAAAGCCTGCGAAAGGACCCTCGGATTCGTGGTATCAAGGAGAGGGATCATTACTGGCTGGCAACCCTTCTTGATCCACGTTACAAGGGTAAGGTTGCGGAATTTATCCAGCTTTCGCAAAGGGAGCAGAGGATAAAACGGGAGGCCTTGCAGAAAGGTTTGTGCAATGCGTTTCCAGAGCCTGGGAGGTTACAATTTCCTGGTCCTCCTGGACAACGTGTTGCTGAGGCTTCGGTCAGTCACAGAAGGAGTGGTGGAGAAGGTGGCCGTCTGACCGATGTGTTCAGCCAATTCTTTAATCTGCAGCCCCAAGGTCTGATGAGTTCCAGCAACCATCGCCAGCGTCTGATTTACATGGTGCAGGAATACCTAGGGGCAAGATCAGACTTGGAGACCTTTCCAACCGAAAATCCACTGGGTTACTGGGTCTTGAGGATGGATCACTGGCCAGAGCTTGCACAATATGCAATTGAGCTACTGGCTTGTCCTGCATCCAGTGTTCTTTCTGAACGCACATTCAGTGCTGCTGGAGGCTTTGTAACCGATCACAGAGTGCGCCTGTCCACAGACTGAGTTGATTGGCTCACCTTCATAAAAATGAATCAGTCTTGGATCACCAGCTACCAAGCAACTGATGCTGATGTAACCGATTAATTTTTCTATGAATGTGAGATCCCTTGAAGACTGCATTTGCTGAGTGACTATCCCAGTGATGGTGAACCTTGGCACCCCAGATGTTTTGGAACTACATTTTCCATGATGCTCAACTACATTGCAGAGTGCTTGAGCATCATGGGAAATGTAGTTCCAAAACATCTGGGGTGCCAAGGTTCGCCATCACTGTACTATCCTGTTATGCCGAGTGACTATCCTATTCCTTCTCAATGTTCATGTTGATAGCTTCTAAGAACATTTTTGTTTCAGGGCACCATCACCAGTGCCTAAGGTAATTACAATTTTTGCTGTAATATTTCACAGCAGGCTTCATTCCTGCGCTCAACTAGAGTATCCTTGAGGGGTTGCAGTGTTGTGGCACCACCACCAGTGCCTAAGGCCTAATTTTTCTGCCCCTGTTTAACAGGGGCATGTAATTACAACTTTTGCTGTAATATTTTACAGCAGGGCTCGTTCCTGCGCTCAACTAGAGTATCTGTGAGGGGTTGCAGTGTTGTGGCACCACCACCAGTGCCTAAGGCCCAATTTTTCTGCCCCTGTTTAACAGGGGCATGTAATTACAATATTTGCTCTAATATTTCACAGCAGGGCTTGTTCCTGCGCCCATCAAGAGTAACTGTGAGGGCTTACAATCTTGTGGCACCACCACCACACCACCATCAAAAGCCCAATATTTCTTGGGAGAATGGGCTGTCGAAGTGGATCAGATAAGAGATCTGGAGCGTCTGTTGGCGCAGGAAGCGGGAAAGGAGGAACAGTTTCTCGCCACCTGGGCCTCGTGGTCAATGTTTCGCTACTCTGATGACTTCTCCCTATGGGTCAGAGATATCCCACCCTCAACCGCCGTCTAGCCATGCTGGGGTGCCTAACACCCCAGGAATCACCGCTTACTTCTACACACGATCTCATTCCCAACTTTCTCTCTGTTTCTTTTTTATTAAGTACTGAACCAACAACACAAACATGTAACTAAAGATCATATACCCAGAATAGTTAAATGATTTAAATATATATATTAGGTGAATACACGACACATACAGCATTCTAATTTGATGAAAAGGAGCCCTCAGATAACACTAACACGCGAAACCGTAAGGTTTAATATATGTTGACTCCCACTCGCATGTTATTCCTGTCCTGTATAAAAAATCTATATGTACAATATGATATACCAGTAACTCACCGAAAAATACATGTCAGACTGATCATTCCTATATATGTATGGTTATGATACACATTGCTCTTTGTATATTATATGTACTGTTCTACTGTAAAGAACAGTATTTCTCTGTTAAATCCTGTATTTTCTTGTTTCTCTTTGAAATAAAATAAGATTGAAAGAAAAGCCCAATATTTCTGCCCCTGTTCAATAGGGGCATGTAATTACAATTCTTGATATAATATTTCACAGCAGGGCCCGTTTCAGCGCCCACCAAGAGTAACTGAGGGCTTACAGTGTTCTGGTACCACCAACACATAAGGCCCAATTTTCTGCAGAGTATATAGAGCAGGCCGTATAGTATATACAGGCAGTCCCCTACTTTCAAACATCCGACTTACAAACGACTCCTACTTACAAATAGAGGGAGACAACAGGAAGTGAGAGGAAATCTACCCCTAGGAAGGGAAATTCTCTCCTGTAAGATTTAATATGGGAAAAAGGTGTCTCCCCTGATGCTTTATCACCAATCCTTGTTTCCCTAATAACCCCACATTTTCAAAATCCAATTGTCATTGGGACAGAAAGTGAGGTGAAATCTTCTGAACAGGGGCACAGACAGCAAAACGATGTTACAGGGGTGATAACCCTTCCCTATGTTATCCAAAAAGCTTAAAAATTGATTTTTTGGCTGGAGCTACACTTAAAAAATGTACCTGATCCAAATTACAAACAGATTCAACTTAGGAACAAACCTACAGTCCCTGTTATGTTTGGACCGCCTGTATACTGCTGTCCAGAGTATATAGGGCCTGGGGGCCCCACTCCTTTTCTTTTTTTAATTTGGGTGCAGGGTTCCCCTTAATATCCATACAAGACCCAAAGGGCCTGGTAATGGGCAAAAGTATTGGTACTTTTGGCAGTGTAGGCAGGTGCCAAGTCCTGCTGGAAAATGAAATCAGCATCTCCATAAAGCTGGTCAGCAGAGGGAAGCATGAAGTGCTCTAGAATTTCCTGGTAAAGGACTGCGCTGACTTTGGAGAGTGTACCAACACCAGCAGATGGCATGGCTCCCCAAATCATCACTGACTGTGGAAACGTCACACTGGACCTCATGCAACTTGGATTCTGTGCCTCTCCACTCTTCCTCAAGACTCTGGAACCTTGATTTCCAAATGAAATGCAAAATTTACTTTCATCCAAAAAAGAGGACTTTGGACCACTGAGCAACAATCCAGTCCTTGTTCTGCTTAGCCTCGGTAAGACGCTTCTGACATTGTCTCTGGTTCAGGAGTGGCTTGACACAAGGAATCCAACAGTCGTAGCCCATGTCCTGGATACGTCTGTGTGTGGTGGCTCTTGAAGCACTGACAAAAGCCGTAGTCCACTCTTTGTGAATCTCCCCCAAATTCTTGAATGACCTTTGTTTCAGACTCCTCTCAAGGCTGCAGTTATCCCTGTTGCTTATGCACCTTTTTCTATCACACTTTTTGACTTCCACTCAACCTTCCATTAATATGCTTGGATACAGCACTTTGTGAACAGCCAGCTTCTTTAGCAATGACCTTTTGTGACTTACCCTACTTGTGGAGGGTGTCAATGACTGTCTTTTGGACAACTGTCAAGTCAGCAGTCTTCCCCATGATTGTGTAACCTACAGAACCAAACTGAGAGACCGTTTAACCACTTCACGCAAAATAACATACCTACACGTCATTTTGTTGACGTCGCTGTAATGGTGTGATGCCTGCAGCCAGAGGCATCACCCCGGTACCATTTTTTTTAAAGCCGGCGGCCGGCTTTTTTATGATAACAACCGAGCCGGCAGCCAGGCTCTCTTATGATAACAACCGAGCCAGCGGTCGGCTCTCTTATGATAACAACCAATGCAGTTATCACGAGCAGCGGGAGGGTTCATCTGTCTAAACTGGTAACCGTTAAAAAAAAGTAAACGTCGCCTATAGAGATTTTTAAGTGCCGTAGTTTGTGGCCATTCCACAGGTGTGCAATTTTAAAGCATAACATGTTAGGTATCTATTTACTCTGCATAACATCATTTTTCATAATATGCAAAAAAATTGGCTAAATTTACTGCTTTCTTATTTTTTAATTCAAAAAAGTATATTTTTTCCCAAAAAATTGCGCTTAAAAAAACGCTGCTGTGACATAAAATAGTGCAACGACCACCATATTATTCTCTAGGGTCTTTGCTCAAAAATGATGTATAATGTTTGGGGGTTCTAAGTAATTTTCTAGCAAAAAATACAGATTTTTAACTTGTAAACAAGTGTCAGAAATAGGCTTGAGTGGTTAAAGCAGGGGCTTAAAACTGGTGGCCCTGCAGCTGTTGCGGGACTACAAGTCCCATCATGCCTCTGCCTGAGGGAGTCATGCTTGTGACTGTCAGCTTTGCAATGCCTCATTGGAATTGTAGTTTCGCAACAGCTGGAGGGCCACCAGTTTGAGACCCCTGGGTTAAAGGCTCAGGAAACCTTTACAGGTGTTTTGAGTAGCTGATTAGAGTGTGACGCCATGAGTCTACAATATTCATTGTTTTCACAATATTCTAATTTTCTGAGATACTGGATTTTGGGTGTTCATTGGCTGTAAGCCATAACCATCAAAATCAAAAAGAAAGAAATGCTTGAAATATATCACTCTGTGTGTAATGAATCTATATAATATATGAGTTTTGCTTTTTCTATTGAATTACTGAAATAAATGAACTTTGTGATGATATTCAAATTTTTTGAGATGCACCTGTACAGTGCAGTCTGAAGTTGTGCAATACAGCCAGCATGTTTGTATAGAGCAGGCAGAAGCCTATCAGTCCTCAAGTTCTACCATTTCAGGGAATTCTTTGCTCCCCATCCCTATCCAAGTTCCTGTTCCCAATCAAAACCCCAAAAGAAACCCCTAGACCAATTCTTGAGCCAAAGGAGGAATGCTGTGTGCTTGGCTGTGCATGCTGTGGGTGGGAGAAATAGGCCCAAATAACCAGGGGCTCCTGCGGGTGTAGAGCTACATATAGAGTCTGCAAAGAAAGGTAGATCAGCATTATAAGGCCCAAGGCAGCAACTGACAGCCAACTAGATTACTAAATAGAACACTGATTTGCTTTATTGGCCTCACTGCTTTATTGGCCAAAATAGTGCATAGTCACACTCTCATACAGAGGAACCATAAAGCCGCGTACACACGAGCAGAATGTCCAACAGAAAAAGTCAGACAAAAGCTTTTGATCGTATATTCCAATCAAGTGTGTGCCTCATTGCACTTATTTTTTCGAAAATTCTGACGGACCTAGAAATGGAACATGTTCTAAATATTTCCGACGGAAACAATTCCTATCGTGAAAACCTCTCGTCTGTATGCTGTTCCGACGGACCAAAAACGACGCATGCTCTGAAGCAAGTACGAGAGGGAAGCTATTGGCTACTGGCTATGGAACTTCCTTTTTCTAGTCCCGTCGTACGTGCTGTACGTCACCACGTTCTGGACGGTCGGACTTTGGTCGGACTTTGGTTTGACCGTGTGTAGGCAAGATCACTTGAATGGAATTCCGTCGGAGTTCCGTCGGAGAAACCTTCGGAGTTTATTTCGACGGCAAAACTGGTCGTGTGTACAGGGCATTACAGATCAATGCCTTTCTGGTCTGGTCAGTGAGGAAGTGACACAGTAGAAGCAGATGAGTGATTTCTTTGCTCTACAAGCAATTCCGGTCATTACAATTGTACCTTGATAAAGGGGACCTACAAGTCCCTGAAATGCCGGTCTTGCTGCTGTTCTTCATTCATGCTTTGAAGTGAAGTTCACTTCAAATCTTCTCCAGAGTGCTGTCTGTCTGTAACCTGTTGAATTTGGTGCCAGTGCCTGCCATGAACCTGACCTTCCCTGAATGGCTATAGATGTATGCATGTAGGATTGACTTTCTTTTACTCCTAGCAATCCTGTTGCTGGTGAGTTGCCACCATCAACAGGATCACCTAATGCCGCGTACACACGAGCGGACTTTACGGCGGACTTTGCCCGGCGGACTTTTCGACGTACTTTCCGACGGACTTTCTGAATGAACGGACTTGCCTACACACAATCCACCAAAGTCCGTCGAATTCGTACGTGATGACGTACGACCGGACTAAAACAAGGAAGTTCATAGCCAGTAGCCAATAGCTGCCCTAGCGTGGCTTTTTGTCCGTCGAACTAGCATACAGACGGCGGACTTTTCGACCGGACTCGATTTCAACGGATAAATTTTAAACAAGTTTCAAATCTAAGTCCGTCCAACTTTTGAGAAAACAAAGTCCGCTGGAGCCCACACACATCGAATTGTCCGACGAAATCCAGTCCGCCGGGCAAAGTCCGCCGTAAAGTCCGCTCGTGTGTACGCGGCATTAGTCTTCATTTTCATTCCAGCAATACCTACCATAGCTGCATTTAATATTTTTCTATAGTTTTACTTTAAAATGTCCCGTATTACACCTTTTAGTTCCATGTGCCTGCTCCATTATACACAATAATACACGGTAGCATAAATAGAACCATGTGTTTAGCAGATGTCGTAGAAGCAGATTTTAATCTTCTCAGTTTTACCACTTTGATCAATCAATATTATAGAGCAATTTGTTCTTTTTTATTCTTGGCACCCTATGGGGTATTGTATTATTGGTGTGCAAAATACTTTGCAATCTCACTTTTGCAGAATGTTAACATATGGCATATAAGCATCATTCATGGGGCAGGCACTCTATTTTTTTAATTTATAGTCATTGTAATTTTTCCCTCAGCAAAAGAGAAACCTCTGTGGGATCCCCTTTACGTCTATGCGGTTTGCTGCAGTATGACACACACGTTTTACTGCTGGAATGCATGACTAGGAATGAGTGAAATTGAGAGATTTCATTTCCCCAAAACACTTGTGGATATTATGAGATTTCCTTGAAATGTTGGTGTTATGTCATAATGCATTGTAATCAATGGGAAAGGAGAAATAAAGTGGCTTTGGTAGTTTTTCAGGGTGCAATAGCCTTTAAATGGCTCCTGAAGGTTAATTGAAGCTTTTTTAGCTATGCAGGACCTGTTCTTGTGCCAAAAAACAACCTCTTATAACCCTGTTTAATGTTGGCGATAAGAAGTGGGGCTGCCCCCTTATTGCAAAAAGGGTTTGCCCAAAGGCTTGGAATTACGACTCTAAGGTTGCAATTGAACTCTCGAGCTTCCATTTGCAAGGCTGAGAGGAACAAATAGAACTCTGCTTAGTATCAGAGGTAGAATCCTTACCTGCCTAAAGCTAAGCCTTCCTTTTCTAAGGCAAGAGAGTGCTCTGATCCCTGGTGACATCCTTGATAATGTAGTCATGGAGGGTGCCAATGAGACTTTTACCATCAACGGGCATACACAATAAATGATTTTTCACTGGTGTTCTGTCAACCAAAATTTCAGCCAAATGGTCCTCCGCCTGTGCACAGACAGGACACCATTCTGGATATTAGTCATATAACATCCACAAGCCAGTCAACACTATAGCACATGGCAGCAGGCATGATTTCATAATTTTAGGAGAACTGAATGGTCAGTTGGGATAGGCCCTGGTTCTTCGGAAACATCTTTGGACCAAACACCCAAGGTTTTGGGGTGAGGACTACAATGACCTGTCAGGGAGAATATCATCAACAGGTACAGTCAGTGTCTTGTTAAGAAATAACTGGATCCACAATGGAAATGGCCTGCTTTTGATCAGCTCCTCCTCCATGGGGTAATGCTAAGAAAAACACCTGGTAGGAATCATAGCTTTGCAGGATTAGGCAAGTCACTGTACAAAATGAGTTTCAGTAACACGTGTTCTGGGAATGCTTTTACATGCTCTTAAAGGAACCCAACTGTTAACCTTGGAAAATGCAGATGCAGACTGCTCAAGTCAAGACATTTGTATTCCATGTCATAATATGTGTATACTGAAATGGTATACATACAGTATTTCCAGGAATTAATGAGTTATGTCAGTATGTAAGCAGATACAGTTAACTAATCTTCCACTAGGTGGCTCTGTCCCAAAAAAGTGTGTGGTAACAGTGAATAGTGTAACTGGGCATTAGGTCCTTTTAGACAAATTGTTTCTGTAGTGATGTAATGGGTGAAGTTAGTGTCTATATATATATATATATATATATATATATATACAGTCAGGTCCATAAATATTGGGACATTGACACAATTCTAATCTTTTTAGCTCTATACACCACCACAATGGATTTGAACTGAAATGAACAAAATGTGCTTTAACTGCAGACTTTCAGCTTTAATTTGAGGGTATTTACATCCAAATCAAGTGAACGGTGTAGGAATTACAACAGTTTGTATATGTGCCTCCCAGTTTTTAAAGGACCAAAATTAATGGGACAATTGGCTTCTCAGCTGTTCCATGGCCAGGTGTGTGTTATTCCTTCATTATCCCCTTTACAAGGAGCACATGAAAGGTCCAGAGTTCATTTCAAGTGTGCTATTTGCATTTGGAATCTGTTGCTGTCAACTCTCAATATGAGATCCAAAGAGCTCTCACTATCAGTGAAGCAAGCCATCATTGGGCTGAAAAAACAAAACAAACCCATCAGAGAGATAGCAAAAACATTAGGTGTTGCCAAATCAACTGTTTGGAACATCCTTAAAAAGAAAGAACGCACTGGTGAGCTCAGCAACACCAAAAGACCCAGAAGACCCTGGAAAACAACTGTGGTGGATGACCGAAGAATAATTTCCCTGGTGAAGAAAATACCCTTCACAACAGTTGGCCACATCAAGAACACCTTCCAGGAGGTAGGTGTATGTGTGTCAAAGTCAACAATCAAGAAAAGACTTCACCAGAGTGAATACAGAGGGTTCACCACAAGATGTAAACCATTGGTGAGCCTCAAAAACAGGAAGGCCAGATTAGAGTTTGCCAAACAACATCTAAAAAAGCCTTCACAGTTCTGGAACAACATCCTATGGACAGATGAGACCAAGATCAACTTGTACCAGAGTGATGGGAAAAGAAAAGTATGGAGAAGGAAAGGAACTGCTCATGATCCAAAGCATACCACCTCATCAGTGAAGCATGGTGGTGGTATTGTCATGGCGTGGGCATGTATAGCTGCCAATGGAACTGTTTCTCTTGTATTTATTGATGATGTGACTGCTGACAAAAGCAGCAGGATGAATTCTGAAGTGTTTCGGGCAATATTATCTGCTCATATTCAGCAAAATGCTTCAGAACTCATTGGACGGCGCTTCACAGTGCAGATGGACAATGACCCAAAGCATACTGTGAAAGCAACCAAAGAGTTTTTTAAGGGAAAGAAGTGGAATGTTATGCAATGGCCAAGTCAATCACCTGACCTGAATCCGATTGAGCATGCATTTCACTTGCTGAAGACAAAACTGAAGGGGAAATGCCCCAAGAACAAGCAGGAACTGAAAACAGTTGCAGTAGAGGCCTGGCAGAGCATCACCAGGGATGAAACCCAACGTCTGGTGATGTCTATGTGTTCCAGACTTCAGGCTGTAATTGACTGCAAAGGATTTGCATCCAAGTATTAAAAAGTGTTTGATGGATGATTGTTAATCTGTCCCATTACTTTTGGTCCCTTAAAAAGTGGGAGGTACATATACAAACTGTTGTAATTCCTACACCGTTTACCTGATTTGGATGTAAATACCCTCAAATTAAAGTTGAAAGTCTGCAGTTAAAGCACATCTTGTTTGTTTCATTTCAAATCCATTGTGGTGGTGTATAGAGCCAAAAAGATTAGAATTGTGTTGATGTCCCAATATTTATGGACCTGACTGTATATGACTGGTTGGGTGGAGTCTAGTGTAGCTGGAACATGGGAGCCAGCTACGACACCAGCATGCAGATATAGTCAGCTAAGTGGAGGCCATGCATAGAACTGTAGGACAGGGTGAGGTAGACCTGCACTCAGAAGAGCTGGCTGTAGTCATCCTGTCTCTTATGGTGGTGGAGGCTAGAGCGGGTTGCAAAAATCCTTTTAGGCCAAGTCAAGTATTCTCTGAAGTTAGTCTATCACCCTGGAGGCCCTGCATCTTCATCCCAGTTGAGTTCAGGTACGGCCTCTGTTGTTATTGGTGTGGATCAGCCTATCTGGAAAAGATGCAAAGTGAGTTCTTCTATTTCTGCAGTATAGGTCGATTCCTAATAGAACAGAAAGTCATCTTGAGAAAAGTGTGAAAAAAGGGAAAAAACATGTTTTTTGTTTGTCAGTGATCAATTCTCCTGTAGATGGAGGTATAACCCAGTTGTTTTAAGAATTACCCTGTGTCCCTTTATAAATTATTAAGAACCGTTGCTTTACTAACAGTGCATTAGGTAGTGTGTAGGTGGGCAGGGCTGCTATTAGAAATCGTGGGGCCCAGTACAGCCTTCCTGACAGGCTCCCCACTCTGAAAATATTAAGCCAATATTTCTTTTCATACATCAGGGGATACAGAGCCATAGTAGTTACTATGTGGGTTATAGGCCACCTTCAGGTGATGGACACTGGCACACCCTAAGACAAAAAGTGCACTCCCTATATAACCCTCCCACTACTGGGAGTACCTCAGTTTTTTCGACAATGTCTAGGTGTTGGTCACGGAGTAAAGATGTGCTGATCTGAGCTGAGCTCCTCTGGAGCAATCCTTGCTGGGGCTAGCTATGCAGACGGATCCATTCAAGGTGTCTTTCTGGCCAAATTGAATGGTACCCGGGCCTCGTATCCGAAGAAACAAGGTTTTTGCCTGTGAATGCTTCTCTTTTTAGAGAGCTGGACCCCGGAATCCAGTACTTTTTTGGTATTAAGGCCATAAAGTTTACTGCAGGTCCAGGATTGTGGGTTTCCTCGAGGATCCCCAACTCTTGAAGGTTTAACAGAACCCACCGTGAAGGGTGAAGATTGGGTCTGTTGGTTTACCACAGAAAACCCTGCGGCAGGAAAGGTAAGTGGAGTTTTTCTAAGAAATTTTTAAAATTTTATTATGAATTGTCTCCTTTAAAGTAAATGTTGGTAATGCCGTTTTCTTTCTTTCGTCTCCTCCATGCCATCCCTCCCTCACTCACAAGTCGATCCTGTTGGATCGGAGGCCCGTGCTTGCGCGGGAAAACTCTTTTTGAAAGATAAAGGAGGGGGCGCGATGCAAGGTGGGGGCGAGGCTTAGCGTGGTGTTGGCGTCCTCCAATGCGGGAGTGTGTTTTTTTTTAAAAAAATCTCCATTTGTGCTGCCTGCAAAATTGTCGCAGAGACATGAGAGCAAAGGGAGCATGAAAGAGGTTTTGGTGACACAGGCATTTCCTGCTTAACACATTTAATGTTTGCAACTGTTTTCAACACTGCAGCCCCTGTGTATTTTACCAAAAGATCGTTTTTCCCTCAGCCATGATGGGTTTAAAAAAAAAAAAAGTTTAGCGACTTTATTCGCACAGGTTCTCTTCCATTGCCCGGGACCCTCAAACTGAGGAACTAGGGGCGGGAGAAGACTAATCCCCTCAGGGGACCGTGGTGAGGCTGATGACTCCTCTTCTGAATTGTCAACTGTGGGAGAATCAGCTGGTTTCAATCTTAAGATTGATGGTGCAATTTCTTGCTGTTTGGTCCGCTCCACATTTATGCTCCCTTAACTGTGTGTTTGAGTTCGCTAAAGCCTCCTCAAACTGTGCATGCCTTTTCCTGTCCATTATTGTTGGAAAAGCATTTTTGTATCTGAGAGGATCTCCCAGCTAAACATTATTTTTCCTCCTAAAAAAGTTTTTTACACTTTATCCTATGATGGAGGAAATTCACTAAGTAGAGTATGGCAGCAATTAACACTGCTATATCCTCTGTGAATAAGAGCTTTTGTTCGGCAGACAATGCTCAAATGCTTAGGCATCCAAAGGATAAAGTGTTGGAATTCCTGTTAAAAAAAAAAAAACACTTTTTTTTCTCTGGCAGATTGAGCAGCCTGCACTGACAGTAATTGCTTATTCATTGTGATGCCAGTTTAACAGGTGTTCAGGTATCCTGCTCAGCAGGCCCAGGATCTGGCAGCTTTATGTTTGCAATAATTGCTTTGTGAGTTTCTATTGTAGAACCTCCACAAAGTCCTCATGCAGGTGCTTGCTTTATAAACTAGCCAAACACCCAACTGCTGAGATGCCTATGGCCACATCACCCTGAAAGCGCCCGATCTCGTCTGATCTCAGAGGCTAAGCAGGGTCATGCCTGGTTAGTACCTGTATGAGAGACCGCCTGGGAATACCAGGTGTTATACACGGCTCTGTGCACATTGTTGCTAACACAAACAGCTAAAGGCATGTCAGTGGAGGATAAACTTCCTTTCACCATACAGAAGCTCCTGGCTAGTCTTCCTTTTGCGGTGAAACAGCTATTTGAGAATGTTTGGATAATTCAACCAAAGAAATTCTAGTGGGTAAAGTACCCCCCTTTGCCATTTAATCAAAGGAGTAAATATATTTTCATTTTTAAAGCTCCTTCTTTTGTGCCAGGGGCATCAGGCTCCAGGTTGTCACGATGGCTTCCACCGTCAGGTTCAAAAGGTAATCCTCAGAATAAACCCCAGGGACAAAAGAGGTCTTGTGGGAGGAAACCTACAAGATACTGAAGCCTCCTTATGAGGAGGCGGCCCGCTCGCTCAATAGGGGGAATTCTGCAGTTCTCAAGGATCTGACAGGAAGATGAATAGGGGACTTCCTCAATAGCTAGGTACAAGCTGGAGTTCCAAGAGTTCCCGTCTCCTCATTTTTTCTCAGATCAAAACATTCCTAAAGATTCAGACAAAAAGAAGTCTTTCTCTCAAGTATTGGACCATTTTTTTTGGCAAAAGTGGTCATGGTGGTCCACATGTAAGAGCAGAGGTTGGGGTTTGGTTAAATCCAAATGGACATTCTGGATCTCAAAGATCTAAACTCTTCCCCGCTCACCAGAAATTTCTACGCTTCGAGGTAGAAAATCTTTATTTCCAGTTTGTAGCGCTACCTTTTCGGGCTAGCTACTGCACCTCGAGTGTTTATAAAGATCCTGGCTCCTCCTTTAGCCAGGTTAGGGGCTCAAAGTATAACAATACTAGACGATCTACTCTTGACAGATCAATCGGTAGCCCGTTTAAACCAAAGTCTGGTCAACGCAGTCAGCTACCTGGAATACTTTAGGTTGCATCCTCAACCTAGAAAAATACTCCTTAAAACCATCAAGGAGATTGCAGTACTTAGGGCTGACCATAGATACAGTCCAGAAAAGGGTATTTTTGCCCCAGAAAAGAATCGGTTCCTTAAAGGAACTGATTCGGTTGGTCAAAACAAAGAAGAATCCTTCTATTCATCTTTCCATGAGTTTATTGGGGAAAATGGTGGCTTCTTTCAAGGCCGTTCCTTATGCGCAGTTTCATTCAAGACTGCTGCAAAACAGTATCCTGCCAACTTGGAACAAGAAGGTCCAAACTCTGGACTTCCTGATGCATTTATCCGCCAAAGTGCGTCAGAGTCTCAATTGGTGGTTAATACCCAAAAATCTTCAAAAAGAAAAATCCTTTCTATCGGTTACCTGGAAAGTAGTAACAACAGATGCCAGCCTTTTGGGCTGGGAAGCAGTCCTGGAAGAAGCATCTGTCCAAGGAAAGTGGTCCAAATCAGGGTTGACCTTGCCCATCAATAGTCTAGAGATTCGGGGAGTACGCCTGGCCCTAAAGGCCTGGACGCTCAGACTACGAAATTATCCTGTCAGGATCCAATCCGACAATGCCACTGCTGTGGCTTTTATCAATCACCAAAGGGGCACGAGAAGTCGTGCGGCCCAGAGAGAGGTGAATCATATTCTGTCTTGGGCAGAAAACAACATCCCTTGCCTATCAGCAGTTTTCATTCCAGGGATGGGGAATTGGCAGGCGGACTACTTGAGTCACCAACAATTGTTCCCGGGAGAATGGTCCCTTCACCCCGACATCTTTTTGTCAATATGCCAAAAATGGGGAGTTCCGGACGTGGATCTGTTTGCATCCAGGTTCAACAACAAGATCGACAACTTTGTGTCAAGGACAAGAGATCTGATGGTATACGGAACAGATGCCTTGGTCTTTCCATGGGATCAGTTTTCACTGATCCATGCATACCCTCCTGTTCTGCTGCTTCCGTGTCTCCTATGCAGGATCAAGCAAGATGGAAAGGAGGTGATTCTGGTGGTCCCAGCATGGCCCAGGAGATCTTGGTTTGCTCTTTGCCAAGATCATAAGGATGGTGGTACGGGACCCTTGGACGCTACCCCTTTGGCCAGACCTTCTCTCGCAAGGTCCGGTGTTCTATCCTACCTTGCAAACGCTAAATTTAGCGGTTTGGCTATTGAGACCCACATTCTAAAGGACCGTGGCCTGTCAGCTTCAGAAGTTTCTACCTTGGTTAATGCTAGAAAGCCGGCCTCCAGAATCATATATTATAGAGCCTGGAAGGTATATGTCTCCTGGTGTGAATCCAGGGGTTGGCACCCCAGGAAATATATCATAGGTAGGATCCTTGAGTTCCTACAGATGGTATCAGTAATGAAGCTGGCCTTGAGCACTATCAAGGGCCAGGTGTCAGCCTTATCAGTGTTTTTTCAACGACCACTTGCTTCACACTCTCTGGTTCATAACCTTATCCAGGGGGTAACGCGGATTAATCCCCCAGTTAAGTCAACCCTGAACCCTTGGGACTTAAATTTAGTCTTGTCGGCTTTACAAAAACAGCCTTTTAAACAAGGTATTCCCTTGATCCTTTTGACGAGGGAAATAGTTTTCTTGGTTGCCATATCTTCTGCAAGGAGTGTATCAGAGTTGGCTGCTCTTTCCTGTAAAGAGCCATATTTAATTTTTCATAAGGATAAGGTTTTATTGCGGCCTCATCCTAATTTTCTACCGACGGTAGTGTCAGGTTTTCATTTAAACCAGGATATTGTTCTGTCTTCATTTTTTCCAGAACCTCGTTCTGTGGAAGAAAAGTCACTACATTTTCTTGATATGGTGAGAGCGGTCAAGGTCTATTTAAAAGCGACTGCTCAAATTCGTAAAACAGATGTTTTGTTTGTGTTGCCAGACGGTCCTAAAAGAGGACATTTCAAAATGGATTAGTCAAGTGATTATTCAAGCTTATGGTTTAAAGAGGGAAAACCCTCCTTTTCGTATTAAAGCGCACTCCACCAGGGCTGTTAGTGCTTCTTGAGCAGTGCATCATCACCAAGCCTCCATGGCTCACATCTGCAAGGCTGCAACTTGGTCTTGAATCCATACATTTACCAGATTCTATCAAGTAGATGTAAAAGGTCATGAGGATATCACCAGTGTAAAGCAGGCTGCAGTATAAGTCCTCTAGTCTCTTGGTGCCCTACATTTGTTGTGTCTCCCTCCCTTTAGTTGGCATTGCTATGGGACATCCCACATAGTAACTACTATGGCTCTGTGTCACCTGATGTATGAAAAGAAAATAGGATTTTTAAAAAAGCTCACCTGTAAAATCATTTTCTTTGAAGTACATTAGGGGACACAGAAATCCCTCCCTTCTTGGCATACACGTGTATTGCTTTACTACAAAACTGAGGTACTCCCAGTAGTGGGAGGGGTTATATAGGGAGTGGAATTTTTGTCTCAGGGCGTGCCAGTGTCCATCACCTGAAGGTGGCCTATAACCCACATAGTAACTACTATGGCTTTGTGTCCCCTGATGTACTTCAAAGAAAAGGATTTTACAGGTAAGCTGTTTTTAAAATCATATTTTTCATTAAAAATACACTAAAATCATTATTAGTTCATAACATAACTTACAAAATTCCTGCTAAATCTAAAAGATAAAATTGTATTGAGTTAATAAAGTTTTGTGTGTGAACACAGTTTACTATGCTTCAGTTATAAATGAACACAGTACCGATCTTCATTTAGAAAAGGAAGGGGGCGGTAAATTACATATTTACCAACCCGTTCCCCAGCTCTCTATTCTGAACATGCCTCCCCCCGTGTTCCCAGGGGAGGGAAGCTGGCAGCGCTCGGGAGGGGGTGGCACACACAGCAGAGGGAATCAGATGTTGGTAGGACAGAGAGGATGATCAGTGCAGCGGGGTTGCATTTACAGTAAGGATGCCCTGTGCGTCTATCCATGCAGCAAATGAAAGCAGGTCAGAAGGAGAGGGGTAGAAACTGGCTTTCAACTGCTGCAGGGAGAGACACGCAGGGAATTGTTCCTGTAATTGACCCCCCCCCCCCCCCCCAGCCACACCAATCATCCTCCCTGTCCTGCCCACATCTGATTCTCCCTGCTGCCCGGGCCCCCCTGTGTGCACGGGCCCCGCACAGGACTGGTGGTACCCCCTTATCAGCAGCCCTGTAGAGGGGTACCCCATCACTGCAGTTTGTAGTTCATAAAATTCATAGTCAATAATATTCATTAAGGTTCTGTTTTGTTCAAGCACTTCAAGTTCATAATAATTCAGTCTACATGAATGTACAGTATGTCTGCATTAAAATATAAAGATCCAGTACAAAAATTTGCATTTCTCCAAGGCAATGGCGACCCTAGGGGGGGGCCAGAGGGGGCCCTGACCCCCCCAACATTATGCTGGGCCCCACCATGTGCCCCCCCAAAAAAAAATTTTTTTTTTTTTTTTTTAATTTTTTTTTTTTGACAAAAAGTCCATTTCTTTTTGTTTGTATTCATATCGGATGTGCCGCATCCTACTCGGGCCACCGCTGGGGTAACACAGTCTCTATTGAGAGGGAGAACGTCCCCAGTCAGCTCCTGCGGGTGATTCCTCCCCCCTCCCTCTGCTCGCTGACACTGCATAATGCGAGCGCTCTCACACAACCACGGCCGCACGATCTGCTCCTTCCCCTGCATCCTCATTGGCAGGGAGAAGAGCGAGTTGCAGGAAAGACTCCACCAGGACTCTCAGTTACTGAAAAAACAGACTGATTTCTCCCGTCCTTAGGACAGGAGAACCAGCCTGTAAATTCCAAGAAATGCCAGACCAGCGCTGTCAATAGCAGGGGCAGGACAGCAAGAGGAGGCTGGGGAACCCCACAGTGGCAGAACACCAGGGCCCGGGGGCAAGACAACCTTTGCAACCCTGATAGTTCTCCCACTGCTTTGGATCCTTATATTTTCTTGGTATGCTGGTGACATATATATCTCTTGTTTTCTGTCACCCTGGGGGGGGGCAATACAGTAGGAAGGGAGCTCACTGCAGAACATGTGAAAGGGCCGTTGTGGGATCGTAGTAAAGGGGTAAAGGGCCCCAGGATAGATAAAATATATGTAGATAGATATATATATATTTGCATTTTATATTGCCCCCCTATTTTTGTCCCTGTCCCCCCATGTGCCCCCCCTAAATATGAAAGCTGGAGACGCCACTGCTCCAAGGCCATGACATACAAAGAAATAATTAAGGTGACTGGTAAAAATAAGAGCTGTTTTAACGTCATAAAACCATGAGGATAAAAACGAAGGTGCGTTGACAATATGCCCCCCTGACTTTTCTTTACTTCACTTCTAGATCCGACAGGCTAGATCTGGCCAGATCAGTAAACTGAAAACCTATTGTGTATGGTTACCTACTGTACTTACCTACCGTAAAAACCCCTTTATGTTTACTGCTGCATTAAAATGATGCTGCTCAAAAGAGTTACTGAGTTTCATGGAGTTTGTCTTGTTAAAGAAAGTTCAAGTATGAATAAATTTGTTTAAAGTTCTTTCTAATTACCATAGACTATACAAACAGTGGGCAGCCCATGCTCGCAGCTGTCCTGGGAGCAGTATAGTTCAGAAATTAAAATTCCAGCTTACACATAACTAGCCTTAAAACGGTCCCCTCCCTGCTCCTAACACCTATGCTTACCAACCTGTGTAAGAAAGATGTATACACTTACCTATTTTCAGGCCGCTCTGGTCACGTGATCTGGCTCCCGTCAGCCAACGCAGCTGCAGGGGAGATGAGGGAGCACTGACAACGGATGGGCCGTTGAAGCCTATGGGTGACGTCACCACTTCAGATTTTACCAGCTGTTGTCTGAGTGCTCCCTTGTCTTCCCTGCAGCCGCCACTGTCTGTCACAGGAGATCACATGACAGGAATGGGTTGAGAAGAGGTAAGTATATACACAGGTTAGTTAGCATAGGTGTTGGGGGGGAGGGGACGGTTTTAAGGCTAGCTAGGTATAAGCTTGAATTCCACTTTAACAGGTTAAGCTTAAAGTGGGAGTAAACTCCCATGCATGAATTATACCTATAGGTAAGCCTATGATAAGGTTTACCTATAGGTACTGTAAATATCTCCTAAACATGCGCCGTTTAGGAGATATTTACTGTAGATGCAGCCGGTGACATCACTGGCGCATGCATTCTGAAGGGATGGCAGAACTATAGTACTGCGCTGTAGCCATCTTTTGGCTATAGCGTGGTACTGAAGTGGTTACTGAAGTGGAGTCTGAAACTCCATTAACATGTTGATGATGCTTATATGGGATTTTAGTTATTAGGTTTGCATACACTTTAAAGCCTAATGCCGCGTACACACGGTCGGACTTTTCAGCTACAAAAGTCCGACAGCCTGTCCGACAGACTTTCGACTGACTTTTGGCAGACTTTTGGCGGACTTGCGGCAGACTTTCTTACGAACGGACTTGCCTACATACGATCACACAAAAGTCCGACGGATTCGTACGTGATGACGTACACCGGACTAAAATAAGGAAATTGATAGCCAGTAGCCAATAGCTGCCCTAGCGTGGGTTTTTGTCCGTCGGACTAGCACACAGACGAGCGGATTTCTGGGTCCGGCGTAGTTACGACGTAAAGATTTGAAGCATGTTTCAAATCTAAAGTCCGTCAGATTTGAGGCTGCAAAAGTCCGCTGAAAGTCCGGGGAAGCCCACACACGATCGAATTGTCAGCCAGCTTTAGTCCGTCGGTGTCCGTCGGACTTTTGTAGACGAAAAGTCCGACCGTGTGTACGCGGCATAATTCTTACTGCTGGGCCACATCAATCTGCACTGCAGCACAGCGGCTGGTGTGTTGTGTGATCTGGCTGAGATCAGTGCTGTGATAATGCGCTAAGCTCGGTGGATCACACCCTTCCTTTTTTTTTATAAAATTAACTTTATTGAGATGTAACACAGACACTTGATAAATGTTTATACCATATCAGAAATAATAGTGAGTTTGCCACATCCCTGTGTATATAGAAGGATTTTTGGATACCCCCAAATTGGGACTTTAAATTGGCAACCACACTAATAGATTATGTAAAAAATAATTTTATTGGTACAAATAGAAACTAAAAAATCATCACACGATTATTGCTAAAACAGTCATAATCATAAGACACAAGCACACATAATACAATATCTTGCAGTAGAGTACAAAAGTATGTATATAGAGTGGTCTCTCTCCAGTAGCCGAAAACACTTTCCGGTAGCCAACAGCTAGGAAAAGCTTTCCGGTACCCAATGCGTTTCAGGTTTAAAATCCCTTTATCAGGGGTATTTATATAGGAGAATTTTAAATTCTAATAAGTAACAAAAAATAAAGTAAAACATACCATAGTTTATGGTGCAAGACATCATTTTAACAGACATAATAGGCATAGTACACCCCATGTTGAAATGAGCAACCTACTGAGATATGGTGAATGGCACCACAATCAAACACAGGGAGTATTCAGGCAAGACTAGAATTAACATTTGTTAGTGGATGGCGTGTGTGGAGGTCTAGTTCAACCTATGGATTTTAAGTATCACAGTCCACAGGAAAGGAACCTGTCAATGGTCCCTCAGGCAGGGGTTGTGCAGCTGGGAACGATAACTAGGTAGGAGAGTTAACAAACAAAGAGACAGAGAGGGAGCGGTAAAACTAAACTGCCAGAACCTGCCAAGAAACTAATCTCAATGCATAGATAAGACTGGTATGTCACCAAAAGGTCCATAGACAACAGTGCTAAAGAATGTTGTATACAATCCCTGTCATAGACACATTCTATGCTATTTATAACCATTGGATGGATTGCGCTAACTTTTTAGTTAATTTATATCGTACCACTTCTTAATGTGCCAAAAAACATAAAAATATTTTAAATATTTTAAATATTTATGTGCCCTATTTCTTGTGAGAATTCTCACCAATAATTATTCCTATTGCTATCTACTTCAACTAATATACCAATACAAATATTTTCACACGATATTATCACCCATCAACAAAGTGCTAGTGCAAAAAAAAAAGTGAAAAAATATAAAAAATATATCCTTTCCTGCAGAGGAACCTTTTGTGAAACCAACCTAGCAGGAATTCATGTGTGGTATCAGCCAATTACTCCCACAAAATTCAAAACATTGGTCAAAGTGCACTGTGCCAAACAAATGTACCAAAAAAATATATAACAAAACATCAGTACATATACAGGCATACCCCACTTTTTAACTACACAATGAGGTTTGTTTACTAAAGCTAGAAAAGGCAAAATCGGGCTCACTTCTGTATAGAAACCAATGAGCTTCCAGGTTTAATTACCAAATTTTTATTGAAAAAGCTGGGGTTAGAAGCTCATTGGTTTCTATGCAGAAGTGAGCCTGATTTTGCACTTTATAGCTTTAGTAAATAAATCCCATTGTGTACTTAAAAGTGGGGTATGCCTGTATCCTTCTTTCGAAAAATACAATGTGCAACAATTTTTTATATATTGTGCAAAAAATTTTTTTTATATATATATCAGGGTACTATGAATGTCCTTAGTGAGTGATCAACTCTTTCTAGTGTCACTATTTCTTGGTTCAGTGCTTCAACTTCCACCCTTATCGTGCCTACACCACCACCTAATAGAAATGGCCACTCACTAAATGAATGTGAGTGTGCGCCTTTGGACGCCTGAGAGTGGATCTCCGGTATCAGCAGGACTTTGGCGACTCAAAGCAACCCATCCGTGCATTAAACCAGTGTTTCTCATTTCCAGTCCTCAAGGCACCTCAACATGTCATGTTTTCAGGCTTACCATTATTTTGCACAGGTGATTTGATCAGTTTCACTACCTTAGTAATTACCACAGCCGTTTCATCTGAGGGAAATCCTGAAAACATGATCTGTTGGGGCGCCTTGAGGACTGGAGTTGTGAAACGCTGCATTAAACAACCACCGAAATACAGCGTTTTATCCCCCCCCAAGTTGGCAGGAACAACTACTGAAATGCCCAGGCTCAAGAAACAAGGGAATCGTCCCCAGAAGACGGAGTATTTTCCTCCAGAGCCCAGGCAAAATGGCGCCGGCGCCACATCCACGCCAGCTTCGGGATCTCAATCCCAGCCAGCCCAGCAAGGGAAACCCCCAAAAAGAAGCAGCCCTCCTAAATCTCCCAACTCTTCACCACCCACACCCTCATCTGGGAGCCCTGAGAAGTCCAGATTCTGGACAGATGCAATGAATGATGAGGTGAGCCCGTTCCTTATATCAGGGGACGATACCTGGGAGGACACCAGGGAGCTGCCAGACTCAATTGAAGCATTTCGCACAATCAGCCAGTCTTAGATACTGTTCTTAAAGAGATGCTAGTCTCCTTGAGAAGCTCTCTACATTCAGATATGGTATCTTGTATGCATAAGTTTAGAAAAGACCTGGGCTCTGTCTCTGAGAGAGTATCACATGTTGAGAACAAGATGGGGGAATATGCTGTAACAATCAATGACCTGGTGGATGCTAATGATGAACAAGATGAAGAAAATTGAGGCGCTAAAATCCAAAATGGCGGACATGGAGGACAGGGCCAGGAGGAATAATGTAAAGATAAGTGGAATCCCAGAATCTGTACAGCAGCATGACCTGCGTAGCTATGCTTCGCAACTCTTTGCCACAATCCTCCCCGACATGTCAGAGCTGGACTTTACGATTGATAGAATACACCGGCTACCTAAACCCTCCTACCTTTCTGAGAATATCCTTAGAGACGTAATAATGAGACTGAATTTCTATCTAAAGAGAGATTGATGGCAGTGTCAAGGCAAAAAGACCAAATTCCTGCACCTTACACCAACCTGCAATTTTATGCTGACCTATCGCAGTTCACGTTGCAAAAACGCAGAAACCTGAACACGATAACAAAAGCCCTCAGAAGGTTAGAAACTTTCTCAGAGAGAAGCTTGACTTGGGGCATGATGCAGACGTGACCCGCACGCTCTAGGGGAGGGGCCTGACGGCGGCGCCTGTGAGGGTGCATGGAGAGGGCTCTGCTGAACCAATGGGAGCCGAGCGGGGTGAGAGACTGCAAGGCCCTGTGGATGATAGCCGCTGTGACCCACAGATTCTGAGCGGTGGATCGGAGCAGTCTGGAAGGGGGATCGGCATATGCGAGGTGAGCGGAGGAGTACGCTCTGGGAGCAATACACGGCATCAAGAAGCACCTGGAGGAGGGGTGAGAGCCCCCCCCCGGAGGATTAAAGGCAGCTCCTGGAAGGTAAATAGGTGAATCAACTGTCCCCAGGTAAAATCGATTTTGAACTTTTTAATAGTGTGTGTCTTATTGATGCCCGGAGACTCTGGACTTTCTATTGTATATCATTAGCCTTGCGGCCAGGTGGCTTGTTGTCTGCTGTCCTTAATCGCTGCCATATGCTTGCTGCCCTTCCCTTTATTGCCCCAAATTGCTACCTGAGACTCTGGATCTAATATCTGCTGTATCATATTGCTGCCAGGTCACTATTTAGATTGGAAGATTGACCGGTGTATCTGGATTTATTTTCTGCTCTGCCATAGTGCGAGTCCTATGCTCTTGCCTCTTAATGTTTTATGGTCCTTGCATTGCAGTCTAATGGACTCACTCTTTTTGGAAACCCTCTACTGGTTGAATGCATCTATAAATCACTCCCCCTCTAACAGGCCGCAAAGTCATATTAACGGGTTAAATATAGGTGACTGCATGATAAATGTGAATTCCCTTTCGGGACAGAGGGGAGGAGGGGGAACAATGACTGTGTTTAAGAGTATCCTCCCTAATTAAGAGTTGGGTAAAAGTCGCATACTCCCGGGTGGGGGCTGGGTAAAGTCAAATATTCCCTGATATGCCCACTTGAGAGGAGATTAATTTGGGGAGAAAGAAAGCAATAAAAGTGAATATGAGAAGTCTGAATCAGAGAGTGAAGGAACCCAAGACCCCAAAAGAGAGCTTAAACTCAAGCCCAATTCAGAAATATTTAACAACAAAGGAGTTGAACCCCAAAAGTCCAGGATTGAAAAAAAAACAGTTAGGGGCAAAAGAGAAAAAGAAAGAGTTGGCAAAACAAAAGGGGGACCAAGGAGATAAAACCAGGGAAGATATTGGAATGTAAAGGGAATTAGACTCCATTAGTATGGAAGAACAAAGGAATATATCTCAAATGACAACTAAAATGGAAATGATGGAAATGTTTGCTAAACTGGAAAATTCTACTAAAAGTGAGATTTCTAATGAACAGCATGAGAGGACAAGAAAGGGGAACAACGACCGGGGAGGAAGGACTGTGGCAGAGATCATAAAGGATCCTTCGGACATAAATTTAAAGATAAAAGGAGGAACTGAAAGGGACTTGGGGGTTGGGGGGGAGGGTCTCATAAGGAAAAATAAAGTTCTGATGAAGTGGGGGGGGCCTTGAGGTTCGGGGGGTCCTTTCTATGCGCCCGCTCTGGTCTCTCCTTTCCCCTCGGGGGATGGGGGGAGGGGCTCAGACACGGGAGGCCACGGTCTGAGTCTCACCCTAGGAGGTAGAGCACAGTATGTGATCCGAGGGGGTCCCCGACTGTGGAATTGAGGCCAAATTGTGGCCGGGGGTAGGGGGGATGAGACAGGATGGGGAGGGTGTTTGGAGGGGTGGGGGTGGAAAACAATGGGGAAGGTGGGGGGGGGGGGCTACGGTCTAGACCTGGCAGAGTAAGACCTCAAATATGGGATCTAGTTCACCTACAGGAAAACAGGGGGCTCTCTTTTACCTAATATAACAACAGTGAAGTTTTTGACGTATAATGTCAGAGGGTTAAATACGCCTGCTAAGAGACACAAAATTCTGAAAGAAATAGAGCATTATGGGGCAGGGTGGTCTTTCTTCAGGAGACCCACCTGTCACATGAGACAAGAGTAAAACTGTACTCCCCACGGTACCCAGTGTGACTCAATGTCAAATAAATCAAAGGGTGTAGCTATTGGGATAGACAGAGGAGTATGCTTTTCTCTGGAAGATATATTGTGTGACCGGAGGGAAGGTTCCTCTTTCTTAAGGGGAAGTTATGGGGAATGGAATGTACCCTGGTAAATATATACTGCCCAAATAGATGCCCAACAATATTTTTAGGTGAAACTTTGAGAAAATTATGGGATTTAAAAAAAGGAAGGGTAATAATTGCAGGCGATTTGAACTTTTGCATGAACCCTGTACAGGATAGTACGTCCCATGCACAGGGTATAAGGAACACCCAATTAAAAGCTATAAAGCACCACCTACACCAATTTCAGTTGGTGGATGTGTGGAGAATACAACACCCTAATTCACTTGATTATATATTCTATTCCCCTGTGCATGGGACATACACGAGGATCGATTACTGGTTAATTGAACACAGGATGTTAGATTTGGTGGAATCTACAAATATAGAGATAACAACATTATCGGATCATGCCCCTGTGTCTATGAAAATCAGATTCTCGGCAGTAGAGAGGCAACCTTATTCATGGAAGCTCAATAAATATCTCCTAGCTAAACAAGGGGAGGAAACACTAAAAAGGGAGTTAGAACAATTCTTCTTTTTTAATGAGGTGGAAGAGATCTCAGAGAACACCTTGTGGGAGGCCCATAAAGCCTATATTAGGGGGATCTTGATATGATTGGGAGCAAGGAGAAAGAAGGAGAGGAATAAGAAGAAGGAGGAACTAATTTAGGAAATATTTAAACAGAACAAGGCCAAGAAAAGAATAAATATAATAGAAGGGATGACAGGGAGTTGCAGCATGAATTAGTATTGAAAATGAGATGAGATGAGTTAAAGGACCTCCTGGAGTGGGAAATGAGGAGAACCTTCAGTAGAGTAGCAAAATATAGGTACCTATGGGGGAATAAAAACAGTAAGACCTTAGCAAGAATGTTGAGGAAAAAAAGATCAATTAACTTTATAGAGAAGATACAAAATAAAAGCGGGGAAATGGTACATAACACAAGAGATATTGGGGGTGTGTTCCGAGATTTTTATGAGCATCTGTATTCAGTCAGGCAGGAGGGTGGACAAGGACAACAGGAGGCCCGCAAAAAAGAAAAAATTAAAGAATATGTACAAAAAGCTAACTTGCCCGGTCTATCAGAGGAAGCTGCACTAGCACTTGAGAGCCCAATTACAATCAAGGAGATAAATAATGTATTAAAAGAGTCAGCAAATGGGTAAAGCCCAGGGCCTGGTGGCTTTACGATGTACCTAAAAAAATTCAGGGAAATACTATCTCCAAAGCTATGCACATATTTTAATGGGCTAGGAGGGAGGTACAGACTGAGTAAAGAAGCTTCAATGGCTACAATAACAACTATTTTAAAAGAGGGTAAAGATAGCACACTATGCTCAAGCTACAGGCCGATATCGCTATTGAACACCGATATTAAAGTATTTGCAAAACTGTTGGCAATAAGGATGAGAGATCTAATGTTGGAACTGGTCAATCCTGACCAGGTGGGATTCGTGCCGGGAAGGGAGGGTAAGGATAATGGGGTAAGAACCTTGTTGCTGATCCAGAAAATAAGAGAGGGGAGAACCCCCAGTCTGCTCTTATCGATTGATGCTGAAAAAGCTTTCAAACAAGTAGACTGGGGGTTCATGATGGGAGTGTTGGAGGGCATGGGGATTGGCCCAAGGATGAGGGAGTGGATCCAGGTGATTTGGAGGGTGTGTGTAGGTGGAGGGGTTTTGGGGGGTCGTGGTTGAGTTCCAGCACCTATTGTTTGAGAAAAAAAGCCCTGAAATGGAATATTGTCAGCCCCTTTTAGGATGTACAATGGCATGAGACAGGGGTGCCCCCTGTCTCCGCTGTTGTTTGTGTTGGCATTGGAGCCACTTTTGGCAACGGTGAAGGGAAATGTTGATGTAGGGGGCATGGAGAAAGGAGAGGAGACACATAAGCTGGCTGCTTTTGCTGACGATGTCTGTTCTATGTCTCTAATCCCCGTGTATCTCTCAGCAATCTGTTGAGGGTATTAAAGGAATATGGTGAGGTATCTAACTTTAAGATTAACCCAAGTAATTTAGAGATTTTAAACATAAATATAAACCCAAAAGAAGAGTCTAGCCTCCAACAGGAATTCCAGCTTCCTTGGAGGAAGACGGGAATAAATTACTTGGGAATAAAATTAACAGCATCTTTGGGGAAGATTTACCAGGTATTCACCTGGTATATACCTTTATTGGAGGAATTAAAAGTAGAGGTAAGGAGAATAGCAGCGCGATCCTTGTCCTGGATTGGTCAGATTAATGCACTAAAGATGATTATTCTACCCAAAACCTTGTATAAATTGCAGATGCTCCCCATATACTTACCCCCAGTCTATTTTAGGGCGATTAAAAGTTTAATATTAAAACTAATTTGGCAGAATAAAAAACCCAAGATTTCCCTATCAATGTTACAGAGAGGGAAAGACCAGGGTGGATTAAGTGTACCAGATCTCAAAAAGTATTACGAAGCGGTGGTTTTAACACGCTTGGTAGAATGGACTAAATTAAGGAGTGAGGACCGCAGCCGCCGCAACAACCTGCGGCTGCGGGGCATTCCAGAAGCTACAGGCTCGGAGGATCTGGCGGCATCGGTTACGGCCATATTCCACAAAGTCCTGGGTACGGTACCAGCGCAGCTGGAACTGGATCGGGTGCACAGGACTCTCGGGCCCAGATCACAGGATCCAGATAGGCCACGGGACGTGCTGTGCAGAATCCACAGATACGCACAAAAGGAACTCATCCTCCGCAAGGCGTGGGAACAGGGAGAAGTAGAGTTCGACGGCGCATTAATCAAGATACTCCCGGCTCTGTCGAGAGCCACGCTGTTACGGAGGGCCCTACTGAAACCTGCGCTAGACCTGGCCAGGAGACAGGGATGTACGTACCGCTGGGGCTATCCCTTGGCGGTGACATTCAGAAACGAAACATCGTCTTTCACCATGCGCTCGCCTGCAGACCTGCCGGCTTTCTTTGAATTCCTGGGCACAGAACCGATCCATATCCCGGACTGGCTGACCTTCATCCCCAGGATGCCCACACGCTCAGGTCCCAACACCCAAAGGAATTACCAACTCCCACGCCAACAGAGAGCTCGCAGGAGAGCCCGCAATGTATCGGCTGAGGACTCTCGAGAAGCGTGAATCTCCAAAACCAAGCATCAATATGCAGTCAGTTTCATAGTTTCTTTTATTTTTTCCTTCTATTTTACCATTCTTTGTTTTCCCCGTATCCTTGCTCGGTTGAATGAGTCCCGCACACGGATGTGGGTAGCCCCGCAATGCATGACAGGCTGTTGGCTCCCCGAAGGAAGCTGTCCGAGCTGCACCTCAATGCGCATTCCCTCCCTATGCGTCACAATATAACGCCACCGAGCGTCTCCTATCCCAAGCGGATGTGAGCACACTACAACATTACCGAGAGAGCGGGGATATCCTATCCTCCCTGCAGGACCCCCAGATGAGCCACACAAACAGAGGACTATGGGAGTCTCGGCGCCATCCCGGGAAAACAGGTGATCTAGGACTATACTACATATGGTCATCGGAAGAAGATCAAGAACGAAACATCACTGACATATACACGCTCCAGGACACGTGCGGAGGCAGAGGAATCTTATGGTCAGCAAACTCACAGGCACCTGGACATGGGGAATACTGGGCCTGACCTGAGACCTCCCAAACATACAGAATTAAGGACGCCTTGATATCCCCAGGGTCGAAAGGTGCTGAGATGCCTCCCTGCCTCGGACTTTAGTATGGACATAATACTAAAACCGGAGGTGGCGGGTGAGTGATGTGGGAGGGGGGGTAGTTGCGGATGGAGCTCACCAGCTTCACTTACAAGTCAACATACAGATAGGGGAGAGATATGTGAAGCTAATTAATAGGACTTGGTAATGGCAAGACCCATGCTTATAAAGTCTAAGTGATAAGAAGGGAGACATGACTCTTGGTTACACAGGAGTTCATTAGCACAGCCAGACAGTTTGCGGCCTCTCCCCCTCTCCTAAGCCTATAGGCTATACTCCCCCACATCGTCCTCATTTCCGGGGAGGAGAGCGGTCCGCAAACGACGTATATCGTTGGGCTCAAAATTTTGTTTGTTTTTTGGGCTGAGTTAGCCGAGCGGGGATGGAAGATATGGTTTTGCTATTACATGCTGGACTATGTAAAGTGTTCTGACTAGTAGCACACTGACCATGCACACAATGGTCTTTCTTTTATTTCTTAATATAATTGTTTTCCTTAATTTCTTTTTATAATATACCGTTCAATGTCTATATGAACAGTGGTTTCTGCCTTATAACATCATATACAAAACCCGTATACACATTCACTGAATTATATGCAGCTATAAACAGGCATGAAGAGGGGTGGCTGGTAGACTCCTCGTTGGTTATTGTTTTCCACAACCCCAAATAGGCCAACGCTCAATTACCAGAACTATACTGGTGAGCGTCGTAGCACTATTGTGCATCTCTTTTAGAACAACGTACCGTATTTTACTGGTACCTCTTAGATTCTAATTTCTTTTCTTTCCTCAACTGAATACCCCACCCTATTTCTTACCTACCTAATCTTAACACCAATCTCAGCTCCCTATATCCCCCATCCCTCTAAACCCAGAGAAACATGGAGGAGGTGAACATATTTTCGCTGAACGCAAACAGCTTAAATGTGCCGGAAAAGAGGCGCATGTTGCTCCAAGATCTAAAACGCAATAGAGTAGACCTGGCCCTAATACAAGAAACTCACTTTAAAGACAGTAGTCTCCCCGTACTGAAAAGCAGGTTTTTTCCAACGGTCTATCACTCCACCAATGGGTCTATTAAGACGCGTGGTGTGTCTATACTCATTGCCAATAGGGTACCCTGGAAATGTAAAGCTATATTATCAGACCCGGAGGGAAGATATCTGTTTCTCAAGGGAGAAATAGGGGGAGCACAGGTGACACTGCCGAATGTCTACACACCTAACACCCACCAAGATAGGTTTATCAGCAAGACCATAGAAACACTATTGGAGTTTGCCAGTGGTCACCTTATACTAGGAGGCGACTTTAACGTTCCTCTGATCCCCTCGGAGGACACTTCCTCAGGATCCTCCTCTGTAACCCCCGCTGGTAGGAAAAGAATTTCCAGGACACTACACAAGGCACAATTGATTGATGCCTGGAGACTCCTACACCCAACCGAACGGGATTACACTTTTTATTCCAACCCCTACAAACAGTACTCCAGGATCGACTATTTTCTAATTCCCCACGCCCAGCTACATGCTCTCCGAGAGTCTAGGATACTTTCCATCACGTGGTCTGACCATGCCCCTGTTCTGATGTCCTATGCCCTAACTGACAATCCCACAGACAGACAAAAGACCTGGCGGCTAAATGAAAGTCTCATGCAGGATGAGGAGGTACTTGCTGACGTTAGGAAGGAATTAGATTGTTATTTCCAAACCAATTATACTCCAGGCAGTGACCCTGGAATAGTCTGGGAGGCACATAAAACGGTGATCCGTGGGGTTTTGATAAAGCATGGAGCACGCATTAAGCGAATGAGATCAGCTCAGATGACGTCCCTTCTGCAGGACTTGCATCTGGCAGAGGCGAGACACAAACACGCACAGACGCCGGCGGGAGAAGCAGACATTCTACTTCTACGCAATAAAATCACGGACTTAATGCAGTTTCGAGCAAAAGCCGCACTACAAAAATGCAAACGCTTGACATATGAATCGGGAAATAAATGCGGTAAAATGCTTGCCAGATCTTTACGCGAACAAACCTTAGGGAACTACATACCCCACATAATGTCGTCCTCCGGTCAAAAAACCACACTACCCCAGGCGATCGCAGATGAATTCAAGGAATTCTACTCCTCCCTTTATAACTTACAACACCAATCTGCACCACAGTCACAAATAGAAGAATATATCACTAAAGCTGACATGCCCAAACTACCGACTGAGTCCAGGGAGTTACTAGAAGAACCTATTACCTTAGAGGAGATACAGAAAGCAATTGTATCCATGAAACTTGGGAAAGCCCCAGGTCCGGATGGCTTTACAGCCCTATATTACAAAACTCTGTTGCCATCCCTGGGCGAACCCATGCATAAATTCTTTAACTCACTGGACTCCAGTACTCATTTCCCCAGAGATACATTGACAGCCCATATCACAGTGATACCCAAGGAAGGGAAAGATACGACATTATGCGGGAGTTACAGACCAATCTCGCTTCTCAATGTCGACCTTAAGGTCTTTACAAAAATACTATCAACTAGACTTCAAATATACCTTCCGTCACTGATTCATCTAGACCAGGTAGGCTTTGTCCCCTCCAGAGAGGCCAGGGACAATACAATTAAAGCCCTCAACGTCTTACATGTAGTCAATCAGAATAAGACCCCCTGCATATTCCTCAGCACAGACGCAGAGAAGGCCTTTGACAGGGTGAATTGGAACTTCATGACCTCAGTGCTAAGACATGTAGGTTTGGGGATGAGAATGTTAAATTGGATTACCTCAGTTTACACCAACCCTACAGCTAGAGTTAGGACAAATGGGAATTTGTCCGACCCCTTTGAGATCAAGAATGGTACCCGTCAGGGGTGCCCCCTATCCCCACTCCTGTTCGCCCTGTCACTGGAACCCTTCCTGAGAACAGTCCGAGCTCATCCAGATATCTCTGGAGTAAATATGGGAGAGACGCAGCAGAAAATAGCCGCATATGCGGACGACATGCTATTCACTCTCACAAATCCGACCATCTCTCTCCCCAATCTTCTTCAGGAATTCAAAACATATGGGAACTTATCAAATTTAAAGATCAATTTTAACAAATCAGAAGCCATGGGCATTGGGCTCCTACCATGTAACCTCAACACCTTGCAGAACAGCTTTAAATTTAAATGGACTACGACTGCCCTGAAATATCTGGGAACCTACATTCCCCCCAAATTATCCCAAATATTTGCTATGAATTTCCCTCCATTATTATCCACGGTCAAATCCCTACTGAAAACCTGGGGCAGAGGGCTACACTCTTGGTTTGGTAGGTGCAATATTCTTAAAATGTGCATCCTGCCAAAGTTCTTATACCTCCTACAGGCCCTCCCGACCCAGATTCCCTCTCACTATTTTGACCAAACCAACACCTTGTTCTCAGATTTTATTTGGGCACATAGGAGACCTAGGATTAATAGAAGACAGCTCACATTTCCCAAACTTTATGGAGGACTGGCAATCCCAGATCTCCGAAAATATCAACAAGCAGTTCATTTGTCCAGACTTATTGACTGGAACCGACATAGCTCCATTAAGTTATGGATCCAACTAGAACAAGCCCAATGTACTGTACCCTTAGACAGAGCTCCCTGGTGCTATGACTTATTACCCAGGAATATGAAGCAGCACCCCCTGATAGGAGTTACCACACGAATCTGCTCATCTCTTTTTTCCAGACTGCGCCTTACATCCCCTAACTCTCCTCTACGCCCAATTCTGGGTACCCCAGAATTCAGCCCAGGATGCACGGATCCAATATTTTGCTCCCTACGTAAAGCAGGACACTCACAAGCGTTCCATTACATTACAAATGGACAATGGACCTCAATACGAGAATTGATGAGTCCGGAGGGACGGTTCCACCTAGACTTTTGGAGAGCCCTACAGCTTAACCACTTTCTCAAGACACTACCCTCTCCTGTAAATTTTGACAGAGTCTTGACCACATATGAAAGATATTGCTCAGAGGAGGGTGTTCTTCCTCACACATTATCAGCAACATATCAACTATTGATAACGCCACCAGAGAACTACCAAACACCCGCAATACGGTCATGGGAGAGAGATATGCAGTGTAATTTTACATCAAGACAAAAACAAAACATGACCTACTTTACATTTAAATCCTCCATTTGCACGAAAATGCAGGAAACTAACTACAAAATAGTAAATAGATGGTACAACACCCCGGACAAGTTGTGGAAATTTTTCCCATCCTCCTCAGGTATTTGCTGGAGATGTGGAGAGGAACAAGGCACGATCCTCCATGTCTTTTGGACATGTCGGAGGCTGGAGCAGTTCTGGAAGTCCGTACAGTTGATAATACAGAAATTCACAGAACGCCACATTGTGGCGGATCCGGGTCTCTTCTTGCTACATGCCACTACCATCCCTAGAAAGTCCTACAAAAAATCTCTAATTAGACCACCAGATCCCCTACTCTAGGTATGTGGTTAAAAAAAGTAGAGGATATAAGTCAGATGGAAGATCTCATTCTCACTGACCGTAATCAATCTGAGCTATACACTAAGACTTGGTCACAATGGCTTCTATACATATTCTCAAATGAAGGTCAAAGTCTACTGGCAAGCCCATGATTGCAGCAATAGGAAAAAATCTTCTGAGGGCAGCCCCCTCATGGACATATACATATGAATTACTAGGTGAACACCGCCTCCTCCGTGTCCCCCCCCCCCCCCATACACCTACCCCCCATATCCCCCTCTCCTCACTCTTACAACCTACTCACTCTCTGCCTTTTTCTTTCCTCTCTATTTCTACTACTCCTTTCCTTTTTATTCTCTTTCTCTTTTATGAAAAAGGAAAATGGCAGGAAGAATGGGGTTACCCCGACTTATTTGCATCCCATATTAAGGGTGGATTTAATGTACAAGTTGTAATGTTTTATATATATATAAGACTCTGAAACTGGAAACACACTGTTAAGATTTCAGTTATGTTGCTGTAAGAGGCTGCGTCCTCGACCCTGCTTATGTATCTAGTAACATTGTGGGCCCTTGCCCTTCCTGCTTCCGAATAAACTTATATTTGAAAAAAAAAAAAAATTAAGGAGTGAGAAAAGATGGGTTAAAATAGAGTATGCTATGGCGGCAATAAATTTAGGGAGAGACATTTGGACACCTCCACAACACAGAGTACTTGGAGTAAACACACTTAGTTTAACAAATAATGTTTTGAGGGTATGGGATTTGTTGCACAAACAGAATAAATGGGAATTTAATTCACCACTAATGGCATTAAAAGAGAATAATTACTTTGCACCAGGGAAGAGTGAGATAGGAGGAAATTGGATTAAAAAAGATAACCTACATTTACGGCATATAACACATAGAGGGAAAATTTGTTTACTGCACGATTTAAACATGAAAAAAGATTGGTTTAGAGTGAATGAATGGCGGTATCTTCAGCTTAAACATTTTGTAATGGCACTTCCACACCCGCTGAGAGGAGGGGAAGATTTGACAGCAATAGAGCGATTATGCGATACGGAAACAGTACGGGGGGGTATATCACGGATCTATAGAATCCTTGTAGAGGGAAGGGAGTTCGAAGTTCCGACGTTTATAAAAAAATGGGAGAGGAAAATTGGACAACGGTGGGATAACCAGGAGATAGGGAAAATTTTGAGATTGGTACACGGATCCTCAGTCAATAATAGAATAATAGAAATGAATTATAAATGTTTAACAAGGTGGCATAGGACCCCAGACGTGGTAGGAAAATTCCTGAAGGGGCGAACAATGGAATGTTGGAGAGGGTATAAACAGATAGGATCTATTTCCCGTATCTGGTGGAGTTGTCCTAAGATCAAAACATATTGGAGGGAAATACTGAGGTTCATCAAGGAGATTATCAGTGTCGAGTTACCTGAAGATCCTTGGATTTGTTTATTTCAAGGAGTTGATATTCCAGTGATAGAATACAGGAGCTCGATACTGATACATCTAATTGATGCAGCCAAGAGTCTTATTCCAAAAAATTGGAAGGTAGTGGAAGGCCCAAAAATAAGTGAATGGTTCGACAGAATTAATGAAGTTTGTAGTATGGAAGGACTCAGATTTTCTGAAGAAGGTGGGAGAGAGAGGTCTAACAACAATAAATGGGAAAAATGGAAATTGTTCAAACGAACTAAAGAATATAGTGAGGTAAAAAGGGTCTAGGAGTAGGGGGAAAGGGGGGTATGGGTGGGAGGAGTGATAAGGGTGGGTTATTGATAGGAGAGGGAAGGGTAAGGAAGAAGGAATGTTTTATTATAACGAATTATGTATTTTTACTCCTGTTGTGAATACAGGAGTAGAAAAGATGTTTTTTTTTTTCTCTTTCTTACCCTTGTTCTTTTTGCATATGAAAACTTTGATAAATAAAGATTAAAAGAAAAAAAAAGCCCTCAGAAATCACAAATTGAGCTACAAATGGGGTTTCCCGACAAAACTCATAGTTACCAAAGAAGGAGTGGAATATGTGATGGACATAATGGAAAAAGGTGAAAAAGGTTTGGCCCTACTCAATTCCTGGGGGATAATCCCGGATACACAGCCACAAAGCCACAGACAGAACAACAGCTCTAACATTAATCAAGAATGGTGCACAGTTAAACAGAAAAACGCCCGTACTCACAAATAATACGGATAGGGGTATAGCCGAACACATACCCACCTGCTGGAGAAAATGTTCACAAGTTTCGTTACATCTTTCTAGCTTGAACTATCCACCCCACTTATATGAGTAGCCATTCGCCGCACTCAAAACTTGGTTACACCTGTTGGGCTTATTGCCTATGTTAGACTATGTTACAGTTCACAAAAATATAACCTGTTTTTCTCATTAGTCAGAAACCGAAACATTAAAGCAAAGAACACCAAGGACATCCTGAAGGAATACCCAGTTCCCGAACGACAGTACCGGACGCCAAGGACCCTGCAGACATGGAAGCATATACTACTAACTGTAAGTGGAAAATACACACCATACACCTCTCAACTGCATTGTAAACTTCAATGGTGATTAAGTTTATGTCCATCAATGCCAAAGGACTCAATCACCCGGCAAAAAGAAGGTCACTTTGGAAGGAGGCTATACACCAAAATGCGACATACTGTGTGTCCAAGAAACACACTTCAACAACCAATCCCCACTAAATGCTCGCATCCCAGTTTTCCTCATCAATTCAAGGCTAATGCTGACTCAAAGAAAAAAGGGGTGATGACAGTGATAAAAGACTCAATTGCCTTCAAATTACACAAGCAATTACAGATCCACAAGGCCGCTTCCTGATTTTAATTTGCGACATAAACTCCACTACATACACAGTGGCAAATATATACGCACCAAGCAAAGGTCAGATTCGATTCTTTCATAGGATTATGAAAAAAATTCAAGCTGAAAAGAAAAGTGATTGTGTGGGGACTTTAACATTACTCCTGACCCACACCTTGACGCCACAGCTACACCAAAAAGGACACCACCTCCCCTTAAAGAGGCGCTAAGATCGCATGACTTGTTTGACTCCTGGAGATGCCTCAACGCTAATGAAAGGGACTATTCTTTTTTTTTTTCAACAGCCACAGGTCATATAGCAGGATTGATTTATTCTTAGTAGATAAGTGAAAAGAAAGAATTTTTGAAATAAGAGGAAAATTCAGAAGCACCACATCCCATATAGTAAATTTAGAAATTGGAAAGAGGGCATTGAGGCCTATTCCGTGGGCCTCAGGGACTTTTAACGGTGCTGAGATCAAAAATATATATACAAAGTATATCATAAAATAATGTTTTATTTAAACAATCTCATTAAAAACAGACATAGGCAAAAGAAAACAAATAAATGAAAAAACAGAATGGGGTAATTCTTTGATACAAAAATTAATACCACTTTCTCAACATGTTTCGCTTTCATAAGCTTCTTCAGGAGATATATTTGTGATATTAAAGTCAGCTATAGGAAATAGAAAATATATATATAAACAATACATGTATATGTCTGCTTGTACATCAAACAATTATATTTATCCTTATTTTTATTATAGACACAGTATTAAACAATAAATAAAAAAGAATAAGCAAATCTTAATATATCTGTAAACATCACATGTTCAAATATGAAGTATAAAGTATAAACAAAAAAAAAAAAAAAAAAAAAAGGTTTAAATAAGGGAGCTTACCTTTACAGAAGTAAAGAGAAAAAGGAAGGGAGAGGGGGAAAAAAAATGAGGGGTAGGGTTTTTTTCTGTAATTGCAAATGCTTTCTCCTTAGTCCTCACTTCCCAAAAAGAGGCATGCAGAGAGGGATAAAACTAAGAATTCTCTAAGAGGAGAAAAAATTAAATTAAAATCAGTATATATGTATGAATAAGGTCAATATGAGTTAAAGTGCACTGGTCAGTGAACATATATATAGGGATGAAAAGAAATCGAGTAATTACCTCCGGTAGAATCAATTGGAGATGACACAGATTACATCCAAAAGATGAGAATAGCAGAATTGCTAACAAAGTAAAAGGACGGTTCTGATGTTTTAGTGAAGTGACAGTCGAGAAAGGGGCAATATGCATCCATACGCAGCTGCCGAGTGAGCTGGACCTGGAGGTATTGCTGTACGCTTTCACAAAGAACCTGAGGGATAGAGGTATAATCGGAGGGTATATTGAAATGTCATATAGACTAAAGTGCATCGATACTGCAAGTAGGGGGATAAATGAGAAAACTTACTGTTGGTAGTTAATATCCTGTTGAAGGAGTCCCGTTGTCCATTAGGAAAGTGTCTGCCCCATGTATTAAACAGGAGAGTGACAGAGGTTAGCGGGGAAACGAAGCCCCGCTTTTAAACCTCTCCAGCGTGACGACGTCTGACTCGTCATCACGCTGCGGACTAAAGGAGACACCTGCGCATGCGCACGTATCCGATTTCTATTCAGGAAATAGCCTAGGTGACGTCAGGCATAACAGGTCGACCCGCGGCCATCTTGGGAAATCCTGTGCCCTGAGTATAATACTACGGAGGCTCATAGGGCTCAAAAAGGCAAAAATATAGATTCTACATAATGTATACTGACGCGATTTGGGGTAAAAAATCTCTAAAAGAGCACAACTACGCCGCAACCGTAAATGGGAAAACTATATACCCTGTATTATAATTTTTAAATTTTTGAAGAGGCCCAAAGATGTTAGCGATAATGTGGTAGCATAGTGATGCCATTGTATGTAAATCGGAAAACAAGAAAAGCAGCATTAGGTGTCTAAACACGGGCGACTAAGCCATCAAGACATTGATTACGAATTGATTAGCTGAGTGCCCGGGGTGTCCGTGCATACCAAAAAGGATGGAGGGAAGGGGACCGAGAGTGAAGCATAGGCTCATACCATAATCCAAATCATAAAGTAAATAAATATCAAAAAAATGTAATAAATTTAGAAAAGTATATATACATAAGAAGTTGATCCTTCAATCAGTTACATTAATCAGTTATATATGGGAAAAAAAAAAAAAAAAAAAAAAAAAATAATTATTGTGAAATTATAAAAAAGGTTTGTAACTCAAGGCATCATTTAGGCCCGGATGTTTTAAAGCATTAAGAGTAACAATCCACTTAGTTTCACGTTGTAATAAGATTTTATCATAGTCCCCCCCTCTTTCATTTGGGGGGACATGTTCCAGGGCATAAAAGTGCATCATCCTATCATCAAATTGGTGATGGAGACCCATATGTCGGCTTATAGGGGTCTCCATCTTCTTTTTACACACTAGGGAGACATGGTCTCTAATCCGGTGGAAGAAGGGGCGTTTAGTTTTCCCCACGTAATATGCATTGCATTCACATGTCATTATATAGACTACGCCTATGGATTGGCATGTAACTAGAAAGTTGGGATTGTATAACTGACCATTAGGAAGAATGATATTGCGAGATGCATAAATATATCTGCAAAAATCACATTTGTGACAAGGTTTGGTACCCTTGTTTTTAGTGTGGGTTGTGGATCGTGGGGCATAATGGCTGTGTACTATACGATCTTTAATTGATCGAGATCGTCGAAATGTAATCTCGGGATAGTCTTTCAAGTGTTTGGACACCTTAGGGTCGCCCATCAGCAAATACCAGTGCTTTTGCAGCAAATCCCGCATTTGCCGATGTTGTCCGGAGAAGGTAGTGATCATTCTCAGGCTTGGGGGCGATTTTGGTTTTGTGGGCTTATAAATTAATTGACTACGTTGGCTTCTTTTGGCTCTAAGGTAAGCTCTTTTTAAACATTTGTTGCTATATCCCCGGGTCTTTAGACGTTCCCTCAGTGCCCTGGCCTCGGATTCAAAATGGATATTTTCACTGCAATTTCTCCTCAGTCTTAGGTACTGTCCATAGGGGACATTATCTATGAGTGGTTGGGGATGAGAACTGGCAGCATGCAGGAGTGAATTTCCCGCTGATGCTTTCCGAAATAGGGTGGTCCCTATGGTTCTGTCTGGATTAATGAAAAGGGTGACATCCAAAAAGGTTAAGGTGGTTTGACTTGCTTCCATGGTAAAGGTTAAATTATAGGGATTGGTTTTTAAACCCTCAAAGAAGGACGCAAGGTCCTCCCTGCTGCCAGTCCATATTAGGAATACATCATCAATATATCGTTTCCATATTGATATGTTTTCCATTGGGTTTTGCAAATCTTCCCTAAATAAGAGATTTTGCTCCCACTCCCCCAGGTACAGGTTCGCATAGGTGGGGGCACATCTAGTGCCCATAGCGACCCCCTGCACCTGGAGGTAGTGGGAGCGAGCAAACAAAAAAATATTGTTCATAAGAATGAACCTCAGGAGATCCAAAATGAAGCTCCTATAGGTCTCGGGGACATCCCCATCTCTGGAGATGAAGCCCTCCACAACTGCCACCCCCAAATGGTGGGGGATGGAGTTGTAGAGGGCCTCCACATCCAGAGCTACCAGCCATGCTCCCTCTGGGATGGTCAAACCATCCAAAACTCGAAGGAGCTCACTGGTATCTTGTAGATAGGATGTCAAGCTTTCTACATGCGGTCTGAGAAATTCATCTATCAGTTGACTGGCATTTTCCGTAAGGGATCCGTTTCCGGACACGATCGGTCTGCCAGGGGGGTTATTTAAACTCTTATGTACCTTGGGAAGGGCGTACAGTGTGGGAATCCGAGGGCAGGGCACATTGAGAAACTCCCACGTCGATTTTGTGATTTGGCCCTGGCTATATGCAGTTCCAATCAGCTTTCTATAGCAAATGGTCATGTTGGAGACATGCGTCTCTGAGACTTTCCTATACCAGTCACGATTTTGTAAAAGGCGTAAGACCATGGATTCATATTGTTCAGTCGTCATTACTACTAGATTGCCTCCCTTATCTGATGGATGACCACCAGACGAGAGTCCAACTGTAGTGACTTTAAGGCCAGTTTTTGTTGGCTTGTAAGATTTGATTGTTTGATGCCCTTCCATTTGGTCCTGCAGATGTCCTCAGTGACCTGATGGATAAAGGCCCACACATTGGGATTGCCCTGTGGTGTGGGAAAAGTCTTGGATTTTGGTTTGTACTCCTTAGGGGTGAAAGGCACAACTGGATAGGAGGCATCGGATGCCCGTCCAGGACAACCGTCCTGATCAAGAGTCTGAGCCTCCAGGAGATCTATCTCGTCTATATGACCTTCGTCCCAGAGCTCCATGAGCTCTTCCATTGCTTTAATCTCATTCAGTGTGATATTTTCTACTGTGGATTGAGGTGGTGTTGTATTAGGTCGTGCGGATTTGTCAAAAATAATGCGAAGCATTAATTTGCGGGCGAATAGGTTGAGATCTTTGATGAGTTCGAACTGATCAATTTTCTGTGTCGGACAGAAGGTCAATCCTAATTCCAGGACAGACAACTGATCAGCACTGAGAGGGATGGAAGACAAATTTATTATTTCAAAATTCTGGCCTGTTTTTGGAGACCCTCCGTGATGGTCATCTTTTTCGATTCGTGTACCGGTTGGGTGAAGATCGGAGCCGGACGAAAATCCGACTGGTTTGATTCATGAGTGTGATTACTTAAAGGTGCCGAAGTTGGGGATAATGAAGTGCTCGCATGGGTATTGGGAAGAGTGTCCCGATGTGTCAGTGCGTGTGAGGTATTAAATTTGGCCGTAGTGGCTCTCGTGTGGACCGGAGTGCGGTTTGTGTTTGGGTGTCGCTTACTTGGCCCCGTAGGTGCGTGGGTGTTGCCAGTAGTGCGCATTTTGGAGGATCCAGAATCCTTGGAGCTTGCCGGTGCCTGTGAGGAGAGGGAAGAAGCAGAAGAGGTGTCAGAATCATTAGTATCGGAGGGAGGATCTCCAAAAGTTTGCCTAGGAGCATTTTGTCTCTTGCTTTTTTTAGGTTGTGTCCAGACATATGCCTGATTGTTGTCATATGATACTTTATCTCTTAAAAATTTCTTTTCCTTAGTTTTTAAGATTTCAGCTACATAGGTCTCAATGTGTGTTTTGAGGATTCCCTCACGGTTAGAGAAAAGTTCACTTGAAACAATCAGGCTATTTTCAGCATATAGCTTTTCTATCTCCTTGTCAAGAGAGGCCAACTCTTCATCATAGTAACCACATAGTAGTTCCATCATTCTCATAGAGCATGATTGAAGATTTGTCTCCCAATTGGTTCTAAAGTTCGATTCTAATTTATTCACTGTGGGAAAAATCTGGATTCTCAACCCCCAGGGGGCTATTTGATCGTCCAGATATTTCGAGAAGTACCATTTATTCCAATACACCCTTGCCTTTTTCTCCAGCATTCGCTGGCAGCATGCTGCCAGTTCTCATCCCCAACCACTCATAGATAATGTCCCCTATGGACAGTACCTAAGACTGAGGAGAAATTGCAGTGAAAATATCCATTTTGAATCCGAGGCCAGGGCACTGAGGGAACGTCTAAAGACCCGGGGATATAGCAACAAATGTTTAAAAAGAGCTTACCTTAGAGCCAAAAGAAGCCAACGTAGTCAATTAATTTATAAGCCCACAAAACCAAAATCGCCCCCAAGCCTGAGAATGATCACTACCTTCTCCGGACAACATCGGCAAATGCGGGATTTGCTGCAAAAGCACTGGTATTTGCTGATGGGCGACCCTAAGGTGTCCAAACACTTGAAAGACTATCCCGAGATTACATTTCGACGATCTCGATCAATTAAAGATCGTATAGTACACAGCCATTATGCCCCACGATCCACAACCCACACTAAAAACAAGGGTACCAAACCTTGTCACAAATGTGATTTTTGCAGATATATTTATGCATCTCACAATATCATTCTTCCTAATGGTCAGTTATACAATCCCAACTTTCTAGTTACATGCCAATCCATAGGCGTAGTCTATATAATGACATGTGAATGCAATGCATATTACGTGGGGAAAACTAAACGCCCCTTCTTCCACCGGATTAGAGACCATGTCTCCCTAGTGTGTAAAAAGAAGATGGAGACCCCTATAAGCCGACATATGGGTCTCCATCACCAATTTGATGATAGGATGATGCACTTTTATGCCCTGGAACATGTCCCCCCAAATGAAAGAGGGGGGGACTATGATAAAATCTTATTACAACGTGAAACTAAGTGGATTGTTACTCTTAATGCTTTAAAACATCCGGGCCTAAATGATGCCTTGAGTTACAAACCTTTTTTATAATTTCACAATAATTATTTTTTTTTTTTTTTTTTTTTTTTTTTTTTTTTTTTTTTTCCCATATATAACTGATTAATGTAACTGATTGAAGGATCAACTTCTTATGTATATATACTTTTCTAAATTTATTACATTTTTTTGATATTTATTTACTTTATGATTTGGATTATGGTATGAGCCTATGCTTCACTCTCGGTCCCCTTCCCTCCATCCTTTTTGGTATGCACGGACACCCCGGGCACTCAGCTAATCAATTCGTAATCAATGTCTTGATGGCTTAGTCGCCCGTGTTTAGACACCTAATGCTGCTTTTCTTGTTTTCCGATTTACATACAATGGCATCACTATGCTACCACATTATCGCTAACATCTTTGGGCCTCTTCAAAAATTTAAAAATTATAATACAGGGTATATAGTTTTCCCATTTACGGTTGCGGCGTAGTTGTGCTCTTTTAGAGATTTTTTACCCCAAATCGCGTCAGTATACATTATGTAGAATCTATATTTTTGCCTTTTTGAGCCCTATGAGCCTCCGTAGTATTATACTCAGGGCACAGGATTTCCCAAGATGGCCGCGGGTCGACCTGTTATGCCTGACGTCACCTAGGCTATTTCCTGAATAGAAATCGGATACGTGCGCATGCGCAGGTGTCTCCTTTAGTCCGCAGCGTGATGACGAGTCAGACGTCGTCACGCTGGAGAGGTTTAAAAGCGGGGCTTCGTTTCCCCGCTAACCTCTGTCACTCTCCTGTTTAATACATGGGGCAGACACTTTCCTAATGGACAACGGGACTCCTTCAACAGGATATTAACTACCAACAGTAAGTTTTCTCATTTATCCCCCTACTTGCAGTATCGATGCACTTTAGTCTATATGACATTTCAATATACCCTCCGATTATACCTCTATCCCTCAGGTTCTTTGTGAAAGTGTACAGCAATACCTCCAGGTCCAGCTCACTCGGCAGCTGCGTATGGATGCATATTGCCCCTTTCTCGACTGTCACTTCACTAAAACATCAGAACCGTCCTTTTACTTTGTTAGCAATTCTGCTATTCTCATCTTTTGGATGTAATCTGTGTCATCTCCAATTGATTCTACCGGAGGTAATTACTCGATTTCTTTTCATCCCTATATATATGTTCACTGACCAGTGCACTTTAACTCATATTGACCTTATTCATACATATATACTGATTTTAATTTAATTTTTTCTCCTCTTAGAGAATTCTTAGTTTTATCCCTCTCTGCATGCCTCTTTTTGGGAAGTGAGGACTAAGGAGAAAGCATTTGCAATTACAGAAAAAAACCCTACCCCTCATTTTTTTTCCCCCTCTCCCTTCCTTTTTCTCTTTACTTCTGTAAAGGTAAGCTCCCTTATTTAAACCTTTTTTTTTTTTTTTTTTTTTTTTTTTTTTTTTTTTGTTTATACTTTATACTTCATATTTGAACATGTGATGTTTACAGATATATTAAGATTTGCTTATTCTTTTTTATTTATTGTTTAATACTGTGTCTATAATAAAAATAAGGATAAATATAATTGTTTGATGTACAAGCAGACATATACATGTATTGTTTATATATATATTTTCTATTTCCTATAGCTGACTTTAATATCACAAATATATCTCCTGAAGAAGCTTATGAAAGCGAAACATGTTGAGAAAGTGGTATTAATTTTTGTATCAAAGAATTACCCCATTCTGTTTTTTCATTTATTTGTTTTCTTTTGCCTATGTCTGTTTTTAATGAGATTGTTTAAATAAAACATTATTTTATGATATACTTTGTATATATATTTTTGATCTCAGCACCGTTAAAAGTCCCTGAGGCCCACGGAATAGGCCTCAATGCCCTCTTTCCAATTTCTAAATTTACTATATGGGATGTGGTGCTTCTGAATTTTCCTCTTATTTCAAAAATTCTTTCTTTTAACTGAACCCTGAGGTGTTACCCACCTTTTCACCTTCAGAAGTTTGAGGAAATTTCAAAATTGAATGCATTAATGTATTATTATCTATTCATCTTGATGTATACTCAATGATCTAGATTTTTCTACAAGAATACTCCTATTGCTTAGTTTTTGCTTTTGGTTTTTGTTCTTTTATTTTTATTTTGGTTTCTTTTTGGTTTTGTTTTTCTTTTGGTTTTCATTATGGCCCACCATTGCGGTAATGCCTTTGAGGGATTCATGGACCAGATCCATAAGTCCCAGAATGCCACTGGGGGTGGCCTATCAATGGACCGCTTCTTCCTTCATCTCCAGCGAATGCTGGAGAAAAAGGCAAGGGTGTATTGGAATAAATGGTACTTCTCGAAATATCTGGACGATCAAATAGCCCCCTGGGGGTTGAGAATCCAGATTTTTCCCACAGTGAATAAATTAGAATCGAACTTTAGAACCAATTGGGAGACAAATCTTCAATCATGCTCTATGAGAATGATGGAACTACTATGTGGTTACTTTGATGAAGAGTTGGCCTCTCTTGACAAGGAGATAGAAAAGCTATATGCTGAAAATAGCCTGATTGTTTCAAGTGAACTTTTCTCTAACCGTGAGGGAATCCTCAAAACACACATTGAGACCTATGTAGCTGAAATCTTAAAAACTAAGGAAAAGAAATTTTTAAGAGATAAAGTATCATATGACAACAATCAGGCATATGTCTGGACACAACCTAAAAAAAGCAAGAGACAAAATGCTCCTAGGCAAACTTTTGGAGATCCTCCCTCCGATACTAATGATTCTGACACCTCTTCTGCTTCTTCCCTCTCCTCACAGGCACCGGCAAGCTCCAAGGATTCTGGATCCTCCAAAATGCGCACTACTGGCAACACCCACGCACCTACGGGGCCAAGTAAGCGACACCCAAACACAAACCGCACTCCGGTCCACACGAGAGCCACTACGGCCAAATTTAATACCTCACACGCACTGACACATCGGGACACTCTTCCCAATACCCATGCGAGCACTTCATTATCCCCAACTTCGGCACCTTTAAGTAATCACACTCATGAATCAAACCAGTCGGATTTTCGTCCGGCTCCGATCTTCACCCAACCGGTACACGAATCGAAAAAGATGACCATCACGGAGGGTCTCCAAAAACAGGCCAGAATTTTGAAATAATAAATTTGTCTTCCATCCCTCTCAGTGCTGATCAGTTGTCTGTCCTGGAATTAGGATTGACCTTCTGTCCGACACAGAAAATTGATCAGTTCGAACTCATCAAAGATCTCAACCTATTCGCCCGCAAATTAATGCTTCGCATTATTTTTGACAAATCCGCACGACCTAATACAACACCACCTCAATCCACAGTAGAAAATATCACACTGAATGAGATTAAAGCAATGGAAGAGCTCATGGAGCTCTGGGACGAAGGTCATATAGACGAGATAGATCTCCTGGAGGCTCAGACTCTTGATCAGGACGGTTGTCCTGGACGGGCATCCGATGCCTCCTATCCAGTTGTGCCTTTCACCCCTAAGGAGTACAAACCAAAATCCAAGACTTTTCCCACACCACAGGGCAATCCCAATGTGTGGGCCTTTATCCATCAGGTCACTGAGGACATCTGCAGGACCAAATGGAAGGGCATCAAACAATCAAATCTTACAAGCCAACAAAAACTGGCCTTAAAGTCACTACAGTTGGACTCTCGTCTGGTGGTCAAGCCATCAGATAAGGGAGGCAATCTAGTAGTAATGACGACTGAACAATATGAATCCATGGTCTTACGCCTTTTACAAAATCGTGACTGGTATAGGAAAGTCTCAGAGACGCATGTCTCCAACATGACCATTTGCTATAGAAAGCTGATTGGAACTGCATATAGCCAGGGCCAAATCACAAAATCGACGTGGGAGTTTCTCAATGTGCCCTGCCCTCGGATTCCCACACTGTACGCCCTTCCCAAGGTACATAAGAGTTTAAATAACCCCCCTGGCAGACCGATCGTGTCCGGAAACGGATCCCTTACGGAAAATGCCAGTCAACTGATAGATGAATTTCTCAGACCGCATGTAGAAAGCTTGACATCCTATCTACAAGATACCAGTGAGCTCCTTCGAGTTTTGGATGGTTTGACCATCCCAGAGGGAGCATGGCTGGTAGCTCTGGATGTGGAGGCCCTCTACAACTCCATCCCCCACCATTTGGGGGTGGCAGTTGTGGAGGGCTTCATCTCCAGAGATGGGGATGTCCCCGAGACCTATAGGAGCTTCATTTTGGATCTCCTGAGGTTCATTCTTATGAACAATATTTTTTTGTTTGCTCGCTCCCACTACCTCCAGGTGCAGGGGGTCGCTATGGGCACTAGATGTGCCCCCACCTATGCGAACCTGTACCTGGGGGAGTGGGAGCAAAATCTCTTATTTAGGGAAGATTTGCAAAACCCAATGGAAAACATATCAATATGGAAACGATATATTGATGATGTATTCCTAATATGGACTGGCAGCAGGGAGGACCTTGCGTCCTTCTTTGAGGGTTTAAAAACCAATCCCTATAATTTAACCTTTACCATGGAAGCAAGTCAAACCACCTTAACCTTTTTGGATGTCACCCTTTTCATTAATCCAGACAGAACCATAGGGACCACCCTATTTCGGAAAGCATCAGCGGGAAATTCACTCCTGCATGCTGCCAGTTCTCATCCCCAACCACTCATAGATAATGTCCCCTATGGACAGTACCTAAGACTGAGGAGAAATTGCAGTGAAAATATCCATTTTGAATCCGAGGCCAGGGCACTGAGGGAACGTCTAAAGACCCGGGGATATAGCAACAAATGTTTAAAAAGAGCTTACCTTAGAGCCAAAAGAAGCCAACGTAGTCAATTAATTTATAAGCCCACAAAACCAAAATCGCCCCCAAGCCTGAGAATGATCACTACCTTCTCCGGACAACATCGGCAAATGCGGGATTTGCTGCAAAAGCACTGGTATTTGCTGATGGGCGACCCTAAGGTGTCCAAACACTTGAAAGACTATCCCGAGATTACATTTCGACGATCTCGATCAATTAAAGATCGTATAGTACACAGCCATTATGCCCCACGATCCACAACCCACACTAAAAACAAGGGTACCAAACCTTGTCACAAATGTGATTTTTGCAGATATATTTATGCATCTCGCAATATCATTCTTCCTAATGGTCAGTTATACAATCCCAACTTTCTAGTTACATGCCAATCCATAGGCGTAGTCTATATAATGACATGTGAATGCAATGCATATTACGTGGGGAAAACTAAACGCCCCTTCTTCCACCGGATTAGAGACCATGTCTCCCTAGTGTGTAAAAAGAAGATGGAGACCCCTATAAGCCGACATATGGGTCTCCATCACCAATTTGATGATAGGATGATGCACTTTTATGCCCTGGAACATGTCCCCCCAAATGAAAGAGGGGGGGACTATGATAAAATCTTATTACAACGTGAAACTAAGTGGATTGTTACTCTTAATGCTTTAAAACATCCGGGCCTAAATGATGCCTTGAGTTACAAACCTTTTTTATAATTTCACAATAATTATTTTTTTTTTTTTTTTTTTTTTCCCATATATAACTGATTAATGTAACTGATTGAAGGATCAACTTCTTATGTATATATACTTTTCTAAATTTATTACATTTTTTTGATATTTATTTACTTTATGATTTGGATTATGGTATGAGCCTATGCTTCACTCTCGGTCCCCTTCCCTCCATCCTTTTTGGTATGCACGGACACCCCGGGCACTCAGCTAATCAATTCGTAATCAATGTCTTGATGGCTTAGTCGCCCGTGTTTAGACACCTAATGCTGCTTTTCTTGTTTTCCGATTTACATACAATGGCATCACTATGCTACCACATTATCGCTAACATCTTTGGGCCTCTTCAAAAATTTAAAAATTATAATACAGGGTATATAGTTTTCCCATTTACGGTTGCGGCGTAGTTGTGCTCTTTTAGAGATTTTTTACCCCAAATCGCGTCAGTATACATTATGTAGAATCTATATTTTTGCCTTTTTGAGCCCTATGAGCCTCCGTAGTATTATACTCAGGGCACAGGATTTCCCAAGATGGCCGCGGGTCGACCTGTTATGCCTGACGTCACCTAGGCTATTTCCTGAATAGAAATCGGATACGTGCGCATGCGCAGGTGTCTCCTTTAGTCCGCAGCGTGATGACGAGTCAGACGTCGTCACGCTGGAGAGGTTTAAAAGCGGGGCTTCGTTTCCCCGCTAACCTCTGTCACTCTCCTGTTTAATACATGGGGCAGACACTTTCCTAATGGACAACGGGACTCCTTCAACAGGATATTAACTACCAACAGTAAGTTTTCTCATTTATCCCCCTACTTGCAGTATCGATGCACTTTAGTCTATATGACATTTCAATATACCCTCCGATTATACCTCTATCCCTCAGGTTCTTTGTGAAAGTGTACAGCAATACCTCCAGGTCCAGCTCACTCGGCAGCTGCGTATGGATGCATATTGCCCCTTTCTCGACTGTCACTTCACTAAAACATCAGAACCGTCCTTTTACTTTGTTAGCAATTCTGCTATTCTCATCTTTTGGATGTAATCTGTGTCATCTCCAATTGATTCTACCGGAGGTAATTACTCGATTTCTTTTCATCCCTATATATATGTTCACTGACCAGTGCACTTTAACTCATATTGACCTTATTCATACATATATACTGATTTTAATTTAATTTTTTCTCCTCTTAGAGAATTCTTAGTTTTATCCCTCTCTGCATGCCTCTTTTTGGGAAGTGAGGACTAAGGAGAAAGCATTTGCAATTACAGAAAAAAACCCTACCCCTCATTTTTTTTCCCCCTCTCCCTTCCTTTTTCTCTTTACTTCTGTAAAGGTAAGCTCCCTTATTTAAACCTTTTTTTTTTTTTTTTTTTTTTTTTTTTGTTTATACTTTATACTTCATATTTGAACATGTGATGTTTACAGATATATTAAGATTTGCTTATTCTTTTTTATTTATTGTTTAATACTGTGTCTATAATAAAAATAAGGATAAATATAATTGTTTGATGTACAAGCAGACATATACATGTATTGTTTATATATATATTTTCTATTTCCTATAGCTGACTTTAATATCACAAATATATCTCCTGAAGAAGCTTATGAAAGCGAAACATGTTGAGAAAGTGGTATTAATTTTTGTATCAAAGAATTACCCCATTCTGTTTTTTCATTTATTTGTTTTCTTTTGCCTATGTCTGTTTTTAATGAGATTGTTTAAATAAAACATTATTTTATGATATACTTTGTATATATATTTTTGATCTCAGCACCGTTAAAAGTCCCTGAGGCCCACGGAATAGGCCTCAATGCCCTCTTTCCAATTTCTAAACTTAGTAGATAAGTGGTTACTGTTTAATTGTAAAAAGGCCGATATCAATGTTATCACTTGGTCGGACCATGCCTCGGTCACTTTAACAGTGGGAGAGTCTTCTAGTCACAACCCCACATATATTTTGAGAGCTAATCCCAGGTTGTTTCAAGATGCTCCGACCAAGTCTAGAATTGATAAGCAGATATGAGAATTTTTTGTAGTATGGAACGCCCACAAGGCGTTTGTGTGGGGGGTACTGATCCAACAGGGAGAGAGGAATAAGAGGATGAGGCAGCAACACATGACCCAATTAATATCTAATATAGCAACACTCGAAAAACAAAATTTGAACACCCCATCCTTGCACCTCACTGCACAACTAACCAAACTACGCACTGACTTGAGATTATTGCTTCTGGAGGATTTTGGAAAGGCCTCCAGAAGACTTAAGTTAAGTTACTACACAAGTGGCAATAGGACAGGAAAACTCCTAGCCAACAAACTCAGAGGTCAAAGACACAAAACATAAATCCCTTACATACTACACCCCACCACACAAACCAAACAATACCACCCACAAGACATAGCGGACGCTTTTAGTCAGAGCTATGGATCGCTATACAACCTTAAAAACGATTCCACTATCCCACAACAAACTACTGCACTCATTGAATCATTCCTACAAAAAATTGATCTCCCTAAACTCTTTCCTAAACATCTAAGAGACCTAAACTCTCCCATCTCTGATACTGAAGTGAAACAAATCATACATAATCTACCCAACAACAAATCCCCAGGACCGGAGGGTTTCACGGGGGAATATTTTAAAACATTTCAAGACACACTGACCCCACACTTGGTCAATATATTCAATTCAGCTGCCGCCTCATCCTCTTTCCCTCCAAAGATGTTAAAGGCCTTGATAATAACTCTACCTAAACCAAGAAAAGATCCGGATGCACCCCAAAATTTTAGGCCTATATCTTTGCTCAATAATGATATTAAGATGTATGCAAAACTTTTAGCCACAAGACTGGTTGATATACTGCCTTCACTGATAGATATGGACCAGTCCGGTTTTACTAAAGGACGTCAGACATCGGACGCTACCCGGCATCTGATTAACGTGATTCATGTGGCAGATGGTCACAGAACGCCTTCTCTGCTTCTTGTGCTGGATGCAGAGAAGGCGTTTGATAGGATTCGCTGGCAGTTTTTATCACGGGTGTTGAGTAAGTTCGGTTTTACAGGAACCATTTTTTCGGCCATAATGGCATTGTACACTCTTCCTTCTGCTCAGGTGTGTATATCAGGGGCATTATCTTCCCCATTTGACATAACCAATGGGACGAGACAGGGTTGCCCCCTCTCCCCATTGATTTTTAACCTATTGATGGAACCTTTGGCTTCCTATCTACGCACACACCCCAATATAAAAGGTATAGTAGTAGGGAAAAAACAACATGTCATCAGCCTATTCGCTGATGACATCATTCTAATGCTGTCCAATACGAAAACTTTGCTACCAGCAGTCCACCAAGCACTTTAAACATTCATTGCAGTATCATATTACAAAGTCAATGAAACAAAATCATACATACTGAACCTAGGTATTCCAGCAATGATAGAACACAAACTTAGGCACAGCTTCCCATATATATGGAAGAAAGATGGTATCAAATATTTAGGTATCACCCTGACTCCTAAAACAAAAGACCTCCTACAGGCCAATTATACACACTACTTAGATACATTAGGAGCCAAATTATCTACACTAGCGTTAACAGAATTATCATGGCTAGGTAGATTGGCAGCCTTCAAGATGCAGTTATTACCACAAATACTGTACCTCTTTAGGACATTACCGATTACAATTCCAAACTCGTATTTTAACTCCATGCAATCACAGCTGAATAAATACCTATGGCAAGGTAAGAGGACCAGATGCGCATTCAGCAAGCTCATTAAAGCGGTTGTATACCCGCTGTCATTTTTTTTTTTTTTTTACACCTGCAAGGGAAAAGGCATAATGAGCTAGTATGCACCGCATACTAGCTCATTATGAGATACTTACCTTAGAACGAGGCGCCGGCATCTCACCTGGTCCACGCCGAGGGAGCCGACATCTCCCCTCGGCGTGTCTTCCGGGTATTGCGGCTCCGGCGCTGTGAGTGGCCGGAGCCGCGATGTCGTCACTCCCGCGCATGCGCGCAGGAGACTTCTGCCCGGCAAGCTCCGGAGTTTGCCGGGCTGTCAGCCGAGAGTCCCCTGTGCGCATGCGCCGCTGCAGTTAGCGGCTCATTGCGAGGGGAATATCTCCTAAACCTTACAGGTTTAGGAGATATTTTTTTTACCTACAGGTAAGCCTTATTATAGGCTTACCTGTAGGTAAAAGTTACAAATATAGGTATACAACCGCTTTAAACATAGAAAAGCAGGTGGAATAGGACATGTACATGTACAAGATTACTACTTCGCGACCATACTGACTCAACTGAAACATTAGATTTCACCACATTCCAGTGCTTTGTGGAAGGAACTGGAACTAGCCCAAATCCCACATGGTAATCTACAAGACTTCCTAATGACAGCTCCCTCGGCCACGTCATTGAACAATAAACTAGCACCCCCTATTTTAGCGTCTGTTAGAGCATGGATACACCTTAAGAAAAATCAAAAGGGGGCTACCAACTTATCGCCCATGAAGCTTCCTCTCACAGCAATAAGCCTTCTGATACCAGATATCAACCTCACTACATGGGTAGAAAAAGGAATCAATCACCTAGAGGACATACTAGAAGGAGGGCAAATGAAATCATTTAAAAAACTCCAAATTGCATACCAACTTCCTACTACCTTGCAATACACACATGCAAATAGACTATTTGCTAAAAACGAATCCACAGATACTCATATTTTTACCAGAAACAGTTACACAATATTACCAAAACACAGCAACATCAACATCAGCATGTTTACAAGACAAAAACATTTGTGAGAAAAACCAATCTATCAGAGCATGAGAACAGGACATTGGGGTAGAGTACTCCTCCAAACACTGGGAAAAAACATTTCGCCTCAATTACTCCTCCACTAAATGCACAAACTTATGGGAAATGCAACAAAAAATAACACTTCAGTGGTACCTGACACCTTATCGGATCTCTAAAATATACTCAGAGACTTCTCCAAATTGTTGGAGATGTGCGGTGGGGTGGGCACACTGTACCATGTTTTATGGTCATGCGTTCACCTCCGCTCACTATGGTCCCAAATAGAAAGACTAATATCTATTATTACAAGCACCCAACAAGTGCTAACGCCGGGAATGGCGCTATTGTCACTGGAGCTGCACAATATACCATTGCCCTATAGAACAGTGATCTCACACATGATCTTATGCACACAGCTTACTATCCTAAGACACTGGAAATCGCCAACAACACCCAAAGTAACGGAAGTAGTAAACACTGTCCATACTCATAGCACATATGAGATACTACACTCTTCAGCGTCAGGGAAATATGACAAAATCTCACAAGAATGGAGTCCATGGTTGGAATGGTACCGTAAAGGAGTGACATTGTAATATAAACTGGTTAACTATACTAAATCTATTCTGACTAAATGAGACAGTATATATAGTTAAAGTTTAAGTTGTTAATGCTTACAATGGTACAACACCTTTAAAATCATAAATGATGGTTTATCACACCACACAAGAAGATGGATCCACATTATCAGAGTTCGTCCACTGCGACCATTGAGAGAGATCGCACAGGACGGTATACAAGATAAAGGTCCAGAATTTGGGACGTACATACATATCTTCTGCTGATGAATAATATGTAACTTGTTGATTGAGAACCATTTCTAATGTATTATATAAGTTTATCCTTGTTTATATTGTAAAACTCAATAAAAAACTATTGAAACAAAAAAAAGTTAAATAAATTAATTTGGGTACAGTGTTGCATGACCGTGCAATTGTCATTCAAAGTGCAACAGCGCTGAAAGTTTAGCTCTCAGTGTGTGTCTACTGCCTGTGTCTGTGTGCTACACTGAGACACGGGGCAACACTATTCTTAAGGACTGCTCACCCACTGTATATACAGCATGTCACTACACAGGGAGACAGTCCCTGACCTGAAGACCAGTCCCTCTCCTTTACCCACTACTGTGTATGGCATCGTCCCTGATTAACCACTTCAGCCCCGGAAGATTTGCCCCCTTCCTGACCAGGCCATTTTTTGCGATACAGCACTGCGTTACTTTAACTGACAATTGTGCAGTCGTGCAACGTTGTACCCAAATAAAATTAATGCCCTTTTTTCCCCCACAAATATAGCTTTTTTTGGTGGTATTTGATCACCTCTGCGTGTTTTTTTTTTGGTGATATAAACAAAAAAAGAGCAACAATTTTGAAAAAAAAACAATATTTTTTACTTTCCGCTATAAAAAATTTAATTAAATGGAAAAATTCAGGGGGGGGGGCGTGTCCTAGCAATTGAGGAGTGAGGACATGTGTCTCCACAGCTCCATACCACCGCTACACTTAATCACTGATACAGGGAGAATTTTCAGCCCAGCCACCTCCTGCCATGTCCCAGAGGAACCGACCATCCTCACAGCCACCGAGGACCAACCGCATGAGACAGGGGCAGCTGGACTCCTTCTTCCCGGGGACTCGCGTGCAGAGCCGCTAGGCTGCCAAGATGGCACCGGCCACGAATGCCCAGAAGGCAGCTAAAACCTCCCAGAACGCCGCCGCCCGCCTCCAGCAGTCTGCAAGTTTCCAGATTCCCTCCCCAGAGTCAGTGAGTGGATCTGTCCCCCCAACCTCCTCGAGCTCCTCGGCTTCCCCAGACAGGGGCTCTGGAGCCCTAGACCCCCTGGGAGATGAGGACATCAGGCGCCATATTTGGTTGCCCCTACCAGGGAAGACCTAGAACGCTTTGCTGACAGAATGGAGAAGGCCCTCAGGGCCAGTTCACACCATAGAAACGCAGTCCGGATGCATTCCAGGTGCTTTTCTGTATGCGTGTTTTTGATGCGTTCCAGTGCATCTTTGAAGCGTTTTTGGTGCGTTTTTGATGCAGGCCAGTGCTTTTTTCCCCCCTCTTTTTTCTTAACCTTAAATAAGGACAAGTGTGTTGCAGTGCGTTTTTGGTGCATTTGGGTGCGTTCCAGTGCGTTTTACAGTGTTCCAGTACAGTCCAGTGCAGTAAAATGCAGCATGTTCTACTTTTTTTTCTGGAACTGGAACGCACTGGAACTGCAAGCACTGGTGTGAACTATGCCATTGAAAACCATATAACCTACTTTCCATGCGTTTTTGATGCAGAAAAAAAACGCACTGGACTGCATGTGGTGTGAACTGGCCCTTAAAGAGGATATTGCACAGCTAAAAGCTGACACCTCACACCTGGGTGGCAGAATGGAGTCCCTGGAGCAGAGATTTTAAGAAACCCTCCCAGTCATTTCTATGCTGCAGGACAAATGCATCACACAGTAACAGCAGATTGAAACCTTGCTTTGCCAGCTGGATGATGTGGAAAACCGCAGTCAATGGGCTTATGTCAGAATTAGGGGCTCACCAGAAGCTACAGCCTCCAAAGATATTATCCCCACCTTAGTGGGAATATTTAGGGAAATATTAGAACTGCCTGCCATGGCCACGATAGCGATTGATCGCGCCCATAGGGCTCTCAGGCCTCCTTCTCAAGGTATGGACAATCCAAGGGATATGATATGTAAGTTACATAAATACACACTTAAAGACTACATTATGCAAAAAATGCGTGGCAAGCCTTACTTTGATTTTGATGGTGCACATCTATCCTTCTATCAAGATATTTCCAGGAACACCCTCATGCAGCGCTGGGCACTTCGCCCCCTCTTGGCAGCCGTCTAAGATGCAAGCCTGCCATAATGGTGGGGCTTCCCCTTTTTTCTCCAAGTGACCAAAGAAGGCAAACCTGTGACCCTACGCACCAAAGATGACCTGACAAATTTCTTATCCTCTCTTGGACTGGATCCTGTGGACTTTTACTTTCTTGGAGGGGATCAACACACTTTCCATCCACTCGACCACCTCAACCGTGGCTACCTGCTAAATGCAGAAGTCGCAGGAGGGATTGACGACTTACCCTTCTGACTCCTCACCAGGCCCAGCTACCTCTAGAGACTGACGGAGCAAGTCTTCCCGTCCTCTGTGCTTGACCCTTCTCTATCAAGAGACATCCCCCCTGTTGTTGAGCCTTAGACCTCTCTGGGACGCCCAAGCTGGGTCTTAATTGACTACACATATTGTGCCGATTGGCATAAATTTCCTTTCTGTTCCCCAGATTGGTTGAATGCATGAGCTCAGCCCTCAAAAATTCCACTCGCCTGCTCGCATTTTGCAAGTGGATTTTGAGGGCTGGCGAGGAAGGGTTGCCAAGGAGCAGGGGTGGCTTGTATGGGAGCCGTTCTCCCAGCGATCGGAGAAGAGAGAGAAGAGCCGCCGCCCAAATGATCAGAGCACCGGGAACATAACAGCTTTTATTTCAATAGTTGTGTGTTCCCCGCCGCGCGCCGTCAAATACAGCCCCTCCTCTTTGTCCAGGCACTTTGATAGACAGATCACCCGTCCAATCCTGGGATGGGTGATCTGTCTATCAAAGTTCCCTGGACAAGGGGGGCATGGCTTCATGGTGAGGAGAGCAGACGTGTAGCAGCACAACTCCGGCTACCGTATGGAATCCTGCAGCCATCCTAGGTCTATTTTCCTCCAGACCGGCACCAACATACTCCCCACAGCTGTGGAAATACTTCAGGCTGGAGCACATGGTGAAATACGGGCCACCCGCACCGCCATCCGCGGCGGAACAGCTAGCCCGGTTCAGATGGCAAGATGGCACGGGACACAGGCAGAGCAGCGTGACATGCTGCAGCCGTCCACCAAAGCTTCACACAGACATCCTGCAGCTTCGGTGAGTGACTGCTCCTGCCCTGTTTGATACCCCACTTGGCACAGGACCCCCCCTGAATAATGAAGATAGCCCAGGCCCAGATTCCCCTTCTACTGAACCTACACTTGCCACTATAATGCTAGCTATACAGGACTGTAAGGCCTCTATCACTACACAGATTGCATCCATCCGCAAGGATTTCCCTTTACTGAAGCAAGATGTGCAAAATCTAAGGGATAGAACAGGTGCTAATGAAGAACGTATCAGCTCCCTAGAGGGTGTTGTACACCCCTTATCTGTTACTGTGAGAGATCAAACGGCTGGAATGGCAGCCCCCCAGGCAAAAACTGCCGCTTTGTGGGGTTCCTGGAGTGAGAAGAGGACTCCCACCCCGAAAAATTCCTGTAAACCTGGCTGAGGGATATTTTTGGGACAGATGCACCCTCCTTCTCCTATGTTATTGAACATGCACACCGCACCCCCCCCCTCGTCCCCCTCCTTCTGGAGCTCCCCCAAGCTCCATAGTCGCACGGATCCTTAACTTTCAAGACATAGTTGTCATTTTGCGTCTTGCAAGAGAGAAAGGCCCATTGAAGTATAATGGAAACCATTTCAGTTTATCCTGACTTTTCAGCAGATGTCCAGCGACAAAGCATCTCCTTTGCGGTGGTGAAGACCCGCCTACGCACTGAGGGTCTCCCCTACGCCATGCTTTTTCCCGCCAAACTGCGCATTATCCATGATGGTAAGGCTCACTTTTACACCAACCCTAAGGAAGCCATGGCGTGGCTGAACGACCGGTAAGGCAATATACCGAGACGCAGAGCAGTTTGATCACGAGTAACTGAGCTCCTTGCATACCCCTTTATGCTACCACCTAGCGGTTTCACCACGTTTATGGGAAGAGGGGGGACCCACACACCATGTCATGCACAGATGTTTTTTTTTTTTTTGGATCCTGAGGAAGAGTGCTACCCCCTCTCCTACTGGTTCTAGAAATAGAATGTTAATGTTTATAACCTGTTCAAGTTGAACCAGTACAGATCAAACCCCTTCACATTCCTTAAAGGTCAAACCCTCTTTGAAGATGTTACTACGTCCCTCTTGCATCCTCCCAACCACAAGTTTTGACTACCCTGAAGCCGGACCGCTTTAATGCTGAGGCATTTCTTTCCTATCTCTTGTTGTGTGGTTCGGGACTCAAGCCAGACACCACAAAACCCCCACACCAGTTAGTGGCGAAGCCACGGAACAGTTCTCTCTTCACTTGAGTGAAGGTTTTTTCTACATTCAGGGATCCAAGGCTCGCTATGTTTGGGATGGCCGAGTGGGGAGGGGGGTACAGGGTTTTCCAGGAACTTCCAAATTTTTTCTGTTTTTGGCTGACCTTATTTTTGGTTCTGTTTTGAATACTGTATTTATTGGCGTATAACACTCACTTTTTCACCATGAAAATCAGGTGCAAATACCATGTGCGTGTTATACGCCAATACGTCAATTTTAGCTGCCTCCGAGGGGACAGGGAGGGGAGCAGGATCAGCGCCATCACATTACATACAGTGAGAATCTCCTTTTTACTTGGCGGCCTCTGTAATAGGAAGTCCTGTCTCCTGGGCCGCCATTGGACCACTGTTCTGTCTATCATAGGAAATTCTCACTGTATGTAATCTGTCGACGCTCGTCCCTTCCTGTTCCCTCTAGGCTGCAGATGGGCATCAATCAGGCTGCACTGATGGCAATGGTAAGGCTGCTGCGTTGATGGCAATGGTAAAGGTTGCTGCATTGATGGCAATGGTAAAGGCTGCTGCATTGATGTGGACTGATGAGTGAGGCTGCATTGATGTGGACTGATGAGGCTGCATTGATGGCACTTGTGAGGCTCCAGATGGGCACTGACCCTTTTTTTGCTTCAAAGTTCCTTATTTAAAATGTACGTTTTTTTTCCCTGAAACTTCCCTCTTAAAATGAATGTGCGTGTTATACGCCTGTGCGTGTTATACGCCGATAAATACGGTACTTTTTTCTTTTGTACTTTGGTTTTTCCTATGTATTTGTGCTGCTTTAACTTGAATTGTGCCTTATGCCTGTTATTGTATGTCTCTATTTGTATATATCCCAAACGGCATGACATGCAATGGTGCGCCAGCCCTCGGAATATATACCTTATACTGAATACTGTGCCATGGCCAGAGCGCTAAAAATTATTTCCTGGAACACTAGAGGACTGAACTCACCTCAGAAGCGCCCTAGTGTTCTCAGTCCTAAAGACGCAACGTCCCTACATTATTTGTCTCCAGGAAACACATTTGGTTGATTCTAAAACAAGGTCCCTTAGGTGGCCCTGGCTGGCTCAATCTTATCATGCTACTCATATGGCTTACTCCAGAGGGGTCTCGATTTTGCTGGCTAAATCTCTACATGCGGAGGTTTTGCAGATTAAAATGGACCTAGAAGGTAGATATGTCGTCCTTACGATACAAATTGCCTCAGCAACTTTTACCTTAGTAACCATTTATGTACCTCCACCATTCTCTGCAGATGTGTTGGTAAAATTGTCGCTTATGCTATTGTCTAGGCCCCCATGCCCACTATTATATGTAGGTGACTTTAATGCAGTAATGAGCCCAGCCATGGACCGTCTGGGGGTTGGGGGCAGATCCTACCACTCCTTCACTGACTGGGCCCAGGTACATGTTCTTACCGAGATATGGAGGTGGAAACACCCGGATGAGTGCCAATTTTCCTGCCATTCCGACTCTTTCCACACCATGTCCCGTATAGACCTGGCATTTGGCACACGGGTTACTCTCCCGGTGGTATCTGCCATATCTTACTTACCTAGGGGAGTATCGGACCATGCTCCCTTGGCGGTGGATCTCCTTCTCCTTCCAGGATCATGCCCGAATGTGTGGCCCCTAAACTCATACTGGTTGGAGGATCAGATAGTACAGAGAGAATGTGGGAAGAGTATAGTGAACTACTGGACTGAAAATACTGGTACCGTTGACTCACTTACTGAGTGGGAGGCTTTTTAAACCACGTTGCGGGGTACCAGAGGCTGAAATGATGTCCGCAGAAAATACCTATACCTCTGACCCTAGTCTAGTTAACAGAGACTCTTGTTTGCAGTGTCGCAGAAAATATGAGCTCCGTTTACTAGACCTTACACAAAAACGCATGCTACTTGCCACACAAAAATTATTTGAGCATGGTTACAAGGCTGGCTGCCTTTTAGCTTATTTGACCAGACCTGAACGCTCCCCCATTTTAATCCCTCGAATTCTGACTGCACAGGGACAGATCAGTGACACCCCTGGAGACATTATGGAGACATTTTTGGACTTTGTAAGTCCCGCCCACATATGAAAACAGTGTTCAAACCACACATGTGAGGTATCGCTGCGAACGTTAGAGCAAGAACAATAATTTTGGCCCTAGACCTCCTCTGTAACTCAAAACATGTAACCAGTAAAAAATTTTATAGCGTCGCCTATGGGGATTTTTAAGTAGCGAAGTTTGGCACCATTCCACGAGCGTGTGCAATTTTGAAGGGTGACATGTTAGGTATCTATTTACTTGGCATAACTTCATCTTTTACATTATGGAAAAACATTGGGCTAACTTTACTGTTTTGTTTTTTTTTAAAGCACAAAGCTTTTTTTTTAAAAAAAAATGCGTTCAAAAAATTCCTGCACAAATACCTTGCTAGATAGTTGCAACGACCGACATTGTATTCTCTAGGGTCTTTGCTAAAAAAACATATATAATGTTTTGGGGTTCTATGTAATTTTCTAGCAAATAAATGATGATTTTTACATGTAGGAGAGAAATGTCAGAAATCACCTGGGTGCTCCAGAACGCCTGAAGGTGCTCCCTGCATGTTGGGCCTCTGTATGTGGCCACGCTGTGTAAAAGTCTCACACATGTGGTATCGCCATACTCTGGAGTAATAGCAGAATGTGTTTTGGGGTGTAATTTGTGGTATGCATATGCTGTGTGTGGGAAATAACCTGCTAATATGACAATTTTGGGGGAAAAAAAAGAAAAAAATTCTTGATTTTGCAAAGAATTGTGGGAAAAAATGACAACTTCAAAAAACTCACCATGAATTTTTCTAAATACCTCGGAATGTCTTCTTTCCAAAAAGGGGTCATTTGGGGGGTATTTGTACTTTTCTGGCATGTTAGGGTTTCAAGAAATTAGATAGGCTGTCAGTACTTCAGGTGTGATCAATTTTCAGATATTGGCACCATAGCTTGTGGACTCTATAACTTTCACAAAGACCAAATAATATACACCGATTTGTACTTATTTTTACCAAAGATATGTAGCAGTATAAATTTTGGCCAAAGTTTATGAAGAAAAATGACTAATTTGCAAAATTTTATAACAGAAACAAAGAAAAATTCATTTTTTTACAGAATTTTCAGTCTTTTTTCTTTTATAGCGCAAATATAAAAAACCCAACAGTGATTAAATTCCACCAAAAGAAAGCTCTATTTGTGTGAAAAAAAGGCCAAAAATGTTCATATGGGTACAGTGTTGTATGACTGAGTAATTGTCATTCAAAATGTGAGAGCACCGAAAGCTGAAAATTGGTCTGGTTAGGAAGGGCTAACTTCCTAAAAATGATCTATTTACCCAAACTGTTATATACTAATCAACGCACCATACAGGATACCTAGATCTATCTTTAAACGGATAGATACCCTATGCACGGCGTTTTTTTGGATTGGTAAATCCCCCAGAGTGGCATTGAAGACGCTACGGCTACCGTCGCATCTGGCGGGGTTAGCATTTTCTAACTTCTATTTATATCACTTAGCCTCCCAAATGGTTCATATCCATGACTGGCTCCACCCCGCTGCGGCAAACGCCTGCACGTCCACTGAAGGAGCCATTGCCTCTTCCTTGGAGACACTTCATAATATCATCTACAGAGGCCGGGCTCCAGCTCGCCCAGGCGCAACTATGCTAACTACTTCACTATCCCTGTTTAAAATAATTGTCTCCAAGGTTGCAAAAGAACCATGGTCGATGTCCCCTAATAACCCTCTGTGGTTTAACCCTAACTATAAAGAACTGTACACTTTACCCAGGGCCACCATCAGGGGGTACAGCCAACACTCCTCATGTAAGGGGCCCGGTCATCCCAAGGGGCCCAGATGTCCCGAGCGATTCAGGCCCCCAAGGTATTTCCACCAGCTGCCTGACAGACACTTTCAGTCACTCCGCCACACTTCCTGGTTGCCGGGGTAACGCCAAGCTCACTCCTCACAGCGCTGCCGATTAGATGCCTTCAGATGCACTTCTGCTGGGATTGGTGGAGGGGAAAGTGGGCGCAAAAGTTCCCGCCCACCTCCCCCTCCACCAATCACAGCGGAAGTGCATCCGGAGGCTTCTAATCTGTGGCGCCTGTGAGGAGTGAGCTTGGCGTTGCCCCGGCAACCAGGAAGTGTGGCGGAGTGACCGAAAGTATGGGGGGTCCCACAGGAAAATGACTGAAAGGGGGGGGGGGGGGGGCTCCTGCTGGTCTCATCTGATGTTCTCCTCCTGCCGCTCCCTCAGTGCCTGATTTCCTTCACATCACAAGTGGTAGAGCTGCAGTCTGCAGACATTGAGGAGATCGAGCGGCAGGAGGAGAAGACAGAGATTGCTGCTTACATTCCACGGAGCTCATCTCTGCAGCAGATGGAGGAGATGGGGACCAGAGTGCTGAGGAGGGATTAGAGGTGATTGGCAGGAAGAGCTCTCCCTGACACGCCCCTCCAGTCATCAACATGCAATGACAGGGCTCCTTTCTACCCCTTTCTGCATTGATGTCCTGGCTCCTCCCCTCTACAGATGCTGGTGAGTAGCTGTGTCTGTACACACATGTGCTAGCGGGGGTTAAAAGCTCCCCATTAGCGACCGAAAAGTGCAGCTAAAATGACGGTAACGCGCCGCTAAAACCAGCGGGGGGGGGGGGGGGGGCAGGCCTAAAGCTGTGTAAGGGGCCCCAAAATTTCTGATGGCTGCCCTGACTTTACCTGACCCTCAACGGTGGTACTCCAAGGGAGTTAAATACCTGTGCCATCTATATGACACACAGGGATTTAAATCCTTCCAACAAATGCGGGCTGATTTTGACTTGCCAGGCTCTTATATGTTCTTCTACTACTAACTCCGGCATGCCATACGTGCCCAATTTGGCTCGTTGGAAAATCCCATATCTATACCTCAATTAGAGGAAGTACTGCTACACCTTGACCCCACTAAACTTATCTCCACATATTACGCTGCCCTCATGACTGATAGCAACCCCAGATTTCGAAGGGTTCAAACAAAATGGACCCTTATGGACTCTACACTTACTGAAGATGACTGGTCAGAATTTAGTGATACATACAAGACGTCAGTAATATCATCCAAGGACCGCATCATTAATATTAAAATTTTTCATCTATCCCACCTAACCCCTGCTAGGTTACATAAACTGGGACTAACACCCACAGCAGAATGCTTTAGAGGATGTGGCCAGACGGCAGATTTTTTACATTGTTTCTGGACCTGCTCAATAGTCCAGCACTTTTGGACGGAAGTGGGGACTTTCATCTCATCAGCGATGGGCCTTCCAAACATTTTGACCCCAAGAATTGCCTGCTGGGAATTTTTGGGGATCTCCACATTTCAACCCATGCAAAAAGACTTCTTCGTATCCTCCACTTTTATGCGAGAAAAAACATACTATTGTCATGGAAAGGATCACAGAGACCCCTGAAATCCCTGTGGCTAAAACTGATCAATGACTCGATACCTTTATATAAACTTACATTCGAGGTTAGGGAAAAAAAACTAAACCTTTCACAAAATCTGGCATAGATGGTTGGCCAGCCCGTTAACCCTTCCACACTTCCGGGATGTGAGAGAGAGTGAGTGAGTGAGAGGACGTGTGCGGGCTGAGCTCCGCTCCAACCATTCATCCTGAAAATTTCTCTGGCACTGGCCGGGCGGACTCTCTGACTTCCAGCGACTCTCAGTGCCGATTCTCACCAGATCCGTTCGTATACAGGCACCCTGGGAAAGAAAAAGGCTTTCGGTGCACCGCGAGGTCCCACTATATCTCCGGGTAGGCTCCGGTCCTCCACAGTGCCTGCGGTCTCCACCACCACCTCTGCCGCCTCTGCTGCTGCTGCTCTTGGCTCTGTTAAGCCTGCTAAGCCTGCTGCTGTTGTTGCGCCTGCTGCCGCCGCCGCGATATTACCTCCGAGGCTTCCCATACCAAACATGTCAGTTAGCACGCAGACGCTCCCTGATCCGTCTCCACCTGTAGCCTCTCACGCGGCCTCCCATGCTGAGCTGCTGGCAGCAATTAAAGCTGGAAATGAAAAGGTGATGGTTAAAATAGACCATTTGGCTTCAGATATCAGCTTAATTCGGCATGATATGGACAAATTTAGATCCCGCTTCGTAGAGGCTGAGAGTCGGATCTCACAACTGGAGGACGTTACCAGTGCAGACTCCAGGAACCTTCGCGCTTTGCAGCTGCAGGTAAAAGCCCTACAAGATAAGTCGATAGACACAGAAAATCGCATGAGGAGAAACAATCTAAGGATCATAGGCCTACCGGAAAAAACAGAAGGTAATAAACCAGCTGAGTTTGTGGAGTCCTTTCTTATATCATTGTTGGACTTACCTGCTATGCCCCCTACATTCGTGGTAGAGAGGGCGCATAGGATTCCACCAACCCCTCCAGCCCCTGGTAATCCCCCCAGGCCTCTTTTATTGAGACTTTTGAATTTCAGAGACAGAGATAAGATATTAGCTGCAGCTAGAGATAAACAAGAACTGCGGTTTAATAATGTAAAAATCATGTTGTTTCCTGATTACTCCCCTGAAGTCCAGCAGCGACGCCGGGCCTTTACAGAGGTCAGAAGACGCCTAAGGGATAAAGGTCTTAAATTTAGCTTATTATATCCCAGCAAGCTTCGAGTTGCAGACGGGGACCGAGCATTCTTTTTTACCAATCCGGAGGCTGCTATATCCTGGTTAGATGGCCGTGGGTGACGCATGTGTGTTTTTTTTTTTTTTGTAACATCCTTACTACTATAGTCCATTATAGTGCACCCCTATAGTGTCTAAAATTTTCTTGCTATTCTGTGGTCTCCTAATGAATGCTTAGATAAATGTACTTTATTTGGAGTTGGATTGCTCAGCCCTTTGGACTTGGACTTGATCTCTTACACTAAGAGCCAAGAGTTAGATAATTAGAACCCAACCCCACCTCAATTACTTTCTGTTGCTCCCTTTTTTGTCCCCTTTTTTCTCTTCTTTTTTTTTTTTCCCTCCCCCTCCTGCCCTTTTCTCCCCATCCCGTCCCCTTTTTTTTTTTTTTTGGATAGGTATTGGATAGGTTTTTCCTTTTTTCCTTTTTTATATATTTGTTCGGCTATAGGGTGCCTGAACAAATAGTAGTAGTAGTACTATATCCCCTTTTAGGGGTATATCTGCAATATAGTTGCAATACAGTTGCAGCTTGCGTGTGTGTTCTTCTTTTTTTTTTTTTTTTTTTTGGGAGAAAACTAATCCCAACTCTCCTCCTCCTTTTTTTGTTTTTTGAGAGGAGATGGGACTTAGTCGGATAAGCACTTCGTGCTTGGGTATATATTTTTTTTTGTTGTTTTATGTTGGTCTTTGTCATGGTTTGTATAAGCTTGTTTCAAAAATTGCCTTAAAAATTAACATTGCTGGTACATGGTATATTGTAAAAATCTTGCTGCTTGTGAGTTACCCCAAATGGTGTTCCCCTAGTCATTTTACTTGGCCATGGCTTCTTAAACCTATATGGCCACTTCCTTAGCTGAAACCTTTTCGGTCCTTTCATGGAATGTGAGAGGTCTTAATTCTAAATTTAAACGGGCACTGTTGATAAGATATCTAAAAACCCACTCTCCACATTTTATTCTCCTACAGGAAACCCACCTCACAGGCAGCAAGGTTTTAACTCTAAAAAAACCCTGGATTCAGAGGGCCATCCATGCGACTTACTCCTCTTATGCTAGAGGGGTCTCAATCCTAATACACAAGAAATTCCCCTGTGTTATTGAGGACGTGTGCACGGACCCCCAGGGCAAGTTTGCAATGGTGGTGTTTTCACACTGGTCTCAGCGATATATAATCATAAATGTTTATATTCCTCCACCTTTTACACATGATTTATTATATAAGGTTTTGGAAAAAGCAGCTCCTTTTTATCCAGCGAAATTGCTGGTGATGGGGGATTTCAACTCTACTATCTCCCCAGATTTGGACAGACCAGTCCCATCAAAAAACTATAGCTCTGAACTATCTATATGGGCACAGGCAATGGGGCTACAGGAGATATGGAGATGGAAACATCCGGCTATTAGGGCATACTCATGCTTTTCGGCCTCACATAGGACTGCCTCACGGATTGACCTAGCCTTCTCTAATTCAATCCTGTTGACGGATGTAATAGGGGCTAAATACCTACCCAGTGGGTTGTCCGATCATAGCCCACTGGTAATCGAGCTTCGCTCGTCTGCACGCCGAGATGCGGCCCTGTGGAGGCTGGGGGCACAGTGGATTTCCCACCCTGAGGTGGCTGACACTATCCCACCCAGACTAGTTGAGTTTTGGGAACTTAATGAAGGCTCCTCGACCCCACAGACGGTCTGGGACACCTTTAAGGCCTATACAAGAGGGCAATATATCTCTATTATCGCTAGTGTCAAGAAACAGCAGGGCCGGGAAACTTACAGGTTACAACAGATGGTAGAGGATCAAACAGTAATCTATAGTACAGATCCTACAGCAGCTCATTTTGCCGCATTAAATGCCGCCCGCAGTTCACTAAATTTACATTTAACGGAAGTTACAAGATTGGATATGCATAAAGGTAGACAGCGACTATTTGAACAGGGGGACAAGAATGGTCGTTTCCTGGCCATGTTGGCACAGCATGAATATCCATCCACAGTGGTTTCGGGCCTGCGGTCTTCAACTGGGGATAAGGTGACCTCTCAGGTAGAAATCTTACAAATGTTTAAAGCCTTTTACCAAACTCTTTATACCTCTGCTCTTCCCCCTGACTTCCAGCCAGAGATGTTGCAAAACCTTTTAGATCCACTAGCACTTGGCTGGCTGTCGAATGAGGAACGAGAATCGTTGGTACGCCCTATTTCGGCCTTAGAGGTTTTAAAAATTATACGGTCCTTCCCTTTGGGTAAGGCGCCAGGGCCGGATGGCCTTCCTATAGAATTTTATAGGGCACATGCAGCATTTTTGGCACCCATCCTGGCCCAATTATACACCCTCTGCCTATCCAAGGGTGATCTGCCCCTTTCAATGCACCAGGCCTATCTTACTTTGATCCATAAGGACCTTAAGGACCCAGAGCTATGTGCCTCATATAGGCCAATAGCCCTATTGAATAATGACCTGAAAATCTTAACCAAACTGCTGGCTACCCGTCTATATCCATTATTACCTTCGGTTATTGACTCTGATCAAACAGGATTTATGCCTAAAAGGTCAACCGACGTTAATCTTAGGAGACTCTTTACCAATATTCATGCCCAACACAACAACTCCGGTACCAGAGCTATTGCCCTACTAGATATAGAAAAGGCATTCGACACTGTAGAGTGGCCCTTTTTGTGGGAGACTCTACGTCGAATGGGTTTTCCACTACGGTTTATATCATGGTTGCAGGTGATCTATAGGTGTCCCATCTCATCGATTCGTTTGGGCTCCAGACTCTCAACCCCATTTCAACTGTTTCGGGGAACTAGACAGGGCTGCCCTCTTTCTCCGGCTCTATTTGCTCTAGCTATAGAGCCAGTTGCAGAGGCTCTCCGTACATCGCCTCATATTAAGGGGCTTAGGATAGGCATGCTGGAGGAGAGGGTAGCCCTGTATGCTGACGACATGGTTTTATTTTTGGGGGACGCGGGTCCATCACTTCAGGGTGCTCTGTCACTCCTCAACACTTTCTCCATGGTAACGGGCCTCCGGGTAAACTGGCCAAAATCTACTCTATTTCCAATAGATCAAGCAGCCAAATTGACATCCTCTCCAGATAGCCCATTAAAGTGGGTTGACTCCTTTAAATATCTTGGGGTTTGTGTCTCTGCACAAGCCTCAGATTTTCTTAAATTAAACTTGGATCCGGTAGTGGGGGATATGAAAGCTAAACTCAAGGCATGGAATAATCTCCCCCTATCGGTATGGGGAAGGGTCAACTTGCTTAAAATGAAGGTCATCCCCAAATTCATATATTTATTCCGCCATTCCCCGCAGTGGATTCCTAAATCCTTCTTTATTAAACTAAACCAACGCTTTTCAGAGTTTCTCTGGGGCTCCTTACCACCGAGATATAAGTTAACTACATTAATGAGGCCACTATCGCAGGGTGGCATGGCCTTTCCGGATTGCTATAAGTACTTTTTGGCGACACAGCTGGTGACAGTGGTCTGGTGGCTAAATCCTGATAAAACCAATGTGGCCTCCGCTTTGGAGGCCACCGTGGCAGGCTCCTGGGAATCTCTTCAATACCTAATTTACAGAGGCCCATGTGCCCCACACTTATTAACTCCGTCTATGCTTACTACTTTACGGGCCTGGAAAATGGGCTTGGCTATTGAAAAACACAGCCAGATGGGAATTTCCCCTAATACACCCCTATGGCTAAACCCCAATTTACCACATTTTTACAAATCTATTGACCCCCAGATATGGACTAGATATGGTATAAAATTAATCTCACAAGTGGTGTCTTGCACCTCACTGCTTTCTTTTTGTCAGCTTTCCTCCCAGTATAATCTTCCGCAGCACTATCAGTTCCGTTATCTTCAACTTTTGCATGCTTTCGAAGCCCAATTCCCACGTTCGTCCTGTATATTAATACAGTCTAAACTGGAGACTACTCTTAGATCCGGTTGCACAAAAAAACCTACATCTCACATATATCAGCATTTAATCTATGAGTCCTTGCCTCCGTTGGACGGCCTTTTGTCCCGTTGGCAGCGTGACATTCCAGCTTTGAGTGGCGAAGATTGGGATGGTGTTTGGGACTTCCCTTTTAGTTCGCTAGTCTCTATACGTGACAAGTTAGTCCAATTTAAAATAGTCCACCGGGCGTATTTCACTCCCCACAGACTTCATTTGATAAATCCTGCCCACTCCCCTAAGTGTTGGAGATGTAGCTACACCCCCGGAGATTTTTCCCATATCTTTTGGCATTGTCCAAAGATACAACAATTCTGGGGGGAGGTACTAGGCCTAATCAATAAAATTGCATCCACTAATCTACCACTGTCTATGGAGATTTGTATGTTGGGCCTTATAAAAAAATTAGTTCCTGCTGTAGCTAAACGCACGATGATTGGTTTGCTTCTATTTTACGCTAGGAAAACCATAACATTTCAATGGAAGAAGCCCTATCCCCCCACAAATGTCCAGTGGAAACGTTTGGTTAACGATAATCTTCCACTATATAAAGATACCTATCTTAATAGAGGCTGCCAATTGAAATTTAATAAGGTTTGGAGTGGGTGGCTGGAGGAAATGAACATTGCTTACTAATGTTGGACTAGCTTCAGTTACGATACCAAGAATCGACGATTAAATGTAATTCCTAGTTAATAGGTATAGGCCTTTATGGGCAGTGGGGGGGCGGCCCAAAAATTCCAAAAATCCCCTTTTCACTTACATGCTAAAACTGTATTGCATGGATGTATTTCTCTCTTTTTCTTTCCCTTTCATTTTTTTTCTTTTACCTGATGTACTTGCGATATTACCTGTACAAGCTAGACAACCAATTTGTATGTCTTTATGTCTTTGTGTCTTATAAGGAAAATTTGAATAAAAATAAATTAAAAAAAAAAAAAAAAACCCTTCCACAAGACAGATAACTAGATAGGTAGTGTTCCTAACAGATGACGTACAGCAGAACCAAGCGCACGCCCACCTGATGGTCATGCAACCAGAGAAATACATACTTGATAAATGAAAACTGTTTATTGTGCACTACAGTCAACTTATGAAATATTATAATGCTGTGAATCACCAAAGTCTTTTCTCTGTGTATGTTGACACAAAAGTTTAATAAAAAAAAGTTCTCCGGACAAGGGGGAGGGGCTGTATTTGATGGCGCGCGGCAGGGAACACACAGCTATTGAAATGAAAGCTGTTATGTTCTCGGCACTCTGATCATCCAGGCGGTGGCTCTCCTCTCTTCCCCTGCACAGGTAGGCTGCATTCGGGACACAGGCTGCATTGGAGGGCGCAGGCTGCATTGGGGACACGGGCGGCATTGGTGGCACGGGCGGCATTGGTGACACAGGCTGCATTGGTGGACACAGGCTGCATTGATGGCACAGACTGCATTGGTGGACACAGGCTGCACTGGGAACACAGGCTGCATTGTGGACACAGGCTGCATTGGTGGCACAGGCTGCATTGGTGACACAGGCTGCACTGGCAGAAACAGGCTGCACTGGCGGAAACAGGCTGCATTGGGGACATAGGCTGCATTGGTGACACAGGCTGCACTGGCGGACACAAGCTGCATTGGCCCACACAGGCTGCATTGGCCCACGCAGGCTGCATTGGTGGATACGAGCAGGCTGCATTGTTGGGCACGGATAAAGTTCTTGTTAAATTTTATTTTTGGAAATAAAAAGTGTGGCGCTGAGAAAAAAACAAAACCAAAGTGTGTGTGTAAGAAAATGACAAGAGTATAAAAAACTCAACTGGTATCTCTGTAGGAGAAACTACAGGCAAAACGTGTTAGACATATAAAACAAAAAATATTCAAGCTGTTTGTGAGTCGCACCCAAGAGAACATGTGATAACACAGGTATGAATAAAAATGTAAACCAATGTGTATACAAGGGATAAGCAAGGTAAACACAATGTAATAACTATTATTTAAACATATGAAAGAGCGACCCAGAGATCGATCTTAAGTGACTGTGATAATAACTCAAGGGTCAGACAATGGATGCAAGTCCCAGAAGTAGTGTTAATATGAGGAGTGTATCTGAGGGAGGTGATTTCGGCAAAAGTTCAAAGCAATCTCTGGGAGAGGGAGACGGAGAATCCTTACCCCCCCCCCCCCCCCCCCGTGTTGGCACACATTCCCCACGTAGGCTACCCTTCCTTGGGTATTGATCCCCATTGGGATCCTAGGTCAGGGCTCAGGACCCCCCCCCTATGGGATGAGGCCCCGAGCATGACTGACAGTGGTCTAGAACGTTACAATGGGTTCTGCCATCTTGTTTTGCTTACGTTATTGATGCTCAATTTACGTTTGTTCTTTTTCCTCTCCCTTTTCTTTACCTCTCCTCCCTCTTCTTCTTCTCACAGGAGCGACCTACTACATCATCGCCCACACCGACGTTTTCAACACTCCAACCGTCCTCTAGTTCCTCCATGGCATGACGGTAAGCTCCTATAATGTCCGTTGCCTCTGCTCCCCAAACAAACGTAGTAAGTTGTCATGGGAGCTAAAAAGGCATGGGGCACAGGTGATCTTCTTGCAGGAAACCCATTTTACAACCCAGTTAACCCCTAAGCTACCCACTCACCTCTTCAGCCAGTGGTTCCTTAGCACCTCCCCGGTAACTAAATCTAGGGGGACAGCTATCCCAATCCACAAATCCTTCCCCTTTCAGCCCATGGGGAACAAAATAGATTCTCTAGGAAGATATGTCTTCCTGAAGGGCAGCATTGCTGGACAAACGTATACGTTCGCCACGATTTAAGCCCCTAACATGAACCAACTCACCTTTATCGACACCCCTGGAGCAGCTGGCTGAATTTAACCACTTCTGGACCGCCCACCGTCATTATACGTCAGTACTTTGAAGAGGGGTATCGTTGTTATGGCAGCAGCTAGCTGCCATAACCCTGGTATCCTCTTCTTCAGTGAATGGTCCGGTTTCAGATAAAAGTGGTCTCTATGGCGGATTCGCCGCAAGATCACTTTTATTGGCAGGGGAAGAGGGACCCCCCTCCCGCCGCGCTCCGGAGCCGTCGGCAGCGGCGGAGGCAATCGGATCTTCACCCTTGCTGGGCATGGAGACGAGTGAGGGGAAGATTGCCCCCACCCGTTTCCATAACAATGCAGGGCAGAAGCGACGTCAAAACATCACTTCTGCCCATAGCTCTTAAAGGGCCATTTTTTAAAAATTCTTTCTTTAACCACTTCAGCCCCGGAAGGATTTACCCCCTTCCTGACCAGAGCACTTTTTACAATTCGGCACTGCGTCGCTTTAACTGCTAATTGCGCGGTCATGCAATGCTGTACCCAAACGAAATTTGCGTCCTTTTCTTCCCACAAATAGAGCTTTCTTTTGATGGTATTTGATCACCTCTGCCGTTTTTATTTTTTGCGCTATACACGGAAAAAGACCGAAAATTTTGAAAAAAAATGATATTTTCTACTTTTTGTTCTAAAAAAAATCCAATAAACTCAATTTTAGTCATACATTTAGGCCAAAATGTATTCGGCCACATGTCTTTGGTAAAAAAAATGTCAATAAGTGTATATTTATTGGTTTGCGCAAAAGTTATAGCGTCTACAAACTAGGGTACATTTTCTGGAATTTACACAGCCTTTAATTTATGACTGCCTATGTCGATTCTTGAGGTGCTAAAATGGCAGGGCAGTACAAAACCCCCACAAATGACCCCATTTTGGAAAGTAGACACCCCAAGGAATTTGCTGAGAGGCATGTTGAGCCCATTGAATATTCATTTTTTTTGTCCCAAGTGATTGAATAATGACAAAAAAAAAAAAAAAAAAAAAAATTACAAAAAGTTGTCACTAAATGATATATTGCTCACACAGGCCATGGGCATATGTGGAATTGCACCCCAAAATACATTTAGCTGCTTCTCCTGAGTACGGGGATACCACATGTGTGGGACTTTTTGGGAGCCTAGCCGCGTACGGGGCCCCGAAAACCAAGCACCGCCTTCAGGATTTCTAAGGGCGTACATTTTTGATTTTACTCCTCACTACCTATCACGGTTTTGAAGGCCATAAAATGCCCAGATGACATAAACCCCCCCCAAATGACCCCATTTTGGAAAGTAGACACCCCAAGCTATTTGCTTTGAGGCATGTTGAGTCCATGGAATGTTTTATATTTTGACACAAGTTGCGGGAAAGTGACAATTTTTTTTTTTTTTTTTTTTTTTTTGCACAAAGTTGTCACTAAATGATATATTGCTCACACAGGCCATGGGCATATGTGGAATTGCACCCCAAAATACATTTAGCTGCTTCTCCTGAGTACGGGGATACCACATGTGTGGGACTTTTTAGGAGCCTAGCCGCGTACGGGACCCCGAAAACCAAGCACTGCCTTCAGGATTTCTAAGGGCGTACATTTTTGATTTTACTCCTCACTGCCTATCACAGTTTCGGAGGCCATGGAATGCCCAGGTGGCACAAACCCCCCCCAAATGACCCCATTTTGGAAAGTAGACACCCCAAGCTATTTGCTGAGAGGCATGGTGAGTATTTTGCAGCTCTCATTTGTTTTTGAAAATAAAGAAAGACGAGAAAAAAAAATTTTTTTTTTCTTTTTTCAATTTTCAAAACTTTGTGACAAAAAGTGAGGTCTGCAAAATACTCACTATACCTCTCATCAAATAGCTTGGGGTGTCTACTTTCCAAAATGGGGTCATTTGGGGTTTTTTTTTGCCACCTGGGCATTCCATGGCCCCCGAAACTGTGATAGGCGGTGAAGAGTGAAATCAAAAATTTACGGCCTTAGAAAGCCTGAAGGCGGTGCTTGGTTTTCGGGGTCCCGTACGCGGCTAGGCTCCCAAAAAGTCTCACACATGTGGTATCCCCGTACTCAGGAGAAGCAGCAGAATGTATTTTGGGGTGTAATTTCACATATTCCCATGGCATGTTTGAGCAATATATCATTTAGTGACAACTTTGCGCAAAAAAAAATAAAAAAAATAAAAAATTGTCTCTTTCCCGCAACTTGTGTCACAATATAAATTATTCCATGGACTCAACATGACTCTCAGCAAATAGCTTGGGGTGTCTACTTTCCAAAATGGGGTCATTTGGGGGGGGTTTGAACTGTCCTGGCATTTTATGCACAACATCTAGAAGCTTATGTCACACATCACCCACTCTTCTAACCACTTGAAGACAAAGCCCTTTCTGACACTTATTGTTTACATAAAAAAATAATTTTTTTTTGCAAGAAAATTACTTTGAACCCCCAAACATTATATATTTTTTTTAAAGCAAATGCCCTACAGATTAAAATGGTGGGTGTTTCATTTTTTTTTTTCACACAGTATTTGCGCAGCGATTTTTCAAACGCATTTTTTGGGGAAAAAACACACTTTTTTACATTTTAATGCACTAAAACACACTATATTGCCCAAATGTTTGATGAGATAAAAAAGATGATCTTAGGCCGAGTACATAGATACCAAACATGACATGCTTTAAAATTGCGCACAAACGTGCAGTGGCGACAAACTAAATACATTTTTAAAAGCCTTTAAAAGCCTTTACAGGTTACCACTTTAGATTTACAGAGGAGGTCTACTGCTAAAATTACTGCCCTCGATCTGACCTTCGCGGCGATACCTCACATGCATGGTGCAATTGCTGTTTACATTTGACGCCAGACCAACGCTTGCGTTCACCTTAGCGCGAGAGCAGGGGGGACAGGGGTGCTTTTTTTTTTTTTTTTTTTTTTTTCTTTATTATTATTATTTTTTTATCTTATTTTTAAACTGTTCCTTTCATTTTTTTTTTTTTTTAAATCATTTTTATTGTTATCTCAGGGAATGTAAATATCCCCTATGATAGCAATAGGTAGTGACAGGTACTCTTTTTTGCAAAAATTGGGGTCTATTAGACCCTAGATTTCTCCTCTGCCCTCAAAGCATCTGATCACACCAAGATCGGTGTGATAAAATGCTTTCCCAATTTCCCAATGGCGCTGTTTACATCCGGCGAAATCTACGTCATAAAATGCTCGTAGCTTCCGGTTTCTTAGGTCATAGAGATGTTTGGAGCCACTCTGGTCTCTGATCAGCTCTATGGTCAGCTGGCTGAATCACCGGCTGCATTTTCAGGTTCCCTGTTGAGACAGGAGAGCCAGAGAAAAACACGGAAGATGTTGGGGGGGGGGGCATTCCCTCCCACTGCTTGTAAAAGCAGTCTAGAGGCTAATTAGCCACTAGGATTGCTTTTACATGAAAGCCGACCGCTGGCTGAAAAGAATGATACCAAGATGATACCTAAACCTGCAGGCATCATTCTGGTATAACCACTCAAAGTCGTGAATGGCATACCTGAAGACAAAAAAATGGTTAACAATAAAGCACAGTAAACGGTAAGGTATAAAAAATTGCATACCTGAAAAGCAAACATGATAAAACATAATAACAATAACAATAACAATAACAATAAAACATTGCAGAATAGAATACAGTAAAAAAGAGCAGAACAATAGAGAGAGAATAGAGAGAGAGAGAACAATAAAACGACAACTATTTTTATTTTATATTTTTGTTTGTGTTTTTTTTTTTTTACACTTTTTTTTGTAACTAACTATAATAACTGTAACCGGTTCCAGGTTCGGGTCTCTCAAAATGCGATGGCATCTTGGGAGACCCTGTGAAAGTGTGCCTAGTCTGTGCAATGTTGTACCCTACGCTAATACTCAACTAGTGCATGGTAGCGTTCAAAACATTCACCAATGCAAAGACCAGGATTGTCAGGACAGGAGGGACAATAATAGCGGGTGTCACGGCTATATCCGCGCTTGCTGCAGACACAACATATTTTTTGGGGGGTTCGCTGGGTAGGGGTACTCGGGAGGACATAAAGAAAATGCCTCCCATGCAGCCGACTGCATTTGGTTGGGGATGTGAATGGGGGAAGTACGGGCGCTGCAGAAGCGGTGGGTTCCCAATTAGGATTGGCGAATGCAGCAGGAAGGGCACTATGGGCATGACGGGCCTGTGTTTGTCTTTTTGGTGGCAGCGGGACACTACTTGTGCTTGCCACCTCACCAGCTTGAACTGCACTTATGGGACTCGCCACGTCACCAAGTGTTACTGCAGTGCTGGTTTGACTACGACCGGGGTGTACTAGGCCTCTGGTGCTTGCCAGTTCACCAAAACGCTACAAAAAAAACTGTTAGCGATCACAGGGATCAGGCCTGACTCTGCGAACGCTGCAGTTATGCGTTTAGAGTTTTGTAAGTGACAGTGATCGATCGATACTGCACTTGGGTGGGCTGGGCCGGGCCGGGCGGAGGGGCAAAACGCAGGTGCTAGCAGGTATCTGGGCTGATCCCGCTAACACTGCGTTTTTGGGAACCCTAAACTGCTGGGGACGCTAGTATAGATCTGATCGGATCAGATATTGATCTGTTCAGATACTATACCACTAAGGGAGGCGTATGCTGCGTGCGTGGGTGTTAGCGGTACTGGCGCTAATCTGACGCTGCCTGGGGCTGGTGCTTGCCAGTTCACCAAAATGCTACCAAAAAAACTGTTAGCGATCGCAGGGATCAGGCCTGACTCTGCGAACGCTGCAGTTATGCGTTTAGTGTTTTGTAAGTGACAGTGATCGATCGATACTGCACTTGGGTGGGCTGGGCTCGCCTGGGCGGAGGGGCAAAACGCAGGTGCTAGCAGGTATCTGGGCTGATCCCGCTAACACTGCGTTTTTGGGAACCCTAAACTGCTGGGGACGCTAGTATAGATCTGATCGGATCAGATATTGATCCGATCAGATACTATACCACTAAGGGAGGTGTATGGTGCGTGTACGGTGCGTGCGTGGGTGTTCGCGGTACTGGCGCTAATCTGACGCTGCCTGGGGCAACGCATATCACCGCCGGGCGATCAGGGGGCTAAACCTTTATTCGGTAATAAACGGCGGGTGCCCTGACACTATAAAAAATAAACTAACTAACCAGCGTCACCCGTAACAGTTATACGGTGATCAGTGGTGAAAGGGTTAACTAGGGGGCAATCAAGGGGTTAAAACATTTATTAGATAGTATATGGGGGTCCCTGTCGCTATAAAACACTGACGGCGAACCTAAATATTTACGTCCCTAACTAGCGTCACCAGTGACACTAATACACCGATCAGAAAAATGATCGCTTAGCGACACTGGTGAGGGGGGGTGATCAAGGGGTTAAAACTTTATTAGGGGGGGTAAGGGGGGTACCCTAGACCTACAGGGGGGTTACAGTAACTGTCCTAACACTGCTAACTGTCACAAACTGACACTATGCAGTAATCAGGGAAAAAAAAAAAAAAAAAAAAAAAAAAAAACCTGCTTGGTGTCAGTTTGTGACAGGGGGGGGGGTGATTGGGGGGGGATCGGGGGGCGATCGGGGGGGGATCGGGGGTGTAATGTATGCCTGGCATGTTCTACTGTGTGTGTTTGTGTTGTGCACTTACTTACATGTCATCTCTCCTCGGCGCTGGAACGGAAACTGACAGCCGAGGAGAGATGACATCACATCCTCTGCCTCTGTGTACTATACAGAGGCAGGGGATGTTTGTCAGTGGCTGGGAGCGATCGCGAGGGGGGGGCCACGATCGGATGGTCTCCCCCTCGTCTCTCATCGCTCCCAACCAAATGCCGACCGCAGCTGGCACCGGGGGGGGGTCCGATCGGACCCCCCACCCGCGGGAAGGCAATCACGTTTCAGGTACGTGATTTTGCCTGCCCGTGCCGCTCTGCTCACGTATATAGGCGTGAGGCGGTCGGCAAGTGGTTAAATTACATTTTTTTTAAATTGCATTTTAGTGTAAATATGAGATCTGAGGTCTTTTTAACCCCAGATCTCATATTTAAGAGGTCCTGTCGTGCTTTTTTTCTATTACAAGGGATGTTTACATTCCTTGTAATAGGAATAAAAGTGACACAATTTAAAAAAAACAAAAAACTGTGTAAAAAAATAAAATAAAAGGTAAAATAAAAAAAAATGTAAAAAATTTTAAACGCGCCCCGTCCCGACGAGGTCGCGCGCAGAAGCGATCACATACGTGAGTAGCACCCGCATATGAAAACGGTGTTCAAACCACACATGTGAGGTATTGCCGCGATTGGTAGAGCGAGAGCAATAATTATAGCCCAAGACCTCCTCTATAACTCAAAACATGCAAGCTGTGGAATTTTTTAATCGTCGCCTATGGAGATTTTTAAGGGTAAAAGTTTGTCGCCATTCCACGATCGGGCGCAACTTTGAAGCGTGACATGTTGGGTATCAATTTACCTGGCGTAACATTATCTTTCACAATATAAAAAAAATTGGGCTAACTTTACTGTTGTCTTATTTTTTAATTCAAAAAAGTGTATTTTTTAAAAAAAAAGTGCGCTTGTAAGACCGCTGCGCAAATACGGTGTGACAGAAAAAATTGCAACGACCGCCATTTTATTCTCTAGGGTGTTAGAAAAAAAAATGTATAATGTTTGGGGGTTCTAAGTAATTTTCTAGCAAAAAAAAAGTTTTTAACTTGTAAACAACAAATCTCAGAAAGAGGCTCGGTCCTTAAGTGGTTAAGGAAGGTATCCTGGTCCTTGGGGAGACCTTAACATTAGCCCAGACCCCCTGCTTGACACGTCCCATACAAGGCCCTCGCATTCCTACGCGTTCCTCAAACACTTTCGTAAGACCCTCCATTCAGACCTTTTGATGGACAGCTGGAGAGTATTAGACTGAGATTTTAGCTACTATTCCAAGGTACACAACGTGTACACCCGCATAGGCCATATATACGTAGACCATACTACCCTTGAGCTCCTGCAGTCAGCGTCCATTGGCAATATTACCATCTCAGATCATGCTCCGGTCACGATTACCTTCACCCTGTCATCGAACACCCATAGGGCCTGGACATGGAGGCTGAATGAAAATTTGCTGGACGACACTGCAGTGGTGACAGTAGTAGTGAAAGGGATAATGGACACCTTAACTCACTACTTCAAAGAAAATACCGGGGATGACCTTAGCGAGGGCATTGTGTGGGAGGGCTGATCTCCCTAGGCTCAAAACTCAAGAAGGCACACCGGGCAGACTTTCAAAGAGTTCTTGAAGCCCTTCAAAAGGCAGAGTTCCAACATAAACTTAGCAGAGACCCTGAGGCACTGAAGAAACTGACCAAATTGAGGGAGTTGTTCCTGCGCTTGCTAGACCGTCAAACCCGTAAACAGTACAGATACATGTCTCATAAAATTTATGAACATGGAAATAAATGTGGTCGTATGCTCCCAAGGGCACCCTGGAAAAAATATGCTAAGGCATACATACAAAATCTTCATTACTCCTCCGGAGAACTGATGGTACAGTCTTCTAAAATTGCCTCGGGGTCCAGAGATTACTACGCCAAATTAGACAACTTAGATTCTGGGGCTACCCCCCCCGACGCACAAGCAACTAGACAGAGGGCAGTTCAGGAGTACTTGGCCTCGGCCAGTGTCCCCCCCTAAATGAAGACCAGTGCTCCACTCTGGAGCTGCCGATCACACTAGCTGAGCTTGGGGAAACAGTGAAGTCCTTGCCCAATGGGAAAAGTCCTGGCCCTGATGGGTTCACCAAAGCATACAATAAGACCTTCCTCTCCCTTCTGGCGGCATCTATGTGCAAGTATTTTAATTCCATAGCAGGGGGCAATGCTATTCCCCCAGAGGTACTCTTAACTCACATCACTGTGATTCCGAAGGAGGGCAAGGACCCCACTGTCCCCCAGAGCTACCACCCCATCTCCCTCTTGAACGTAGACATTAAAATTCTGGCAAAAATCTTAGCTAATAGGCTTAAAAACCTTATGCCTGTATACATCCACCCTGACCAAATGGGTTTTATTGCGGGTAGAGAGACTAGAGACAATTCTCTTAGAGCAATTAAACTCATCACCCGCCAAGACCATCGACCCTATATAATACTATCGACAGATGCTGAAAAAGCTTTTGATCGTGTTGACTGGTCCTATTTGAAAGCAGTACTAGAGACCCTGGGGCTGGGACCGCGTATGTTGACATCGATCATGGCCCTATATTCTACACCCTGCGCGCAGGTTTAAGTAAACTGAATTTTCTCCTCAAGATTCCCAATCAGGAACGGCACGAGACAGGGCTGCCCCCTCTCGCCCCTCCTATTCGCCCTGGTGCTGGAGCCACTACTACGCACTGTATGAGCCAGCCAGGACATTAAGGGCCTGCAGGTTGGCAATACGGAACATAAGCTGTCGGCTTATGCCGACAATGTATTATTGCACCTCTCGGACCCCCTGATCTTGTTGCCCAACCTGATGAAGGAACTCAAACATTTTGGTTCGCTTTCGAAGTTTAAGATAAATTACACAAAGTCAGAAGTCCTACCCAACCATTTGACTTCCCCTTTAACAAATAGCCTCCAGACCGTCTTCCTTTTCACCTGGGCTAAGTCGTCCCTTAGATATTTGGGCATACAACTCACGGACCGCTTTGACGCTCTTTACGCTTCCAATTACCCAATGCGGTTAAAAGTGACCTCCCACAATGAACGCAGACTGCCTTCACTTGCTTAGGACGGGTGAACATCATAAAAATGAATATCTTGCCACGTATACTCTTCTTCCTACAGATGATACCGATACCCCTACCTAGACACTTCTTTGACCATTTGTCCAGCATGTTGTCCGGGTTTGTGTGGAATGCACGGAAACCCAGAATAGCCCCCTAAGGGTGCTGAGACGACCAAAACGTGAGGGTGGTTTGGGAATGTTAGGTACCTGGTAGGAGAGCCTGACTTGTAGGAGAAGACCTCTCATACAACGCTGGTTCAGGAGCCACTGGAGTGGGGACAGTGGTCTCCTGAGCACAGTGGGGTAGGAGTGCCTGTAGAGTTGAGTCTCTGGTGCTGAGGTGAAGAGAGAGATCCCGCAGGGATGGCTGGACTGCAGATCAGGTGAGACTGGAAGCAGCAGCTGGAACACTTGGAGATGCAGAGGTCTCTGGAGCTGAAGCTGAAGGTGCAACAGCAAGGACTAGCAGGAACAAGCAGGGTCAGACGGTCCGGGTCAGCAAGGATATGAGACAGGCAAAACAGCAGGCAGAGGCAGCGTCAGTAGGCAGGCAAGGATCGGCAACGGTATCAGGCAGGTAGTATCAGAATAGTCAGACAGGCCGGGTCGGATTGGACCAGAACGGGTGGTCAAACAAGCCGGGTCAGATAGGTAGCAATCAATCAGGTTCAAATACAGGAATCACGAAGCTGAGACGAAGCAGCAATGTGTCAGAGGCACAGGGTGGCTTTTATGTGCACCTTGGCGCCAAACCGGCGCTATCGCGAACGCGCGCACGCCCGTACGCGCGCACGTGCGCACGCACAAGCGCCGCGAACCCGCACGCGCCCTAGCGCCGCGCCGACGCCCGGGAACAACAGGGATTTGCCGAACAGCACGCGACAGGGCGCGCCGGCGCCCAGGCGTACCCTGACAGGGGATCCCCGACATACGACGATACTACCTGGCCATTGTCCTCCAGAGGATGCTCAACTGGTGTTTCCATACTCACTCCAAGCTATGGGTCTCCCTGGAGAAATGCTTGGCGGGCAGGAATCTATCCTTTGCACCATGGTTGCCCGGGAACACAGGGGGCTGTCTGATACAACCTCCCCGTTGACAGCCCATGTGCTTTTAGTCTGCGATCAGATCAACCCACTTCTGAAAGTGGATCCTCCTGTGTCCCCGCTAGCTCCGCTGGGCAGGTTCCTATGGTTTCCCCCTGGTGAGCAAATGGCCTTCTTTGGGCCCTGGGTAGACAATGGAAACGCCAGTTGTGGTAAACTCATGAAAGACGGTAAGCTCTTGAGCTTTGACGCCCTGCAGGCCAGGCATAAGGGCTCACGAATGAACTTTTGGAGGTATAGACAACTCATTTTATTTTTAGATACATTTTCTTTTTTTTTTAATATATTTTTATTTTTGGATATTTATTATAGCAAAAAGTAAAAAATATTGTTTTTTTTTCAAAATTGTTTATTTTTTTTGTTTGTAGCGCAACAAATAAAAACCGTAGAGGTGATCAAATACCACCAAAAGAAAGCTCTATTTGTGGGAAAAAAAGGACGTCAATTTTGTTTGGGTACAACATCGCACAGCCGCACAATTGTCAGTTAATTGTCAGCCCCTTCCAGGGTTGAAGTGGTTAAAGAGAGCCTCTAACCTCTTGCACAGTGGGTCCTTGGAACATTATCTTCCACAGGGTACCCGAGACCCAGAAGTGATGTCATCCCCGCATCAGAGTGTACTCAAATTCGCTGGAAGCTCAGGGAGCCAGCTCTAGCGGGTACCAGTGCTGCTCATGATATATTGGGTTCATTGTCAATCAGGTTATGCGAGAGACAGTTAGACAGCGCTACTCTCCAATAGAGATGGTCCCGATGTTCGAATCGAACGTAAGTTCGACTTGAACATCGGGTGTTCGCGACAAGTTCGCCCGCCGTGGAGCGCCCCATAATGCACTGCGAGATCGCAGTGCATTGACGGCTGCTGATTAGCCCAAGCATTCACCTGACCTACATGCTTTGGCCAATCACAGCGCGATGTGTTGTGAGAGCCACAATTGGTCAAAGGCAGGGTGCCTTTGGCCAATCATGGCTCAGGGGTTTAGTCCACGCTCCACACTATCTAAGGCTGCTGCTTACACGGCGACCGTATATAGTGAATGAATGGAGATTAGACAGGTAGTGCAGTGTGCGTGTGTGTGTATATCTATAGATATATATATATATATATATATATATATTACAGTTCAGAGTATAAAGTTTTGTGTGTGTAAAAATACAGTTCAGAGTGTATATAGTGTAGTATATATAATACATTGCAGTGCATAGTGCAGTGTACCATATATAATATAGTGGATAATTTATAGTGTATTATTAATAATGCAGTGCAGAATATATATTGAAGTAGTTAAGGGGAACCCTATGACAGAGTTAAGGGGAGAAAAAAAAAATCAGGCCCCCCCCCCCCCCCCCCCCCCCACCAAACCATACCAGGCTGCTTGCCCTAAAAATGGGGAAGGTGCTTTGAGGGTGGGGGGCTTACCGGAATCTGGAAGCCCCCTTTAACAAGGGGACCCCCAGATCCCAGCCGCCCCCCCCACCTATGTAAATGGGTATCAGGTACATTGTACCCCTATCTATTCACCAAAAAAGTGTAAAAAAGTAAAAACCACAGACAGTTTTTAACAGTTCCTTTATTAAGAAGAAAAAAAAAAATTGTCCCGCGATGTCCATCCATCTTTAATCACGCTGCCCGACAGACCCGAAAAATAGAAAAGAAAACTAAAGAGACTGCCTCCAGGTGACGGCTGTCTTTTCACTTTGACAGCTCATGTATAGCAGGGCCACCGGCTGACGTAACCAGATGACTTTTTTATTTTTCCTTTTTTAATAAAGGAAAAAGAAAAGTGTCCAGCGATGTCCATCCATGGTCGATCATGCCGCCCGACGGACTAACGCCTGTAAAGCGACTCCCCTGCAGTCTCAGTGTGAAAGCCTGAGTGCTTTCACACTGAGGCGATACGCTGGCAGGACGTTAAAAAAACTCCTGCAAGCAGCATCTTTGGAGTGGTGTATACACCGCTCCTGCCCATTGAAATCAATGGGCAGCGCCGCTTTACAGATTGTTTTAACCCTTTTTCAGCCGCTAGTGGGGGTTAAAAATGTCCCGCTAGCAGGCAAAAAGGAAGGTAAAGCGCCGCTAAAAATAGCGATGCTTTACCGCCAACGCCTCTGTTTTTTCCTAGTCTGTCGGGCGGCGTGATTGAAGATGGATGGTCATCGCGGGACACTTTTATTTTTCCTAATAAAGGAACTGTGAACTGTCTGTTGTGGTTTTTACTTTTGACACTTTTTTTGGTGAATGGTTAGAGGTACAAGGTACCCTATTACTCATTCACATGGGGGGGGGGGGCGGGATCTGATTCCGATACGCCGTCCACGACAACCCAATGGCTAAGGTTGTCGGGAAAAGGCTCTTGTCCCCATCAACATGGGGACCCCAAAGCACCCTTCCCATGTTAAGGGCATGTGGCCTGGCATGGTTCAGGAGGGAGAGCGGGGCGCTCATACGTCCTTCCTCCCCCTATCCTAAGCTCCAGGCTGCATGTCCAGGTAAGGGTTTGGTATGGATTTGGGGGAACCTCACGCCAATTTTTATTTTGGCGTGGTGTTCCCCTTAATACCCATACCAGACATGAAGGGGGCCTGGTATATTGGGGGGGGTCATCTATATTGCTGGGAGTCAGCAATACATTACAGCCATAAGCAAGTTTAAATTACATTTTTTTCCTTTAGACATGTCATTATTGCTACGGGACTGTTCTACACATTACACAGATGGCACCACTTTACAGGCAGACTAATGGGACCCCCAGGCACAATATTTAAAGGAATATTTCATTTTCATTGTTTCACTTTAAGCATTATTAAAATTACTGCTCCTGAAAAAACTTGTTTTAATTTTTTTTGCATTGATAAATGTCCCCATACACTTTTTATGGCAATAACTTGCATTATAAGCCTTTAAAATTAGCGCTTTTGATTTTATGTCCCATAGACTTAAATAGTCCTATATTGCAAATTAAGTTTCCACTGCATAGTGTGTAGCATCTATTGATCTTTTCACCATCAAGCTCTATTAGCTGCTGCTGATTCCTACATCATCTACATCTGCTATTCACCTCCCGCTGTTAGCACCAGTGTGTGCATGGTTGTAGGTTTGTGAGCCCAGGCCATGTTTTTCGAGTACTTGAAATTGTCAATGGTGCCTTTTACTGGTGTATGGTGAAAGTTTTTGTGCATTACATTTTTTTTTTTAACTGATATTTAATAAAATGTAGTTATGTCAGTTTCTCATTGGAGCCTCTTTTTCTGATGTGAACTTGTCAATAATATGTTTGTATATCTTTGCAGTAAATGTACAAATGTGTGCTCCAATCCAAGGCCCTGATGACACAAGACTCCCCACGAATTGCAGGGCAGTTTTCTCAATTCTTCAGCCAGGACCAGCACATCCTGGATAGACTTACAGCAACTGTGATTTCAAAAAGTTCTATCAAATTTTTAAAGCAAACCATCTGTATATGCAAATTAAGTTTTTTTTTTTTAAGCCTATTTGATGTATTTATTAGACCCTGCAAGGTACATGTAAAGTCCTACCCCATTTCTGTTCTCATTCGCTAGCAGAGTTCATATTCTAGCTTTCACTTGGAACAGAGCCAACTGCTAATTAAAATAGGTCTTTCAAATGGGTAGTCTGGGGGTGGTAAAAAACAGGCAGTTGAGCTACAGCTTTACTGCCTCCAGTTCAATAGGGCCACAATGCAAAGGCGATTGTAGTTTACAGGGCTAAATCAGGCAGTGAAGTGGCAATATACTACCTCCCTCACTGCCTGGCAAATGCCCTCTGAAAAGATCTGACTGGAAGGGGAGAGTGAGATCTGCACAGCAGGGATTTCTGCAGATCTCAAATGAAAAATAGGTGCAGCGGTCCAGGGGTTTGCAGTGTGCAAGCACTAACATTGGAAGAACTTTGCAAGATAGAGTAGCAGGAGAGCGCCAGGATACATCTCCTAGGTGGTGCTCTCCCACCAGAACCAAGCCTCCAAGTTGGTCAGCTCCTCTGGCTCTTTTTTATGCAGCTGTCCACACAGACATCTGTCAGTATGCCTCTGAACTGGTCAGCTTCCTCAGTGAAATGCATTGGGACCAAGTTGAGCAGCTATTCTAGCGCGGTCCCACCGCATGGACAAGGTAAAATGCCCTTTATGCCAGGTTCACACCACTGTTACAGTGGAGTGCGGGCACAATGCGTAAAAATAAAAACATGCAGTACAATCCATTATCCATTGTCTTGCACCATGTGGCCTGCAATTGAACTTTATAAGATGTCTGTGTGACATCACTAAAGTTTTTTTTTTTTTTTTTTAAACAAAGACATGGGTTCTCATGAAACTTTAAAAAAACGCCTGTGCTGAGAGAATTATGTATGCTGCCATTGCAACTACTGAATGCTTGTAACCTGGCTGGATCCATTAGTCACTGGCCTGGATGCAGTCAAAGTTTGAACACCTGAGTTACTGACCTGGAACAAGTAAGCAGATTAGCAAGATTGAACTTAGAGGGTGTATGGAAGCTACCCATCCAACTTGAAAATTACTAATCTTACATCTGTTCTAATCCAATAAAACTCCCACCACAAAAAATCCACACACAAGTTTAAAGTAATTTTTATTAAAGCAAGAATTTTATAATCCAAATTATGTTTCATGCTCAGCTATCTTTCCCACAAGATACCAACTGTGGTGAAAATCTGAGCTTTTCCACAGTAAAGAATTACAAAATCAAAGAAAGGAATGCTTAACTTTCCGTACTGTGTTCAAAATGCCTTTCCCCGGGTCTAAAAAAAACCATTTAGTTTGTTTTTATATTTTTACAATTTTTTTGTGTTTTTTAATATATCTAGGACTAGCAGTATACCAGCCCTGGCATTTGTTACGTACGTAAGCATGGTAGTTTCCTTTCCTTTTTTATGATTTTTTTTTTATTAGGTTTTTGCGGTGTTTTTACAAGATTTAATTATTTTTCGATGTTTTCATAGATTTTCTCCTATGAAGAGAACTTCAATGGTGTTGTGTGAAGTTCTTTTAGGACCCCGAATATGTGAACTTTGATGGTGTTTAAGTTCTCTGAAGACCCCATTAATCCAGTGTTGTCTAAATTTCACTGAAGACACAGATGTGATCAATAATGTTGCTTGAAGTTTATCCAAATCCCAAACTTCAATGGTTTCATCAAAATATCAAACTGAACTCCACAGATGGCAAGCGGAAGTTCTCGGAAGAATTTTATGGCCTGGGGAAAAGAAAAAAAAAAAAAAAAAAAAAAGAAGGTTAGAGGAACTGAACTCTGGAAACCTTGCCTAAAAAAAAAAAAAAAAAAAAAAAAAAAAAAAAAAAAAAGCAGACACAGGACTGTTCATTTCCCATGGTCTACCTGCATAGATGAGGTTTTTCTAGAAAATATTTTAAGCAATAATCAACATGGATTAACCACTTACGGACCGCCTGCCATCATTATATTTTGCTGCCTTGAAGAGGAATATTGTTATGGCAGCAGCTACCTGCCATAACACCGGTATCCTCTTCAGCGTGTGGTCCGCTTTCAGATAAAAGTGGTCTCTGCGGCAGATTCGCCACAAGATCACATTTAATCAGCGGGCGAGGCCCCTCCAACGTGCTCCGGTGCCATCCAGCACTTACCGGAGCCGACGGTAGCGGCGGAGGCGATCGGATCCTTCTTCCTGCTAGGCATGGAGATGAGCGAGGGGAAGATGGCCCCCACCCGTTTCCATATCACTGCGGGGCAGAGGCGACGTCAAAATGTCACTTCCTCCCATAGCTCTTAAAGGGTCATTTTTTAATCTCAAAATTAAATAATTTTTATTGCATTTTAGTGTAAATGATATCCGAGGTGTTTTTGACCCCACATCTCATATTCAAGAGGTCCTGTCATGCTTTTTTTTCTATTACAAAGGATGTTTGTTTACATTCCTTGTAATAGGAATAAAAAAGTGACATTTTTAAAAGAACAGTGAAAAAATAAAAAGTATAAGAAAAATTTTTTTTGCCAAAGCATTTGACACAGTTCCCCACACAAGGCTAATATGTAAGGTAAAGTCCACAGGTTTGGAAAAAATCTGTAAATGGATAGAAAACTAAAAGACAGAAATCAGAGAGTGGTGGTTAATGACTCTTATGCTGAATGGTCTAAGGTTCATCAGTGATGTGCCTCAAGGTTCAGTGTTGGGACCCTTACTTTTTATTATATTTATAAATGATATAGGGTGTGGGATTAAAAGTAACATTTCAGTCTTTGCAGATGACACCAAACTATGCAGTGGAATAACGTACTTACAGGATGTCTCCAATTAAAAAAGGCGACCTCAATGCTCTGTTTAATTGGGCAACTATGTGGCAAATGGTTTAATGTTGATAAATGTAAAGTTGGGGTTTTAAGAATATGGAGTTTTAAGAATATTGAGGTTTTAAGAATATGCATGCATCATACATACAATTGGGGAATCAATGGTGGAGAAGGATCCGGGTGTTCTGGTAGATCATAAGCTTAAAAATGGCATGCAATGCCAAGCTAGTTTCCAAAACGAGCAAAGTCCTTTGTATTGAAAGATATGGGCTTCAGATAGAGATCTTGTCCCTGTACAAATCATTAGTAAGACCTTATCTGGAATATGCAGTTCAGTTTTGGGCACCAATTCTCAAAAAAAGAATATAGAGGAACTGGAGAAAGTGCAGGGGAGAGCAACCAAGCTGATAAGAGGCATGGGAGGAGCTCAGCTATGTGGATAGTTTAGAGAAACTAAATTTATTCTCTTAAGAGATTAAGGGGGGATGTGATCAACATGTATAAATACATAAGAGGTCCATATAGTGAACTTGGTATTGTCCTCTGATGACCTTTTAAAGTGAACACAAGGGGCCACTCTTTACGTCTGGAGGAAAAAAAGATTTAACCTCCAAATACAGAAAGGTTTATTCACAGTAAGAGCCCTTTCACACTGGGGCGGTTTGCAGGCGCTATTGCGCTAATAGCGCCTGCAAACCGATCCGAAAGTGCCGCTGCTTGCATTCCAGTGTGAAAGCCCCGAGGGCTTTCACACTGGAGCGATGCGCTGGCAGGACGGTAAAAAAAGTCCTGCCAGCAGCATCTTCGGAGCGGTGTGTATACCGCTCCTGCCCATTGAAATCAATGGGACGGCGCGGCTATACTGCCGGCAAAACGCCTCTGCAGAGGCGCTTTGCGGTGGTATTTAACCCGTTCTCGGCCGCTAGCAGGGGGTAAAACCGCCCCGCTAGCGGCCGCATACCGACGGTAAAACGCCGCTAATAATAGTGGCGTTTTACCGCCGACGCCGCCCCAGTGTGAAAGGGCTCTAAGAGCTGTGAAAATGTCTCCCTCTAGAGCTGGTTCTGTCCAGCTCAGTTTTTTTTTTCAAAGGCCTGGATTCTTTCCTAAATGTACACAACATTTATAGGTAAAGTTGATCCAGGGACTACCCGATTGCCTCTTGGGAGACTTTTGCCCCACTTGACCAAATTGAATGCTATGTTTTGGTTGTTTTTGCCTTTCTCTGTATTAACTGTGGGTATAGATTTAGTGCAGGGATATGCAATTAGTGGACCTCCAGCTGTTACAGAACTACAATTCCCATGAGGCATTGCAAGACTGACAGCCACAAGCATGACACCCAGAGGCATGATGGGACTTGTAGTTTTGCAACAGCTGGAGGTCCGCTAATTGCATAACCCTGGATTAGTGTATATTGTGCATAGCAGGTTGGTTTTACTATAATGCCTATTTAATCACTTAAAGACCAGCCTCGCTTTGGATTTTAGGTGTTTACATGTTTAAAACAGGTTTTTGCTAGAAAATTACTTAGAACCCCCCAATCATTATATTTTTTTTCTAAAACCCTAGAGAATAAAATGGCGGTCATTGCAATACTTTTTTGCACCCTATTTGTGCAGCGGTCTTATAAACGCACTTTCTAGAAAAAATTAACTTTTTTGAATAAAAATAAAACAGTAAAGTTAGACCATTTTTTTTTATATTGTGAAATATAATGTTACGCCAAGTAAATTGATACCCAACATGTCACGCTTCAAAATTGCGCCCGCTCGTGGAATGGCGTCAAACTTTTACCCTTAAAAATCTCCATAGGCAACGTTTAAAAAATTCTACAGGTTGCATGTTTTGCGTTACAGAGGAGGTCTAGGGCTAGAATTATTGCTCTTGCTCTACCGCTCGCCGCGACACCTCACATGGGTGGTTTGACCACCGTTTTCATATGCGGGCGCTACTCACGTATGCGTTCGCTTTTGCGCACGAGCTCGTTGGAACAAAGCGCTTTAAAAAATTTTTTTTTTTTTCACTGTTTTAAAAAAAAAAAAAATTGTATCACTTTTATTCCTATTACAAGGAATGTAAACATCCCTTGTAATAGAAAAAAGCATGACAGGTCCTCTTAAATGTGAAATCTGGGGTCAAAAAGTCCAGATCTCATATTTAGACTTTAACCTCTTCAGATCCGCACTATTGCCAAATGACAGCAACAGCACAGACCTACATTGCCGGGACTACGTCTATTGACGTTGTCCCGTGCACGAGCGGCCTGCGCGCCCGCTGCAGGGCGCGCTCGGTGATCAGCGAGTCTATGAGACTCGTCTGATCACAGATCAGAGTAAGGGGTTGGTCCCGACCCCTTACCACATGATCAGCTGTCAGCCAATGACAGCTGATCATGTGATGTAAACAGAGCCGGTAATCTGCTATTTTTTTCTCCTCGCGCTGACAGCGAGGGGAAAAAAAAAAAAAAAGATCACCGGCAGCTGTGAGAGGGACATCAGTCCCGATCACGGCAATCTGTGCCCCCTGCCAGTGACACAGCAATAGGCAGCAATGCCGCCTACCAGTGCCCACCAGCGTCACCCATCAGTGCCGCCTTAACTGTGCCCATCCGTGCCGCCTTAACTGTGCCCATCCGTGCCCACCAGTGCCGCCTCAGCGCATATCAATGGAGAAAAATTACCTGTTTGCAAAATTTTATAACTATGAAAGATGATTTTTTTTTCAAAATTTTCCATCTTTTTTGTTTAGCAAAAAATAAAAAGCCCAGCTGTGATTAATTACCACCAAAAGAAAGCTCTATTTGTGGGGAAAAAAAATGATAAAAATGTCATTTGGGTACAGTGTTGTATGACCGCGCAATTGTCATTTCAAAGTGCGACAGCGCTGAAAGCTGAAAATTGGTCTGGGCAGGAGGGGGGTTTTAGTGCCCAGTAAGCAAGTGGTTAATGCAAAACCATTAAGCCGTCCTATGGTATGGAGACGGGTGGGCGCCATCTTAGCCTCACTCGTCTCCATACTGAGGAAGTGACAGGTCCCGATCGCCTCCACCGCTACCGACAGCGCCGGTAAGCGACAGAGGGCGCGGGAGAGGGGGTGGCACCTCTCCCGCCACCCTCACGGCAAACCCGGCGCAGAGACCACCATTATCGCGGACAGAACCACCGGCCCTAAAGATGGATACCTCTGTTGTGGCAGCAGCTGCTGCCGTTACCAAGATATCCATCTTCAAAGTAATGACGTATATATACAGTGGCCGGTCAGTAAGTGGTTAAAACACAACAGTTACACTGAAAAGTCACTGCTCCAAATTATCATATATCTAACATTCAGTGCTAGTAAAAAGGCATAAGCCACATTCCAAATTAAAAGTTGCAATCGTATAAATAAGCTTAATACAAAGGAAGCAATTTGCAGCAGAGTTCAAGTGGTCGCTCTTGCACTGGACCACTCATTTAATCTTTAACTACAGCTTTCAGTTGAGTGTGGCTGCCCTTCTTTACTAGCACTGAATTCTATTTCAATAGTTTATTAATACTTTTTGAAAAGAACAAAGTGATCACTTTCCAGAGCAGCAAACAATCCTTGCATGCTCTGTACATAAAAGAATGATGTGGAGGTGAGAGGAATACCGTGGTACCTTGGATTACGAGCATAATTCGTTCCAGAAGAATGCTTGTAATCCAAAACGCTTGAATATTAAAGAGAGTTTCCCCATAGAAAATAATGGAAACCTCAGATAATCCGTTCCAGTGGCACTGCTAGTGTATGCAGTGCCGCATGTAACCAGAGGTGGGCGGCGCCGGAGACATTTGGAAACGCTCGGATGCAGTCAGACACTTGGGAACAGAGTATTTCCAAGCGGCGCTGAGAGTCACTGGCGCCCCCGCACCTCTGGCCAAATGCGGTACTGCACACCCCAGAGGCTTAAAACCTGCTCGTTTTGCGAGACAACGATCCCAAGGAGTATTGTATTGCAAAATGCTCATAAACCGCGTTACTTGCAATCCGAGGTATTACTGTATACCAAAAGGGGAAACCAGAGAAGATCTTGGTAGTTAGGTTTAGTCCTTCATAAGACCACAGGTGTATATTTGAACTCCATAGAGCACAAACTTTAACATTGGGAGATGGCCGTCTAGACCATATTCTATAGTCTATAGTATATAGTCTATATTTCTGTCCTCTGCTATCAGCATGAGTCACTTCTGTTTTTCCTGACACCGAGAAAACAGGTTACAAGGGAGGGACCTCCAACTGATTGACAGTCTCATCTCTGTTCCTATGTGCTGTGTGAAGGGTGGTATATCTCTTCCCTCCAATCAGCTTTCAGAGCTCTTCTCACAGCTTTGCAGAGTGTAATTTCAGCTCTCCACTCCCTTTTTATGAACTCAGACAAGCTTATAAATGCACTTTGTTTATCTGCAGTTTTCGCTACATCTTTTCAGATACAACTTGTGTAGGAGGAGGATTTGTTTCAGCTCTCTATCAACTGAGGCCAGTCACTTTACTGGGAATACGTAAGGGTTTAACCACCACTCGGATAAAAAGCTTTACCACCACTTAAGGACTGCCCACCGCATATATACTGCGCCAGGGCAGCCCTTATTGCACAAAACGATGTACCCATGCATCGTTTCATGCACGAGACACTGGCCACAGCAAGGGAGCCGATGCATGGGTCCAGCGGCAACCCGCAATTGCTCCTCAGAGGGGCAGAACAGGGATCTGCCAATGTAAACAAAGCAGATCCCCGTTCGGTCAGGGGAGTACAGTGTGATGGTCTGTCCCTAGTGATCAGGAACAGAGTCAGAATCTCTCTGTACTCCCCAGTCAGTCCATTCCCCCTCACAGTGAGAAACAACTCCCTAGGACATTTAACCCCTTGATTGCCCCCTAATGTTAACCCCTTCCCTGCCAGTGTCATTTATACAGTGATCAGTGGATAATTTTTAGCTCTGATCAAGGTAATGTCACTGGTCCCAAAAAAAGTGTCAGGTGTCTGATCTGCCACAAAGTCAGTCCTGCTAAAAATCGCTGATCACTGCCATTACTAGTAAAAAAATAAATAAAAATGTCATAAATCTTTCCCCTATTTTGTAGATACTATAACTTTTGCGCAAACCAATACACTATTACAATTTTTTTTACCAAAAATACGTAGAATACATATTGGCCTAAAACCATGGGTGTTCAAACTGTGGCCCTCCAGCTGTTACAGAACCACAAGTCCCATGAGGCATTGCAAGGCTCTCAGTTAAGCATGACTCCCAAAGGCAGAGGCATGATGGGACTTGTAGTTCAACTGGAGGGCCACAGGTTGAGCACCTATGGCCTAAACTGACGAATAAAGTTTGCTTTTTTATATATCTTCTTTTGGAGCTGTATTATAGCAGAAAGCCAAAGAAAATAAAAATTCTTTAAAATTGTCAGTCTTTTGTTTATAGCGCAAAAAATAACTGCAGAGGTGATCAAATACCACCAAAAGAAAGCTCTATTTGTGGGAAAATAAGCACATCAATTTTGTTTGGGTGCAATGTCACAATGGTTAGTTAAAGCGAAGCAGAATAAGTCCATGGCTTCTGCCTATACAGCGCTGGAGCGATGACAAGAGCCAAATGAGTGTTTAGGGATTGCAGTGGGTAGAAGTAGTGGCGTTTTACCTTAAATTTCCTAAACGTAATGCTTTCTCCCTTAACTTTAGAACCCACTTAATTTGCCGTTTATATACACTTTTGCGAAAAGCAGAGTTAGCTGCATTATTAACTTTAAACAGAGTTAGCACAAGTACCTGACCAGCATCACTTAAAGCACAGTGAAGTACTGCCCCCTCCCTCCGCAAGTCTAATGCCCACCGGATATTCCTTTCTTACTGCCCAGTCCTTTAGATCTACCATGTAAATCACGGGCCTGTCCCATTGGCTACAAATTGGATAGATTAGGTAGGACTTTACAATTTTGGTAAACCTAAAATGGATTGTACAAAGATGGTGTGGGTCAGCTTGCACATGTATGTGCATACAAGAGAAGGCATGATGAGGCTTGCTCTGCCAAAGTCGCAGATGGGATATTCATCTCATTTGCAGATCCTGCATGCACAGATATGCTAAAGGCAAAAAAAAATAAGTAGAAGCGCTGTGCAATTCAGGATTGGGGTTGTTCAAGAATGACTCATGTCTATGTCTTTAACCACTTCAATACCGGGCACTTAGACACCTTCCTGCACCAGACCAATTTTCAGCTTTCAGCGCTGTCGCAGTTTGAATGACAATTGCGCGGTCATGCTACACTGCACCCAAACTAAATTTATCATTTTGTTCCCACAAATAGAGCTTTCTTTTGGTGGTATTTGATCACCTCTGCGGTTTTTATTTTTTGCTAAACAAATAAAAAAAAAGAAATTTTGAAAAAAAGTTTTGCTTTTTCTGTTAAAAAAATTTGTAAAGAATTTTTTTCACTGATGGGCACTAAATAAGGCGGCACTGATATAGCGCCACCAATGAGCGGGCACTGACATGTGGCACTGAAGGGCGGCATTGATGGGCATCCCTGGTGGTAGTGGTAGGCATTGGAGTGGGCACAGATTGGCAGCTGCCTGGGCACAGATTGGCATTTCCCTGGGGGTCTAGGGGCATACCTGGTGGTCCAGTGTGGATTGGCTTCCCTGTTGGTCCTGGGCGGGATCCGAAGGGGGGCTGTGCCGATCACCGGCTCTTTCTATTTGCATTGTGATCAGCCGTGATTGGACACGGCTGATCACGTGGTAAAGAGTCTCCGTCAGAGGCTCTTTACATAGATCGGTGTTGCAGGGTGTCAGACTGACACCCCGCAACAACGATCGCTGCGATGCACGCCCCCAGGGGGTGCAGCGGCTCAATATTCCTGATCACGTCATGACGTCCAGTCAGAAATATCCAACCACTTTGCCACCGTCATTTGGTAATAGGGCGGGCGGCAAGTGGTTAACTTTGCTTTTCCAAAATGTCACAAAAGAAAAATTACATGTGAAAGGAACAGTAAATCGCATATAGCACCTGAGAAGGGTAACCCCACATTCACTTTTAGAACACCGGCTGAGACCAAAGAGCTCAGTGGTAAATGCAGAAGCTTTAAATTGCTGACACTGCAAGTTCTATTCCCATCAGTAACCTGAGGGTGTGTCTAAATATATTGTAATCAATACACTGTAGACACAGAGGCAGCTACAAATATCAAAGTCTTTCACACTTAACTGGAGCGAAACATATTTGATATACAGTTCCTATGAAATTTAAATGGAAGAAAAGCTAGTTCGCTGCTTAACATAAAGAGCAACATTCAGGTTTAAGTGCACAAGGAGGAATCATCTTCAACATGGATAGTAGCTCCAGTGTCACAAAAACTAACGTTTTACAGTAGTTTTGCTTAGGGCCCACCTATTCTGAACCAGAGATATCCGGATGTGACACTGTTTAAAGATATTACATTTGTCTATTGCCACATATGGGTTTAATATGGGAAAGCATATTTAAAGTTTTACTTATCTGGACTGGGGACAACTCTGTCTTCTAACTTTGTTCAACAAGTGACAACATTGGGCATAAAGTGTAGATATTATATTGGGCATTTAAAGTATTGTTTAGTGGTTAAAATTACCCTAGTTGCACATGACAGCGTAGTAGCCACCCTTGTTACTTGTGAGGTAATTTTATGCGTGGTTATAATTCGTCATCTCTATCAGTGCTATGACACCAGTAAGGTAAAATACTGCAAAGGACTACTTTGCTTGTGCCCCCCCCCCCCCATAAGCACATGTACAAGCAGTTTGAGATCGAAACTATGTATTGATTTATCTACATAGATCTTTAAAATACTGTATCCAGTTCTGGAGCCCTCATTTACAAAAAGATACAAGATAGAACGAGTCCAGACACAGGCAACAAAAATGGTCAAAGTTCTGAGGGATAAAACATATCAGGTAAGACTTCAGGAACGCAATATGTAGTCTGAAGGAAAGAAGGCAAAGGAGAGACATGATTGCAAATTTTAAATACAGCAAGGTGGTGAAGAAAAAATTCAAGAGGGCAGGATTGTCAATATGAAGCCAAGAACACAGGGACAGGACCTCAAAGTAGTAGGAGAATTCAAAACTAATCTTAGAAAGTACAGTATTAACTTACAGAATGAGCAGTTGATGCTTGAAATAGACTTCCAGAGGAGGTAGTCAGAACAAAAAAAACCCAATGGGGCAGACTCAAGCACTGGGTCTTCTTTCTGCTGTCACTTTACACTTTTCTTCCATGAAAAAGTTGCATTTAAAGCCAGTTATGTAGTAGTTTCTACTGGCAAAATGGAACAGTTCTGCCAAAGTGGTCGCATGCAACCAAACCTGGATGTCAGGCTAGCATGGCCAACAATTATACCCTGGGCACCTACCAAATTCTTCTCATGTAACTGCTACGCATCTTGCGTTTGTAATGTTTTTATAGGAAACTGATCACGCATGCAAGAGGCCAATACTGGGGACATACATTTCATCTTCAGTTTCTAAATAGCTCTTAAAGGACAATATCCACCTATTTGCATTCTCGGATAGGAAAAGCAGGACTCATAGGCCCAACAGTGAGATTTTCCCCCGTTCAGAGATCAGTCACTTTCATGTATAATATGTAAAAAAAAAAAAAAAAAAAAAAAAAAAAAGGAAAACTGGCAAAGTAGACTTTAAAAGGTACCCGACAACTTGACCGTATTAAAATGTCAAAATCTTTATTTACATCTTGAGTAAAAATGAGGCTCTGTATCATGTGTATTAAAACAGATCTGTTCATTTTAAACAGTAGGTAAAGCCTCAATCACGAGAACACTCTTGGCCCCAATATTATGTACACAAAAAAAAAAAAAATCCAGATAGCAGATGACGTGGCAAACTGTTTAATATCCAAGAGGAAATAATTTGACGCGACGCTTTTCTCGGAATCAAAGTTCCGTTTCTTCAGGAGTGTGAAGGAGAAGGATAGCGTAGAAATATGCGGAGCAATGCCACTAAATGTCTTCAGGGCAAGTGCCACGACTGCCAGGGAATACCACAAAAAAGGCACAGGATAATATCAATGAAAAGTATAGTATGAAGATTGGCCTTGTATCTAAAATGTCTTAGATGGCTTGAAGAAATCAGTCTTAGTTCAGGCATATCACACACACACACGGAAAGTTCCAAGCATAAGGCCATTGCAGGAAGGTCAAAAGGATTGCACTAGTGCCGGGAGGCACAGGTGGTAATCGGTCTCATGCTGAGGAGACCCAAGGGGGGGTATTTTGGGAACAAAAATGTAGAACTGTCCAGTAAGGCAGAAGAATAAGGAACAGGGGACTCAGCAGTAAGCCAGTGGTCAAAATACCATAGACCTAGGAGATAGTAGATTGAAGAGTAGAATACATACATATGTGAAAATCCAAGCCTATACTGAGGAACTGCAGATATCATTACAGGCTGAGAATTAACCACTTCACAAATCTGAATATGTAAAACAAAAAGTCCCTCAGGCTTACATATTAGACAGCTGCAACTCCAGTGGCATTGTTAACTGCTTTCTGTGCAGCTTCCTTGGCCTGATGGGCTTGAAGGACAGCGACTGCTTCATCAACCTGGGGGAGAGAAAATTTAAGAAATGTTAACTTCTACATCAACCTGTCCTGTGTTAAATAGAAATAAAAAGCATCCGGTGTTTAAAAGAAAACATTCACATACCTTTGATCGAAGTGATTCTGGTGACTCAAGCATATGAAGTAGCTCGGAATTGTCAATTTCCAGCAACATTCCAGTGATCTTTCCAGCTAGAGTTGGGTGCATGGCTTGGATCAGTGGGAAGAGGCGCTCGCCTAAAAATAAAACCATGGGTTCAGACACAATCCTGGAAATCAGATTTGTACAATATCATGTAAGCAGCAGCTTTACATACCAAGCATCTGCTTCTGTTCTTGTGGTGGTGCTGCAGCCAGCATGGAGGCAGTCAAGGGTTCCTGACCCTGCACATGGACAGCAGGCTGAAAGGAAAACACACTGGTCAGCAATAGTACTATCAATACAAATACCTAAATCAATTCTGCAACAGTAGCTAAAAAAAAAAAAAAGTACATATGTAGTCTCTTAAATGTAGATTATAGGCCATTTACAAAATAAAAACTGACCATGCCCAGCCCATGTGAGACCCACTGAGCACTTCCCAATCAAAACAGAAAGGGTTATTGAGCCAAATAGATTTTAAAGAGACAAACACTAGATGCATTTCTACAAGCCCCCATGGCACGGATAACAGTAACAAAAATATCAAGTTAATTTAGGTCTTAGACTTTAGAAGTAAGTTAAAGTCAAACACTGTCAAAGGCAACTGTCAACAGAATCCTAGCCATAGGGCAGCGTGCAATTACCTGCTGCATAGCAACCTGTGGTTGGGCGTTGAGGTGCTGCTGCGGATTGCGCACACCAGCAGCATACTTGTACTGGGGAACTGTACGAACTGCCGAAGTTGCAGCTGCAGCAGCAGCAGCGTTTGTAGGACGAGGACCCATTGTCTGTGTTGACGTATTAGCTGGGGGAACAAAAAACCAAAAAACAAAGCAAAGTTAGATTTTTGCAAGTCCTTCCCTATAGTCACAGAAATGTGGGCCTTTCCCTACAGTTCACAATGACTGCAATTTACTGGAGAGTCCCTGTTCTACACCTACTCCCTGCTCAAATATTAAGATCTGTGCAGTTTTACTGTACATTGTATGAGGCGTGTTGTTGTGGGAAAGGGAAAAAATGGTTGCCATCTGTTAATACATAGCCAATATTTTGAACAGTATTGTAATCATTTCCCCAGACGTGCAGTTTTACACATTTAATACACCAAGCACACTACTTTGAGTGTCTACATTTACTAGAATGCATGTTAACGTGAACAGTAAAGGCCCATTAGAGCATGGGCACGCAAGAAAGGACCTAAAAGATACACTTGGACAAAGGCATTCTAGTTTTTGAATGCACAAATTTAATTCTCTTTAACATGGGTGCAGGATGTCTCATTACATTGCTTCCTCACCACCTGTTTTAACCTCTAAAAACCCACAGCACCAACTGTGCAGCCCCATTCAGTTGAATGGTCAGGTTTGGTTGGTGGTACTACCCGTGTGTACCTCCCTCCCCACCCCAACTGCAGGTGTAAACGAGGCCTTAAAGGCGCAGTTTAGGAGATATTTACTGTATACTGCGTCACTGCGTTCTACAGAAGAGTGTGCAGTGACCGGCGGCTCAAACGAGCATGCGCAGGAGTGACGTCACGCAGCCTCGGCCATTCACACAGCCGGAGTCCATGGCCCCGGAGGGGAAACGGGTGAAGATAGATGCGGCCTGCAGCGGGGACGACGCAGGCGTCACATAACTATGCATACTAGCACATTATACCTTTACTTTGCAGGGAAGAAAAAAAAAAAAAAGGGGGGGGGGGGCCTACAGTGTTTACTTCCTCTTTAAAGGAATAGGTACTAACAGTTTATAAAACCTCTAGTGTTTTGAATGGCCTGTCCTGGTGCCTGGTCCTTATCAATCTTGACCTATAGTCTCCAGACAGAACCTCCACAACTGACACTTCGAGGTGTTGGATGCCAACATCCCTCACCCTGCACTATGGGGCCCACTGGCTTGTCTATCTGTTCCACGTATTGCAGTGAAGGGCAGCCTGGCAAACGTGTCATATGTAAAGATTTGTCCAGAACCTGCAACTCTGCAATGGAGCAAAGAACGAGGGGATGGTGATTGGGACAGGAAAGTATAAAAAAAAAAAATTTACAGCTTGTGCTTTTTTAAATCTGCAACGGAGCTGCTCAAAACATCGGCTGCAGATAGCTGTCAGTGAATAAATTACTTACCAACACGCTGAGCTGAAACAACGCGTGGGACCTGAGAAGAAGTCGGTCTCATCGTTCCAAAGGTTGGCGGACGAGGAGCAGCAGGGCGGATGGCTCCTGGCATGTTTTGGAATGCTGCAAAAACAAGTGGATTTTATAAGAAAAAGCAATTAGAACTTTTATAACCAAGGGCAAAGCTTGTAAGGTGTTTCAGCTGTGGTCGTCACTAAAAAGACAACCAGCTGGGCAGTTATGATTGGACACTTGTCACAACAGAACATTTCTGGTACTGTCAATGAAACTGATTGCTTAACAGGGGGAAGGAGGGTAGCAACATATTGGGGAAGGTTTTTTAATCTGCTCGTTTCCTTGCATGCACAATCAGCAGCAGTCATGCTCTGTATTAAAGTATTGTCAACTTATCTGGCTGTACCACCATCTTTACATAATGGCTGCTAAAAACCAAGACAGAATGAACTATGCATTTCAGCCGTGGTGAAAGCAATGGAGATTAATTTCTGAACAAATGATTTAATGCAATAGCCAAGATAAAGAAAAAAGCCAAATTAAACTTCATACCAATAATATTGTAGAAAGGGGCAACATGCTTGCCTTGAACTTTAGATATTAACGTATTCAAGGTTTAACTTACGGTGTGGTCTAGCACCTTGCGCAGTCCAGCGAGGGTTTGGTCTAAGCTGTGCAATTTGTCCAGCTGGGTAATATGCAGCACGGTTTTGAGCCTACAAGAAAAAGTCTTTAGCATCCAATCTAATTGCTTTATGTTGTCTGCGCAAGTCTAAGTGCATGAATACTTACCGGTGGAAGGGCAGCCATGAAATAACTGGATGGTGGTGGCTGGTAAGGGTTTATGACTGGATTAGGCACAGCCCTGACACTTGCCATCCTTTGCATGTACTGATTAGTCAGATGAGCCTGACGCTCCTCTTTACGCTGAGCCAAAGCAACATAAAGTGGTTTCGTTGCCACGATTCTCCCGTTCATCTCAGTGACCGCTTTGGTTGCTTCTTCAGGGGAAGAAAAACATACAAAGCCAAAGCCCTTGCTGCGCCCTCCTTCCATCATGACCTGAAGGACGACATTTTTAGTTATAGGTTTGTTTTTTTTCTTTGTCATCTAGACAGGGTTCAAAAAGCAAAAAAAAAAAAAAAAAAAAAAAAAAAAAGCCAAACACTACTAAAATATTCACCTTCGCACTTGTGATGGTGCCAAAGGGTGAAAACTCCTTGCGAAGTCGTTCGTCATCAATCCCATCATCCAGATTTTTTACATAAAGGTTAACACCCTAAAACAGACAAGAATATTAGAGCTTCATCTACTTAAGCAAATGCAATTTAAAACATTTATGGGGCATGCTTGATTATACAGCCTGTGCTTCCCTGTTTGGTAGTGTTATACTACTGCATTCAGTGCAAATGTCAGTCAACATACTGTCTAAACCCAGACCTGTCGCCAATTTTGTTTATCACAGGCCAAGTCTCTGGAATTATGCATCCACTTAACCAATAAACCACAAACCTGCAGATATCCTGATAAAAATCTGAACATGCAGACTGCAATTCACAAACCTTTACTAGTACCTATAGCTCTGCAATCAGACACTCCCTTTGAAGACTGGTTCCAGACATTTTCTTGAAGTTTTGATATAAGGGAGGAAAGGACAGAATCATGTTTTTATTGCCATCTGTTGGCCTGTGGGGAGAGACTGGCCACACTTTATAACCTTAAGACTGCCAAGCCACAAGCAGGACAGCAACAATACCAATTCTAACCAGTCCCAACTATTAAAGTATAAGGAAAAACTTATTTTGGATAGCGTGGAGAGAGATTAGAACCCCTGTCAGTTTTTACTGCTGTCTATTAGGGAGAATATTCCTCTTTATTTCCCCTGTTTACCATTAAAAAAAGTACAAGAAAATCCCACATTCTGCGTTGTCCCCCAAAAAGTACTAGGATTTTTCCAATGGGGGCACTAGCACTGGTCTGGGGGTCCCCAAGGGACTCCCTTAATTCGCATGAACTTCCTGTTTTGGCTATGGGACAGAAGTGAAGGTAAATCTCCCCAATGGGTCACAGATGGCAAAATACAAACCAACAAGGCTTTTAACTTTCCCTTTATACAAAATTAAAACAAGTTTTGCTTTAAACAAAGTTTTGGGTGGAGCCAAGTTATAGAAACAAACTAACCTGGTATCTGGTGATACGGTCCTGCTTCATTTGCTCAAATTTACGTTTAAGCTCTGTCTGCCGCTCAACTTTTTTCTGGGCACGACCCACATAGATGGCTTTACCGTTCATGTCCTTCCCATTCATGTCATCAACAGCCTGAATGGAGGAAAAAAAAAACGAAAAAAAAAAATGTCAGACTTCCTAGACCTTAAAAAGTATTAAACAGAGGATTTATTTGCTCTTTGCTCTGTAAATATTGTAAGAGTATGTTTATTTCAATTAGTGCAAAAAAAAAAAAAAAAATAACTATCTGGACAGAAATTTAGAGCTATCCCATCTTCTAAATTTCTAATATCAAAGCTCCAAAATACAAAGTAGGGAGCTTAAGAAGTCACTATTAAGAAGCAAAAGACTAGCATACTGCTATAGGTTTTCAGGAAGCAGGGAAAGAATAAAATTTACTTTCACTGTGTAATCTACACTACTTCAGGGTAAAAATGTTAATGAACATTTAGGTTTGCAAATAAAAATGTATGCAAAAAATTAGAAAGCATCTGTAATTAAACCATCCCGCCTAAAGCAGATTGACTTACCTTCTCTCATAAGCAGCCAGTCTCTTGTGTTTACACTTGCTACTGCCTTTTTTCTACACTTTCGTTTCAGCATTACTTGAGGAACTGCCCTGAGACCCGCCCAAACAGAGAAGCCTTACTTCACCAAGCTCCCAACAATCTGCTCCCTCTGCCAATTTTATCTTTGCTTCTTGTGCACATCACATTGGTTGCAGAGGTTTTTCTTTTATTTTTATTAATAGGTGGATGTTACCATTAGAGGATGGACTGATTAAAAACAGTTAGTCTAAGCGTCCACACAGCTGTATTCAAGGTATGCTAGCAGTGCACAGATGCAACTACAGTTGATCTGATCGCTGCTAGAAGTTGTAATCTTACATAGAGGCAACATCATTTACTGCAGTGACTCAATATTAAGCTACACTGATGACTACTTAGCTATGCAATCTATTGCCACCAATCACTACTGCTGACCAACAGCAACTGTGTGCATAGGGAATCTGCCTTTTATATGCAGGAAGCAGAGATATACTGGAGTTATCACTTTGAACAATATTTTTAGACCCGTGTGCAACTTTATGAAACCTCCTCTACATATAAATTTTGTATCGATCTTTAGTGGCATGACCAGGGGTGCTCAACCTGTGGCCCAACCTCAAACCAGGAAAGTGCATGTCCATACCCCGGATGGTGGGTCCTCAAGTCCAGATCACAATTTCCGACCAACCACCCCAGAGCATCAGAGTGAATGGAGCTGGTGCCGGCAGCAGAGGGAGCAGGACCTGCATAAGCCGATGCTTCGTCTAACGCTGGTTCCTGTCCCAGGCAGAGTGATACCAAGTGCACATCACCTGGGACCTTTCTATAAGCCTGGAGAGCGATGGCACCAGAAGTAGGAAAAATCAGTGTATTAATCACACACACCGCACTATAGCAATGGGCATATTAGCACTAATAAAAAAGGGTTATTAGGCTGCTTTCACACGTATCTGGAGGTGCAGCACTGAGCCATAAACTATTAAATCCTGGAGGTTTGGGTGCGCTTTCATAAAGTGCACCACACCCACAAGATATAACAGAAGTCTATGGCAAATTGCAGCTAACGCGCCAAAAAGGCAAAGGTGCGCTGTGCGGGCAAACTGCAGCACATTAGTGTGAAAGCAGCTTTAACAGGGGCTCTGGACAGCATGAGCTTGTTTACATATGCATTTTGGGGGGCCATGAAACCCCATCATGTCACCCGTGACCAGTTACCAAACCACTTAAGATGGCCCTTACTTCAAAATGTTGAGCACCCCTGGGCTAGATTATGCTCAACAGAATCTGAGCTAAACCACCAGACAGGATTCATCAGAGAAGCAAAGTGGAGGTATCCTCTGCTCCTCTGGCAAAACCTGGGCAGCAGCAGACAATCCCACCCATCAAGGCAAACCTAATTAACATGAACACACCCTAAAGTTGGCCTACTAAATGGGCATGCTCTTGGGGAAAGGTCTGCAGTGACATATGGACCTTCTGAAAGCCCATCCAACACAAACAGGGCTATAGAAAAACACAGGAACTGCCAGAAGCCAATGATTATGTTATTGCAGCAAAAAGGTCAGGAGAGACTTATGCTGTATTCATTTTATTGATTTATGATCAGGAAGGGGTTTTCAGGGAATGAGTTTATACAATACATTAAACTTCATTTTAATACACTGTTTACTTTAAACCGCAACTTAACGTCTTAATTTACCTTCTGAGCATCCTCATGCCGCTCGAAACTGACAAATCCGAATCCTTTGGACTTTCCACTATCGTCAGTCATGACTTTGACACTGAGTGCAGGGCCTGAAATAAAGTTACATTCAGCATAGTAATATTTTGGAATTGTACCATCCGGTGCTTCAAAGAAAGCATTGATTTTTAATTCATTAACCCACCCAACAATGTTAAGTGATAGAGATATTAAAGCAGAGTTCCACTTAAAAATAAATAAAAGTCAGCAGCTACAAATAATGCAGCTGCTGACTTAATAATTGGACACTTTCCTGTCCCAGGGTCCAGCGCTGTGGGGGATCAAAGCCCCACTTGTCTCCCCCTCCCCTCACCAGCATTGTAACTGTGGGCACCCGGCTGTGGCTTCACAGCCGGGCACCCACTGCGCATGCGATGACTGGCCGCGCAATCAGGGACCTGTGACATGTCCCAGATGATTGCCGAGAGGGAGGTGATCTCCCTTCCTGCGCCAAGGGAAGTTATGTCAGGAGCCCATGCGCTGAAGGTGGCAGATTACGAGGGACCCCCTAGCAACAGGTATTAAGTGGTGAGTAAAAAAAAAAAATTCTCCAAATGTTTTTTTTTTTTGCACATGAAATTTTTTTTTTTGGGTGGAACTCCACTTTAACCACTTGCCGATCGGCTCCTGTATGTACATATATGTCGGCAGTAAAAAGATGATCTCGGTAATGGCAGCAGCTGCTGCCACAACCGAGGTATCTTTTGAGCCGGCAGTCCTGTTTACGATAATGGTGGTCTCTGCGGCGGATTCGCTGCAAGATCACCATTATCGGCAGCGGGAGGGGCCACCCCCGCCTCATGCACCCTCCACCACTTACCGGAGCAGTCGGCAGCGGCGGAGGCGATCAGGACCTGTCTGTGGCTGGGTATGGAGACTAGGGGAAGATGTCCCCAACCCGTCTCCATACTATAGCAGGGCGGAAGCGATGTCAAAACATCACTTCCGCCCATATGTCTTAAAGGCACATTTTTCGGTTGTCATTTTTTTCAAACAACAATTTTTTTTTGTTTTATTGCATTTAAGTTCAAATATGAGATCTGAGGACTTTGACCCCAGATCTCATATTTAAGAGGACCTGTCACGCCTTTTTTCTAAGGGATGTTTACTTGCTTGTAATAGGAATAAAAGTGACCCAATTTTTTTTTTTTTTAAAAAGTGAATAAAATCAAGTTAAAAAAAGTTTTAAAGCGCCCCGTCCCAACATACTCGTGCACAGAAGCGCACAGAAGCAAACTCATTCGTGAGTAGCGCCCACATATGAAAACGGTGGTCAAACCACACATGTGAGGTATCGCCACAATCAGAGCGAGAGCAATAATTCTAGCCTTGGACCTCTAACTCAAAACATGCAAGCTGTACAATTTTGTTTTTCTTTAACGTCGCCTATGGAGACTTAAGAGTAAAAATTTGACGCCATTCCACGAGCGGGCGCAATTTTGAAGCGTGACATGTTTGATATCAATTTACTCGGGGTAACATTATCTTTCACAATATAAAAAAAAAAAAAAAGGGCTAACTTTACTGTTGTCTTATTTTTCTCAGAAAAGTGAATTTTCCAAAAAAAAAGTGCGTTTGTAAGACCTCTGCGCAAATACAACGTGACAAAAAGTATTGCAATGACTGCCATTTTATTCTCTAGGGTGTTAGAAAAAAAAAATGTATAATGTTTGGGGGTTCCAAGTAATTTTCTAGCAAAAAAAAAACAAAAACTTGTTTTTAACTTGTAAACACTGAGTCTGAAAAAGAGGCCTGGTCTTAAAGTGGTTAAGAGGCAACTCACCATATTTGCCAAACATCTCTTTTAATCGTTCATCATCCATGTCTTCACCGAAGTTCTTTATGTATACGTTCGTAAATTCCTTGGCTCTGGCCCCAAGTTCAGCTTCTCTTTCTTTGCGGGATTTAAACCGTCCAACAAATCTGTAGAAGGAAAATTAAAACCTTGAATTCACTTTTGCCAATCTAAAATCCCAATCCATACCATTAAAGAAAACCTGCAAGTTTTGACATTTCTCCTGGGACTACTTCACTACCCTTCTCATTTTTTTATATGTTGCTACAATATAAATATTTGGTTACAGGAACGTCATGTGAGGGTATGCCTGGGAGTTACCCCTTCTTTAATCCTCTCTGAATATATTCTGTTTTACTAATATGTGGGATTTTAATGCTGTATCATGTTAATCTACTGGTTTGAACTACATTAGTTGACTACTTATTTGTACTTTTGTATTTTTTATTTGGAAATATCAATACAAATCTACTGAAACGATAAAAAACCTGCAAGTTTCTGTCTACTGAGATTCTGGCCCTTGACTTTAAAAGTGTTGAGGGAGTAAGAAGGAAAGTGGACTGGGGGGGGGGGATGGAGTCGTCAAGGCCAGTATACTGTATGAAGATAAAAGCAAATTAAAATCAGGCTCACACACTGAGTCTGACTTGCTTCTGAGTCCAATATCCACATAGAAGAGCCTTGAAAACTCAAATAGGTATGTCACCTTAAAGAGGACTCCTTGATCTGTTCTTAGTCAAAAGCTTAGGTTCTAGGTACTACGCCAAGCAATATTTCCTTCTGGTTTCTTAGACAAGCCAAACATGCATAAAATATAAAACATATAAAGCATCAACTTGAAAAGGAAATCATTGCTATAACTTAAATACATACACTTTTCGGTCATTCAAAAGCATGCCATTCATTTTATCGATGGCCCTTTCAGCAGCTTCCTGAGTCTCAAAGTGGACAAATCCATAACCCTTTGATCCATTTTCATCACAGACCACCTGTTAAAAGACAGAAAAATAGTAAATACCATCTACTTTCACATGAAGTTCACCAACTAATGCATAGCTCTAAAGTCACCAACCTTGCAAGACAAGATGTTTCCAAAGGCAGAAAAGGTGTCATATAAAGCCTTATTGTCAATTGACTTGTCGAGGTTCTTGATGAAAATATTTCCAACTCCACTTTTACGCAGAGATGGATCACGCTGGGACCACATGATGCGGACCGGTTTGCCTTTGATGACGTCAAAGTTCATGGTATCCAATGCACGTTCGGCTGAAGAAAAAAGTTAAATCCATTAACATGGATTTTAGTCAAATACCTGAAAGTCATTTTGTCAACCTATTAACTGTCCAACTGAACTGAGTTAAGAATACGAGACGTTTAAATGGGAAGCACAGGGCACATGCATGGTGCAGTAGGTATATGGTTTCAGGCCGAGATATCAATCTACATACAGTCCAGGTGTTACTACCTAATGAAACGTGGGTTTATGTGGTGGAGAAGGGGTCAAGGACAAAATATACAGGATTTTAGGAAAGACTGTTTATGTGGCAAGAAGGGGCCAATTAGAGGTCAGATTTAAGTTTAAGGTAACCTTATAACAATCTAAGTAGAACAGTAAAAGAAATCTGAAACATTAAAGGCCATGAGCAGTTATGTAAAGGTGACTTTAACAGTCATTTGCATCACACAGTTGACATCAGCTGAACTAAAGCTGATGGAGAACAGGTTTAAACTAAATTCCATAGCTGTTGCACAACTGGGAAACACTTCTTCCTAATAGGATTACATTATATCACAAGTTGGGAATGCAGAATCAAAACGATCACTCATCAGAATGACATTTAGCACTTAATGCATTCTGTGCTAGACACCAGCACCCAAATACTTGGACCAGCCAGCCGTCTATCACTTGATATCCGATCCCCTATAGCAGTGGTCACCAACCCTGTCCTCAGGGCCCAACAGGCCAGGTTTTATGTATTACAATGGGGAGATACAGACTAGAATACTGCAATCACTGAGCAGCAAGTGATATCACCTGTGATGTATTTCAGTTATCTTGCAAACTTGGCCTGTTATTGGGCCCTGAGGACTGGGTTGATGACCAGTGCTCTATAACAGCAGATATGTGGATGCTTACAGACTTCTGTGTCAAGTGAAATTAGTACAGAATGCATGTAACATGATGAATTGGGAAGTTTCAAAAGCAACTTACCATCAGCTGGCTGCTGAAAGTTTACATAGGCATAGCCAAGGGATCGACGTGTAATCATGTCTCTGCAGACCCTAATGGACAAAATGGGCCCAGCAGGACTGAATTTTTCGTACAACATTGCTTCTGTAACATCAGGGTGGAGGTCCCCAACGTACAGGGATGCCATAGGGTAGCTAGGAGCACCTGGATTCATGATGACTGCTGGTTAATTGTACACAACTGAAGGGAAAAAAAAAAAAAAAAAAACACACATTATTGCTGCAATGCATATATAGGGTTAACATATCAAACTGGGCTAACTGGCAGCTTGCAAAAGGATATGATTAATACAAAGTCACATGAGCAATACTAACAAGTCCCACCACATGTGGAGGAGACTTGTACATCACTATTGTTGAAATCTAGAATACAGGTCTTAAAAATGTTCAGCAATGCTTAGACAGACATTCACCTATATATGGCAAAGTATGGAAATAATAAGGAAAGTTCAGGATTAAACCTCATGTTTGTCAGCCAAGTCACCACATTTGAGTCAGAATCTCAATCAGCTGACTACAAAGTAGGCAGCATGTTAAAAACCATCAGAATCTGCCTCCAAAGAGAAGATTAATGCCTTCCCAACACTGCAATTTGAGTGGTTTAAACATCACGCCAGGAAAGGCCGCTAAAAAAAACCCCTCACCAAATCTAAGGACAAGAGAATATATCAACTAGTCTACTACGTCCCTTACAAACTCTTCTGCACAGAATTCCGTCATCATTTGATACATCTGCGTTTGTGGATCATGTGGTACATTAGAGGATTTTACTGGCGTTATTCATCCCTATGGAAGCAGCAAATGCAATTTTTGCATGCCCCACTCCAAAAGGAAGGTGTTTTAAAAGAACTCTAAAACCCAACTTTTCATTCTGGAATGAGCAAAATAAATTACAAAAAAAAAACCTGTTTTTGCAACGTTCCATTTGTGAGATTCATGTTAATTTCCCCTTTATGCATCAGATACATTGGTAAAAACTCCATCTGTAACAGCGGTCACTAACCGCCACTGGAAAAACAGATCAGGTCACTAGAGTAAAATTTGGGTATTCTCATGTCCTAGTGACCAAGATAGCGAGTAATTCTTCTCATTTGGGCACCCAGATAATACAAACCTAATCATAGAAAAAGGCCAGAACACCAATATGGAGAGCCAGAAGAATCCCATTATCAGAATAAAAACCATCACCGTTTCCTAGATTGACTTGTCTGTAGTGCGATTTGAGGAACTTTTAAGCCTCGTGCACACTTAAAAAAACAAATCTGCTTTAAGGCTTCATGCACAATGTACTAAAAACATTCCTACAGGCAGCTTCTGATTTTTGTTCTGCTTCTAGAAGCAAATAGTGTTATCCTGGGTGCCCATGCAAACTATTTTAGTCTAGAAGCTTTTTTGAAGCTTTCTAGAAGCAGAAAAAAAACCTTTGCATTTTGGGAGTGATTTGCCAGCAGAAAAAAAAAAAAAAAAAAAAAAACGCTGAATGCTTTTAACTGCTGCTAAAACACTGGATGAAAAATTGCGATTTTGTGCCAGTTTTTGACAGTGTTCTTCTGCCTTTTTAGCTTATAGTGTGCATGAAGCCTTAGCTGGCATTTTTTTCTGCCTCTAAACGCCCAATGTCTGCCTGCGTGGCCATGAACACGGGCTTATAGAGGCTGAGAAAAAGAACCCCCCCCCCCAAAAAAACACCCACAGCCAACATGTCTGAAAATGCGTGAAAACATGTCTAAACGCACATTAACACTAGGCAGGTCAAGCAATGAGCATTAAAGTGGTTGTAAAGGCTCAAGGTTTAACCTTAATGCATTCTATGCATAAAAGAAAAAAACCCTCTGTGCAGCACCCCCCCAACCTCCCCAAATACTTACCCGAGTGCCATCTTGATCCAGTGATGTGCACAAGAGCCTTGGCTCCTATGGGACTCTCCCTCCTGATTGGCTAATACCACCAGCAGCCATTGGCTCCTGCTGTCAATTACAGCCAGTGAGCCAATGAAGAGAGGAGGTGGGCTGAGTCACGGCTCTGTATGTGAATGGACACACAGAGTCATGGTTCGGGAACAAGCCTGGTGCCCCCACTGCCAGCTATGAGGGCAATTAGCCTGGAGCACTGCCGGGGGACCTGAGAAGAGGCGGATCGAGGCTGCTCTGTGCAAAGCCAGGGCAGGGGGGTATGAAGTTTATTTATTTTTTTAAAAAAAGCGTCAATCTCACTCATTTCAATGGCCAGAATAGATTTTGGCTAATGAAATGGATAAACGAGCGCTTGACAACTAATCGCATCTAGATGCATTTGCACACTCAAGCATTTTTACTGCCAAGAGTAGACGTGTACTTTATCTGAAATGATCAGGCTAGTGCTCAGTTCCACATATGTAGATCACTGTGCTGTATTATGTGAGCTGTCAGAATAGATATACTCCATATCTGTCAGCTATGAAAAGCATGTCAAATCTGCATTGCCTTTAAAAACTTTTCAAAGCAACAGTTCCAACATTGACTCAACTGCAGGCAGGAAATTAGTAATATTAGCTTTGTTATTTGGCTCAGCAAATGGCTGGCTAGGAGAGGTGCTGTTGGCACTGAGCCAATCAGGCTCTGCTGTGATGCACATGTGCTAATAGGCAACATGCTGACAGGAGGACACAAGAAAGCATGCTGTTATGACTTTACTGTTAAGTCAGCAGAATGGAGATCTGTTCCTAGCAAGCTGTGCTGCTGAACAGAATGGTGACCTGGCTTGATAACTGGACCACAGACCAAAGGCAAAGAACGACAAAATATCTTGGTGTACAGTTTACATGCAAGTGCTTGAGCTGTATATTGCTTAGTAACTAGGATAAAAACAGCAGTTTTATGGTCCCACATAGCCAAGCCCTAAACATTCCAGGAACATTGTGCTGTGGATCTCATGTACAACACTGCATCTAAATACCGCAATGTGCCAAAAGGGGAACACAATCGGAGCCATAATGTTTACATGAAGCTGATGGCTCATATTTGCATGTGTACATTGTGTCAGATTAGAATTATACAGCTTTGTATGCTAACAGTTCTATGAGCGATCATTTAGGATCTTCCTGAACTACAGAAAACACAGTTAGCAGGTACAATGCAGGCACATGCTATTGCATCGGCTGTGTAGCAAATTATAACCCCCAACCCCCCCCCCCCCCCCCCCCAAACCCAGGGTGCTCTATACTGAGACAGAGCAAGTTTTCTGGTCTCCAGTACAGACTTCGTCCCTGCCTTTCAAATGCACCTTGCTAAAGGCTCATTGTGATGGTGTTCTTGCTAACCAAAACTAAGGTACGTATAGTAGAAATGGGCAGAGCCAGCACCAAATCAGGAATTATGCTGAGTGCCATTATCATTATACAGTAAGCAAAAGGATATTTTTTTTAAAACTCATCTGTACATAATCACAAATTCTGTATAGAACTGGATTTTACTATAGTTTATATAGGAACTGAACTCTAGAAAGGCAAAAGAGGCAAATAGCCACCAGTATTGCCATGTTGGTGTGGGGGCAGCCATCTTGGAAGAGGCAGGGCTTTTCTTCATTTGTTTTTGGGAGGCCTACACTAGTGAGATTTACTCCAATGCTAACCAAGCACTGGTCCAATTGTATAAGATATCAGCCCTCAACCCTCTTTGCAGTTCTTAGAATCCAAAGCAAAACCCTAAACACAATACACAGATCCAGTATAGAAGAATGTCAGCTAAAGCATCTGAGCAGTAAATTCTATAGGACTAGCCGCAGTTTAAAAACTCTGCATGGAGCATGCCTGAGCTGGCATATTCTAAGAAACCAAATGTATTATGTACTAGCTTCTACCCCATTGTATACAACTCTAGGCATTTCACAGGTAATTCGCACTTTTACCCAATAACTGAAGTTCATACTGTTTGCCCTACAAATAGGGATTTACAATAGGATCTGAGCAATGGAACACAACCTTAAAAAGGGATTTGCAAGCACTAAGGTGGGGGAAGGGGGTCCTACTGGAGTAACTCTGCAGGGGGAGGGAGCCGAGAAGTCTGGCAGACTTTCTAAATTTAGGCTGGATTCACATTTATGTGCCGCCCCACCACACCTCCGAGTTTCCCATGAAATCAAAGGAAACGCATCAAAACATTAACGCAAATAAAATGGTCACATGTTTAACATATCATGATGTACTTTGAATGAGGATACCAACGTGCACCATAAGGCACCCACAAACATTCACATGTGTTTCCATTAACTTCAATAAAAAACACATTAGCAAGCACTGGGCCACAGAAAGTGTGTATTTGTGAACATTGAGCATGACTCTGGTATAACAATCTTACCACCCCACATCGCTGTGCACACTGCAAGGGATAGGCAATGGTGGGCTGGCTGTACTGGGGAGGCGGTTCAGTAAAAAAGAAATTTACTAATGAAAGTTACATCTGAGACATGCAGCGGCACACTAAATTATATAGTTTACAGCAAGAATGAGAACCCTCCTTGCTTTTAACAAAATTGTGTCACCAGTGATGAGGAACCAAAAACTGCCTTTGTAATTCATGAGAAATGTAAGCAAAACAAGTAAGGCTACATTAACACCTCCCTCTTATCCTTGACAGAGGGGGGCGATCTGTAGTAAAAAGATAGCAGGGATCAATGCCAACTGATAACACAAAGGCAGAGAGTACAGGACATTAGCAGCCCACATGAATTCTGATATATCCATAATATTTACATCAACCTACATAGTAATACTTCCTCCTTTACCCCAACACCAATGCAGGAAACAACTCCTAAAGCTCCCCTCAATGTCACCATGCCCCCCTCCCCCCCAACATGACCACAGAGGGGGAAGGGAGTAGTGGGGCTGGAAGGTGGAGAGCAGGTTCCCTGTGGGGGCTGGAAGGTGAGTGAAAGCCACCACACAGCCCATCCCCCAACAGGCAACGACCTGAGGGTTTTGGTACCTCTGCACTAAAGGATCTGTGTTCAGGCTTGATGAAGACTAGCATCTCCTAAGGGCATTTCTGTAACCTGGTAAGCCTGCCATTACCACTTCCTATCTCAGGGTGAACAACTATAGTGAGCAGCATTGTCAGGACAGGGAGCATGTGAGGATTACATAACATTTCATTCCCCCACATAACAAGGTTTTGTAGTCCATGGAGAGATCAGTGAACACCACTATTGATAAACGTCCAAAAGCAAAGAATACAGGAAAGTCATCAGCTCACAAGATTTCTGGACTAACCAACAGTTTTTCTTGCACTTGCTGAACAAATACAATAAAACAATTTCAGTGATATATTTTGAAACTAAAGGCACTATTACTTACCACCTCTAACAACTCAGGCCCTTTACCAGCATGCCCTCTCCAGGTGATTGTTTTAAGGTAGCTCCCCTGGCCAGAGTGTTTATAGCACAAAGGGAACCTGCCAGCATACAAAGCTCAATTTACATGCCAAAGACTGAAAAAGCAAGTCTCCTGCTCACGGGTTTTGGTTAAATGACTAAAGTTTCACTAAAAGGCAACAGCTTTTATTTTAACATTACCTGCATTAACCCCTGGGAACCACCCTCTTTCTCCTCCCACAAACACACCCACCTCCTCCCACCCCAACGTCAGCCCACCCCCCCACACACTTATTCTAACCTGGTCATCTCCTGCCATTACCTCTTCCCAGCCTAGGGTGACATCTGTACTGAGCAGCAATTCCACACGAGGAAAGCGTGGTGCATTAGGGCTACATAACACCTTGCTCTCCCACATACCAGAGGAGAGGTGTTTTGTAGTCCATGGAGATGAGTGAACAATGCTAACAGGTAAAAGTCCACAGGCAGAGAGAACAGGAAGTTGTCAGCTAACATGTGATTGGATAAACTTTTTTTGCACACTTGTTGAATATAATAAAACAGTTTCAGGGACACATTTAAAGTGGAACTAAGGGCACTACACCTACTTCCTCCATGAAGCCAGTCAGATGAATTGGAATTTGGCTGGTTCAGCGGGTGCTGGCCGAATGTCAATCGATGGGCAAAAGTCAATCAACTTCAGTACAACCAGACTGTTGGATTGTTTGGGGCGATTACTGCCACCGGCTATCGCTAGAAACAATCCTTGTATTCTGGCGGAGGGGAACCTTCTGTTAGAATAGCGCAGTGGTAGGGATTCACCCATCAACAATGAATGTCTTCAGGGGGGAATCGAGCAATTTTCTTTCATTCAACCCCTGGCTGAAGGAAAGAAAATGGCTTAAATGGGTTGTAAACCCTCCATGTTTTTTCACCCTAATGCATCATATGCATTAAGGTGAAAAGACTTCTGACACTGACCGGCCCCCCAGTTTTACTCACCTGAGCCCGTACGTTCCCTCGGCGGAGAGGATCCCATCTGCAGTCCCAAGACACACAAGTGTGAAAGGGGCCTTAGTAAAATAGTAATCTTAACACTCAAAGGAGCAGCACTAAAAAGGTGTAACCAAAATAAACTCCTATCTATACCATAAAGTACATCAGCAATCATGCAAGGAGAAGTAAACATTTTATGGCATAGCTAGAAGTTTATTTTATTCAATCGCTGACATCTCTTTTAAAAAGCTGCACCTTTGTAAGTGCAGAAATATTATAGCACAGACAGTACATGTCTCCTATAATAGCAGCCTGCCTGAGCAAAAAATGCCTTCAGCTCCATTTTAACAGGAAACAAACAAGACTTTACATACACTGGGACTAGGTTTACACGACTGAAAAGTAATCTGTGGTGGATCACTTTACAGGAGGCGTTTACCAGGCAAGAAGGAGATATGTAGCAGTCCCACCTTCTGGTTTAACCCGGTAAAGGCCACAATCCTGTACACTGCATGCTGTCATGGTGCAGCTCCATTCACTCACAAGGTTGTAGAACTGCCAGCCAAATGTAACAAGGACGATTCACGTGAGCAACACAAACCGGATGCCTTTGCAGCTTGAGGGGGAGGTAAAACCAAGGCTTATTTTTATAACACCCCCCCCACCCCCTGTGCAAATGTAAACAAACCCTTACACTACCCTCTCCCCACCAATGCCAGTGGTGGTCCTATAGCACATCAATATCTGATAACAGTCTAAACTCCCCCACAACACCTTCACATACCCTATAATACTCCTAGACACCCCCCAGACCACCTCTAAAGACCCTATAACACTTCCACAAACCCCATACCCCCTCCACGCACCCCACAGTACATCCACACACCCCATACCCCCTCCACGCACCCCACAGTACATCCACACACCCCATACCCCCTCCACAGACCCCAGAGTACATCCACACACCCCATACCCCCTCCACGCACCCCACAGTACATCCACACACCCCATACCCCCTCCACAGACCCCAGAGTACATCTACGCACCCCATACCCCCTCCACGCACCCCACAGTACATCTACGCACCCCACAGACCCCACAGTACATTGATGGTCCCCATACCCCCTCCACAGACCCCCAGAGTACATCTACGCACCCCACAGTACATTGACGCACCCCATACCCCCTCCACGCACCCCACAGTACATCCACACACCCCATACCCCCTCCACGCACCCCACAGTACATCCACACACCCCATACCCCCTCCACGCACCCCACAGTACATCCACACACCCCATACCCCCTCCACGCACCCCACAGTACATTGATGGTCCCAATACCCCCTCCACAGACCCCCAGAGTACATCTACGCACTCCACAGACCCCACAGTACATTGACGCACCCGATACCCCCTCTGTACACCCCACACCCCCTCCACGCACCCCATAGACCCCCACAGTACATCTACGCACCCCATACCCCCTCCATGCACCCCATAGTACATCCACTCTTACCAAACCCTCTCCGTGAACCCCATAGTACATCTACAGATCCCATAAACCCCTCCATACACCCCATAGTACATTACACACCCCATACCCCCTCCATGCACCCCATAGTACATTACACACCCCATACCACATCTAGGCCCCCCATATCACATCCACTCACACCAAACCCCCTCCATGCCCCCCATAGTACATCTACAGACCCCATAACAACCACATAGGTGTCATAGCGCCAATATGCGCCTATAGTGGAGCCCATAATACGAGCAATGCATCGTACAGAATACACGGCGGTGAAGTAGGCCTCGTCCTCCTCCATATGGCGGAGATCCTCGTGTGAGGACCCCTCAGGCCCGGGTGTAGGAGGAGTGAAGGCCCGGGTTCGGAGTTGTCAGGAAGCCGCCATGCTCCCCGGGCCTGTATGACAGAGGAGGCCTCTCCATGGAGCTCTGCGGAGCCGGCCGGTCCCCTCTCCCCCGGTTCCCTCCAGTCCCCCCTCCCGCTCCCCCTCCCCCGTTCCCCGCTTACCTGTAGTCGGAGAGTCGTCGGGTCTCTTCTGGTTCCTCTTAATGGTATTTTTTCCGTTACTTATTCCGGTTTTTTTTTTCTTTTGTCTTTTACACGGAGTGCTCGAGCGTTAAAATCAGAGCAGAGAAGGGCGGCGGCGGGAAAAGAACGATTCTTCTTCGCTTTTTTTTAAAATCAAACGCAGAAAAAATAAAAATAAAACGCGTCGCGATGAGAGAAGAGGACGGGGATTTTTCTGGGTTTTTCGAGGGATTTTGTGATTTTTTTTTTATTTTTTAATTTTTTTTATGAATAAGAAATGTGTGCCGAGGCCAGGCTTCGGAGCACACACTCACACACAGCACTAACAGCCGGGGTAGTTGGGGAAGAGGCAACATCCCTCCGCCTCTCAATTTATAGGGACGCACGCACGCACGGCGTGCTCTGACGCCGATGACGTGTGGTAGAGAGGGGCTCCGCCCCGCCACCCGTGACTGACGAAAGAGAGGGGAGGGGGCGTGGTCCCACAAGGAAAGGAACGTGACACGGTGGAGTTGGATAGCCACGCCTATGTGGCGGTAGAGGGCGTGCCTTGATGGACGCCTAGTGGGCGGTGTCGTCGGCCATTTTGTGGATGGGGATGGGATGACGACATTGCAAAGTTGGAAAGCAAAATCAAATATGGGGCCGCTTAGTTGCAGTGTTATGAAATTACTAGGGGGGGGGGGTCCGTATAAACAGAGCTAGGGGCTGGGTGGCTGGGTGGAGAGAACGCCCTGAGCAGACCGAGCGCTTAGTAACAGAGCGACGCACCGTAGGGCATGCCGGGAAATGTAGTTCAAAAAACGTCACCGGAAGGCGGGGCTTGTTCTTACCACGTGTGCAGCACATGGAGTGCAGAAAATGGAGTCACTTGGATACGCCGAATTTTAAATATTTAATAAAGCTCACGTGTCTTGTTATTTTTTCCTAATTGGGTCCAAATAAAGTGTGTTTCCAGGCTAAACTGCTGGTATAAGCCCCTCCCTCTAAGTTTTGTTGCTGCGTCTCCTTGGGGCAGTTTTACCTCACTTGCTGTCCTGGTGACCCCCATGACTGTTGAGACAGGAAGTGACTCATTTCAGCCTGTGATTGAGACCTGATCACTTGTACTGGTTCACATATATGCGATACGGGAACCAGTGCGATTCTAGTGCGGGTTCCTGCATCACATTCTGCCGGCGGTTTTACACTGACATGTGCGAACTGCAGCGGGTGTCAATGTAAAGTTAATGACACCCCCAGATTGAATCGCAGTGCAAACTGCCAAATGGCGCATGAACCAGATCGCATAGGTGCGAAAACACCCACGCGATCCGATTCCAATGCGTACCAAAAGAGAAAGGGTCCTGCACCATTTTGATGCGATTTCAGTCATACAAACTGTATGGCTGAAATCGCATGTGATGTGAACAGGAATGTGGTGCGATTCCTGTGCGAATCACATGCAGTGTTTGCGTCCCACCAGTGTGAACCTAGCCGCAAAAAAGGGGGTCCTGTGTGAGTTTGGTGTGGTGCGAATTAAAGCTCCATAGACTCCTATGGGGTCAGACTGAAATCGCAGTCCAGTGTTCACATTAGTGCGATTTTTTTTTTGCCTAAATTTTATAGAAAATGAAAGCGCAGATGTGACCACTCCCCTCACAAATTTGCACAGAAACCGGACATGCAGAATTTGCATTGCAATGTAAAGAAAAAATTGCCATGCACGTTTACACCGTGTACCGCTTTAAATTCGCACTGCATCAGTGTGAACCGGGGCTTAGTCATTCATCCGAGCTAAATGACAAAACTGACACAATGCCCCCATACACGCAGGTGAGGGATCCTCCACGCTGTTCCATAGATCTCTTCACTTCCTGTTCTATCGTCAAAACAGGAAGTGAGAGAAAATGCCTCCAAAGTGAGGGAATCCTGGTGTGTCACCTTTATTGGGGATACGTTAAAGTGGAACTTTAATCAGAAAATGAAGTCGTGCTAGATCACTTCAGGCTGGCCCCTTTTGCAGGTATAGCAAGTAAAGGTCTATACTGTTTAACCACTTGACCCCTGGAAGATTTACCCCCCTTCATGACCAGGCCACTTTTTTGCGATACAGCACTGCGTTGCTTTAACTGACGCTGTACCCAAATACAATTTGTGTCCCTTTTGCCCCCACAAATAGATCTTTCTTTTGGTGGTGTTTGATCACCTCTGTGGGTTTTATTTTTTGCCCTATAAACAAAAACAAAAAAAAGACTGACAATATTTAAAATAAAACAATATTTTTTACTTTTTTTACTTTCTGCTATAAAACAATCCAAAAAAAAAAAATAGATATTTCTTAATAAATTTAGGCCAACATGTATTCTGCTGCATATTTTCAGGCAAAAAATCCCAATAAGTGTATATTGATTGGTTTACACAAAAGTTATAGCATCTACAAACTATGGGATTTTTTTTTGTAGCGGGACTGCAATACTGTGGCGGACAATCTGACACTTTTTGGGAACCAGTGACACTAATATAGTGATCAGTGCTAAAAACATGCACTGTCACTGTACTATTTTTGCGCTATAAACAAAAAAAGACTGACAATATTGAAAATAAAACAATATTTTTAACTTTTTGCTATAAAACATCAAAAAAAAAAATGTAAATGTCTTAATAAATTTAGGCCAATATGTATTCTGCAACATATTTTTGGACAACAAAATTGGCAATAAGTTTTAGCGTCTAAAAAAATGATGGGATATATATATATATATATATATATATATATATTTATTTTTATAACGGGACTGCAATATTGCTGCGTACAATCTGACACTTTTGACACTTTTTGGGAACCAGTGGCACCAATACAGTGATCAGTGCTAAAAATATGCACTGTCACTGTACTAATGACACTGGCCAGGAAGGGGTTAACTGTGTGCCTAGCCAGAGTTTTACTAAAGTATGTGTGCTGCTTTTACTAGGGGGAGAGATGGAATTTATTCCCTGCTTTGCAGGGACTCAAACTCCATCCCCCCACCCCCATTCAGAACTGAGATCTAGCTTGTTTATATAGGCAGATTGCAGTTCTGTCTCTCTGCCCGACGATCAGTGGGTGCCAGAGGACATCGAATAACCGGCACCCGCTGATCGGCTTTCACTGTGTATAATGACGTATGCATGTGCACTCCCTACCCGGAATTATCGGATCACGTATATATATATATATATGTGATCTGGCACACAGCTGCTGCCTTGTAGCAGTAAAACTGCTATAGAGCGGACGGTAAGCAGTTAAGGTAGAACTATAGGCATTTATTTATTTTTTTTGGATAGAGTAAGGGAGGGATATAACTCCTGTCAGATTTTATTTTTCCCATCCATGTCCTATTGGAGAGATTTCCCTTCACTTCCTGCCCCATAGCCACAAACAGGAAGTGAGAGGAAACCCCTCTGTTCCTATTCCGTGGAGAACCTAAAATTAGGATTTTCTGTCATTTACATTCTCAGTGATAACAGTAAACAGGACAAACATAGAGGGCGAATCTCCCTAATAGGGACACAGACAACAATAAAAAATAAAACCTGAGGGCTCCTCTTTTGCCTTTATCAGATATACTTTAACCACTTGCCCAGGCCAATTTCCATCTTTCAGCGCTGTCACACTTTGAATGACAATTGCACGGTCGTGCAGCACTGTAGCTATATTAAATTTTTCACACAAATAGAGATTTCTTTGGTGGTATTTAATCATCACTGGGTTCTTATTTTTTATTCTAAACAAACGAAAAAAGACCAAACGTTTAAAAAAAAAAAAATAAAAAAAAAAATGTTTTTCTTATGCCGGCCATACACAGTTCGCATTTCGAAAGAATTTTCTTTCAAAAATCGTATCTAAGAATTCTCGTACAAATTTTGTACCATTAGTGGGCTGCAGCAACGGCCGATTTTCGATCAAAATTTGAGGAATCGGACATGTTGGAAATTTTTAGAAAAACAAACGATTTTCTAATCAATGATGGGAGAATCGTGCGAGAAATTTAATAAGAAAAGAAAATTTACGGAGAGAAAAGGAGATTCCCGGGCACGAAAATTCTTTTCTCTAGTAACATGAGGTGAAATTGAAGGCTTGGTCGGCCGAATTTCGAAAATCAATGGTGCCACCATCGGATCACAAAAAAAAAAAAAACTTTCTGATTTTGAAAAGAAAATTCATTCGAAATTCGACCGTGTATGGCCTGCCTTAGTTTCTGTTATAAAAATTTGTGAACAGGTAAATTTTCTCCTTTACTGGTGTGTGCTGATGAGGCTGCACTGATGGGCATTGATGATGCGGCACTGGTGGGCACTGATAGGCGGCACTGATGAGGCAGCACTGGTGGGCACTGATAGGCGGCACTGATGAGGCAGCACTGGTGGGCACTGATAGGCGGCACTGATGAGGCAGCACTGGTGGGCACTGATAGGCAGCACTGATGAGGCAGCACTGGTGGGCACTGATAGGCGGCACTGATGAGACAGCACTGGTGGGCACTGATAGGCGGCACTGATGAGACAGCACTGGTGGGCACTGATAGGCGGCACTGATGAGACAGCACTGGTGGGCACTGATAGGCGGCACTGATGAGGCAGCAATGATGGGCACTGATAGGCAGCACTGATGAGGCAGCACTGGTGGGCACTGATAGGCGGCACTGATGAGGCAGCACTGGTGGGCACTGATAGGCGGCACTGATGAGGCAGCACTGGTGGGCACTGATAGGCGGCACTGAAAGGCGGCACTGATGAGGCAGCACTGGTGGGCACTGATGAGGTAGCACTGACTGGCAGCACTGATGAGCGAGGATTGACACTGATAGGCAAACGTTTAAAAAAAAAAAAAAAAAAGCGGCCCAAAGATGCTGCTTGCAGGACTTTTTTTTAACGTCCTGCCAGCGCAGCACCCCAGTCTGAAAGCACTCTGGCTTTCACACTGGGATTGCAGATAAGGCATTTTTCAGGCGCTTTACAGGCGCTATCTTTAGCACTGAAGCCCCTTAAAAAACGCTTCCAGTGTCAAAGAGGTCTAAAGTTCATTTCGTACAGTGTTGAATGACCAGCCAGTTGATATGGCCAGGTAAAGTAGCAAAAGTGCTGAATAGCCAAAAATGTTCTGGTTATGAAGGGGCCAAAACCTTCCGGAGGTCAAGTGGTTAGAGCGGAACTTCACTCTCTCAATCAACATTGACTATTTTTGTTCCTCATGCTGCTAGCATTAGTAAATAGATAGGAAAGTGTATCGTATTTTCTTGTTTTAAATTCGTTTTCATATTTTCTTCTGTTACTTCCTGGTTTCTGGGGCTAGGCAAATGATGCCATACAACCCATGAGTGTTCAGGAGAAGGAGGGACTTTCTCAGCTAAGCACACCCTCCTGCCTGCATGCATGAGCTAAGGGCAGATGGACTCCAGGAAGTAAATGCTACATGAATCATCTGCCCTTACTAAAGATGGCCACAGCTAAAAAAGCTAGGGGGTGTTTTTCAAAGTGATTTCTCAGCAAAATAATGAATGGAGATATGAATGGATGGGGGTATTTGCTTTGATTATTAAAAATAAATTAAATAGCGTTTAACTAATTTTGGTTTGTGGAGCTCAGATGCAGTTTAGTTCCACTTTAAGGCCCACTTGGTAATCATGTTGTTGATGGGGGTCCCAGGGCTAGTCCAAGTGCAGCCTGCGTCTTGTGTACATGGGTCAAAGGGCACTTGTGTATTTGCACAAATAGTAGTTTCTCATTTGCCTACAGCATCACTCCCTTGTTTGGCAAAATGCTCCGCAATCTCTCTCCCCAGTAATGGAGTTATAGATAATCCCATCGGCTGTCTCCACCAACAATGCTAGGTATATACAAACAGTGGATGCATCTGAATGAATGCAACCATTCAGCTGAATATTCTGCCCGTCTCCATTGATTTTCAGATTAAAGAATGTTGGGTGGGAGTGTGGAGACAGGACCACCTTTAGTTTGAATTTCCAATGAACCAGCCAAACTTTGCACATCAACACCTGGGGCTGTGTGATGTAAATTTCTATTGTATTCCCCAATCAGGTAACCAGACCTACTGCATATGCCTACTGCCCATAGAATTCAATTGCAAGATAAAGCTGTTCACAGGTAAAAGCCCAGAGACCTATGTCCATGCAAATTCACATATGTTTATGGAGGTATTGTGTATACCTGCATCCTGTAAATGATTTCTATAGTCAGCTGTAAACAGCAGCTGTGACTCTCGGATGGGGAAATATGTCCAAATTTACATTCTATGGCCTTAGGCACCTCTCTACTAGCAAGCTGCTGGTAACAGTAGGATTGCAAGTGTAATACCAGAAAATGGTTTACTGGGGTCTAAAGTGAAAAAGTGAAACTCCTCCATATATATATATATATATATATATATATATATATATATATATATATATATATATATATATATCTATATATATATATATATCTATATATATATATATATCTATATATATCTATATATCTATATATATATATATATATATATATATATATCTATATATATATATATATATATATATATATATATATATATATATATATATATAGATATATATATATATAGATAGATAGATAGATATAGATCATTTTACTACAATATTAGCTGCCATCGTTTTTCAAAACTGTCAAAAAACTAAAAGCAATATGGCAACCTGGAGGCATTCTGTACAATGGTTGGCATACAGAATGCCCTCAGAAATGCCACTTCTTGTGTGGTTCACTGATTTTCACTGATTTTCTTGAAAGTGTGCAGTGAGATAGAACTCAAATTTAAACATCTTTTGCAATAGGAGATTTATTTTTGCTGAGAGACTTCATAAGAGTTTAATACAAAATATGTGTGCTGTCTCTTTAGGTGCTCATAATTCATGGCAAAATATATTCAGTCTTGTAAATTGCATTTTACAAGTAAAGTGCATCAGTGTAGAATAAATAAATACATACATATTTTACTAACATATGGAAATTAAATAGTGTAAAATACCCAAAAATCTATACTCAAAAATCCATAAGGCATCACCCACCCACCACCCAAAATATGGTACCTTATCCCAAACCATTAATAAAGTGCATCAGTATTAAATAAATCAAAGAAATATATAAATAATAAAAACACTTCAATAATGTAAACCAGCCAAATGTTCACGCTGAAAAGTCCATAAAACATTGCCAAATGGTGTTGTGAAAAAACACTGCAAATTCTGTGATCCTCCAAAGGACCTCTAGATTAAAGGAGGTCAATGCAGCTTGTAATAAATGAATTATCAATCTCCACCAGCGCAATATCTCCAGGAGTGGTGAACACTCCCACACCACATCAGCCGATTATTATAAAAAATGAAAAGAAGCAAAGCAAGCCACATTGTTGTAGTATATTGTATGTGTAATTTTCCTATGCATATGTGTATCTATTTTGTTTATTTTAGTTTTGGCAGGAAAAAAAACGCCTGACGCTTGTAAAAGTGTGTAACGCGTTTAGATGCATTTACAGGCATCAAGCGCTTGGGCATTTATTCATTTCATTGGCCAGAATAATCATTTATTCTGGCCATTGAAATGAATTAAATCTCAAGCGCTAAATGCTCCTAGCATTAACACTCGTTTAGACACATTTAATCGCGTTTAGAAGCGTCAAGCATTTTTTCTGCCAAAACTCTACTGCTCCTGGGCGCACTGGCAGTGTTTCGTTTTTTTTTTCCCTGCCTCTAAAAGCCTATGGGGTTGATTTACTAAAACTGGAGCATGCAAAATCTGGTGCAGCTCTGCATAGAAACCAATCAGCTGCCAGTTTTTTTTTTTGTCAACGCTTAATTAAACAAGCTGAAGTTAGAAGCCGATTGGCTACCATGCACAGCGACACCAGATTTTGCACTCTTCAGTTTTACCAAATCAACCCCAAACATGGTTGTCCTCTTTCAATAAATTTACGGCCAGTTTGTAAAATCCGTAATTTTTGCATCTGTCCGTGAATGTCCATTACGGATATGTCCATAATGGACATTCGTGGACAGATGCAAATTTTGCAGATTTTGCAAACTCTTTGTAAATTTACTGAAAGTTAGCAACCCTGACCCCAATGTGAACATGGACACTTAGGGGAGATTTACTAAAACTGCTGCACACAGAATCTGGTGCAGCTGTGAATAGTAACAAATCAGCTTCTAGGTTTTATTGTGAAAGTTTAATTTAACAAGCTGAAGGTAGAAGCGGATTGGTTACTATGCCTGGCTACACCAGATTTTGTGTGCACCAGTTTTTGAAAATCTCCCCTAAAGGCTAACATGGAGGGGCATTTAACCACTTGACCACTGGGCACTTAAACCCCCTTCCTAACCAGACCAATTTTCAGCTTTCGGTGCTCTCACACTTTGAATGACAATTACTCAGTCATGCAACACTGTACCCATATGAAATTTTTGTCTGTTTTTTCACACAAATAGAGCTTTGTTTTGGTGGTATTTAATCCCTGCTGGGTTTTTTCTTTTTTGCGCTATAAATCAAAAAAGACTGAAAATTCGGTAAAAAAAACAAAACAAAAAACTTTGTTTCTGTTAAAATTTATTGCAGAGTATTAGCGAGTATTGGCAGAGTATTGGCGAGTATTGGCAGAGTATTGGCAGAGTATTGGCGAGTATTGGCAGAGTATTGGTGAGTATTGGCAGAGTATTGGCGAGTATTGGCAGAGTATTGGCGAGTATTGGCAGAGTATTGGTGAGTATTGGCAGAGTATTTGCGAGTATTGGCAGAGTATTTGCGAGTATTGGCAGAGTATTGGCGAGTATTGGCAGAGTATTGCAGGGTATTGCAGAGTATTGCAGGGTATTACAGAGTATTGGCAGAGCATTGCACATTATTGCAGAGTATTGCACATTATTGCAGAGTACTGCAGAGTATTGCACATTATTGCAGAGTACTGCAGAGTATTGCACATTATTGCAGAGTATTGCACAATATGGGCACAGAGCAGCGCTGTGGGTACTACAGATCCAGCCCACAGCGCTGCTAAAAATGACCTCTCCCCTCTCCCCCTCTCCTCTCACACTGTACAGATCGGTACAGAGAGGGGAGGGAGGAATTGGCGTCATGTCATGACGCCGGTTTGTTTACAAGTGATCGCTCCGTCGTTTGATGGAGCGATCATGTGGTAAACGGCCGCTACAAGCGCCCATTTACCGCGATCCGTGATGTGCTGGGTCTTCCAGACCCGGCAGTCATGGATGTTTGCAGGAGAGTGCCCCAGGGGGCGCGCGAGAGCAACATTCTGGGAGGATGTCCATGGACGCCCACCTAGAATAAGCCGACTGCGCTGCAGCCGTCTTTTGGCTATGGACCGGTCAGCAAGTGGTTTTAAAGGCAGGAAAATAAAACACCAGACACCCCTAAGAACAGCTGAAAAAACATCCTGTGTGGATGAGGCCCCAAATTGTGTGAAGATTTACTTTTATTATTCACTTATGTAAAAGAGAAGTCCCTGTTTGCTTATCTCATTTGCACGTGTTCGAACAACTGAAGCAAATATTTACACATTTTATTTTGTGAACATTGTCAAATCCTTTAATAAAGTCTCAATATCTTAGCTTAGGTGATATGCAGAGCAAAGCTTTTTGCAAAAAATATGGTAATGGCCATAAAACTACCCGTCTAGGAAAAAGGCACAAATACGGTTTCTAAAACACAAAGACCTGGATCTACAATGTTCTACAGCCTGAAGTTATGACTGTTAAAGCGGAGTTCCACCCAAAAGTGGAAGTTCCGCTCATTTGTCTCCTCTCCCCTTCTGGTGCCACAATTGACACCTTTCGGGGGGGGGGGGGGGGGGGCAGAATACCAGTGCCGACATCGCGGGACTCCAGGACAGGTAGGTTTTCTATTGTTAAAAGCCAGCAGATAACTATATATATATATATATATATATATATATATATATAAAATACACAGACACATAGTTAACTAATATAATATGGCACAATTCATTAAAAAAAAAACTCATTGTAGTATTTTTTATCAAATCAGCAATGTGAGTAATCATGATAAATATATAAAACAAAAAAATGTGACTCCTCAAATATTTATTTATCAAGTATAAACAACTTGAGTCACCATGTGGTCACTCATGAAATGTGTCCAAATTTTCCAAGGAAATGTTCAGATGTTCATCCAAATTCTCTTCAATGAAAAAACCAATACCGTTATGATGCCAACACCTTCACCCATGGCTTTGAAAAGATGGACACAGGACCGCCTAAGTTATGGCAGGTCAAAAACACCCTCTGAAGGAGGCATCATTTTTACCATCCAGCCACAGTAATGGAGGATAATACAGGTATCGCTCTCCACCTCTAGATCACTCCACCTTACTGTTCTTCAGAATGATTACACCTCATCAAAAAAGCAAAGGAAAGGGACATTTTATGCACTCCATTTAATTCTAGATTTATTGCAGCATTCAGAATCTCACTTATGTTTATTCAGCAGGATATGGACACTGCACAATTTAAACAACAACTGGCATCTACAGTTATTCCTCCACAGGTTTGTGATCAAAACCCATCCGCTGACATGATGATGGAAAGTGTAAGGTGTGGTTTTTAAATAGAGCAAGTGTCTGCAGGGGTCTCAAACTGGTGGCCCTCCAGCTGTTGTGAAACTACAAGTCCCATCATGCCTCTGCCTGTGGGAGTCATGCTTCTAACTGTCAGCCTTGCAGTACCTCATGGGACTTGTAGTTTTGAAACAATAAAAGAATTTCAGAGCCAATAAAAACTCTGACCCTAGCGCTCTAAAATGGAAAGAAATATTTTCGGTGCACTTCTAGCTGCTGCTATAAATAAAAACAATGTTGTAAAAGATATACCTTCTTAGAAGAAGAAAATATTAGCAGCACTTAGTACGAATTTTCATTCATAAATATGATATATCATAAAGTGCTATAACCAGCCGTTAGCTTAAAATCATAATTAATCATGCAATTTCTAGTACCCAAGTGTGCCTCAATAATGAGGTTCTAAATTATGCTTACAATGTTAAAAAAGTACAATAGCCTGAGACCCCTGGTCTAGAGCAAGGGTCTCCAGACTTTCTAAACAAAGGACCAGTTTACTGTTCTCCAAATTGTATTGGAACCAACTGTGCCAGTATGAGTAAAAAATGCCCCACAGCATTAGGAAGAGTATACAATGTCTCAGACTTGGTGGTCAGTAGGAGTAGGAATAGTGCCCCATCATTGGTATTAGAGGGAGGAATAGTGCCTTATGTAAGCTTCTGATTCCTGCTCATAGGCGTGCGCAGCCTATTGCATTAGGGTGTGCACCCCAAAGCTCAAACACACATACTTGTATGTGTATATATATATATATATATATATATATATATATATATATATATATATATATATATATATATATATATATACACACACACACACTCACACATATTATATTGTCAAAAGTATTGGGACACCTGCCTTTACACACACATGAACTTTAATGGCATCCCAGTCTAATGCCCCGTACACACGGTCAGACATTGATCGGACATTCCGACAACAAAATCCTAGGATTTTTTCCGCCGGGTGTTGGCTCAAGCTTGTCTTGCATACACACGGTCACACAAAGTTGTCGGAAAATCCGATCATTCTGAACGAGGTGACGTACAACACGTACGTCGGGACTATAAACGGGGCAGTAGCCAATAGCTTTCATCTCTTTATTTATTCTGAGCATGCGTGGCACTTTGTGCGTCGGATTTGTGTACACACGATCGGAAATTCCGACAACGGATTTTGTTGTCGGAAAATTTTATAGCCTGCTCTCAATTTTTGTGTGTCGGAAAATCCGATGGAAAATGTGTGATAGAGCCCACACACGGTCGGAATTTCCGACAACAAGGTCCTATCACACATTTTCCGTCGGAGAATCCGACCGTGTGTACGGGGCATTAGTCTGTAGGGTTCAATATTAAGTTTGCCCACCCTTTGCTGCTACAACAGCTGTAACTCTTCTGGGAAGGCCATCCACAAGGTTCAGGAGTGTGTCTATGAGAATGTTTGACCATTCTTCCAGAAGAGCATTGGTAAGGTCAGGCATTGATCTTGAACGAGAAGGCCTGGCTTGCAGTCTCCACTCTAATTCATCCCAAAGGTGTTCTATCAGGTTGAGATCAGGATTCTTTGCAGGCCAGTCAAGTTCCTCCACTACAAACTCGCTCATCCATGTCTTTATGGACCTTGCTTTGTACACTGGTCCAAATCATTTGGTGGAGGGGGGATTATAGTGTGGGGTTGTTTTTCAGGGGTTGGGCTTGGTTTCTTAGTTCCAGTGAAGGTAACACTTAAGGTGTCAGCATACCAAGACATTTTAGACAATTTCATGCTCCAAACCTTGAGGGAACAATTTGGGGATGGCCCCTTCCTGTTCCAACATGACTGCGCACCAGTGCACAAAGCAAGGTCCATAAAGACATGAACTTAGCAGGGATGGTGGAAATGTAACTTCAAGTGCAATAATTCACATTATATTAGTAACTAAAACATATAAAATTAAGTGTAACAATCTAAAAAAAAATTGCAAAGTGCTATAATAATGTGAACCTCACAACTAATAAGTTGTTGCACTTGAAGTTAATTTGTATTACAATTATCTGTAGAGGGGTTTCCATTATCCCTGCTAAGTTTAATTTGTTATGTCTTGTTTTCAGTTTGATGTGTATTATATGTGAAGTTGCTTATCACAGAGATCGGTATTGTGGTAATATTGAAGTATAGTGAGATTTCCATACATTAGAGCAGGGATATGCAATTAGCGGACCTCCAGCTGTTGCAGAACTACAAGTCCCATGAGGCATAGCAAGACTCTGACAGCCACAAGCATGACACCCAGAGGCAGAGGCATGATGGGACTTGTAGTTTTGCAACACCTGGAGGTCCGCTAATTGCATATCCCTGCATTAGAGGGTTTCACTGTTCTTGTTAGTTAGTGATGCACTTTTTCTTTGTGGTGTGGGAACACGTAAAAGTACTTAGTGGCAGGCCTTTTATTGACACTTTTTTATTTTACCTCCAGTAGTTAATTGTAAATAGTAGTGGGGTGATTACCTATTATACTAAAGATTGGCATGTGGCATTAATAAACATCAACGGATTTCATTTGTGCCTCCCCCCCCCCCCCCCCATGGAGAATGTGCCTGGCTGCTGAGTTCATTTCCCCATCCCTGCACTCAGTGCACGGATGGGCACTGATTAGCACTACCGATTGGCAGCAATGATGGGCACTAATAGCTGCCCCTAATTGACACTGGTAGGTGGCACTGATTGGCAGCACTGATGGGCACTGAAAGGAAGCACTGATGTCCATTGATGGGCATCACAGATTGTTAGCACTGATTGGCAGCACTTATGGGCACTGATTGGTGGCACTGTTAGGCAGCAATGATTGCCACTGATTGGCAGCATTGATTGGCACTGATAGGCAGCACTGATAGGCCGCATTGTTGGGCCCTAATTGGCACTGATAGGTGGCACTGATTGACAGCACTGATAGGCCACACTGTTGGGCCCTGATAGGCAGCACTGATTGGCACTGATAGGCAGCACCAATGGGCACTGATAGGCCACACTGTTGGGCCCTGATTGACACTGATAGGTGGCACTGATTGGCACCACTGATAGGCCACACTGTTGGGCCCTGATTGGCAGCACTGATGGGCACTGATAGGCAGCACTGATGAGCACTAAAAGGGTGCACTAATTGGCAGCCTTGATGGGCACTAATTGATAGCACCGATTGGCTCTGATAGGTGGCACTGATAGGCAGCACTGATGGGCACTGATTGTCAGCACTGATTGGCACTGATAGACAGCACTGATGGGCTCTGACTGGCAACACTTATGGGCACTGATAGGCAGCACTGATGGGCACTGATTGGCACTGATAGGCAGCACTGATTGACAGCGTTGATTGGCACCGATAGGCAGCACTGATTGGCGCTGATTGGCAGCAATGATTGGCACTGATAGGCAGCATTGATTGGCACTGATAGGGGAGAGGGGGAGTTTCCCGTTCAGCAGATCGTGAAGCTTGCCGGAGCTGCTCTGTGTGTGAAACTGTCAGATAATGTAACTGCATGCAGAGAGAGAGACCAGCTGTTACAACTCAGCCATGATGTCAGGGATGGGCGGGACCAAGCAGCTATAAAACACCAGCCAATGATTGGGCTGTTTAAGAAAGGGGGTGGAGCCACAAAAAATGTAGTGGCCCGCCCAGACTGGTGTTTGATAGCTGTTTGGTCCTGCCCACCCCTGACATCACTGCTGAGTTTTGACAGTTGGTCTCTCTCTCTCTCTGCATGCAGTTACATTATCTGAAAGTTTCACACAGTGAGCGGCTCTGGCAAGCTTCACAATCTGCTGCCTGTGAAACAGTTTCACAGGCAGCATGGGCTACACACTCTCTTGGATGCAGATCTCGGGAGACAGAAGGGGGTGATTAGGGTGTGCCCAGGCACACCCCGTGCGCATGCCTATGTTTCTGCTTACTAACTATTCTTATTCTACTGGATCTTAGTTCTGCCTTTGATACTGTAGACCAGTGTTTCTCAACCTTTTACGATGAAGTACCCCTGCAAATCTAAAAATATTTCATAAGTACCCCTGTCTCCAGAAAGTAATTTCTATTGTTTGGGTGTCATGGTTTCTTTGTGTACGCAATGTCCCTATGTGTTTGTGATGATTTCTCTGTGTGTTTGTGATGGTTTTGTTTGTGTACAAAATCATCATCAACTGCAGCCTCACCAGTGTCCATCAAATGCAGCCTTACCAGTGTCCATAAATACAGCCTGATCAGTTCCCATCAATGCAGCCTGATCAGTGCCCATCAATGCAGCCTGATCAGTGCCTATTAATGCAGCCTCACCAATGCCTATCAATGCAGCCTGATCAGTGCCCATTAATGCAGCCTGATCAGTGCCCATTAATGCAGCCTCACCAGTGCCCATTAATGCAGCCTCACAAGTGCCCATCAATGCAGCCTCACCATTGCCCATCAATGCAGCCTCACCAGTGCCCATTAATGAAGCCTCACCAGTGTCCATCAAATGCAGCCTCACCAGTGTCCATCAAATGCAGCCTCACCAGTGCCCATCAAATGCAGCCTCACCAGTGTCCATAAATGCAGCCTCACTAGTGTCCATAAATGCAGCCTCACCAGTGCCCACCAATGCAACCTCACCAGTGTCCACCAATGCAACCTCACCAGTGTCCACCAATGCAGCCTGATCAGTGCCCATCAATGCAGTCTGATCAGTGCCCATCAATGCAGCCTGATTAGAGCCCATCAATGCAGCCCGATCAGTGCCCATGTAATGCAGCCTCACCAGGGCCCATGCAATGCAGCCTTACCAGTGTCTATCAATGCAGCCTGATCAGTGCCCATCAGCTCAGCCTCACCAGTGTCCATCAATGCAGCCTTACCAGTGTCCATCAGTGCAGCCTGATCAGTGCCCATCAGCTCAGCCTCACCAGTGCCCATCAGTGCAGCCTTACCAGTGTCCATCAGTGCAGCCTGATCAGTGCCCATCAGCTCAGCCTCACCAGTGTCCATCAGTGCAGCCTGATCAGTGCCCATCAGCTCAGCCTCACCAGTGCCCATCAGCGCAGCCTCACCAGTGTCCATCAATGCAGCCTGATCAGTGCCCATCAGCTCAGCTTCACCTGTGCCCATCAATGCCGTCTCATCAGTGCCCATCAGCTCAGCCTCACCAGTGCAGCCTATAGGTGTCTGTCAGTGCCTCCTAATCAGTGCACATAGAATGCATGAAGGTGAAAAACCTTCAGACTTTACCGCCCGGACCGGTGACCCCTCCTCGCACATGCTGCAACAGAGTGATGCTGGTGGTGGCCCGCGTGCGTGTGGGGCGTATATATGGTACCTCCCCGAACACAGGTCTCCTTACCTCATACATGGATAGGCTGCACTTCACAGGAACGCCTTGCTCTCATGCACACACTTAGGGTAACTACCATGCCATTTTATCACTTTGCTTTTTTCAATTAGTCATCTTTTCCTTTCTGTGTCTTGGTGCCTTGGAACTGGTCATGGTGTTTCTGTATACTTTTTTTCCTTACTCTTGTCTATTTGGTTTGTGGTTTACCACTATAATTTCATTTGCACAAGGTTTCACTGTCACCATAGTCTTATCTGAGTATCTATCTTCAATTCACCCTATCTGAATACACAGTATTCACGGATATTATTTTTATTCAACATAGATCCAATGTATATTTTCACTTTTGTTCATTGCTTCAATACACCATGAAGACTGGTGATCTGTGTTCTGGGGACCCTTTGTGTGCTCCCTACTGTTGCGCGGTAGGGATGAGCCGAACACCCCCCTGTTCGGTTCGCACCAGAACATGCGAACAGGAAAAAAGTTCGCTCGAACACGCGAACACCGTTAAAGTCTATGGGACACGAACATGAATAATCAAAAGTGCTAATTTTAAAGGCTTATATGCAAGTTATTGTCATAAAAAGTGTTTGGGGACCTGGGTCCTGCCCCAGGGGACATGGATCAATGCAAAAAAAAGTTTTAAAAACGGCCGTTTTTTCAGGAGCAGTGATTTTAATAATGCTTAAAGTCAAACAATAAAAGTGTAATATCCCTTTAAATTTCGTACCTGGGGGGTGTCTATAGTATGCCTGTAAAGGGGCGCATGTTTCCCGTGTTTAGAACAGCCTGACAGCAAAATGACATTTGGAAGGAAAAAACTCATTTAAAACTACCCGCGGCTATTGCATTGCCGTCAATACACATAGAAGTTCATTGATAAAAACGGCATGGGAATTCCCCACAGGGAAACCCCGAACCAAAATAAAAAAAAAAAAAAATGAAGTGGGAGTCCCCCTAAATTCTATACCAGGCCCTTCAGGTCTGGTATGGATATTAAGGGGAACCCCGGCCAAAATTAAAAAAAAAAAATGACGTGGGGTTCCCCCTAAATTCCATACCAGACCCTTCAGGTCTGGTATGGATTTTAAGGGGAACCCCGCGCCAAAAAAAAAAAAAAAAACGGCGTGGGGTTCCCCCAAAAATCCATACCAGACCCTTATCCGAGCACGCAACCTGGCAGGCCGCAGGAAAAGAGGGGGGGACGAGAGTGCGGCCCCCCCCCTCCTGAACCGTACCAGGCCACATGCCCTCAACATTGGGAGGGTGCTTTGGGGTAGCCCACCAAAACACCTTGTCCCCATGTTGATGAGGACAAGGGCCTCATCCCCACAACCGTGGCCGGTGGTTGTGGGGGTCTGCGGGCGGGGGGCTTATCGGAATCTGGAAGCCCCCTTTAACAAGGGGACCCCCAGATCCCGGCCCCCCCCCTGTGTGAAATGGTAAGGGGGTACTTACCCCTACCATTTCACTAAAAAAGTGTCAAAATAGTTAAAAATGACAAGAGACAGTTTTTGACAATTCCTTTATTTAAATGCTTCTTCTTTCTTCCTTCATCTTCTTCTTCTTCTGGTTCTTCTGGCTCTTCTGGTTCTTCCTCCGGCGTTCTCGTCCAGCATCTCCTCCGCGGCGTCTTCTATCTTCTTCTCCTCGGGCCGCTCCGCACCCATGGCATTGGGGGGGAGGCTCCCGCTCTTCTCTTCATCTTCTTCTTCATCCTCTTCTCTTCTTCCTTCTTCTCTTCTTCTCTGTTTCTCTTCTTAATTTTCTTCTCCGGGCCGCTCCGCATCCATGCATGGAGGGAGGCTCCCGCTGTGTGACGGCGTCTCCTCATCTGACGGTTCTTAAATAACGGGGGGCGGGGCCACCCGGTGACCCCGCCCCCTCTGACGCACGGGACATGACGGGACTTCCCTGTGGCATTCCCCGTGACGTCACAGGGAAGTCCCGTCAAGTCACCGTGCGTCAGAGGGGGGCGGGGTCACCGGGTGGCCCCGCCCCCCGTTATTTAAGAACCGTCAGATGAGGAGACGCCGTCACACAGCGGGAGCCTCCCTCCATGCATGGATGCGGAGCGGCCCGGAGAAGAAAATTAAGAAGAGAAACAGAGAAGAAGAGAAGAAGGAAGAAGAGAAGAGGATGAAGAAGAAGATGAAGAGAAGAGCGGGAGCCTCCCCCCCAATGCCATGGGTGCGGAGCGGCCCGAGGAGAAGAAGATAGAAGACGCCGCGGAGGAGATGCTGGACGAGAACGCCGGAGGAAGAACCAGAAGAGCCAGAAGAACCAGAAGAAGAAGAAGATGAAGGAAGAAAGAAGAAGCATTTAAATAAAGGAATTGTCAAAAACTGTCTCTTGTCATTTTTAACTATTTTGACACTTTTTTAGTGAAATGGTAGGGGTAAGTACCCCCTTACCATTTCACACAGGGGGGGGGCCGGGATCTGGGGGTCCCCTTGTTAAAGGGGGCTTCCAGATTCCGATAAGCCCCCCGCCCGCAGATCCCCACAACCACCGGCCACGGTTGTGGGGATGAGGCCCTTGTCCTCATCAACATGGGGACAAGGTGTTTTGGGGGGCTACCCCAAAGCACCCTCCCAATGTTGAGGGCATGTGGCCTGGTACGGTTCAGGAGGGGGGGGGGCCGCACTCTCGTCCCCCCCTCTTTTCCTGCGGCCTGCCAGGTTGCGTGCTCGGATAAGGGTCTGGTATGGATTTTTGGGGGAACCCCACGCCGTTTTTTTTTTTTTTTTGGCGCGGGGTTCCCCTTAAAATCCATACCAGACCTGAAGGGTCTGGTATGGAATTTAGGGGGAACCCCACGTCATTTTTTTTTTTAAATTTTGGCCGGGGTTCCCCTTAATATCCATACCAGACCTGAAGGGCCTGGTATGGAATTTAGGGGGACTCCCACTTCATTTTTTTTTTTTTTAATTTTGGTTCGGGGTTCCCCTGTGGGGAATTCCCATGCCGTTTTTATCAATGAACTTCTATGTGTATTGACGGCAATGCAATAGCCGCGGGTAGTTTTAAATGAGTTTTTTCCTTCCAAATGTCATTTTGCTGTCAGGCTGTTCTAAACAGGGGAAACATGCGCCCCTTTACAGGCATACTATAGACACCCCCCAGGTACGAAATTTAAAGGGATATTACACTTTTATTGTTTGATTTTAAGCATTATTAAAATCACTGCTCCTGAAAAAACGGCCGTTTTTAAAACTTTTTTTTGCATTGATCCATGTCCCCTGGGGCAGGACCCGGGTCCCCAAACACTTTTTATGACAATAACTTGCATATAAGCCTTTAAAATTAGCACTTTTGATTTCTCCCATAGACTTTTAAAGGGTGTTCCGCGGCATTCGAATTTGCCGCGAACACCCCAAATTGTTCGGTGTTCGGCGAACTTGCGAACAGCCAATGTTCGAGTCGAACATGAGTTCGACTCGAACTCGAAGCTCATCCCTATTGCGCGGCCTTAGACTACCTCAGCTCCCAGGAGAGACTAATCGTTTTGGCCCTGGTTCCATACTCACCACATACCAATGTATTTCATCTCATGTAAGTACCCAGGATTGCCTGTTTCTGTTACTCATAGTGCTATAGTAGACTAACTATGCCCTGTTTTTTGTAGATATTTTTAAGCATCCTCCCCTGAAGAAGTGTCTTTACACGAAACGCGTCGGACATTCAGGATGCAGTCATATGCCCGCCAATAGGAATCAATTTGGAGCCACTATCTACAACCAATCATGTTTATACCATTTACATGACCTCTTACAAGATTGCAATATGCCGCCCAGATGACATGTGTGTGTATATATGAAATTTTCTCATCAATTCTTTCCATATCTTATGCTGCGAAGCCAATATGTATGTAATAATGTATTCTTTATGTCCATGCCATGCTTGCATGTGTGTATATTTATGAAATTGTCTTTTTATCAGTCTTTGCATCATTGTTATGTATTTATACATCCATCTATGCCAATTAAATGTTTTTACAACCTAACCTCCACTAGTCAATAGCCTCATCTAAAGTCCCAAACTCCCTTTTCTTGTGTACCTGTACCAGGGATGGAGGCACATTATTATGTGCCTCATTTAAAGTTAAAAATCCCCCACATATTTTCATTTGAGAAACATTGCTCAGCTGCGTCCTGTACTATCGTACACTGTAGCAGAAATGTTCATCCATACATTTGTGTTCTCCCAACTTGACTACTGCAATGCTTTACTTGCTGGTGTACCTAGGTCCACTATTAATCGATTACAATATGTACAAAATTCTGCAGCCAGAATCCTGACTAGGTCTGGTACAAGTGATCATATTACCCCTATCCTGGAATCCTTGCACTGGCTGCCCATCGGGTTTCGCATAGACTTTGAGATCCTCTTGCTCACCTATAAGCCTCTTCATGGCTTGGCACCCCACTATCTGTCTGAACGTTTATTAACTTACTCTCCCCCCAACCTCTGCACCTCAAATTCTGGTCTTCTGTGTGTCTCCCCTACTTACCTAACCTCGATGGTTGACAGAGCCTTCTCCAGCCATGCCCCAAGACTCTGGAAATCGCTTCCAAAGAACATCAGAGAGTCATCATCTCTAAACTCATTCAAATGAAATCTAAAAACTTTTATTCTTTAGACAAGCTTTTACTTAATTTTCCCTTTTTTCTTTATTTTATTCTATGTATTCCTTGTGCTTTCTTTGAAAAGCGATTTGAGAAGTTACCTTTAAAGGCTCTATATATATAATAATGTTTATTTTCATTTATTTCAGAGGGAGGAATTATGCCCCATCATTGGTGTCAGTGGGAGGAACAGTGTCCTACTGTTGGTGTCAAAGGAAGGAATGGTGCCTCATTGTTAGTGTCAGTGGAAAGAATAGCAGCTAGTATCAGTGGGAGGAAGAGTGCCCAAGGAGATAAAGGTAAACAAAGGGCTACATCAGGCCCACAGGCCACAGCTTGGAGACCATTGGTCTAGAAGGTGAAATGGAGGATTTTTCTTGTGGCCCAGAATATAGATATCTGTGCAATTCTTCTGAGCCCAAATCAGAATAGGTGCCACTTCCTCTGTAGGTAGAACTTCTGTGTACCCTTTTTGATTTCAAATGTAAGAAAGTACTGACTTGACAGTTTGTACCAAGACAAATTTCCCCCCTGATCTTTGGGATGAAGTTTTCTGTGCTAGAAAGGCTGCTCTTAATTCTGGTGTCATTTGTAATTGTGGTCCATGAACCAGGGTCTAAGGCATGACAATTCTTCTAGTTAGGAACTTCAATCCATTACCACATTGACCACCTCAAAAATGATCAGGGAGTCATTTGGATCGTCTGCAGTAGAGATTGCCTTTTCTATTGCCCCAAATGCCAATGGGCCCAATTTACCATAGGAATAACTGCTGAGAGAAGCTGACAACAGCTGGTGGACATTGCTTTTGTCACATAGAAGATCAGTGTCTGCATTTTCTCTAATGGTGACTCCACTGTATTTTGAACAATGCCAAACATTGCTTCTGGAAAAATCTATCCTATCTGTAATGGTTGTAGCTGGCACTTTTTCCAAATAATGAGTTCAAACAAAGATATGTTTGTGATGAATAGGGGTCTGTGGTTGCTAAAAAAATGGTATATTGTCCAATATTGTCCAGGTAATGGTATACCTGGAACCCTTGCTGGCAAAGAAGTTCAATTACTTTTAAGAAGTGAAGGATCTTGCAGAATCTTTTACTGGTCCATACCCAGATAGTAAGCAATAGAGCTGCAAGTTTGAAAATAACTTGCTAAGCTATTCCTGGACTTGTCAGGCTTCACAAGTTTGTTGCACAATTGCAACGAGTCCACGCAAGACTCCAGATCAACTTTGCCAACAAGCTGCAAGTCTGCTGCAAGTTTCGGTTCAGTTATGTTGTGCAATAGTCATCCGACCACAGGGGTGACTGTGACTTGCAGAGTTCTTGCTAGAGACTTGGCAAGCAAATTTGCTACAAATTGCATACCTCCCAACTTTTTGAGATGGGAATGAGGGACACCTATTAGCAAAGTATGTAGACATAGGACACACCCCCTGCCACACCCCCTTGAAGGAGAATTGTCCAAAAAAAAATATTAGTTAAACCCACAAATGCTTTTTTACCACTACTGTTCCTTTTTTATTTGAATTTATGTTTTTGGAATTTACAAATGCAGCAATTTAGAAATTTTATGAAAGGTTTAGCACTGCAAAACAATTTTTGATAGATGAGTAGTGCATTTTCTATATAATTATATAGATCAGACCAGAATGAGTGTCAAACGAGGAAGAGAGAGAGACAGAGAGACTTTGTTCCAAATGAGGGACAGTCCCCCGAAATCAGGGACAGTTGGGAGCTATGACAGTTAGGAGCGACTCGCGCATACGCAGTAGGGAACTAGGCTGTGAAGCCGCAAGGCTTCACTTCCTGATTCCCTTACCAAAGATGGCGGCGCCTCCACCCGAGTGCTGAGGACAGGTAAGTGTCCATATTTTAAAAGTCCCTAGCTGCAGTATTTGTAGCTGCTGACTTTTAAAAAAAATATTTTGGCGGAACTCCGCTTTAAATCTGTCACTGGTTTGCCTTTTTTCAGTTAATGGTCTAGAACAGCCAGGTTTTTTTGTGGTTTGGGGTTAATCCCAGTTTTCCCACTTGTAACTGTCACTTTGGAAATGGTTGAATCTAGTTTGCTTCAGTGATGAATCATTGCTCTTAGAAGAAGGGTTGGTTGTCCAAGGCCACAGTGCTGCTCTCTATGCTGGAATTAAGTGTAGCATAGACTCGGCCAAGCAGTACATCTTCTATACCTATGGCAGGAGGATAAGAGAGAGTACTATAGTACTATTCAATGGAGACAAGTACACAACCAATATCTTTTTTTTTTGGGGGGGGGGGGGGGATTAAAAGGTGAATTTAAAATTAGAACCTCATCAGGTTTTTGTGTCCCTTTTGGGAAAATTCACTCCTTTCCCAGAGACAATGAATGCCAGGAAAGAAGTTAGGTGAAATTACCCCAATGTTTAAGGTTCTATACCTTTTCTCTTCCCAAAACGCTTTTCGCACATGCAGTACAGTTCAATTGTTGTTTTCAGGACTGTGATTTTTCACAGGAATTATGTGTATCTGTTACAGGTCTGATAGTGGGCAATTGATTGACAAAATACAGAGATCCCTAATAATATAAAACTAAATTAGAATTTAATTTTCCATATTCTTGTTAAGGATAATGCCCCTTCCAATCAAAGTTTCATTATGCCACCAGGGCATTCTGCAAAGTGTCAATTATTATTCCTCCCTCCTCTCTGTCCAACGCTAAAGCTGGCCATACTCCAGTAGAATTTGGTCTGAATGTTCGTATGGAAATTCTGGCCAGAGCATTCAAGATTGCCATCCCTCTGTCAACTAATATCTTAGTACTTTGTCCCATCTTCCTAGGTGCCCTGTAATGCTAGCTGCAATGTCAGACAGGGCACCCTACCCTTGATGCACAGCCACACAACTCTGCAGGTAGCAAGAAGATGGCTGCATTGCTAGTGAGCACCTGTCTCTGGCTCCCAACACTTGCCCGAGGCAAGAGGAATGCATTGGGAGGTGAGGCTGCACAGTACATTTTTAACACAACACACTGCAACACACATGTGCAGAACATTGCAGTGTGAGCAAGGCACGTGGAGATCCATTGTTTCACGTGTGCCCTTGTAGTGACCTGCGTTGATCAGTTCAGAAAAAAATAGGTCTCTGTACATGCTATGAACAAGATTTTTCACAGATCCCCAACTAAGAAATTATCGAAGATATATGAGGAACTAATTCCAAACAGCCCCCTTAAAGAATTAGCGAGCATAAGGAAATGGGAAGCAGTATTGGGAAGACCCTTATTGGAAGAAGAATGGGAAAAGGTTTTCGAAATTATACATAGAACAACCATATCAAATAAATATCAAGAGAGAAATTATAAAATTATAATGAGGTGGTATAGGAGCCCTGTCACCTTAAATCTAATAAGCAAAGGGAACACAGATCTATGCTGGAGATGTAAAGTAGAAAAGGGAACAATGGAACATATATGGTACGGATGTCATCGGGTGAAAGAATTCTGGAACAAGATATACGAGATCTATTATAAGGTATCGGGAATGGAGGTGACCCCGAGTATTGAAATTTCATTACTATCTCTGATACCAAAGTCAATAAAGACAATTAAAAAAGACATCATTCATCATATGACATCAGCAGCGAGAACAGTAATAGCAAAAAACTGGAAAAAAACAAAAAGTCCAGCTATAGCAGATTGGATATGTGAAATGAACGAAATACAATATATGGAAGAACAGATTAGAGTGGAAGGGCATATAAGAAATCATTTACCTGAAATCTGGCAAAAATGGGATGAGTTTCGGTCATCGCCAAAAATACTAGAATTTATATAAGGAAGGGGGAAATTTTTTTTTTTTTTTTCCTTCATGAATGTGGTATGTATGGGAAGATAGGTAGGGGGGGGGGGGGGGAGGGCAAGGGCGAGTAGGAAGAGGTGGGTTAACGTCGAATGATGCAGGCGTTTACAGTCGGTTAAAAGGAAAAATCTTCCATGTATTAGGAGTAAGAAGAACATGCTGTAAAATGTTTTGTTTAATTGGGATGTCATGATATTTATGATTGTTTTATATGAAATGGAAAACTTAATAAAATGAGATTGAAACAAGATTTTTCACAGAGGTTAACCACTTGGTTTCTATTTGGTATGTCAGGCGATTTGTACCAAAAATGTTGTCAGGCAGGGCTGGACTGGACTGGGACAAAAATTTGGCCCTGGACTTCATCCAGACCGACCCACTTTAATTTTGAGTGTCCCCATCAGCACTCCCCTTACATCAGAGTGTCCACATTAGCACCCCCTTACATCAGAGTGTCCCCATCAGCACCCCCCTTACATCAGAGTGTCCACATTAGCACCCCCTTACATCAGAGTGTCCACATTAGCACCCCCTTACATCAGAGTGTCCCCATCAGCACCCCCCTTACATCAGAGTGTCCACATTAGCACCCCCTTACATCAGAGTGTCCACATTAGCACCCCTTTACATCAGAGTGTCCCCATCAGCACCCCCCTTACATCAGAGTGTCCACATTAGCACCCCCTTACATCAGAGTGTCCCCATCAGCACTCCCTTACATCAGAGTGTCCCCATCAGCACCCGCCTTACATCAGAGTGTCCCCATTAGCACCCCCTTACATCAGAGTGTCCCCATCAGCACCCCCCTTACATCAGAGTGTCCACATTAGCACCCCCTTACATCAGAGTGTCCACATTAGCACCCCCTTACATCAGAGTGTCCCCATCAGCACCCCCTTACATCAGAGTGTCCACATTAGCACCCCCTTACATCAGAGTGTCCACATTAGCACCCCTTTACATCAGAGTGTCCCCATCAGCACCCCCTTACATCAGAGTGTCCACATTAGCACCCCCTTACATCAGAGTGTCCCCATCAGCACTCCCTTACATCAGAGTGTCCCCATCAGCACCCGCCTTACATCAGAGTGTCCCCATTAGCACCCCCTTACATCAGAGTGTCCCCATCAGCACCCCCCTTACATCAGAGTGTCCCCATCAACACCCCCTTACATCAGAGTGTCCCCATCAGCAGCCCCTTAATTCAGAATGTCCCCATCAGCACCCCCTTACATCAGAGTGTCCCCCCTCTCCTCCCCCTCCCACGTGTACTCTCAGTTCTGAAGGCAGCTTCTGGTTCCTCTCTCCAGTCATGTGATAAGTGACAAGTGATAAGGGGAGAGAGGAAGGAAAGTCTGCTGGCTGTCTTTCTCCCCCTGTAGGCTTTAGGTAGCAGAAAGCCTAATCCTCTCTCCAGCAGGTGTCTGCAGGAGTGAAATCACGATCACTCACTGTCAGTGAGGAGCGGCTCCAGGACTGCGCCTGACCGGCCCACTGAGCCATTGGCCCACCGGTAAACTCCCGGTAGTCCCGATCTCCAGTACATGCCTGGTGTCAGGTCTCTGCATTAAGGAGGCAAATGGCTCCCTGAGCATCATTCTCAGAAAAACCATGCCCACACTTCTCAACAATGTGTGCTTACACAGCTGTCGCACAGGGGTTGAGTTACTAAAAATGGAGAGTGCAACATCTGGTGCAGCTCTGCATAGAAACCAATCAGCGTCTAACTTCAGCTTGTTCCATTAAGCTTTGACAAAAAAAAACACTTGGAAGCCCATTGGTTTCTATGCAGAGCTGCGCCAGATATTTCACTCTCCACTTTTAGTAAATCAATCCCACAGTGTTCAGTGCGACTATGCAGCATGAAAGGTTGCTTCCTTTTACCTATGGCAGGAGGAGAAGAGAGAGTACTATAGTACTATTCAATGGAGACAAGTACACAACCAATATCTTTTTTTTGGGCGGGGGGGATTAAAAGGTGAATTTAATATTAGAACCTCATCAGGTTTTTGTGTCCCTTTTGGAAAAATGTACTCCTTTCCCAGAGACAATGAATGCCAGGAAAGAAGTCAGGTGAAGTTACCCCAATGGTTAAGGTTCTATACCTTTTCTCTTCCCAAAACGCTTTTCGCACCTGCAGTACAGTTCAAATGTTGTTTTCAGGACTGTGATTTTTCACAGGAATTATGTGTATCTGTTACAGGTCTGATAGTGGGCAATTGATTGACTAACTACAGAGATCCCTAATAATATAAAACTAAATTAGAATTTAATTTTCCACATTCTTGTTAAGGATAATGCCCCTTCCAATCAAAGTTTCATTATACCACCAGGGCATTTTGCGAAGTGTCGATTTTTATTCCTCCCTCCCCTCAGTCTAATGCCCCGTACACACGGTCAGATTTTCCGATGGAAAACGTCCGATCGGAGCGTGTTGTCGGAAATTCCGACCGTGTGTGGGCTCCATCGGACATTTTCCATCGGATTTTCAGACACACAAAGTTGGAGAGCAGGAGATAAAATTTTCCGACAACAAAATCCGTTGTCGGAAATTCCGATCGTGTGTACACAAATCCGACGGACAAAGTGCCACGCATGCTCAGAATAAATAAAGAGATGAACGCTATTGGCCACTGCCCCGTTTATAGTCCCGACGTACGTGTTTTACGTCACCGCGTTTAGAACGATCGGATTTTCCAACAACTTTGTGCGACCGTGTGTAGACAAAACAAGTTTGAGCCAACATCCGTCGGAAAAAATCCTAGGATTTTGTTGTCGGAATGTCCGAACAAAGTCCGACCGTGTGTACGCCCTATAATGCTAAAGCTCCAGTAGAATTTGGTCTGAATGTTCGTATGGAAATTCTGGCCAGAGCATTCAAGATTGCCATCCCTCTGTCAACTAATATCTTAGTACTTTGTCCCATCTTCCTAGGTGCCCTGAAATGCTAGCTGCAATGTCAGACAGGGCACCCTACCCTTGATGCACAGCCACACAACTCTGCAGGTAGCAAGAAGATGGCTACATTGCTAGTGAGCACCTGTCTCTGGACTATGCAGCATGAAAGGTTGCTTCCTTTTTTCTTCTTTTTTCCTTTTTATTTCCATCCATATTATCCCCATACATGAGATCATCTACCAGTATTGAAACTTTAGTCGTACATTGTTCATTTTTCTTATAATATCACCTTTTTTTGTATAGACTATATTTACTCTATACGTGAAGAAAACAAGAGTTATTGTCTATTTACCTTGATCACTCTAAGATTCGTCAAACATTCCCTCTATTCTGTAAATTGATAATTCATTATCTTAAGATCATGCCCCCCCATTCGTCCACAGTTTGATCCCATTTGGGGAGGTCGGGTGGTCTGGAGGCATGACTCAACTGATGTGCAGATAACTGAGGGAATTTTATTGTTGTCTTCATTTTTATTTTTCTACTTCTAATGCCGTGTACACACGGGCGGACTTTTCGACCGGACTGGTCCGACGGAACGAATCCGTCGGACAATTCGACCGTGTGTGGGCTCCATTGGACCTACAGCGGACATTTTCTGTCGAAAATCGGACGGACTTTAGATTTGGAACATGTTTCAAATCTTTCCGACGGACTCGAGTCCGGTCCAAAAATCCGCTCGTCTGCATGCTAGTCCTGACGGACGAAAACCGACGCTAGGGCAGCTATTGGCTACTGGCTATCAACTTCCTTATTTTAGTCCGGTGTACGTCATCACGTACAAATCCGTCGGACTTTGGTGTGATCGTGTGTAGGCAAGTCCGTTCGTTAGAAAGTCAGTTGAAAGTCCGTCGTAACTCTGTAGAAAGTCCGTCGGACCTTTGTTGCCATAAAGTCCACCCATGTGTATACGGCATTAGGGTCTTATACTCTCTTATAATAGAATTGAGTTTGTTCTTGATTCTTTTTCAACTTCTTTTGCATATATTTAAAGAGGAGTTCCACCCGAGGTCAAGTCAAAAAAAATAAAAAATTAAAAGTCAGCAGCTACAAATACTGTAGCTGCTGACTTTTAATTGGACACTTACCTGTCCCAGGGTCCAGCGATGCGGGGGATCGAAGCCCCGCTCGTCCCCTCCCTCCGTTCAGCGGTGCCGGCATTGCAACTGTGGGCGCCGGGCTGTGGCTTCACAGCCTAGCACCCACTGCGCATGCGCGAGTGGCGCCGAGCGCCGTGATTGGCCTCTCAGTCACCTGGGACCTGTAATGGGTCCCAGATGATTGACAGGAGGGAGGGAGCAGAGCCGAGCCCTTCCTGTGCCGAGGGGGAAGTGATGTCACCAGCCCAGGCACTGGAAGAGGCAGACTACGAGGGACCACCACCTAGCAACAGGCATTTAGAGGTAAGTAAAAAAAAAAAATATCCAAATTTTTTATGTAGTTTTTTTTTTTTTTGGGTGGAACCCCACTTTAAGCTCTTTCTTGTATTATCTAAATGAGATGGTATCATCAAATGTATGACAATGTTTCTTAATTTCCGAATCTTATGTACATGTCAATATCATGATATATTCATCTTTTTATTGTAAAATTCAATAAACATTTAAAACAAGAAAGGTTGCAAGTGTTTCAAAGACCAGGCAAACATTTTGCATACTGTGTGAGCTAGGTTGTGCTTCTGTATATGCGCATGGGACCTAATGCTACTCCTGATCACAGGCTATTCAAAGGTTAAAACTTCTATTTAACTCAACTGTTGATAATATGGAAATGAAATGGTCATGGCTTTTATTTGTGTTCCTTTGAAGTTCTGTGAGAAAAACACCTTCTGGAGGTGACAGACCTTGGAATGTTCTAGGATCTCTGCATATGTATGCACACCTAAAAGTGTTACCTGATGTTAATTTTAGGTCTGTTTCATGTGAAATTTCCGTAATGCTAAATGGTAACACTTTTCTATTTATTTTAGGGATTACATTTAAAAATTGTACTGTGATTTATCTTCCTGTCCGTAATTAATGTAAAATTAGTAAAAACAATTAGATCTAAGGCCAGTGTTTTATTTTTTTGCTTATGATGTGTAAAATGGATAATTCCCAGTTGTCACTTGTGACAACCATGTAAAAGCGTTTTGGGAAAAAACATTTTAGAAGCACTATGATTTACTTACTGATCACGGTCAGAGTTAAACTTTTTTTTTCTTTTTGAGGTGCTGAGCAGAAAGCAATGGAAAGCATTATTGATAACCATGGGTGCTGGAGACACTTTTAGAGTATCCTGTTAGGCCCGTTTAAAGTGGAACTTCACTCTCCCAATCAACATTGATTATTTTTAATACTCATGCTGCTAGCGTTAGTAAATAGGAAATTATATGATATTTACTTGTTTTAAACTTTTTTTTTTTACATATCTTCAGTTACTTCGTGGTTTCTTGCCTAGGCAAATGATGTCATACATCCCAGGAGTCTTCAGAAGAAGAGGAAGGGGTTTTCTCAGCTAAGCACATCTGCATGCTTGAGCTAAGGACAGATGGATTCCAGGACGTAAATTCTACATGAATCATTTGCCCTTACTCAAGATGACCACGCCCAGAAATTACAAGGGGGTGTTTTTCTCAGCAAAATAAAGCATAGAGACATGGATGGATGGGTGAGTTTGCTTTGATTTTTAAAAATGAATTATAAAACCACAGATCCTCCGTGCTATCAAAAGAAAAAAGGCAATGGAATACTAGCCAGCAAAAATGTGTTGATTACAAATATAAAGATTAAAAAGTCCTGATATGCGGTGCTAATTAGATGTATCAAATATAATTCACAATCATTGGTGTGCGCAGCCTATTGCATTAGGGTGTGAATCCCAGAGCACAAACACACATGTGTGTATATTAACAGAGCAGTGGACAATGTCAGTAGAGCAGATTGGTGTCATTAGGGCAGTGGATGGTGTCAGTAGTTATTTTTATTATTATTATTATTATTATTGTTTACAATTTATTTTTTTATTTTTTTAAATATTATTTTTTATTACTTAAAAAAAAAATTAGGAGCTCCATTGGGGGGCTTTGGTGAAATATTAAGGGTCTAAACAGAGAGAAAGGGACTGAGGACAGAGCTTCCCCAGTTCCTTTTCTCTGCAGCCTCAGTTGCACTGGACAGTAAACGAATGGGAAGTGCTCTGTGCTGAGCGGCTTCCTGTTCATTCACAAACTAAAGCATAGTAAACATGGTTTACTATGCTTCAGTTAAGAATAAACAGAGGAGCGATTGGTACAGATCACTCACTGTGTTCATTCATTCATCCATCCTGAATCATCCCCCGCAGCAGCAGCAGCAGTAGGCGGGAGAGGAGCTGAGGGAAGCTGGCAGCACTGAAGGAAGAGGGGACAGGAGCAGGGGGAATCGGCACCACACAGGGTGATTAGGGTGTGCCCAGGCAAACCTGGCACACCCTGTGTGCACGCCTATGTTCACAATCAAATATAATGAACACTAGAGTGACAAGTAAAGTCCATGTGACGAATATTTGAAGGACAGATGAAAGCCCCACACCAGTTTCAGTGCAGTAAGAAGTGCACACAACACCACCGTGTTTCCAGCAAGTCTCCTTACCAGAACAGTTGGACCCTCAAATTATAGAGAGGTCATGTGAGCATGTGACATAATTATATTCACGACTCAGCACTGATGTAGAACGGCTCCCATCAACCACCATAGAGCTGTACATGTAGATTCAAATGAGCAGCTACACGATTGTGCATCTGATTAGCGCTGCAGATCAGGAATTCTTAAAAATTAATTAAATAATGTTTTTGGTCTGTGGTGCTCAGATACAGTGAAGATCTGCTTTAAGACCCCTTTGACACTGGGGCGTTTTTCAGGCACTAAAGGGCTAAAAATAGCACCTGTAAAGCGCCTGAAAAACGCCTCCCCTGCAGTCCCAGTGTGAAAACCTGAGTGCTTTCACACTGGGGCGCTGCGCTGGCAGGACGTTGAGGCGTTGGGGGCGTCGGCAGTAAAACGCCACCGATTTTTCGGAGGTTTTCGGCGAATAGCGCGGCGCTTTTAACCCCCGCTAGCAGCTGAAAAAGGGTTAAAACCGCCCGCAAAGCGCTGCTGCATCGGTGCTATGCCAGCAGTTCGGCAGGGCTGCCCATTGATTTCAATGGGCAGGGGCGCTTTAGGAGCGGTGTATACACTGCTCCTACAGCGCTGCAAAGATGCAGCTTGCAGGACTTTCTTTGGCGTCCTGTCACTCGGGCTTTCACATTGGAGTGAGAGGAGAGGCTCTTTACAGGCGCTATGCAGGCGCTATTTTTTAACGCTATAGTGCCTGTAAAGCGCCTCAGTGTGAAAGCAGCCTAAAAAAGTCCTACAAGCAGCATCTTTGGGGCGGTGGAGGAGTGGTGTATACATCGCTCCTCCATCACTCCTGCCCATTGAGATAAATGGGCACCGCTGCCTAAGCGCCTGCAAAGTGATTCGGCAGCGGCGTATTTAACCTTTATTCGGCCGCTAGCGGGAGATAAAAGTGTCCCGCTAGCACCTGAATAGCGTAGCTAAAGCAATGGTAAAGTGCCACTAAAACTAGCTGCATTTTACCGTCAATGTCTGCCCGCCCCAGTGTGAAAGCAGCCTAAAGGATACCTGTACTGTACAGGGGTCACTGGGCTGGGAAAAGAGTCATTTAGTAAGTAATATTTTTCCATTTTTTACAACTGGTCTCAAGGTTGGTGATAGACAGTAGTCACAGCAGGGACCCAGTCCCGGAGACTACATTCTTCCCAGTCAGAGGCTACAGCTAGCCACACATGCTGCTAGAGATTCAGGGGCAGATAAATAATCTGCATAAACTGTGGAGGTGCACAAGGCCCCCCCCTAGGGTTGCCACCTCATCCCTTTAACGGAACACATATTAATTACACAGGTTCTGTGGCCGATTAAGGTGGGAATTAAATTCACTTGGTGCCTTTTCTGCATTCAATTAGCCTCAGAACTTGTGCAATTCATATGTGTTCGGGTTTAAAGGGAATGATGCGGCAACTCTACACCCCCCCCCCCCCGTGGTTTTGGCGGGTGCTGTGACCCCCTTCTTCTGTAATATACACCTAAACACTGCTCACTTCTAGGGCTGGTGAGAAAGAAGACTTTTTTTGTGATTCACTAACCAGGCTTCAATTTTATGTTATGTTTAAATCCCCAACCTAAAGTAGGGCTGGATCTAGATTGCTGATCTGGGGGTGCAGTAAAAAAGTCAGGGGACGTCCCATCAACACACACGAGTCCTCTCCTTCACATCAGAATCCCACATCACAAGAGAGCCAGCAACCACAGGTTGGGCAATGCGAAGCCGTCCCGGCGAAGAACACACAGTGATTATAGATAGCGGCTATAGTTGCTGGCAATAATCGCATGAAAAAACAAAATTCTGGTTGTACCCAAGTTGTTCGATCAATCAACTTGGGTACAATCAGCCTGCCCATATATGGTTTGAATCTGATGAACCGGCCGAGATTTGAACCCGTGTATGCCTGGCTTAAGGCAAATAGGGCAATGGGAAAAAAGCTAATTTAAATTTTGGTCAGGCCGTGCTGAACCAGCTGGATTTCGATCCATTTGTCCAGCTTAACCACTTGCCGCTTGCCCACTGTCAAATGATGGCGGGACAGTGTGGCTCTTGCGCTGAATGGATGTCATATGACGGCGCACCAGAATGGCCGTTCTCGCCAGCCTGTGGGGCCACTCAGAGCGGCAATCACGGCCACGCCGTGTTGCTAGGACACGGCGGGACCACAATCTCTGTAAAGAGCTGCTGACGTGGCTCACCATGTGATCATCTGTGTCCAACCACAGCCAGTCACATGTAAATGCGGAAGTGTCATAAATCGGCTCTCATCGCCTCACATTGACTCACATTGACAGAGTGTGTGGCGAGGAGAGCTGATCAGTGGCATCTCCTCACAGGGGAGAACAGGGCAGGTAATCAGGGCACTGATCATCAGTGCCCCGATTACAGTAAAGCCCCAGCAGTGCCACCAATCAGTGCCCATGAGTGCCCATCAGTGACACAAATCAGTGCCCATCAGTGACACAAATCAATGCCCATTACTGTTGCCAGTCAGTGCTGCTTTTTAGTGCCCATCAGTGCCTGCTCATCAGTGCTGCCCATCAATTCCCATCAGTGCTGCCCATCAGTGCCCACCAGTGCCGCCCATCAGTGCCCACCAGTGGCATCTATTAGTGCCCATCAGTGCTGCATATCAGTGCCCATCAGTGTGGTATAATAGTGCCACCTCATCAGTGTCCATCAGTGAAGCCTATCAGTGCCCATCAGTGCTGCCTCATCAGCACACATCAGTGAAGGAGAAAAATTACTTATTTACAAAATTTACTGACAAACTAAGAAGAACTTTTTTTTTTTTTTTAATTTTTGGTCTTTTTTCTTTTTTAGTAAAAAGCTCTATTTGTGTGAAGACAATTAATAAAAATTAATTTGGGTGCAGTGTAGCATGACCGCGCAATTGTCATTCAAAGAGCAACAGAGCTGAAAAATGTCCTGGGCAGGAGGGGGGGGGGGGGGGAGTCCCCGGTATTAAAGATGTTAAAGTGATATTAAAACCGAAAGCAAATGTGTATCATATGCAGATTACCAATTCTTAGATATACCCTGTTTTTCCAAAAATAATACCTATCGTGATTGTCGGTGATGGCTGCAATATAAGCCCTACCCCCCAAATAAGCCCTAGTTAAAGTCCTTGTAGGTCTTATTTTCAGTGTAGGGTTTATTTTCTGGGAAACAGGGTAGGCCTTTTTGGGGGGTAGGGCTTATATTGCAGCCATCACTGACAATCATGCTAGGTCTTATTTTCGGGGAAACAGGGTATTGGTTGCATTAGCTGACCTCAGTAAGTCTGTTGTTTTTCAAAAGAACAAGCTCTCTTGCAGATTAGCAGTTAGAGGGTTGAGACAAACCACTTACCACTGATAGGGGTGCTTGAAATGATCAGCTTTTATTTATGTAAAACATTTATCCCAAAGAGAAAAAAAATCTGTTGCTGCAACTGCTTGTAAAATGTTAGCTGGAGTTTGGCTTGAATTTGTTAGTGCATCTAAATCTGCTAGTACATCTACCACTCCCCTCCTCCCTTAGATGGACAATGCAGTATTCGAAAGATGCCCCCTGTGCTCCTTTACCCAGAATGGGGGCACTCTAATGCAGGAGGTGTGTTACTGGCCAGATCACTGGGTAAAAACAGCCTAAAAAAAAACAAGTGTGGTTACCACATCTAATGATTGGTAAGCTGCAATATATTACATTTTTGGTTTTGGGCTTAATAGTGTTTTAAGAAAACACTATTAACCTCCTTGGCGGTATGATTCTTTCTGATTTTAGGTGCTGAAAGCGGTACAATTATTTTGCAATGAAATTTGGCGTTTTATATTGTAGGTATTTAATTATTAACAATAACACACTTAAATCTGTCCAAACAAGAGTCTAGTAGATATCCAGGGTATGATAAAGTTTGAAACACAAAAACATAAATTATAATATAATAAAAAAATAATAATAATTATAAAAAATAAAAATAAATAGTAATAAAATAAATTTCCACACGATTCACTATCGCTCAATTCTGCAAGTGTTCTAATTTACTATCGCAGTTTTCTAGCTGGTCTAAAGCCATTTTTGACCTAAAGGGACACTTTTTGGTTGCTATGGACAATCTCCAGTTTCCAGGCAGAAAGAACAGTATATGCAACATAAAACTGCATGCAGGGCATGGGCCAGAGCACTGGGGACAAATGGGATGTGAAATGATTTCATACAGTACTGTAATCTAATCTGTAAGATTGCAGTACTGTATGTGTTATGATTTTTACATTTTTTTGAATTTGCCGCCAGGCTCCGCCCCCGTGCGTCGCGACGCTCGCAGGGAACGGAGCCTGGCACGGAGAGGCTTCGGAGGAGGACGGAGCCCTCGGACAGTGCGGGGGACATCGCAGGATCCCGGGGACAAGGTAAGTAAGGAGGCACCAGGATCCTGCGATGTAATCCCGAGTGTGAAGGAAAAACAACAGGAAAGGCGCCTCTTAGTAAACTGTATATTTAATGATAGATAAGCATTAAAAACACTCACATTAAAGACTTAGATAGTCCGGCATGGGAAGTTCAGTATAGCCATACAGTGTTGCGTCCTCCTATGTCCACAGTCTTATTCCTCTATTGCTGACGGCTGATCCGTGTGGTAAAAGCTTCCGGTATCTGTGTCAGTCCTGAAAGAGGCTTGGGCACCGCCGAATAGTCAATTGGGAGGCTGGGACGCTGGAACGCACATCCGAAGTATGTGCTGTACTGCCGTAAGGCGACGCGTTTCAGAGCATGCGCACTCGGTCGCGCTCCTTTCTCAAGCTAGGGAATACAGGAAACTGCAGCCTATTTAAGTGCTCTAATGGCACTGCCACCTAATGGATGTAGTTGCAATTACGGGTGATATAACAAGTGATATTACAAGAGAAGGGACCAGACGGAAAGATATATATACATGTTAAAATTAGATATTATGTGCCTACTGATTGTTGGTATAAAACATTAGTATATATGTAATTATATTATTATGTTTACTATCACTGCTTTTGGCAAATATCTGAATAAATGAATCCATCTATTTCAATTAACTGTAGTGGTGCTAAGCTAGATGTTTTTGTAATAACCTAAATACACTTAATAAACCCTGTATATATGCAATATATACAAATGATTAGTATTATTATGGGCACATTTATGTACAATAGCACTATCTAATGGAATAATATTTAATGGAATAATATTTATAATAAATTAATTAAAAATTATTATTGTGATAATAAAAATGGATAAAATGGGTTAAAATTGGAGCATATATGTATAATATGTATATGTATGGATATAAAATGATACTTTATGTTAAAATGAACCCCAACAACTAATGGGGGAGGGCCTATTAGATATATACTGTTGGATAAATGGCAAGTTTATGGCAGAATTCTTACTTCATAGACATATAATGTTATTCTCTCTAGGTCAGTATTACTATAGGATGGTAGATATCTCTAATTCTTCGTTAATTCCACCAGGATTTAGGGTGTCTAAAGAATAAATCCAGAAAGTTTCTCTTTCACATAATCTGTGAAATCTCTCAGCTATGGGTAAATTTTTTGGCATTTGTTCAATTACCCATACTTCAAGGCCTTCAGTAGAATTGGCATGATGTTCGCAGAAGTGGCGGGGGACACTGTGTTTGTCCCTCCCACTTTCTATTTTTCTTCTATGTTCCCCGAATCTTTGCCTAAGTGGGCGTATCGTGCGCCCCACGTAGATAAGATTGCATGGGCAACTTAGGCCATAGACTACAAACTCTGAACCACAATTATAGAAATTGTCAAGTAGATAAGTTTTCCCCTTTGTGGTGAATTGTTTTTTCCCATGTTTTACAAACATACACGTTTTGCACATGGCTTTTCTACATTGGAACATGCCCTTGAGAGGAATCATCTGGGCCTGTGCTGGTGCGGTTTCCTTGATGGACTTTAATTTACTGGGTGCTATTTGATTTTTTATATTGGGGGCTTTTTTATAAGTGATTTTGGGATAACTGGGTAGGACTGGTTTAAGATATGGGTCTTCAAGGAGAATGGGCCAATGTTTTCTAAATATTGCTTCCATTTTGGAGAATTTTGTATGAAACCTAGTAATGAAACGACCTGATGAATTGGATGTGTTATCATTTTGATGTTGGGTAACAGGTATGGGTTGCAAATAATATTTTTGTGCTTGGTCAACCAATGACTCTGGGTATCCTTTATCTTTAAGTTTTTTTCTTAGTAAATGGCTTTGTTCAATATAGTCAGACGTTAATGTACAGTTCCTCCGTAGTCGGCAAAATTGCCCTTTTGGGATATTGTTTTTCCATTTTTCATAATGGCAACTTTTGTAATGCAGCAAGGAATTTCCTGCCGTAGGTTTGAAGAAGTTCCTTGCATGTATCTCGTTGCCAACGTGAAAAAGGTCAAGGTCAAGAAAGGCTAATCTCTCTTTATCCATGACATGAGTGAAACTTAGGCCATGTGGATTATTATTGCAGTGGGCCACAAACTGGTTAACAACATCAGCTGGACCATCCCAAATAATAATAATGTCGTCTATGAAACGACCGTAAAAAATAAGATGCCTGAGAAACGGATTGTTTTGCCAAATGTATCTGCACTCCCATAGTCCCATTGCTAGATTAGCGTATGGGGGCGCAAAATTGGCCCCCATAGCTGTCCCCTGAATTTGTAGGTAATACTGTTCATTAAATGAAAAATAATTGTGGGTTAAACAATACTTGGCACAATCCAAGATGAACGAAGCCTGTTTGTTGCTCATATATGGGTCCTGGGATAAAAAATGATTAAGGGCTGATATTCCAAAGGTATGAGGAATGGACGTGTACAATGAGTTCACGTCTAATGATAGCCAAATATATTGATCCTCCCATCTATATGGTTTTAATAGATCCAATAGATGGGTTCCATCCCGGATGTACGATTGCAGTCCCTGAGCTAGGGGCTGTAGATGGTGATCAATATATTTGGATAAGCCAGAGGTAATGCTGTCCATGGCAGCGATTATAGGCCTTCCAGGGGGATTAGTCTGATCCTTATGGACCTTGGGTATATGATAGAAGTACGGAGTGCGGTAATAATCCCTCCGTAAGAAGGATGCCTCATTCTTATCAATGATGTCTGATTGGATAGCTCCATTGATAAGAAGATTAATATCATTTTGGAATTCTGGTAATGGATCAGACCGTAACTTTTGATAGGTAGAACTATCTGCAAGTAGACGTTCTGCTTCTTTTATGTAATCTGATCTATTCTGAATTACGATTCCCCCACCTTTGTCGGCGGTTTTTATGATTAAATCAGTGTTATCTGTTAGTGCTTTTAGGGCCAGTTTTTCTTTTGTAGTGAGACTGCCAAGAGAGGTGGAACTTATTTCACCTTGAACACACATCTTTTTTAGGTCTGAGAATACCATATTATAGAATGTAGTGAGGTGTGGGCCTTTTGATTGGTATGGGTAGAAAATTGATTTGGGTTTTAACCCAGAATGTTGTACTGGTGGAGAGGTGTGGAGATGTTGGGTAAAGAGGTCTAGTCCTGTAAGTGAATCATCATGGTAGAGTTGTTCGAGCATCTCGATCATTTCTGTCTCAAAATTGAATTCTTGAGTTTCTGATGAAGCATCTGTAGTGCTTGTCAGACAAGGACTGTTAGTAATATTTTTATTGTCTTTTGCATTTTTGATTTGAAAAAATCTCTGCAGTGTTAGGTTTCTGATATATCTGTTCAAATCTTTGAACAGGATAAATGGGTCTGGTCTATTGGATGGAGAAAAATTCAGGCCACGGTTTAGCAAGGAGACTTCAGCTGGGGATAGGGTATGTTGGGACAGATTGAAGATTTTGACCGTTTCCGGTTGTTGATTGCTTGTGCTTCTGTTTCTATTTCTGTTTCTTCCCCCTCTACAGCCTCTCCGGTGAATTTTCTTTTTTGTTGGGTGGCTGGAGAGGGGTTTATGGATAAAAAAGATGGATTATCTAGTGTGCTAAGGGAACCGAACGTAATGGGTATACTGGTCATGGTTTTTGAAGTGGATTGCGGATAAGTGTAGGAGATGTCTGATGCTGATCGGATGGGGGATGGGATTTTGGAGGAAAGTCTGATACTATCTGCACTGGATGTGGTAACAGTGTTGGTAGTATTTGAAGTTTTTTTGTGGCTGGATTTGTCTATTGGGATAGAAATATCCATTTCTATTGCCTGCATAGGATTATGTATTGTAGAAGCAACTTTAGGAATAGTATTGGGCGTGTTATTGATGGAATCGGGTTGTGGACGGTTATAAAATAAATTGAGTTTATTCAACAAATGAGTTTTGGGTAATTTGGTGGGGGGATGTGGATTGTCTTGTGATTGTGTATTATGGGTTGTGTGAGAGGGACATTCTGTGTTTCTAGTTGTTTTTGATTTTGCAGCTGAAACACGTGATGATAATTGAGGACGAGATGAGGGTAATGGAACAATCGGCTGGTTAAATGGGTCTAGTTCCATTAGTGATGGAATATGAGTAGATTTTTTCATCCATGTAAATACTTTTTTGTTTGAATAGTCCTGGATATCACGCCTAAATTTTCCTATTTTACTGAAAATTAGATAATTTTCTTGTTTTTTGGTGTTATTTTTAAGAATATCTAACCAGGATAAGGGAACTTTGTGTCCTGTGTTGGTAATCTCTGTGGTTAGATTTTCTAAGGTTTTTTTGAGATTTTCGAACTTTTTTTCTCTATGTTTAACTAGTATGTTCATCAATTTAGTAGTGCAGAATTCTGCCAAGCTGCCCCATTCCAGGGCATCCTCTGGTTCTAAAAATGAACAATTCTTGAGGATGCGGAGGCCTCGTGGGGAAATTCTGTTTTTTAGATATTGGTTGAGGAAATATTTATCCCACCATTGAGAATTGGTAGAGTGAATGAGACGTTCAAGTTTTTTGAATTTTCCGCATAAATTATAACGTGTCCTTTTATCTAGAACAACATCTAGACTAAACATAGACAATGGAAATAATTTATATAATGAATCTAAAACACTATATTTGTGTGACTCTATATCTGTAATAAAATCCATAATAATGATATGCTCAGTGTGGTGTTACTGTAATGTAATATGTGCAATTTTGCTGATCTGGAAAAGATTTTATGGTGCGTGATCGGGACAGAAACAAACCCCCTTAATTGTTCTCACCAGACAGTATTGGTGAGATAGTAGAACCGCACCAATCTATACAATATGAGTGGATAAGAGGACGGGGGAGGAAAAAGGAAAAAAAGAAAAGAAAAAGAAAAAAGAAATGTAAAAGGGGAGGGGGGAAAAAGAAAAAAAGAAGAGGAGGGGGGGGGGGGGAAGGAAGGGGGGTTATGGGGAAAATAGGTTTGCTAGTAATATCTATAGTAAAGATGGACAATAATAACAACATAGATAAAACCACTGATGTTTGCAGCCACTTAAAACAAGCTTCAAAAATTATTATACAAATAAACAGACAAAATAGCGCAGGTTACATGGTTTGTGTTGTATACAAATGTTGCTATAAAAATGTCCTTTTGAGCATGGCGCTCTTTGTGAGATGCAAACAGTCTTTAGGTAGGGCAGCCTTTTGATGGGAGGTGAAGCCGCTCCAGATATGCAAAGGAAAAACAACAGGAAAGGCGCCTCTTAGTAAACTGTATATTTAATGATAGATAAGCATTAAAAACACTCACATTAAAGACTTAGATAGTCATGTCACTCCATGACATGAGTGAAACTTAGGCCATGTGGATTATTATTGCAGTGGGCCACAAACTGGTTAACAACATCAGCTGGACCATCCCAAATAATAATAATGTCGTCTATGAAACGACCGTAAAAAATAAGATGCCTGAGAAACGGATTGTTTTGCCAAATGTATCTGCACTCCCATAGTCCCATTGCTAGATTAGCGTATGGGGGCGCAAAATTGGCCCCCATAGCTGTCCCCTGAATTTGTAGGTAATACTGTTCATTAAATGAAAAATAATTGTGGGTTAAACAATACTTGGCACAATCCAAGATGAACGAAGCCTGTTTGTTGCTCATATATGGGTCCTGGGATAAAAAATGATTAAGGGCTGATATTCCAAAGGTATGAGGAATGGACGTGTACAATGAGTTCACGTCTAATGATAGCCAAATATATTGATCCTCCCATCTATATGGTTTTAATAGATCCAATAGATGGGTTCCATCCCGGATGTACGATTGCAGTCCCTGAGCTAGGGGCTGTAGATGGTGATCAATATATTTGGATAAGCCAGAGGTAATGCTGTCCATGGCAGCGATTATAGGCCTTCCAGGGGGATTAGTCTGATCCTTATGGACCTTGGGTATATGATAGAAGTACGTCTAGCTTAGCACCACTACAGTTAATTGAAATAGATGGATTCATTTATTCAGATATTTGCCAAAAGCAGTGATAGTAAACATAATAATATAATTACATATATACTAATGTTTTATACCAACAATCAGTAGGCACATAATATCTAATTTTAACATGTATATATATCTTTCCGTCTGGTCCCTTCTCTTGTAATATCACTTGTTATATCACCCGTAATTGCAACTACATCCATTAGGTGGCAGTGCCATTAGAGCACTTAAATAGGCTGCAGTTTCCTGTATTCCCTAGCTTGAGAAAGGAGCGCGACCGAGTGCGCATGCTCTGAAACGCGTCGCCTTACGGCAGTACAGCACATACTTCGGATGTGCGTTCCAGCGTCCCAGCCTCCCAATTGACTATTCGGCGGTGCCCAAGCCTCTTTCAGGACTGACACAGATACCGGAAGCTTTTACCACACGGATCAGCCGTCAGCAATAGAGGAATAAGACTGTGGACATAGGAGGACGCAACACTGTATGGCTATACTGAACTTCCCATGCCGGACTATCTAAGTCTTTAATGTGAGTGTTTTTAATGCTTATCTATCATTAAATATACAGTTTACTAAGAGGCGCCTTTCCTGTTGTTTTTCCTTTGCATATCTGGAGCGGCTTCACCTCCCATCAAAAGGCTGCCCTACCTAAAGACTGTTTGCATCTCACAAAGAGCGCCATGCTCAAAAGGACATTTTTATAGCAACATTTGTATACAACACAAACCATGTAACCTGCGCTATTTTGTCTGTTTATTTGTATAATAATCCCGAGTGTGGCTCGGGGTTACCGCTAATGGGACTGAAATGTAACCCCGAGCCACACTCGGGAAAACCGCCAGGGAGGTTAAGCCCAAAGTTCCGAAGTTCCCTCATTTGCTTCCTATTGTTGTAAAATTACAATGGAAAATTGATGAGCCAAATGCATTTCAGGCAGATCAGGGGGTATTTTTGTTGCACTTGCAGGGTATTACAGAGATTAAACACGGAGACGTGCGCATGTATATCAGAGATGTGCTGCACATGTGTTTTGGTTTTTTTTTTTGCCTCGACTTGTATTTCAAAGTAAATACTGCAGTTACTCAAAATGTGTGCTCACTAGACATATATGTAATACTTTATCTTTAAATAGTTGCCCTTTGAAACAATGATAACACATAGAGGAACCTCCCTGGCCTGTTGGCTGAAAAAGATAATGAACCAAAAGGAACTTTAACAGCTGTTAAGCCGCGTACACACGGTCAGACTTTTCGTCTACAAAAGTCCGACGGACGCCGACGGACTAAAGCTGGCTGACAATCCGATCGTGTGTGGGCTTCCCCGGACTTTCAGCAGACTTTTCCAGCCGCAAATCTGATGGACTTTAGATTTGAAACATGCTTCAAATCTTTACGTCGTAACTACGCCGGACCCAGAAATCCGCTCGTCTGTATGCTAGTCCGACGGGCAAAAACCCACGCTAGGGCAGCTATTGGCTACTGGCTATCAACTTCCTTATTTTAGTCCGGTGTACGTCATCACGTACGAATCCGTCAGACTTTTGTGTGATCGTATGTAGGCAAGTCCGTTCGTAAGAAAGTCTGCCGCAAGTCCGCCAAAAGTCTGCCAAAAGTCCGACAAAAGTCCGTCGAAAGTCTGTCGGACAGGCTGTCGGACTTTTGTAGCCGAAAAGTCCGCCCGTGTGTACACGGCATTAGGCTCAATAGGAGACAACTGAAGCCAGACTTGCTGGGTACACACTGTTTGTTCAGGACTGCTGGAAAGCTTTCATTCCATGAGCTGCTGCAGCCAATTGCTGATAAGTGTATTCTGCAAACAGGGGGAGTCCTGGCATTCAGAATACAATAGCACAGCGGGGAGGATTCCTCCATCCACCTCACTTATGCGGAAGGGGGAATCCATTAATCTTTTTCATTCTGCCCTGCAATCTGAAAACTATGTATACCTAACTTTGTAACTCACTAATGCTGGCCATACACTGTTATGGGGCGTACACACGGTCGGACTTTTCAGCTACAAAAGTCCAACGGACGCTGACGGACTAAAGCTGGCTGGTAATCCGATCGTGTGTGGGCTTCTCCGGACTTTCAACTGACTTTTTCAGCCTCAAATCCGACGGACTTTAGATTTGAAACATGCTTCAAATCTTTCCGACGGACTCGAGTCCGGTCGAAAAATCCGCTCGTCTGTATGCTAGTCCGACGGACAAAAACCCACGCTAGGGCAGCTATTGGCTACTGGCTATGAACTTCCTTATTTTAGTCCGGTGTACGTCATCACGTAAGAATTCGACGGACTTTTGTGTGATCGTGTGTAGGCAAGTCTGTTCGTTAGAAAGTCCGCCGCAAGTCCGTCGAAAGTCCGCCAAAAGTCCGTCGAAAGTCTGTCGGACAGGCTGTCGGACTTTTGTAGCTGAAAAGTCCGACCGTGTGTACGCCCCATTAGATTTATTTTGTTCAACCTGCTGGCTGAAATGAAGAAATCAAACAGATTCCTCCATCCATGCAACAGCGTAGATGTTATGCCGCGTACACACGGTCGGACTTTTCGTCTACAAAAGTCCAACGGACGCTGACGGACTAAAGCTGGCTGGTAATCCGATCGTGTGTGGGCTTCTCCGGACTTTCAACGTACTTTTTTAGCCTCAAATCCGACGTACTTTAGATTTGAAACATGCTTCAAATCTTTACTTCGTAACTACGACGGACCCCGAAATCCGCTCGTCTGTGTGCTAGTCCGACGGACAAAAAGCCACGCTAGGGCACCTATTGGCTACTGGCTATGAACTTCCTTATTTTAGTCCGGTGTACGTCATCACGTACGAATCCGTCGGACTTTTGTGTGGTCGTGTGTAGGCAAGTCCGTTCGTTAGAAAGTATGCCGCAAGTCCGCCGCAAGTCCGCCGAAAGTCTGCCGGAAGTCTGTCGGACAGGCTGTCTGACTTTTGTAGACGAAAAGTCCGACCGTGTGTACGCGGCATAAGAGTCCCCCTGCTGAAACAGCAAATGTGTCCCATAAGTCGCATATTGCTGCAAGCCCAATGTAAGGGAGAAGTTCCAGGATAAGGTCATCTAGAGTCCAGGGCGAACATGCCAAACTGCGCCCCCCCCCTCTTCAAGATGTATGAGAACTATGTGTCAGCAAACCCCCCCCCCCCCAATCTGCATGCTCATCCCCTAAGCAAAAATCCCCCCTCCTCCCAGTACAAATCCATCCCCCATCTCAAATCCTCTCTCCCCATAAACCCCTAGCACAACCCCCCCCCCCACCCCAAAGGAAAAAAAACAATTCCCCCTCCTAGCACAAATTCTTCCGCCCCACTCCAATCACCACCCCCCTCTTTCCAGTACAAATTCCCCTGCTCCAATCCCTCAACCTAGCAATAATCCCCCCCCCCCCCACACACACACAAATTTCCCCTCCTAGTAGAAATACCCCCTAATCGTCTCTAAAAGCACAACCCCCCCCAAATAAAAATTATTTCCCCTCTACCATTTTTCTTTTATAGCACAAACCCCTCAAATCGCCCCCTCCTAGCACAAATCCTCTTCCTTCATCCCCCCTCCCAACACAAAATTCCCCCAAATCACCACTCCTAGTACGGGAGTGCACCACTCCAAAGTAATCACCTCTCTTAAGAACAGCTGTCTCCGCAATCAGGCAGGGTGCTGGCTCTGTTTGAAACAGAGATAATGGAAGAAATAGAACGCTGGATAGCCGTACTCCTAAAAAGTTCACCTTTATTAAAAAATGGATATCAAAGCATCACAGGGCAATACAGACTAATTGCACCGCTCTGACGCGTTTCACACCAGCTTTGACTAAGCACCATATCTGGTGTGAAACGCGTCAGAGTCCGTGCAGTTAGTCTGTATTGCCCTGTGATGCTTTGATATCCATTTTTTAATAAAGGTGTACTTTTATGGGTGCGGCTATCCAGCGTTCTATTTCTTCCACCACTCCTAGCACACCTCCCCAAATATTCCCTCCTAGAACAATTCTTAATCCCTGCCGCCCCCCAAATTTCCCTTTTCAACACACATCCCCTCCCCCCCAATCTCATTGTGGTGCCCCCCCCCCCACCCTACATGATACCTCAGTGCCCAGGGCAGCCACCCCTCCTGCCCACCCCTTGTCCAGGCCCTGTAAGGGAGTATGTGACAGCCTCAGCCCAGGCCACACCCCCAATGTGTTTTGCTCCACCCCCGGTGCTTAATCATGTGGATGGGGATTCCAAAGAAAGGGGAGATTAAATAAATCATCGGCTGCCACATGATTCAAATAAATAGGTGCCAGGTGAGTGTTAGTCTGGTCACAGAACTTGAAATTGAATGTCGGGCGGCAGTGGTAGTTTCAATAGAAACCGGCCTGTGTGTACCGCAGCAGGTCTGACAGAAGCCTGCCGTTCGTCCGCCTTCTGTCCAAGGGCCATAACCGAGAAAGGTCTGCTGACTGGCTCCCACTCAGTGCTTTCAGCCAATGGTTCAGAGCGCTGACCAGAGTGTTCTGGGGGGGGACCGTCCCCCTGTCAGAACACAATAGCTCAGCAGGGGAGACCGCTGTACTAACATCAGACTGTTAGTACAGCTGCTCAGACCGAAGCTGACAGTTTGTTTTTTCAATCAACCTGTGTGTACAAGGCTTAACATTCACCTGGCACCTATTTCTCTTAATCAATTCTCCACCTTTGCTTGGAATCCCTATCCCCATATTTAAGCTGCAGGGGGCGGGGTGAAATGTGTTGGGGGCGTGGTCTGGTCTGAGGCTGTCACATGCTCCCTTACACTGGGGTTGCAGCGATGTGCGGCTTATGGGACACTTTTCCTTTTTCGCATTGATGTTTGGAGCTGAGATGAGCTCCGTCCCCAGCCAGCACTCATAGTGGTTGGCACTGGATTCTTTGGATTCTCTGACTTCCTTCAGAGTCTGAGTGACACCCATCATTTTTGCATTAAATCTCCCTTATGGGCTATTGTATTTGAATGGATGCAGCTGCTGTTTGGCCCTACACTTTACCACCTCGCTTCTTTAATTTTCTAATCAAGGGACATTGGGCAAGAGGGGGCCTATAGGGCCACCCACTAAGCCAATTTCCGGCAGTATATAAAAAGACAGCCAAAATTCAAACAGTGTATGGCCAGTTTAAGGCTGGATTAGCACATCTGTTGCACTTAGCTCACATTGCCATGCATTAAATTCACTTAAAGAGGAACTGTAGTCTGTTCACATAGTTTGTAATAAAAACATCTTTTCCATTCTGAAGCTTCCCTCCAACCACTTTGCATATTATTTTATATATACTGTGATTCTGTACTTGCCAAATATGCTGCAGAAATCTCCCTCCACTAAGTCTGGCTGCTGCCATTTTAACTGTGGGCAGCTGAAGCTGCTGCCTGTTCACTTCCTGGATTTACACACACACACACACACACCTCCAGCTCTTCAACCCTGCAGCTCTCATTGGCCCTCTTATGACTCATCCCCACTCCCTTCCTGGCAAACTCTCACGAGAGTGAGAGAGAGCACTGTGCATGATATCATAAGCTTATGCCGTGTACACACGGGCGGACTTTTCGACCGGACTGGTCCGACGGAACGAATCCATCCGACAATCCGATTGTGTGTGGGCTTCATCGGACCTCCAGCGTACTTTTTCTGTCGAAAATCAGACGGACTTTAGATTTAACCACTTAACAAACGGCCCATAGCCAAATGAAGGTTACAGGGCGGTTGCTTTACTCTGGGAGGGCGTCCAGGGACGTCCTCCCAGAATTCTGCTCTTGCGTGCCCCCTGGGGCGCGCACCCGAGAGCATCCATGACCGCCGGGTCCAGAGGACCCGGCGCATCACGGATCTCGGTAAATGGCCGCTAATCGCGGCCGTTTACCATGTGATCACTCCGTCAAATGACGGAGCGATCACATGTAAACAAACCGGCGTCATGTCATGACGCCGGTTCCTCTCCTCCCCTCTGTGTACCGATCGGTACAGTGTGAGAGGAGAGGGGGAGGGAACGGATGGTAGCAGCGCTGTGGGCTGGATGTGTAGTGCCCACAGCGCTGCTCTGTGACAACTGCCATCCATCCATCCATGCTCAGCCATCCCTCAATGCTCTGCAATACCTTGCACTACTCTGCAATACCCTGCAATACTGTGCAATACTCTGCAATGCCCCACAATACTCTGCAATACCCCGCAATACTCTGCAATACCCCGCAATACCCTGCAATACCCTGCAATACTCTGCCATACCCCGCCATACTCTGCAATACTCGGTGATACCCAGCCATACTCTGCAATACTCGGTGATACCCAGCCATGCTCAGCCATACTCAGCAATACCCTGCCATACTCTGCCATACTCTGCAATACCCGGCAATACCCCGCAATACTCTGCAATACTCTGCCATAACCCGCAATACTCTGCCATACCCAGCCATACTCTGCAATACCCAGCCATACTCTACAATACTCTGTGATACTCAGCCATGCTCAGCCATACTCAGCCATGCTCTGCCATGCCATACCCAGTCATACTCGGCGATACCCTGCAATACCCTGCCATACTCAGCCATACCCAGCCATGCTCAGCCATACTCAGCCATGCTCTGCCATGCTCTGCCATGCTCAGCCATACTCAGCTGTACTCGGCCTCTGTATGTGGCCAGGCTGTGGAAGTCTCACACATGTGATATCGCCGTACTCAGGAGGAGCAGGAGAATCTATTTTGGGGTGTCATTTTTGGTATGTATATGCTATGTGTTAAAAATATTGTATAAATGGACAACTTTGTGTTAAAAAAAATGCGTTTTAACCACTTCCCGCCCGCTTCGACGTCCTTGACTTTGTGCGGGGATATCTGAATGATGGGTGCAGCTACAGGCATCATTCAGATATCAGCTTTTTCATCTGGTGATTCCCTACACCATAAGACCAATCATAGCGGCTGTTACACTGCTTGATCGTTCTTACGGAGGCGAGAGGGGACGTCCCCCCCTCCCGCCGCCCTCTGGTGCGTCTACCGACTCACCGTTACGATCGAAGCCAGGATCTTTTTTTTTATTATTTCAGGCTTCCCAGCCTAGAGGTGAGATGTGAGGTCTTATTGACCCCATATCTCACTGTTAAGAGGACCTGTCATGCCATATTCCTATTACAAGGGATGTTTACATTCCTTGTAATAGGAATAAAAGTGATCAAAAAAATCTTTTTTTGGAAAAAAGCATCAAACTAAAATAAATAAAGTAAAATGAACAATAAAAAAAAAAAAAAAATTTAAAGCGCCCCTGTCCCCGTGTGTTTGCATGCAGAAGCGAACGCATACGTAAGTCCCGCCCACATATGAAAACGGTGTTCAAACCACACATGTGAGGTATCGCTGCGATCGGTAGAGCGAGAGCAATAATTTTGGCCCTAGACCTCCTCTATAACTCATAGAACTCTATAACTCTATAAAACATGTAACCAGCAAAACATGACATGTTAGGTATCTATTTACTTGGAGTAACTTCATCTTTCACATTAAGCAAAAACATTGGGCTAACCTTACTGTTTTTTTTTTTTTTTTAAGCACAAAACTGTTTTTCTTCCAAAAAAAACGCGTTCGAAAAATTGCTGCGCAAATATCGTGCAAGATAAAAAGTTGCAATGACCGCTATTGTATTCTCTAGGGTCTTTGCTAAAAAAACATATATAATGTTTTGGGGTTCTATGTAATTTTCTAGCAAATAAATGATGATTTTTACATGTAGGAGAGAAATGTTAGAATTGGCCTGGGTGCTCCAGAATGCCTGAAGGTGCTCCGTGCATGTTGGGTCTCTGTATGTGGCCACGCTGTGTAAAAGTCTGACACATGTGGTATCGCTATACTCGGGAGTAATAGCAGAATGTGTTTTGGGGTGTAATTTGTGGTATGCATATGCGGTGTGTGAGAAATAACCTGCTAATATGACAATTTTGTGAAAAAAAAAAAGAAAAAAGAAAAAAAAAAAACTTGATTTTGCGAAGAATTGTGGGGAAAAAATGACAACTTCAAAAAACTCATCATGCATCTTTCTAAATACCTTGGAATGTCTTCTTTGCAAAAAGGGGTCATTTGGGGGGTATTTGTACTTTTCTGGCATGTTAGGGTCTCAAGAAATTAGACAGGCCGTCAGTAATTCAGGTGTGATCAATTTTCAGATATTGGCACCATAGCTTTGACTCTATAACTTTCACAAAGACCAAATAATATCCACCGATTTGGGTTATTTTTACCAAAGATATGTAGCGGTATAAATTTTGGCCAAAATATATGAAGAAAAATTACTAATTTGCAAAATGTTATAACAGAAACTAAGAAAAATGCATTTTTTTTTACAGATTTTTCGGTCACTTTTCTAATATAGCGCAAAAAATAAAGAACCCAGCGGTGATTAAATACCACCAAAAGAAAGCTCTATTTGTGTGTAAAAAGGACAAAAATTTCATATAGATACAGTGTTGCATGACTGAGTAATTGTCATTCAAAATGTGAGAGCACCAAAAGCTGAAAATTGGTCTGGTTATTAAGGGGGGTTTAAGTGCCCAGTGGTCAAGTGGTTAAAACATGTTTCAAATCTTTCCGACGGACTCGAGTCCGATCGAAAAATCCATTTGTCTGTATGCTAGTCCGACAGACAAAAAAGGACACAAGGGCAGCTATTGGCTACTGGCTATGAACTTCCTTATTCTAGTCCGGTCGTACGTCATCACGTTCAAATGACCGGACTTTCGAACGGACTTTAGGGCTTTCGAACAGATTTTAGTCCGTTCGTATGTGGGCAAGTCCGGTCGTTCGCAAGTCCGTCGTAATTTCGTCAAAAGTCCGTCGGAAAGACTGTCGGATGTTTGATGCTCAAAAGTCCGCCCGTGTCTACACGGCATTAGGCTTTTTTGCCAGACAATACCTGTATAAGGTATTTACTGGCAGAAAAAAAAAATGTTTTACTATAGAAAGTTAAAACAACAAGGGCAGAAGATTTAATAGATGGAAAGATGAAAAAATGACTGAAGTTCCGCTTTAAGTTGCCATGCATGAACATTTTTTTTTAAAGCATTGCACTGCATTGGTGTGAATTTTTTTTACGCACTGAATCACCATGCAGAGTCTTTTGTTCACACCCATCGCAACATGCTGTGATGTGTATAATGCTTTGTAAAGCACTACATCTAAATTCAGCATGTTCCATTTCAACAACATGCACATCAACATAACACTGAGCCTACTGGGAACAATGGCCTTTCGCTTGTTATTGCAACACATCCCCACAAAGCTGGTGTTTGCAGCTTACTACAAGCAAAGAATTTTAAAAAAGCTGAAAGACCTGCTGCCTGCCCAATTAAATTTCAAAGCAAAGAATTGTAAAAAAAGCTGAAAGACCTGCTGCCTGCCCAATTCTGCTGATCGTGTATGTTTATGGCAGTGCTTTTCAGATCAGCAGTAGGTTTTAGTTGAAAATTACATTGCACGTTTTTTGCAACTAAAACATTTTTCTGTCGAGAATGCCGAGGTTATAAGGCACCCCAGAAACATTTGAACTGCTATCCAGTCCTGCCACCATTTTGTGTATCGAACCGTGACCCACTGATGTCTGCAGATCTGCAAAATTATTAAGCTGACCATAGATAGATCGAAATTCGGCTGGTTCAACAGAGACCAGATGAATTTTGATCCATTTATGGCCATTCCCGTTCGTAAGAACTTAATTAATTTATTGATTGACTGGCTTGTTGGAAATGTATTGTTCAATGATTGCTTCAGCCAATCAGCTGCAGCGCTGATCAGTGTATTCTGACAGCAGAGGAGCCTCTGCTGTCAGAATAAAATAACACAGGGGGAAGATTCCTCCATCTACCTGGCTTGTATTGATGGGGGAATACGCTCAGTATTTTTCAATCAGTCTGACCCATGAATGGCTAGCTTAAAGTGGAGTTCCAGCCTTTTTCTGTTTTTATTAAGAGTCAGCAGCTACAAAAAGTCTAGCTGCTGACTCTTAACCACTTCAATAGGGCATTTTCACCCCCTTCTTGCCCAGGCCAATTTTCAGTTTCCAGCGCTGTAACACTTTGAATGACAATTGCGCGTTCATGCAACACTGGACCCAAATGAATAGAGCTTTTTTTTGGTGGTATTTGATCTCCTCTGCGTTTTTTATTTCTTACGCTATAAACAAAAGAAGAGTGACAAGTTTGAGAAAAACACAATATTTTCTTACTTTTTGCTATAATAAATATCCCAATTTAAAAAAAAAAAAAAAACATTTTTTTTCCTCAGTTAAGGCTGATATGTATTCTTTTACATATTTTTGGTAAAAAAATCGCAATAAGTGTATATTGATTGATTTGCGCAAAAGTTATAGTGTCTATAAAACAGGGGATAGATAAATGGCATTTTTATTATTATTATTTTTTTTTAATAGTAAATGGCAGCAATCTGCGATTTTTATCATGACTGTGACATTGTGGCGGACATATTGGACACTTTTGACACTATTTTGGGACCATTCACATTTATACAGCGATCAGTACTATAAAAATGCACTGATTACTGTAGAAATGTCACTGGCAGGGAAGGGGTTAACACTAGGGGACGATCAAGGGGTTAAATGTGTTACCTAGGGAGGGATTCTAACTGTAGGGGGAGGGGACTCACAAGGGGAGGAGACCGATCGGTGTTCCTCTGTACTGAGAACACACCATCAGTCTCCTCTCACCTGACAGGACATTGATCTGACATTGCGGCCACCGGGCACACGCATCGGCTTCCGTGTGAGGCGGCGGGCGGGCGCGCGCCCCCTAGATGGCCAAGGACGTCATATGACGCCCGCCCAGGGACATCTGTCCTGCAGACGTCATTTGACGATGGCTGGGATGGGAGATGGTTAATGAACACACACTCACGTGTTCCACGGTCCAGCAATGTGGCTGCCCGAAGCCTCGGTTCTCTCCCCCACTTCTCCGCGGCGCCGGCATCACTAGTGTGGGCACCTGGCTGTGACAGCTTGCGGCTTCAACGCCGGGAGCGGGCTGCGCATGCCTGAGTCGCGCTGCATGTCCTGAATGGCCGAGCAATCTTCTGGGACCTGTGACGTGTCCCAGAAGATTGCATGGAGGGTGGGGGGGGAGAAGAACTTCTGCTCGAGTCGCCTAGGCCCAGTGGGAGCTGTAAAATAGAAATCTGTATGTATATTTTCATAAAAGCAATTAAAAATCATAAAAAACTGAGAATGGAAAAAAACAAAACATTAAAATCAGCTCTGCGGCCTAAAACAAAAGCAAAAATGAAATTACTGCCATGTATAAAGGGCAGGTACCTAGATGTGGCCTCCAAAACCCTGCTGCTATAGGTAAAACCCAAAGCCAGAACTTTACATCTTGCATCACATTCCTATTGGACACTGAGGCAACCCATCACAGGGACTGTCCAATAGGAATGTGTGAGAGTGGGACAGAGTGGCAAGCTGTGACACTTATTAGGAGATTGTTTCAATAAAGATGGATGTATCAATTCTGAATTGTGTCCGCTTGCCACCATAAACGGGTGAATTTGAATGCTTATAAATTTTCCACTTCATCCAGCTGCTTCCTGCACTTGTGGGTACTTAACTTGAGTATTCATTCTGATTTTATATTGTAACATTTACATAAAAGCAATTTCCTTGATTGTTGTTCCATATTTTAATGACTGTGTTTCATATACAAATTTGTACTTAACTAATCACAATAAGGGTAATATAAATATGAATGTAATACTATTTAATTTGCCCATTTGGAACAAAGTGATAGGTCCACTTGATAAGACCCCCTAACCCCATTGATACTTTCTTTTTGAGCACTGCCCTTCCACGTCATATGTTTGCCAGGGCGTTTGGAAAAGTTTAGAAATTTGAGGTATAGGGGGCCATGTGACCTTCTCCTCTTCTGTCCACAATGCAGTGCTCAGCTACTGAGCAGCCAGTTTCCAGGCCCAAGCACTGTCACTTGGTGGTATATGTGAGGCTTCTTCAAAAAGTTTCCTTTTTTTTATTTTATATAGGTTTCACAGCCATTTTCACCAAGGCATGACAACCCTTATACTAAACTGTAAGGTCAGCCGGTGTTCTGTCAAATTAGGCGACCCGTCAGAATGTGTAACGGAAGTGATGTTTTGTCGCCGCCATCTTGCTACACCCCGCACTGAGAAGGGGGCAAGTGGACATCTTGTTACACCCACCGGAGTTTTGCATTTTACACTTATATTTAACAGTAAACTGAGTTTATATAGTGAAATACAGTACTTAGAACTCTGTGTAAATGTTTAGATGTTGAATTTTAACCGGTTCAATACAGACCCCCTTCTTTCCCGGCCAATTTTTAGTTTTCAGTGCTGTCGCACTTTAAACGTCAATTGCGCGGTCGTGCGACGTTGAACCAAAAAAAATTGACGTCCTTTTTTCACCACAAATAGAGCTTTCTTTTGGTGGTATTTGATCGCCTCTGCGGTTTTTATTTTTTGCGCTATAAACAAAAGAAGAGCGACAATTTTGAAAAAAACACAATATTTTTTACTTTTTGCTATAATAAATATCCCAATTTTTTTTAAAAAAAACAAATTTTTTCCTCAGTTTCGGCCGATACGTATTCTTCTACATATTTTTGGTAAAAAAAAAATCGCAATAAGCGTATATTGATTGGTTTGCGCAAAAGTTATAGTGTCTACAAAATAGGGGATAGATTTATGGCATTTAAAAAAAAAAAATGTATTTATTTTTTTAGCGGCGATTTTTTTTCGTGACTGCGACATTATGGCGGACACATCGGACACTTTTGACACATTTTTGGGACCATTCACATTTATACAGCGATCGATGCTATACAATTGCATTGATTACTGTGTAAATGTGACAGGCAGTGAAGGGGTTAACCACTAGGGGGCGGGGAGGGGTTCATATGTTTCCTAGGGAGTGATTACTAACTGAAGGGGGAGGGGACGCTCAAGGGGAGGAGACCGATCAGTGTTCCTCCGTTCTGGGAACACAGATCGCTCTCCTCAGAGCTGACAGGCTGTGGATCTGTGTGTCTACACACACAGATCCACATGCCGGCCCGGTTAACGGGCAATCGCGGGTGCCCGGCGGACATCGCGGCGGGCGCGCGCGCCCCCTAGGCGGCCGGGAATCCCAGGACGTCATATGACGCCCACCCAGGATGGGAGATCCCATCTGTGGACGTCATATGACTATGGGCCGGTACTGAAGTGGTTAAAAGCAGCAAATTTCTGTCCGATTAGCAAACCTCTGAGATCAGAAGGCTTGCCACTGCTTTTAAAATTAAACATCTAAACAGTCAGACGGCGTTCTAAGTACTGTATTTCACTATATAAACTCAGTTTACTGTTAAAAATAAATGTGCAATGCAAAACTCCAGTGGGTGTAACAAGATGTCCGCTTGCCCCATCTCAGTGTATCCTTGCTGTGGATGAGTGTGGGGTGTTGCAAGATGGCGGTGCTGAAACATCACTTCTGTAACACATTCTGACGGGTCGTCTAATCTGACGGAACACTGGCTTGCCAAACAGACACGACCAATGACTACTCCTTCCGCCTTCACCGTTTCCAACAAAAATATAACAGTTTAAAATATTACATAAGTATTACTATACTCCTTACAGGCTACATAATATATACCCGGATTGCATGTCACAGTGTTGGCGCTGTCGGGCTGACTCTGCGGGTTTCATACACATGATATGGTCTTGCCCCAATATACAAAATTACTGGTCACTAATTACAACCTTCATCACTAAATTAACCACAGTACCTATACCCCAGAAGCTGGAGATCTGCCTACTTGGCTTAGTAGATGCTCTGGCCCCCTCCAGGGCAGTTCGTACACTTCTAGGATTACTCCTTTTCTACGCCAGGAAACTTATCATACTCAAGTGGAGGGCTCCCACATCCGCCCTTACCCTGAACGCATGGAAATCGCTAGTCAATCTTGCAGTGCCCCTATATAAAGAAACGTACTCTAGTAGAGGTTGCCCTCTAACGTTTCAAAAGGTCTGGAACATATGGCTAGAGTCTGAATCAACCACTGTGGAACAAGAGAACCCTGTAGGATTACAGGACTAATTTGTTAATAAATAATGAGGGCTCCTCCGATTGCCCTCCAGGGGGCAATCTGACCGACCACGTGTCTATGACTACTTTTTTGCTATAGACATTCTCCTGGGTGGCGCCTGTGGTGGATCACATATTTTTATGATATTACTTGACCAATTTACTCATCCTAACGCACATTAGCAGCAAGCTACTGGGGGTTTGTTTTGTTGTTGCCTTGTTAGCCTAGGCAAGCAGTTAAGGTGTAGCATGCCTTGTTTTATGTTTTGTATTATCTGAGCTATTTTTTTCTGAAATAAATAAAAAGAATTTAAAAAAAAAGAGATTATCGCGTAAATGATCGTCCGTTTTTTTTTTTTTTAATGCTATTCTCATTATCGAAAACAAATGGGTTGCTAAAGTATGAAAATTCTCTTATGACAGAATAATGTGTACTAACAATTTGATTATTGAACAATCGCTTTGAAAGCTGTATTTTTTGTATGATAATCTTGATTGTTTGTAAGTGTAAGGGGCTTTAGATAATGAACAAATGTTCTGAAAACAACAATATCCTAACGAAGTTTTTCAGGTGTAAGGCCACTTCATTTGCCTTTAATGGAATTCTATACAAATGGAAAGCAGAAAGGTGCATAGCCAACAGCTATCTGAAGTTCAGTCACTTAGCATTTGTTAGTTAGAAGGCTTTCAACATCACCCTTAAGTTTATCAATTCTCAGCAGGCGTCTGGCTTCCAATTATCACATTCCCTTGTATGAAGGGTGTAGGCTTAGGTCCTCAGAGTCTATGTTCTATTTCAATGTATCAACACCCCTGACTTCTGCTTTTCCAGATTAGCATCTCTATCATCTCTGGAAATTCTTTGTTTGAACAGTCATTCATTTTCATTGCCAATAGCAATAAATCCACCAACCCACATAGAAAAAATAAAATACGTATATAGCAAAACTAGGAAGGAAAGATCTGTATACATTAAAAGAGGAAAGATTGAGACATTTAAGAAGATATGGGAACCTTGGTTAAACAGGGAAAATAACTATTCAGATGAAGAGATAAATGAGAATAATAAGAGAAAAAATAGAGGAGCATGTGGAAAGATAAGGGATGGAACTATTGAAGATAAATAAGCTCTCTTTAATACCGGGTACTTTCACCCCCTTTCTGCCCAGGCCAATTTTCAGCTTTCGGCGCTGTCGCACTTTAAATGACAATTGCGCAGTCATGCAACACTGTACCCAAACTCAATTTTTATAATTTTCTTCCCACAAATAGAGCTTTCCTTTGGTGGTATTTGATCACCACTGGGTTTTAATTAACAAATTAAAAAAGACCAAAATTTTAGAAAAAAAAAAGTTTTTCTTCGTTTAAAATGTTGTTTTCTCCTTCACTGACGGGCACTGATGAGGCAGTAGTGACGGGCGCTGAGGAGGGGACACTCATAAGGTGGCACTGATGGGCGCTGATGAGGAGGCACTAATATGCAGCACTGATGGACACTGATAGGTGGCATTGATGGGCACGAATAGGTGGCAATGATGTGCACTGATAGGCAGCACCAGTGGCGTGGGGGGGGGGGGGGGCTGATGGGCCGTGGTCCCGGGGCTGGCCTGTCCGTGATCGTGAGTGGCGCATGTGAGAAGTCCACTCCTGGAGTCATGCCTCCGATTCGCTATCAACCGCCGCCATCTTCTCCTCCTCTCCTCCTGACCGCCGCTGGATCTAGGACTCAGGTCAGATCATCGAATAATTCCTCGTTGGTTGTGGCAAGCAGGCAGCTAGTCAGTGTGGCAGAGTCAGGCAGACAGTAGTGGACAGTGGAGTGGAGAGTGGAGTGTAGTGGACAGTGGAGTGGAGTGGTCAATGGAGTTGAGTGGGCAGTGGAGTGGAGTTTAGTGGACAGTGGAGTTGGCAGTGTAGTGGACAGTGGAGTGGAGTGGACAGGTAGAAAAAAGAGAGGGCGCACCAGCCTAGTGCATTATTCCAATTTCATATATTTATTGATAAAAACAAGGTAAAAACTACTCACAAACGTGGAGAACTATTGCTTGTAAGGCATTGAGGCTCTGAGGAAGAAGCCAATACTTCTCCACATGGTTGTAAGTAGTTTTTATCTTGTTTTTTATCAATAAATATATGAAATTGGAATAATGTAGTAGGCTGGTGCGCCCTCTCTTTTTTCAATCTTTTTTATGACTACTAGGATATCCCCCTATCCTGGGGGGGAAGCAAGGCCAGAGAAACTATCCCTTGAGTAGTAGACCACCCGGCCATCACACTAATGCGCAAGAGTGTTTGTTTGCTGAGTGGACAGGTAGGTCAGTGTAGTGGTCAGTATAGGAATCATGTAGGTCAGTGTATAGGTTAGTGCAGTGGTCAGCATAGGAATCAGGAAGGTCAGTGTAGTAGTCAGAATAGGAATCAGGTGGGTCAGTGTAGTGGTTAGTGTTGTGGTCAGTGTAGGAATCAGTTAGGTCAGTGTAGTGGTCAGTATAGGAATCAGGTAGGTCAGTGTAGAAGTTAGTGTAGTGGTCGGTGTAAAAATCAGGTAGGTCAGTGTAGTGGTCAGTGTAGGAATCAGTTAGGTCAGTGTAGTGGTCAGTATAGGAATCAGGTAGGTCAGTGTAGAAGTTAGTGTAGTGGTCGGTGTAAGAATCAGGTAGGTCAGTGTAGTTGTCAGTGTTGAAATCAGGTAGGTCAGTGTAGTGGTCAGGTAGGTCAGTGTAGTGGCCAGTATAGGAATCAGGTAGGTTAGTATAGTGGTCAGGTGGATCAGTGTAGTGGCCAGTATAGGAATCAGGTAGGTTAGTATAGTGGTCAGGTAGGTCAGTGTAAGAATAAGGCTGGTCAGTACTATTGTAGGAAAGAAAGGGACTCAGGGAGTGCTAAAAGCCCTCAGGATAGGGAGCCCAAATTACTTGCTTTGCCCCGGGCACTGACGACCCATGCTACGCCACTGATGGGCACTAATAGGTGGCACTCATAGGCAGCACTGATGAGGAGGCACTGACAGTCATTACTGATGTGCAAATAAAAAGAAAGTTGCGCTGACACAGAATAGTGAAGAAAGATGCTTGCAAAAAACAGTCAGATGTGCTGTAAAGTGTAACAAATAATAAAAATATGCAGTGCTTTTAACAAATAAGGTCCATAAATTAGCGAATCAATAATAATAAAAAAAAAAGATCAACGAAAAACCATCCAGAAATTCATTTATAAGGTTGTGCAAAATCAAATGTTCAGGAATTTGAGCAAAATCCACCACGTGATCCACCACCCGGTGTAAGATGGACTCCTCCCAGAGTTACACCACCGATCGCAATGGGGGTGCACACGAGCGGCTTATCCTGCTGCACGTCATATGACGCCAAGTCAGGATAACTGAGCCACCTTGCAGACGTTATTCAGCAATAGGGCGGTAGGGAAGTGGTTAAGCTTTTTTTTTTTTAACTAGTTGTAACAAGAGGATAAATGATAATGAGGATATAGAGTGACAAATGATACATGTGATGTAAAGATATATATTGATATAGGAGGTAGTGCGTTACGATTATATAAGTAAAATGTCTATGAGATAAATGTGATGAACGTATCTGTTTGTAAAAGAAAAAAATTCTAAACAAAGATTAAAAAAAAACAAAAAATGCTGCAGTATAACAAACCCAATTATTCATAAATTAACATTTTTGTTTCTTTTTATTTTCCAGAGAAAGGGACTAATAGCAGCCTTTGTGACTTTGTCTGGACTGAGGTTGTGGAGTGACAGAACATGTGGTTGATGCTTTTACTGGATCTGCTGTCCTGGCAGGGAAACAAGCTGCCTAAGCAACTTTCATCTCAATGTTGCAACAATAAGGCTCCATTCACACAGACAATATTTGCATGATATCTGCTGCTGAAGTTGCCTGAAACTTTCCTCATTGTTTTGTACAGGCCTCTTCATCACGTTACAACAGTATGACCCCCCCCCCCCCCCATTTTTTCTATTCAATTTCATTTCAGAAGATGACATGAAAGTACAAACAAAATCTTTTTATTTTTTAGTGAAGTGATGCATTTTAAAGCCTGGTATATTTTTTATGCAGTTTGACCTCTTTCACATATGCGGCCGTGGGGGCAGTAAAAACAGACTGCTGAGCCACAGTTTTATCACAACAGCCCCCCTGACGCCCCCCCCCCCATCTAAAGTCTAATGGTGCCCATACACTAGACCAGGGGTCTCCAAACTTAGGAGGGCTGGACTAGGGCCAGTGGGAGTAGAAAAGGTCCTGCGTCCAGTTGGAGTAAACAATATCTTGTCTTTGGTGTCAGTGGGAGCAACAGTGCCCCTTTTTTGGCGTCAGTGGAAAAAAATAGTGCCTCATCGTTGGTGTCAGTTGGAAGAATAGTGCCCTATCAATGGTGCCAATGGATGGATATCTGCCCCATAGTCGGTGTCAGTGGGAGGAATAGTGCCCCATCATTGGTGTCAGTTAGAAGAGTAGTGCCCCATTGTTGGTGCCGATGAATGTAATTCTGCCCCATCGTTGGTGTCTGTGATGTGAGTGGGAGGAATAGCACCCCATCGTTTGTGCCAATGAAAGGAATTCTGCCCTATCGTTGATATCAGTGGGAGGAATAGTGCCCCTTCGTTGGTGTCAGTTGGAAGAAAAGTGCCCCATCGTTGGTGCCAATGAATAAAATTCTGCCCCATCATTGGTGTTGTTGGTGTCAGTGGGAGAAATAGTGCCCTATCGTTGGTGGTAGTTGGAAGAATAGTGCCCCATCGTTGGTGCCAATGAATTAAATTCTGCTCCATCATTGGTGTCAGTGGGAGGAATAGTGCCCTATTGTTGGTGTCAGTTGGAAGAATAATGCCCCATCTTTGGTGCCAATGAATGGATTTCTTCCCCATAGTTGGTGTCAGTGGGACGAATAATGCCCCATCATTGGTGTCAGTGGGAGGAATAGTGCCCCATCATTGGTGTCAGTGGGAGGAATAGTGTCCCATCATTGGTGTCAGTGGAAGGAATAGTGTCCCATCATTGGTGTCAGTGGGAGGAATAGTGCCCTATCGTTGGTGTCAGTTGGAAGAATAATGCTCCATCTTTGGTGCCAATAAATGGATTTCTGCCCCATAGTTGGTGTCAGTGGGAGGAATAGTGCCCCATCATTGGTGTCAGTGGGAGCAATAGTGCCCCATCGTTGGTGCCTTTGGATGGAATTCTGCTCCATCATTGGTGTCAGTGGGAGGAATAGTGCCCCATCGTTGGTGCCAATGAATGGAATTCTGCCCCATCATTGGTGTCAGTGGGAGGAATAGCCCCCCATCATTGGTGCCAATAAATGAAATTCTGCTCCATCGTTGGTGTCAGTGGGAGGAATAGTGCCCCATCATTAGTGCCAATAAATGGAATTCTGCCCCATCGTTGGTGTCAGTGGAAGGAATAGTGCCCCATCATTGGTGTCAGTTGGAAAAAAATGGTGCCTAATCGTTGGTTCCAATGAATGGAATTCTGCCCCATAGTTGGTGTCAGTGGGAGGAATAGTGCCCCATAATTGGTGTCAGTGGGAGCAATAATGCCCTATCGTTGGTGCCTATGGATGGAATTCTGCTCCATCATTGGTGTCAGTGGGAGGAATAGTGCCCCATCATTGGTGCCAATGAATGGAATTCTGCCCCATCGTTGGTGTCAGTGGAAGGAATAGTATCCCAAGGGCTGGATAAAGGTAAGCAAAGTGCCACATACAGCTCCCGGGCCACAGTCTGGAGATCGCTGCATTAGATGAAAAATCATTTGAAAATCTGTAATTTTGACAGTTTGTTTGTTTTTTGTTCAGTTAATACGCACAAATCTAATTCGGGTGTGACGTTTTTGAGGCCAAAAAAAATAAATCGAAGGAAAAGTTTGGAAAACTTCTGCTGAACGGATGATGTGTTTCTCGTTTGTTAAAGATTGAACTGTTGGTACTGCGCATATGTAACCCAGAAGCAAAAAACAAACGAGAAACTGATTCATTTATGTCCATTGAACGATTTATCGCTCAGAATTTGGTCATTACATAATTGGCAATATCGTTTGTTTTTCAAAAACGTGATTAAACTATTTTTCGACTGGTGTATGGCTAGCATAAATACATATTGTAAAAATGTAATCAATGGATTCGATGATCTATATGGACTATTAATTCACTTATATTTATGCACATATATTAATTCAATGTATTAGGGTTAAGGCAGCTCTTTTTGCCCTTTATTAGCATAAAATACACGCAGGAAAGGCTGTTCACATGGAGAGGACGTGATGCTTTGCGCTGCGGTTTGCTTTTCAGAGCATGGGCTAGCTTGAACCTAACCTAATGCTAGCCATACATCAGTTGAAAAATCGTTTGAATACGTTTTCCAAAAACAAAACACAGTCATGAGAGCAAACGATATTGCCATCATGTAATGACTGAATTTTGAACGATAAATCAGTCAGTGGACATAAATGAATCAGTTTCTCATTTGTTTTTTGCTTCTGGGTCACATATGCGCAGCACCAACAGTTCAATTTTTAATGGGCAAGAAACACATTAAAGTGGTGTTCCGGCAGAAATTATACTTTTTAAATAAAAATCCCCGTATAATACACAAGCTTAATGTATTCTAGTAAAGTTAGTCTGTAAACTAAGGTCTGTTTTGTTAGTTTATAGCAGTAGTTTGTTATTGTATAAACTTACAGCAGGCCGTGGCCATCTTAAGTGTGGGCATCTGAAGCCAGACTGTATTTCTTCCTGGATCTCATCCTTGCAGATCTCGCACATGCTCAGTGCAGCACAAGCAGTGTAATAGGTTTCAGGTCAGGTTTCCATAGCAACAGCAGTGTCAGAGGAAGTTGCCGCCCCTTCCCAGAAGGCATTGCAAACAGGAAATGATGCAATGGGCCACGGCCAGGGAGGAGGAAGTGAAAAATGAATACAGCAGATATACAGTAGGTGCTGAGAAATTTTTTTTTTAAATATCCAATTCGTTTACAGTGCACAGTTTAGTGAGGGATGAAGAGTTGTAAAAGTGGGTGGAACTCCACTTTAAGCTTTCAATTTATTATCCGTTCGGCAGAAGTTTTCCAAACCTTTCCTTCAATTTTTTGGGCTCAAAAACGTCACAGCCGATTTTCAATTTGTGCCCATTAACTGGACGAACAACAAACAATCTGTCCAAATCACAGATTTTTGAACGATTTTTCGGACAGTGTATGGGCATCATTAGGCTGGCCATAGATTATGCAATTTTCTTTCCTTGAAGGAATCTTTCCTGATGCACTGTTGGGAGGTTTCCCCACTGTCAGAATATATTAATAACTTCTGGCGGTTATTGCCGCTGACAGTGGTCACACAAAAAGAAACAACAGGCTGGTTGTACTGAAGACGATCGAAAGATCAACATCAGTACAACCAGCCTGCCCATATAGATGGATCTAAATTCTTCCAGTTCCTGCTGAACCAGCTGAATTTCGATCCGTCTATGGCTGGCTTTAGTGTCTTTATTGGTGAGATTTTCCCCAAATCCCTGACCCCTAAAATAATTCCTAATACTAAGGGCTCATTAATGCTGCCCGTAATCTAAACACTAGGCAGTTGTCAGTTTCAGCTGAAGCGAGGGATCAATGTGATGCACATTTCAGCGCATTGCACAGTTTCCGTTTATTTATATTTTTTTAAAATCATCCGGTGTGGAAAAACTCCAGTGAACACCGCAATCTCTACATTTAGAGGCAGTTCACAATGGGAATCGCACAGGAACGTGATGTGCGTCCTGTGCAATTCACATTCAGTTCAGTTCAGTTTGATTAAGCTGAAATCGTACCACATGCACTACTTTTGAAAACCCACTGGAACCACATCGCATGGTACTTCTGTAACATGCAATCTGATGCGGGCAAAATGCACTGCATTTGCGACCTGCTTTTCGGGTGTCATTAACCCAATATTCACACCCATGCAGTACGTTTCGAATGCAGTGTGGGAAATGCACACAGAACACAGGTTTCCTGCACCACATTCTGGTGTGAACAGGCTCTAAAGGGCCGTACACACGATCAGACTTTTTGACAACAAACATGCAAATGAGCTGTTTTGGAGCAACATCCGACTGTGTGTACGCTCCATCGGACAAACTTTTTCTGTTTCCATCGGACTTTTGTTGGCTGTGCGAACGGGCAAAAGCCCCATAAGCCCCATACACACGATAGGACTTTGTACAAACTTTCCCTTGGATTTTTGTACAAAGGGCATTGCCCAAAAGTTTGTCTTGCATACAGACGACAGGACTTTTCCAGCCAACTTTTACCATATCACGTGGTTTTTCAGCTCTTTATCACCACCCTTTGGTCAACTTGTGTATTGTTGTCTGATATTGTGTCAATCTCGCCACTTTTATTGGCGAGATTGACACCTTGCGAGCAGGGTTGACACTGGTGCGGGGATCCAACTTGGATCCCCGCCAATGCCAGGCACTGTGTTTGGTATGAATCTTGAAGGGGAACGTCGGAAGAAGACTTCGGGGGTCTTCTTCCGACTTCGGGGGTCCTCTTCCAACTTCGGGGTCTCTCCGGCGTCTTCTCCCAGTGTCCGCATCTTCTGCTGGCTCCACCGCTATCTTCTGGCGCTCTTTTGCCAGCGGTGGTCCGGACTTCTGGGTCGTCTTCTTCCCTCTTCTCTTCCAGAGATGTTGACACAACGCTCTCTCCAGCCGGAATGGCCGCTCGCTCGTCCCCACCCCATTTCCTGACCGGCCGGGCTGCGTGCTCGGATAAGGGTCTGGTATGGACTGGGGGGGACCCCCACGCCGTTTTTTCGGCGTAGGGGGTTCCTCTTAATATCCATACCAGACCTAAGGTCCTGGTATGCCCCTAGAGGGGAACTCATGCTGGTTTTTTATTTAAAATTTGGCGTGGAGTTCCCCTTCAAGATTCATACCAAACACAGTGCCTGGCATTGGCGGGGATCCAAGTCGGATCCCCGTACCAGTGTCAACCCGGCTCGCAAAAGGGGCAATCTCGCCAATAAAAGTGGCGAGAATGACACAATATCAGACAACAATACACAAGTTGACCAAAGGGTGGTGGTAAAGAGCTGAAAAACCACGTGATATGGTGAAAGTTGGCTGGAAAAGTCCTGACGTCTGTATGCAAGACAAACTTTTGGGCAACGCCCTTTGTACAAAAATCCAAGGGAAAGTTTGTACAAAGTCCTATCGTGTGTATGGGGCTTTAGTGTGCAGTTTTGCATGTGCCTTCACATGCATTTATAACGCGTTTGTGGCTCTTTTACAGTGCATTTTTTTTTGCATTTGCAGTGTGTATGCAGTGCATTTTTTTTGCATTTGCGGTGTGTATGCAGTGCATGTTTTTTTGCATTTGCAGTGTGTATGCAGTGCATGTTTTTTGCATTTGCAGTGTGTATGCAGTGCATTTTTTTTTGCATTTGCATTTGCAGTGTGTATGCAGTGCATGTTTTTTGCATTTGCAGTGTGTATGCAGTGCATTTTTTTTGCATTTGTATTTGCAGTGTGTATGCAGTGCATGTTTTTTGCATTTGCAGTGTGTATGCCGTGCATTTCTGTCAGGCATTATTTATGATTTTTTTTCCCACTGAGATGCATTTACATGCATTTGCTGCATGTTCATGTGCCTATAGGTGTGCTCTGCACATGAAAGCACTGCAATGGTTTATACTAGCTTCATTAAAATACATTTGTTTTTCTTTCATATATTAATTCATGCTGCATTTAACCACTTCAGCCCCGGAAGGATGTACCCCCTTCCTGACCAGGCATTTTTGCGATTCGGCACTGCGTCGCTTTAACTGACAATTGCGTGGTCGTGTGATGTTGCACCCAAACAAAATTGACGTCCTTTTTTTCCCACAAATAGAGCTTTCTTTTGGTAGTATTTGATCACCTCTGCGTTTTTTTTTTTTTTTGCACTATAAACAAAAAAAAACGACAATTTTGAAAAAAAAGCAACATTTTTTACTTTTTGCTATAATAAAAATCCCCAAAAAATATATAAAAAAACACACTTCTTTCTCAGCTTAGGCCGATATGTATTTTTCTACATATTTTTTGTATAAAAAAAAATCGCAATAAGCGTATATTGATTGGTTTGCGCAAAAGTTATAGCGTCTACAAAATATGGGATAGATTTATGGCATTTTATTATTATTTTTTTTTTATTAGTAATGGGGGTGATATGTGATTTTTATCATGACTGCGACATTATGGCGGACACATTGGACACTTTTGACACTATTTTGGGACCATTGTCATTTATACAGCGATCAGTGCTATAAAAATGCACTGATTACTGTGTAAATGACACTGGCAGGGAAGAGGTTAAACACTAGGAGGCGATCAAGGGGTTAAGTGCGTCCTAGAGAGTGATTCTAATTGTGGGGGGGGGGGGTGGGCTCACTACAACATGACAGAGATCACTGCTACCGATGACTGAGAGCAGTAGATCTCTGTCATGTTGCTAGGCAGAACAGGGAAATGCCGCTCTGCCGCTCCGTGACACGATTGCGGGCCCCCGGTGGACATCGAGTCCGCGGGACCCGCGGTCACGGATTACACAGCGGGCACACGTGTGCCCACAATGCCGCGATTTAAAGGGGACGTACCTGTATGGCTATTTGCCCAGCTGTGCCATTGTGCTGACATATATCGTCATGCGCTGGTTGGCAAGGGGTTAAAAACTATCTGCCAATCTACAGTATAGTGTTTTCCCTAGCCGATTCCAACTGTTCAGACAAAAACTGAAGGTGCAGGCTAGAAATTTTTTATCATATGTGAAAACAACATCCATTTTCGTTTAATCAGTACAGTTTTCGTCTGAAAAAAAATCGGAACAGCAAGAATATGCATGCTCGGAAACTAAAGAAGACATTACATTAGAATACAATTCAACGCATTACAGCACTTCCGAAATTGTATTCTGTTTATGAGAATTTTCATATGTTGAGTAACCTCTTAATTTTCAATATGAGACTAGCATGCACAAAAAAACTAAATGGACAATCATTCGTCTGATATTCTAGTTGTTTGTACGAGGCTTAACTTCCTACCATGTATCCTCCAACATTCCATTAGGAGTTATCATTGAAGCGTGGAGAAAAGAAAGGGGTGCAGGGCTTTAATATATTTATATTTATTCATATTATATATCAGTGGCGGCTGGTGCTCAATATTTATGGGGCGCAAAACAACGGCAGCCCCCCCGCATGCAGGAGACGAACGGGAAGGCGGCGATCCCCGCAATACCCCCCCGGGAGACGACGGGAAGATGGCGATCCCCTAAGACACCCCCCGCCGGAGACATATGTGAAGGCGGTGATCAAAACACAACCACCCCCCTCATGGGAGGTGTAAGGACAGAGACCTCTTTACCTTAGGAGGCAGATGACAGGGATCTGGCTCCCCACTCTGGGGCCATTTCTTCTCTTCCCGGCCCAACAGGAAGTGGGTCCTGAGACTCCCGGCCAATCAGGCTTCAAGACCCGCTTCCTGAATGGCAGGGAGAAAAATCAGGAAGACAATAGCGAATAATAATTCGCTATTGTCACAAAACTGGGTGGGCTCAGGGCACAGTGCTCGCGCCCCAAGCCCACCCTTTTTGAAGCCAATTAGAGGGCGCTAAATCACGTGCTATAAAAAAAAAAACATGTTCCAAAACTTCACACGCCAATTAACTACCTATGAGGAATACTGTTTGGGCACTGATCACCTCCCAAAGGTCCTCTCCAAAGCATACTCACTATTAAACTCAACCCAGGAACAACCATGTTTACCATGGTAACCATGTCTACCAGGTATAGTAAAAAGGGAATCAGAACTACACATTCACCCTGAAACAGAAAGAAAACATTATCTGATTCTTCCTTAAATCATCAATATGCACCAAAATACAAGAGACTAACTTTAAAATACTCAATAGGTGGTATCTCACGCCCAGTAGACTACACACAATCTTCCCTGAAACATCAGATCTCTGCTGGAGATGTCAAAAGGAAAAGGGAACGATGCTACATGTTTTCTGGACTTGCCTGAAATGATCAGATTTCTGGGAAAATGTACACAAGGTCACCCAGGGACTCACTGAGTAGGAGATACCACTAGACCCAGCGTTCATCCTATTGCATGCATCGAACATACCGGCTAAAACTTACAAAAAATCCATCATAAGACACCTACTTAATGCTGCCAAATCTTGTATCCCTCTCTTGTGGAAACAACAACATCCCCGACCATATCGATGTGGTTAGGGAAAATAGAAGATATTAATAAAATGGAGGACTTAATTCTTACAGCACAAGATAAACAGGAGACATACACCAAAACTTGGAGGCCTTGGAATATATATAAAATCTCAGACGAAAGAAAGGCCCTCTTTGGATCATAAACACCCAAATAGGAAACATGACCTGCAGAACAGAACCCATGTCATACTGCCCTCACCCCTTTACCCTCCCCAGCCCCTTCCTCCCTTCTTCTTCCTCTTCTTTCTGGTCCTTTAGGCCAGGTTCTGCTTATTTATTATCTCCTTTGCTGCTTTTAAAATATGAGGTAAAAGGAAAAGGTGGATTGGGTGACCCAAGGTCAGGATACAAAGTTAATTCACTGAAAGTCACACAAGTATGAAAAATTAAGAAATGCACTGACTGTAAATTTTGTATGACAACTCTTCAGTTAAGTTGTAAACACCCATCGAGCACTCTGATATACCATAGTTTAGAGATTTAAGAGTATAAGCTTATTTTTGATTACCTGTTATCTCTGTATTACTTAGGTTCCACCCTTTCGTGGAGTTTAATAAAAATTATAGTTGAGGAAAAAAACATGTTGAAAACCATGTGTCCGGTGCCCTGCATGTAGATTAGGAGCCGGGCGCATGAATTAGGGGGGGTGTCACTGCGCCCCATATGGATGGGCCGCCACTGTTATATATTAAAGTAGAAGTCCATCCTAAAACCAAAATCTCTACATCTACAGATATCCACGATCTAACACTAACCTATCTAACCCTGTGAAGAAGAAAATGGGTGCAGAGGACACTTCTGACAACAGAAGCCCCATAGTAAGTCTATGGGTGACATCACTTCCCATTCATTTCACAGCCGTTGTCAGCCGTGTCCTCTGCAATGCTTCCGCTGCTGGAGATCGTATCGGACCAGCTTCAGAAAAGGTATGTATACCGGTTTCTTCTTTACAGGCATAGATAAGTTAGTGTTAGAATGCGGATGTCTGTTGATGCAGGGATTTTAGTTTTAGGGTGGACTTACACTTTAAGTTGTATTTCCATAAGCGCAAGAAACCAAATACTTATCATTGAAGCATACCTGGTTGCCCCTATGGCCATAAACACAGTTCTGTTGACTGCTCCTGGTCTACATAGGAGAATATTACCAGACTGGTGCTTAAGCATTCATTAAAAAATAGGGCCCAGTGAAAATACTCAGGAAGATTATATGTCTCTTATGAACCTCACTAACAACCACTTCTTTCCCCAGGATACAAGGGGCCATGTATATTTTTGTCGTAGATTCTACAATTCGCTCACAAAGCAATAAGCCCCCGGTCACATAGGTACGACTTGTCATGCAATTTGCAAAAAAGAAAATCTTTTTTTTTTTTTGCAAAAGGTGGACTTAGCCTTTAATGTAATTTTACGTTATATGAGCAAATTTAGGATATCCTTGGTGATACTTAGCCATGTGTGCAGGTATTTACATTACATCAAACTTGCTCATCCATTAAGTTCCGGCATTATTTTCACTGGCCTAGCTGAAGCCTCCCAGAACAGTGCCAGTGTGTGAGTGGATGGTGGGAGACGAAAGCCCTGTTGAGTGACACAAAGTTAAGGATATTCTTTGTACAGGTTCTTATGTTTTTCCTGTCCGTACTGTTCTACACAGCTGAGAACACTGCCTGTATTCCAGTATAACCAGATTATTGGGATGTTGGTGCGAGCCAAGAGGACGGAGAATGAGAACAGGCAAATGGAATGAGCAAAACAATGTGTCCCGTTCCGTGGCCTCAAATAACTCTGGTACAAGGCAAAACCGTTTTTCATGTAGGGAATCTCAGGACAACTAAGAGCTACAGACTACTCAGTTCAGTAAACCTGAAGCTTGGTTTTTAAAGATGCGGGTTCCACGACTGTCACCCTCATCCTAGTTTTTGACACACTAACTCATTCACATGAAACAAATATGCCACCTGTAAAGCTGGTTGTGCTTGCTCATTATGGGTCAATGAGTAAGTGGTGATGCAAGAATCAGGGTGACAGCCCCAGTGCTTTCATCTTTAAAGTGGAGTTCCACCCACTTTTACAACTCTTCAGCATCCCTCACTAAACTGTGCACTGTAAACAAATTGGATATTTTTTTAGTTTTTTTCTCAGCACCTACTGTATATCTGCTATATTCATTTTTCACTTCCTCCTCCCTGGCCGCGGTCCTTCATCATTTCCTGTTTGCAATGCCTTCTGGGAAGGGTCGGCAACTTCCTCTGAAACTGCCGTTGCTATGGAAACCTGACCTGAAACCTATTACACTGCTTGTGTTGCACTGAGCATGTGCGAGATCTGCAAGGATGAGATCCAGGAAGAAATACAGTCTGGCTTCAGATGCCCACACTTAAGATGGCCACGGCCTGCTGTAAATTTATAAAATAGCAAACTACTGCTATAAACTAACAAAACAGACCTTAGTTTACAGACTAACTTTACTAGAATACATTAAGCTTGTGTATTATAGGGGTATTTTTATTTAAAAAGTATAATTTCGGCCGGAACACCACTTTAACCACTTGACGACCGCCTCACGCCGATGTACGTCGGCAAGGCAGCACGGACAGGCAAAATCACGTACAGGGTACGTGATTTGCCTTCCGCGGGTGGGGGGTCCGATCGGACCCCCCCCCGCCGCCCGAGGCGGTCCCGTTTTGTCCCCCGGCGATCGGAGACGAGGGGGAGGCCATCCGTTCGTGGCCCCCCCCTCGCGATCGCCGCCGGCCAATGGGAACACTCCTTTGCTGCTGTATGCTAAACAGCAGCAAAGGAAATGATGTCATCTCCCCTCGGGTCGGTAGTTTCCGTTCCGGCCCGAGGAGAGACGACAAGTGAGTGACTGCACCAACACACACACACACACAGTAGAACATGCCAGGCACACATTACACCCCGATCCCCCCCCCGATCGCCCCCCGATCCCCCCCCAATCACCCCTCCCCCCTGTCACAAACTGACACCAGCAGTTTTTTTTTTTTTTTTTTTTCTGATTACTGCATAGTGTCAGTTTGTGACAGTTACAGTGTTGGGACAATTAGGGTTAGCCCCCTGTAGGTCTAGGGTACCCCCCTAACCCCCCCTAATAAAGTTTTAACCCCTTGATCACCCCCCGTCACCAGTGTCACTAAGCGATCATTTTTCTGATCGCTGTATTAGTGTCGCTGGTGATGCTAGTTAGTGAGGTAAATATTTAGGTTCGCCGTCAGCGTTTTATAGCGTCAGGGACCCCCATATACTACCTAATAAATGTTTTAACCCCTTGATTGCCCCCTAGTTAACCCTTTCACCACTGATCACCGTATAACTGTTACGGTTGACGCTGGTTAGTTTGTTTATTTTTTATAGTGTCAGGGCACCCGCCGTTTATTACCGAATAAAGGTTTAGCCCCCTGATCACCCGGCGGTGATATGCGTCGCCCCAGGCAGCGTCAGATTAGCGCCAGTACCGCTAACACCCACGCACGCAGCATACGCCTCCCTTAGTGGTATAGTATCTGAACGCATCAATATCTGATCCGATCAGATCTATACTAGCGTCCCCAGCAGTTTAGGGTTCCCAAAAATGCAGTGTTAGCGGGATCAGCCCAGATACCTGCTAGCACCTGCGTTTTGCGCCTCCGCCCGGCCCAGCCCAGCCCACCCAAGTGCAGTATCGATCGATCACTGACACTTACAAAACACTAACCGCATAACTGCAGCGTTCGCAGAGTCAGGCCTGATCCCTGCGATCGCTAACAGTTTTTTTGGTAGCATTTTGGTGAACTGGCAAGCACCAGCCCCAGGCAGCGTCAGGTTAGCGCCAGTACCGCTAACACCCACGCACGCACCGTACACCTCCCTTAGTGGTATAGTATCTGATCGGATCAATATCTGATCCGATCAGATCTATACTAGCGTCCCCAGCAGTTTAGGGTTCCCAAAAACGCAGTGTTAGCGGGATCAGCCCAGATACCTGCTAGCACCTGCGTTTTGCCCCTCCGCCCGGCCCAGCCCAGACCACCCAAGTGCAGTATCGATCGATCACTGTCACTTACAGAACACTAAACGCATAACTGCAGCGTTCACAGAGTCAGGCCTGATCCCTGCGATCGCTAACAGTTTTTTTGGTAGCGTTTTGGTGAACTGGCAAGCACCAGCCCCAGGCAGCGTCAGGTTAGCGCCAGTACCGCTAACACCCACGCACGCAGCGTACACCTCCCTTAGTGGTATAGTATCTGAACGGATCAATATCTGATCCGATCAGATCTATACTAGCGTCCCCAGCAGTTTAGGGTTCCCAAAAACGCAGTGTTAGCGGGATCAGCCCAGATACCTGCTAGCACCTGCGTTTTGCCCCTCCGCCCGGCCCGGCCCAGCCCACCCAAGTGCAGTATCGATCGATCACTGTCACTTACAAAACTCTAAACGCATAACTGCAGCGTTCGCAGAGTCAGGCCTGATCCCTGCGATCGCTAACAGTTTTATTGGTAGCGTTTTGGGGAACTGGCAAGCGCCAGCGGCGTAGTACACCCCGGTCGTAGTCAAACCAGCACTGCAGTAACACTTGGTGACGTGGCGAGTCCCATAAGTGCAGTTCAAGCTGGTGAGGTGGCAAGCACAAGTAGTGTCCCGCTGCCACCAAGAAGACAAACACAGGCCCGTCGTGCCCATAATGCCGTTCCTGCTGCATTCGCCAATCCTAATTGGGAACCCACCGCTTCTGCAGCGCCCGTACTTCCCCCATTCACATCCCCAACCAAATGCAGTCGGCTGCATGAGAGGCATTTTTATGTCCTCCCGAGTACCCCTACCCAGCGAACCCCCCAAAAAAGATGTTGTGTCTGCAGCAAGCGCGGATATAGGCGTGACACCCGCTATTATTGTCCCTCCTGTCCTGACAATCCTGGTCTTTGCATTGGTGAATGTTTTGAACGCTACCATGCACTAGTTGAGTATTAGCGTAGGGTACAGCATTCCACAGACTAGGCACACTTTCACAGGGTCTCCCAAGATGCCATCGCATTTTGAGAGACCCGAACCTGGAACCGGTTACAGTTAGAAAAGTTAGTTACAAAAAAAGTGTAAAAAAAAAAATATATATAAAATAAAAAAAAATAGTTGTCGTTTTATTGTTCTCTCTCTCTCTATTCTCTCTCTATTGTTCTGCTCTTTTTTTTACTGTATTCTATTCTGCAATGTTTTATTGTTATTGTTATTGTTATTATGTTTTATCATGTTTGTTTTTCAGGTATGTAATTATTTATACTTTACTGTTTACTGTGCTTTATTGTTAACCATTTTTTTGTCTTCAGGTACGCCATGCACGACTTTGAGTGGTTATACCAGAATGATGCCTGCAGGTTTAGGTATCATCTTGGTATCATTCTTTTCAGCCAGCGGTCGGCTTTCATGTAAAAGCAATCCTAGTGGCTAATTAGCCTCTAGACTGCTTTTACAAGCCGTGGGAGGGAATAGACCCCCCCCCACCGTCTTCCGTGTTTTTCTCTGGCTCTCCTGTCTCAACAGGGAACCTGAGAATGCAGCCGGTGATTCAGCCTGCTGACCATAGAGCTGATCAGAGACCAGAGTGGCGCCAAACATCTCTATGGCCTAAGAAACCGGAAGCTACGAGCATTTCATGGCTTAGATTTCGCCGGATGTAAATAGCGCCATTGGGAAATTGGGGAAGCATTTTATCACACCGATCTTGGTGTGGTCAGATGCTTTGAGGGCAGAGGAGAGATCTAGGGTCTAATAGACCCCAATTTTTTCAAAAAAGAGTACCTGTCACTACCTATTGCTATCATAGGGGATATTTACATTCCCCGAGATAACAATAAAAATGATTAAAAAAAAAAATATGAAAGGAACAGTTTAAAAGTAAGATTAAAAAAGCAAAAAAATAATTAAGAAAAAAAAAAAAAAAAAAAGCACCCCTGTCGCCCCCTGCTCTCGCGCTAAGGCGAACGCAAGCGGCGGTCTGTCGTCAAACGTAAACAGCAATTGCACCATGCATGTGAGGTATCACCGCGAAGGCCAGATCGAGTGCAGTAATTTTTCCAGTAGACCTCCTCTGTAAATCTAAAGTGGTAACCTGTAAAGGCTTTTAAAGGCTTTTAAACATGTATTTATTTTGTTGCCACTGCACGTTTGTGCGCAATTTTAAAGCATGTCATGTTTGGTATCCATGTACTCCGCCTAAGATCATCTTTTTTATTCCATCAAACATTTGGGCAATATAGTGTGTTTTAGTGCATTAAAATTTAAAAAAGTGTGTTTTTTCCCCAAAAAATGCGTTTGAAAAATCGCTGCGCAATTACTGTGTGAAAAAAAAAAAATGAAACACCCACCATTTTAATCTGTAGGGCATTTGCTTTAAAAAAATATATAATGTTTGGGGGTTCAAAGTAATTTTTTTGCAAAAAAAAATAACTTTTTCATGTAAACAATAAGTGTCAGAAAGGGCTTTGTCTTGAAGTGGTTAGAAGAGTGGGTGATGTGTGACATAAGCTTCTAAATGTTGTGCATAAAATGCCAGGACAGTTCAAAACCCCCCTAAATGACCCCATTTTGGAAAGTAGACACCCCAAGCTATTTTCTGAGAGTCATGTCGAGTCCATGGAATATTTTATATTGCGACACAAGTTGCGGGAAAGAGACAAATTTTTTTTTTTTTTTTTTTTGCACAAAGTTGTCACTAAATGATATATTGCTCAAACATGTCATGGAAATATGTGAAATTACACCCCAAAATACATTCTGCTGCTTCTCCTGAGTACGGGGATACCACATGTGTGGGACTTTTTGGGAGCCTTGCCGCGTACGAGACCCCGAAAACCAAGCACCGCCTTCAGGCTTTCTAAGGGCGTGAATTTTTGATTTCACTCTTCACTGCCTATCACAGTTTCGGAGGCCATGGAATGCCCAGGTGGCACAAAACCCCCCCAAATGACCCCATTTTGGAAAGTAGACACCCCAAGCTATTTGCTGAGAGGTATAGTGAGTATTTTGCAGACCTCACTTTTTGTCACAAAGTTTTGAAAATTGAAAAAAGAAAAAAAAAAAATGTTTTTTCTTGTCTTTCTTCATTTTCAAAAACAAATGAGAGCTGCAAAATACTCACCATGCCTCTCAGCAAATAGCTTGGGGTGTCTACTTTCCAAAATGGGGTCATTTGGGGGGGGGTTTGTGCCACCTGGGCATTCCATGGCCTCCGAATCTGTGATAGGCAGTAAAGAGTGAAATCAAAAATTTTCACCCTTAGAAATCCTGAAGGCAGTGATTGGTTTTCGGGGTCCCGTACGCGGCTAGGCTCCCAAAAAGTCCCACACATGTGGTATCCCCATACTCAGGAGAAGCAGCTGAATGTATTTTGGGGTGCAATTCCACATATGCCCATGGCCTGTGTGAGCAATATATCATTTAGTGACAACTTTATGAAAAAAAAAAAAAAAAAAAGTGTCACTTTCCCGCAACTTGTGTCAAAATATAAAATATTCCATGGACTCAATATGCCTCTCAGCAAATAGCTTGGGGTGTCTACTTTCCAAAATGGGGTCATTTTGGGGGGTTTTGTGCCCCCTGGGCATTCCATGGCCTCCGAAACTGTGATAGGCAGAGAAGAGTGAAATCATAAATTTACACTCTTAGAAATCCTGAAGGCAGTGATTGGTTTTCGGGGCCCCGTACGCGGCTAGGCTCCCAAAAAGTCCCACACATGTGGTATCCCCATACTCAGGAGAAGCAGCTGAATGTATTTTGGGGTGCAATTCCACATAGGCCCATGGCCTGTGTGAGCAATATATCATTTAGTGACAACTTTTTGTAAATATTTTTTTTTTTTTTTTTTTGTCATTTTTCAATCACTTGGGACAAAAAAAATAAATATTCAATGGGTTCAACATGCCTCTCAGCAATTTCCTTGGGGTGTCTACTTTCCAAAATGGGGTCATTTGGGGGGGTTTTGTACTGCCCTGCCATTTTAGCACCTCAAGAAATGACATAGGCAGTCATAAACTAAAAGCTGTGTAAATTACAGAAAATGTACCCTAGTTTGTAGACGCTATAACTTTTGCGCAAACCAATAAATATACGCTTATTGACATTTTTTTTACCAAAGACATGTGGCCGAATACATTTTGGCCTAAATGTATGACTAAAATTTAGTTTATTGGATTTTTTTTATAACAAAAAGTAGAAAATATCATTTTTTTTCAAAATTTTCGGTCTTTTTCCGTTTATAGCGCAAAAAATAAAAACCGCAGAGGTGATCAAATACCATCAAAAGAAAGCTCTATTTGTGAGAAGAAAAGGACGCAAATTTCGTTTGGGTACAGCATTGCATGACCGCGCAATTAGCAGTTAAAGCGACGCAGTGCCAAATTGGAAAAAGACCTCTGGTCCTTAGGCAGCATAATGGTCCGGGGCTCAAGTGGTTAAGAATCCATATCTACAATGGCAGCCCCCATATTTATTATTCTTCCAACGTTGTCTTTAATAGGCTGAAATCTGTAGATTAGCATGCCCCTGCATGACGCCCTGTGCTGAGGGAACGTTAATCTATGGTTCGCCCTTGACCGTTCCCCAAAGGTTTCTGATCATGTGACCACTATGTTTCCTTTTCTGGTGGTTTCCTTTTCTGGTAAATGGGTCCATTGCTGATCAGTCAAAGATTTTCCAACATGTAGAAATGTAAAGGTTCTGATTTCCTTTGGCGCCAAAAAACGCCATTTGGAGTGTCTTCCAGGGCCGTAACTACCACCATAGCGACCCATGCGGGCGCTATGGGGCCCGCAGCTGAGTGATGCCCAGTGAGGATACGAGCACCACCGGCACAGTCTCCCAGCCAGGGGAAGAGAGAGGAAAGGAAGAGGCGAGCTGTCCGTATCAGCAGAGAGCTGAATTGCCCGATGTAAGAGCTTTCATTTAGAACTTCCAGTGTTCCCGGGGCTCACGTCACATAGCTCCACCTTTTGGCCCGGTGCCTTTGATAGACAGAACGCCGATCCAATGCGGGACATGTGACGTCATCAAAGGCGTCGGGCCAAGAGGTGGGGCTATGTGACGATGAGCCCCGGGAAGACAGGAAATTCAAATGAAAGCTATTACAGCGGGCAATCCCGCTCTCTGCTGATCCGAGTGGCTTGCCTCTTCCTCTGCATAGGTGGGGCTGTATGGGGCACAGGCAGACCAGGCTACATTAAGCACAGGTCACGCTGTATGGGGCACAGGTCACGCTGTATGGGGCACAGGTCACGCTGCATTGGGCACAGGTCACGCTGTATTGGGCACAGGTCACGCTGCATTGGGCACAGGTCACGCTGCATTGACACTAGGGCAGCTGTGGAGGGGGGGCTGTTGTTTGCAGGGGGGCCCATACAACATTTTGCTATGGGGCCCTGCTATTTCTACTTACGCCCCTGGTGTCTTCCCTTCGCTGGGATCGGCACAGTGGACCCTATTGTGTGGGACATTGATGAGCTTGATATCACATGCTGTTTGTGAGTATACAACTGTTTAATTCTTCAATAAAAAGTTTTTAACCACTTTAATTAACTTTTACCCCTTTCCTGCCCAGGCCAATTTTCAGCTTTCAGTGCTGTCGCACTTTGAATGACAATTGCGTGGTTATGCAACACTGTACCCATATGAAATTTTTATCATAATTTTTTTAGACAGATAGAGCTTTCTTTTGGTGGTATTTAATCACCATTGGGGTTTTCATTCCTTGCTAAACAAAAAAAGGCCGATAATTGAAAAAAAACAAAAAACTTTTTCTTTGATTTTGTTGTAAAATTTTGCACAAGAAATTTTTCTTCTTTACTGATGTGCGCTGATGAGGCTGCATTGATAGGCTGCACTGATGGGCACTGATAAGGCTGCACTGATGGGCACTGATAAGACTGCACTGATGAGCACTGATAAGGCGGCACTGATTAGGCAGGACTGATAAGGCGGCATTGATGGGCACCGATAGGTGACACTGATGAGCACTGATAGGCTGCACTGATGGGTACTGATGAGGCTGCACTGATGGGCACTGATAATGAGGCAGCACTGATGGGCACTGATGAGGAGGCGGCATTGATGGGGCTGGACTGATAAGGCGGCATTGATGGGCAGTGATAGGTGACACTGATATGCTGCACTGATGGGGCTGTGCTGATAATCAGGGCACTGATGAAATGGCATTCATTTACATGTGATCAGCTGTGATTGGATTTAGATGATCACATGGTAAAGAGCCTACATCATCATTGGTCGTTCCCTTGTCCTCATTTATCCAAGTCAGGGTATAGCTAGTAGTAGTCAGTCACATTCAACTGGACTTCTTCTGGTAAAGATGTTTTGTAGCTTACCAAGCCACTTCTTCAGCTCCAATGAGAGTCAGTCATACCATGTATATTCATACCTTAACCACTTGACCACTGGGCACTTAAACCCCCTTAATAACCAGACCAATTTTCAGCTTTCAGTGCTCTCACATTTTGAATGACAATTACTCAGTCATGCAACACTGTACCTATATGAAATTTTTTTGTCCTTTTTTTTCACACAAATAGAGCTTTCTTTTGGTGGTATTTAAAGCGGGGTTCCACCCAAATTTTGAACATTATCTCTATGCATTTTCTTCCTTGCCTAGATGCTGACATGCTGTGTAAAAAAATTGAAATCGCCGTAATTACCTTTTTTTTTCTAATCTTCTTAGCACTTCCTGGTTTTCCTCCCATGGGAGTAGGCGTGTTTCTAGCCTCTCCCAGACCTCCCACAGTCCCCTGGGAGCTAGTCTCAGGCTTCCCAGCATGCATTGTGCAACAGCATCATCACAACATCTCGGTGAATGCTGGGAGCACAGCATTCACCGCATCCAGGAAATACATGCTTGTGGGCTTCAAATGCCCACAATGAAGATGGAAACCGCCTTCAGTGAATTTTATAAGTTATTCTTTACAACGAAATCGGACACAGGCGGACTTATTACACAGAACATGTGAGTAGATAATCATGAGAAAAGTTTGTGAATAGTCTCCAAAAAAAAAAAACGATAGATAGGTGGACCCCCGCTTTAATCACAGCTGAGTTCTTTATTTTTTGCACTATAAAAGAAAAAAGACATAATTTATACCACTACATGTCTTTGGTAAAAAATAACCCAAATCGGTGTATATTATTTAGTCTTTGTGAAAGTTATAGAGTCCACAAGCTGTGGTGCCAATCTCTGAAAATTGATCACACCTGAAGTACTGATGGCCTATCTAATTTCTTGAGACCCTAACAAGCCAGGAAAGTACAAATACCCCCCAAATAACCCCTTTTTGGAAAGTAGACATTCCAAGGTGTTTAGTAAGAGGCATGGTGAGTTTTTTGAAGTTTGAAGTTTTTCCCACAATTCTTTGCAAAATCAAGATTTTTTTTCTTTTTTTTTTTTTTTCACAAAATTGTTATATTAGCAGGTTATTTCTCACACACAGCATATGCATAGCACAAATTACACCCCAAAACACATTCTACTACTCCTCCTGAGTACGGCAATACCACATGTGTGAGACTTTTGTCTGTGGTATGGATGCAGGGGCGGATCCAGGGGGGGCAACGGGGCAATTGCCACCCCTGAGAAATGTGTTGCCGGGCGGGTGAGAGAGCGGGTGTTTCCGTGAGCGGGTGAGAGCGTGCGGCTCTGTGGCGCCTCCACGGGTGGGTAAGAGAGCGAGCGGGCCGGGCGGCGCGGTTTGTGGGCGGTCAGCACAGCGGCGGCTTGTGGGTGGGTGAGTGTGAGAAAACTGGCTCGGCGTGAGCGCACAGCTGGCCAATCAGCTAGCTGGGGGGCGGAGGAGCAGAGAGATGAGATCATCTCTCACCGCTCCGCACCTGCCCTGCATCCCTGCAGTAACTTCCGTCCTCACTGTGCAGGCAGCATGGGCAGCAGAGAGATTTCATTATCTCTCTGCTGCCTGACTCTGGGATAGCAAGAGACAAGCAAACACCACCTTAGCAGGCAAGTGGCAAGGTGTGGCAGGTGACGTGGCAAAGTGACAATCTGCATCTGGTGGCAGGCAAGTGACAATCCGCAACGTGTGGCAGGTGACGTGGCAAAGTGACAATCCGCAACGTATGGCAGGTGACGTGGCAAAGTGACAATCCGCAATGTGTGGCAGGTGATGTGGCAAAGTGACAATCCACAACCTGTGGCAGGTGACGTGGCAAAGTGACAATCCACAACCTGTGGCAGGTGATGTGGCAAAGTGACAATCCACAACGTGTGGCAGGTGACGTGGCAAAGTGACAATCCCCAACGTGTGGCAGGTGACGTGGCGAAGTGACAATCCGCAAGGTGTGGCAGGTGACGCGGCAAAGTGACAATCCACAACCTGTTGCAGGTGACGTATCAAAGTGACAATCCGCAACGTGTGGCAGGTGACGTGGCAAAGTGACAATCCCCAACGTGTGGCAGGTGACATGGCAAAGTGACAATCCGCAACGTGTGGCAGGTGACGTGGCAAAGTGGCAATCCGCAAGGTGTGGCAGGTAACAATCCACAACATGTGGCAGGTGATGTACCAAATGACAATCTGCAATGTATGGCAAGTGGCAATCCGCAACATATGGCAGGTGATGTGGCAAGTGACAATCTGCATCTTGTGGCAAGCAAGTGACAATTCGCAACGTGTGGCAGGCGACGGTGGCACACTCAGGGCTCCCAATGATTCTGCATTATGGTGAGTTGAACCATTTCATTTAATACTACAATGTAATAATAGAAATAATGCGCTTCAATCATCCTGGCACCATAACAACCATGGTGCCAGGATGATTGAAGTGCCACCACCAACCATTTCCCCGATAAATTGCCTGCAAAAAAACATATTTTCTGGCAGTGCCCCTTTCGAGACAAGACTCTGTATCCACCCCTGTATGGATAAGTATGCTGAGTATGGATGGATATGCAGAGTATGGATGGATGGATGAGTATGCAGAGTATGGATGAGTACGCCCAGTATGGATGGGTATGCTGAGCATGCATGGGTGAGCATGGATGGATGGGTATGCAGAGTATGGATGGGTATGCATGGCTGAGTATGCAGAGTATGGATAGGTATGTATGGCTAAGAATGGATGGATGGATTTGTCACTAAGCAGTGCTGTGGGCACTACACATCCAGCCCACAGCGCTGCTGCCACCAATCTCTCCCCTCTCCGCTCACACTGGACAGAGAGGGGAGGGAGGAACCGGATATCACGCCGGTTTGTTTACATGTGATTGCTCCGTCATTTGACGGAGCGATCATGTGGTGAACGTCCGCGATCAGCGGCCGTTTATCATGATCCATGATGCACCGGGTCCAGATGTTCTCGGGTGTGCGCCCCAGAGGAGGGGGGGAGCAGGATTCTGGGAGGACATCACTGTACGCCCTCCCAAAGTTAAGCAACCACCCTGTAGCCCTCATTCGGCTATGGGCCGGTTGCTAAGTGGCCGGTTGCTTAAAGCCTCCAGATTTTCTGTTAAAGTAGAACTACAGGCAATTTTTTTTCCCATTTTGGATAGAGCAAGGGAGAATTCTTTTTCAGACACTTATGTCCCATTGTCGAGATTTCCCTTCACTTCTTATCCCATAGTAAACAGGAAGTGATGGGATTTCCTGGCAAATTAACAGAACAAATAGAGAAGGTGAATCTCTTTAACAGTGGGGGGGGGGGGGGGGGGGGCGCACAGACAGCAATAAAAACTGACGAGCGTTCTAATTCCTAACCACTCTATCCAAAACTAAAAAAAAAAGTTTTGCCTTTAGTTATACTTTTATTTAAATTGTTCATTAAGGCCAAGCTGGCCCAATAAACTGTAGCCTCGGCTATATATACTATACAGTGCTGAGTTCTAGGCAGTAGTACAGGGACGTCCCATCCCATTCCCAGAACAAAACCAAGTTGGGCTGAATGCTGCTCAGCCATTCACCGGAAACCTTGTATTTTTATGAATAAATACCAGGCTTCCTTTGGTTGTGGTGAAGAGGCGGGTGGATGAAGTCTCAAGCTCCACCTTAGCCAGAGGAAACCTTGTATTTATTCATAAAAATACAAGGCTTCCTGTGAATAGCTGAGCATCTCTCAGCCCAACTTAATTTTGTCTAGGAATTGGATGGGAAGCCCCCGTACTGCTGCTGGAACACAGTACTGTATACTCTATGTAGCTGTGGCTACATACAGTTTATACAGCGCTGACAGCGGCCGTATTTCTTAGTAATGGAAATTGTTCTTTTGGGCCACCTTGGCACAAAAAAACTAACCTGTTATGGACCGCCCCATGCAGATATATTGCATGATTGCATTTTTTCATACACTGAGTCTGGGGAGCATGTGCGCCGCCAGCGACCCGCTCCCGCTGTGATTGGACACAGCAGGCGCCAATCAGCGGGTTCCGGCGGATGCCTCGTCCACCAATGGCAATCATTCTCAGGAGACTCGAAACGGCGGTCTACCTATGTAAACAAGGCAGACTGCCATTCTGTGAGAGGGGAAGATGGAGATTTTGTGTTCCTGCTAAGCAAGAACACAGTTCTCTGTCTTCCCCCAGTTAAAGCATCCCCCACACAGTTTGAAAGCCATCCCTAGGAGCTCATTTTACCCTCTGATTGCCCCAGATGTTAACCCCTTCCCTGTCAGTGTCATTAGTACAGTGACAGTGCATTTCTTTAGCACTGATCACTGTATTAGCGTCACTGGTTCCCAAAAAGTGTCACTTTGTTTCAGATTTGTCCACCGCAATGTCACAGTCCCACTAAAAATCGCTGATCGCCGCCATTGCTAGTAAATAAAACAATTAAAAAATTAAAAATTCAATAAACATATCCGATAGTTTTTAGACGCTATAACATTTGCGCAAACCAATCAATATAAGCTTAATGGGATTTTTTTTACCAAAAATTATGTAACAGAATACATATTGGCTAAATTGATGAAGAAATGTGTTTATTTTTTTTATTGGATATGTTTTATAACAGAAAGTAAAAAATATAGTATAGTATGCAGAGGTGATCAAATACCACCAAAAGAAAGCTCTATTTTATTTGGGTACAGCATTGCACGACCGCGCAATCGTCAGTTAAAGTAACACCGTGCCTTATCGCAAAAAATGGCCTGGTTATGAAGGGAGGGGGGTAAACCTTCCGGAGCTGAAGTGGTTAAGGGTCAATTCGCACCGGATGCAGCTGAATGCCTTTTGACTGCATTCCAACTGCATAGTCCAAAATGCAGGTTATCATATGGGCACAGTATGCATAGTGCGCAAACGCATGTAAACGCGCGCAAATACACCGCAATGCAGTGCACATAAAAGCCAAAAGAAAGAAGAAAGGAAGTGACCTCACAGGACAAATGCAGATGGAAACGTGTGTGTCAACTGTATGTGGGTGCAAATAAAAACGTGCATCAAATGAAAAGGCCCTTCGTTTTCTCCTCCTTCTCCACTGCTGCTCTAGAGCCAGACAAATCAGCTTGAACATGGTCCTTCTCAGACTGAACAGTCTTTTGCTTCTCTAGATTTTGGCTGCTCAGGCTGGGTATTTCAGGGCTGTTATACAATTTTTTTTTATTTTTGCACATTTTTGACTTTTGGATCTAATGTTCCTTCATACAGACTCTCAAAACTGTAAACTGTAGTGGGAAAAATCCTAAAAGTTGGCGATGACTGACTATGCAGGCATAGCTAGGAGTGAAAACGATTTTTACTAGACGATGTCAAGGACGGGTCAGGTCAAGGACTGTGCCTGTCTTACTTGGGTACAGTAGGGGAAGGGGTTGGGGGAGGGAACAACTTCAATGACGCTAGGATGGCTAGGGAGGGTGGCAATTTGCATGAAGTATGTGTGTACTGAAGTTAAAGAATAAAACTGGGACCCAGAAGATACATTTTAGGCAACAAGAGGTGCAGGAATTTTATCTCCTGGGTTCAGGTTTGAATGTTTATCTTTAAAAACAGGTTTGCTTTAAATCAATTGTATTTAAATACAGGTACTGGCCAATCTTTATTCAGCCTCGATGACACTTATGTAGGCCTTGGAAGCCAAGGCTAATTTGTTCTAGATTTGGCCATTAACTAATCTTCAAACTGCACGTCTGGATGACGCAAGCATGGTCCATCCAACAAAAAAAATCTTGAATATTAGAGATCTCTGCATAAATATGTATGTTTTCATTGCCTGAAGGTGCACATTTATGCCTAGGGACGTGCTCATATACCAGATGATATTTTTAAAGTTGACATGTGCTGCATTTTTTTAAAAGCTCTAATTCAATTAAAAAAAAAATGTTTCGAATGAAACTGCGTCAACCTATGTGCAAAAATAATACAGAGATTAACCGCTGCCTTCAATTTTTTAGCTTATTGCCAAAAAACAATCATAAACATCATATGTTAAGGCCCCTTTACTCCATGGATGTCCAGGATATGTCCATTACAGGAACCTAATCACCGAAAGCTGTGAGGCTCCTGGTGGCCCAAAATGATATGGTGAGTGGCCCCCCTGACCTTAGGTTAGGGTTGCCACCTGTTTGGGATTCAGTCCGGGTTTTGAATTATGTGTTCGGGTTTCAGGCAGACTGAAACCTGGACACATTATTCATATTGGGCTGTGGCTAATATGAATAATGCAGGCGGCTGTCTGGGAGCAGGTTCAGCATCACTTGGGGGGGGGGGGGCAGGACGACGCCGTCAGCGAGAGCAATTTGGCCACACCCACTGTTCGCTGCGGCACCGCATTACTACTCTACTTGGGGCACCCAAAGGTGTCCCAGGCCGCTAAAGTGTTCAGGTTTGGCTTGAAGAAAAGGTGGCGACCCCACCCTAGGTGGAGGTGCACATTATTGGAGAAGAGCATATAGCGTTCATCACTTTATTGCACGTGGTGGATATTCAAAGAAGTGGATGTGAAGAAATATAAATGTATTCACAAAGGACTTATTATAGTTGTTTATTTGTATAACAAGAGCTCATATTTCAAAATTTGGTAGCACTATGGTTGAAGTTGTATAAGATTTTTTTGTTCACGGAATTAGGATATTAATTTGTCATCAGTTGACCACTAGGATGCGTTTCAGATATATAATGTGTTTTTTTCACTCGAGTAAATTTAACATGTAGCCAGCGCCTCAACATATGATGTTTCTAATTCAATTCACCTGAATGGCAATCTGCGTGACAACATACCCAAACTATAGACTGCACAATTTTTTTTTTCCCCATGCACTGCAATGCTATGGCATGAGCAGCGTTTATTGACAGCAATGGGATTTCTGATGTTCACACAGTTTACCTGCAGTAGGAAAGACAGGGAAATGCATGCCAATGGTGGTAGGAACACGCTGTTTGAAGAAGAGTAGGCATCTCCAGATACCTCCAGTGCCAGCTTGTTCTTAAAGAGGAGGGCCACTAAAAAAAAAAAAAAATTAAAAGTCAGCAGCTACAAATATTGCAGCTGCTGACTTTTAATTGGACACTTACCTGTCCCTGGGTCCCGCTCGTCTCCCCCTCCGTTCGGCGGCGCCGGCATTGCAACTGTGGGCGCAGGGCTGTGGCTTCACAGCCTGGCGCCCACTGCGCATGCGCGAGCGGCGCCGAGCGCCGTGATTGGCCGCTCAGTCACCTGGGACCTGTAATGGGTCCCAGATGATTGACAGGAGGGAGGGAGCAGAGCTGAGCCCTTCCTGTGCCGAGACGGAAGTGATGTCACCAGCCCAGGCACTGAAAGAGGCAGACTACGAGGGACCCCCTAGCAACAGGCATTTAGAGGTGAGTACAAAAAAAAATTCCAAATTTTTTTGTATTTTTTTTTTTTTTAGGATTTTTCATGTAGTTTTTTTTTTTGGGGTGGAACACCACTTTAAGTAAAACTTATGCCGCGTACACACGATCGGAAAAAGATATGATGGCTTTTCCGATGGGATTCCGCTCAAGTTTGCCTTGCATACACAAGGTCACACAAAAGTTCGCTGAACTTACGACTGTCAAGAACGCGGTGACGTACAACACTATGACGAGCCAAGAAAATGAAGTTCAATGCTTCCGAGCATGCGTCAAATTGTTTCCGAGCATGTGTAGGAATTTTGCGCGACGGAATTGCAACAGACAATCGCATTTTCGGATAGGAACTTTTTATGACCGAAAAATTGAGAACATGCTCTCAATCTTTTGCTGGCTGGAATTCGGCCAGCAAAAATCCGATTGCGCATACACACTGTCGCATTTTCCGACGAAAAACTCTCATCGGTCTTTTGCGGGCCGAAATTCCGATCGTGTGTACGCGGCATAGGGCCTCGTACACAAGATACGAAAAAATCAGAAGGAAAAATTGGTAAGACGAGCTGTCTGCAGATTTTCGGATCGTTAGTAGGGTGCTTTCGACAGCCAATTTGACTTTTTCGTCAGACAAAAGCTAGATGTGCAAACTATAAAATTTTTGTCAGGTGTGAAATCAACGTCTGATTTTTGGATGGTCGGTACAGAAATTGTCACACAAAAGTCGAAAGTACAAAGACGCATGATCGGAACCAAGGAACGACTGGGAAGAGTTCGGTCTTGTAAACTACTGTTCGTAATCTAGGATTAACATTCGTGATGCGGCAATTGATGAAATGCCGAAATTCTCATCTTCTTTAATGGGATAATAATGAAGCTGCTTTGCTGGTGATACTGATGTAGTTATGCCACACTTATTTTAAAAGGCATTTGTTTTGTACGATCTGAAAATCGCGAATTAACGCTTACCAAACTTCTACTAACACGAAATTAGCAGAAGGGGCCCAACGGGTGGCGCTTGAGAAATGAACTTCCTCTTTATACTCTCATAGTACGTCACTACGTTCGTGTTTGTCAAACGACAATTTGCGGATAGTTAGTATGCTAGAAAAAATGCTACACACGCGCTTTTGATAAAAATCTGACGCTTGGTCGTCCAACAATCAGACTGTGTGTACAAGGCCTAGAACCTGGTTGGGAAATTTCAACACAGCCAATCTCTTCTTCTGAACAGGCTTGACCAGAGATGTCTGGATGGGGCGGTGAGTGTGTACAGCCATACAACTGTAGCCTTCTAAATCAGAGAAACACTATTTTAGGTCCCTACATTCTTTTTGTGAAGCTAACAGGTGCGCACTTGCACCGGAGCACGTTTGCAGGGCAGAATCTGGACAAATGCTGCATTCAGTAGAGGTTTTAGCCTCACATTAGCATTCCTCCCAACTTTTCGAGATGGGCACGAAGGACACCTTTTATCAAAAGTATGTAGGCGTAGGACACCCCCCCCCCCCCCCAGCCACACCCACTTAAAGGGGAATTATATAAAAAAATGCTTAGTTAAACCCACCAGGGCTTTTTTTTTTTTTTTAAACCACTAATATGCCTTTATACTGGTGTTTGAAATTTACAAATGCAGCAATTTAAAAATTGGATGAAAGGTTTTAGCACTGGAAAACACTTTATAAAAGATAAAAAGTGCATTTTATATACAGCTATATAAATAAGAGGGACAGAGGGACTTTGTTCCAAATCAGGGACAGTCCCTCAAAATCAGGGACAATTGGGAGCTATGCATTAAAATAGACCTGAAACAATCCCTGTTATAACATTCTGACGTAGAGCTTCCAACCTGCAGTAAAATTGTCTCCTATAGTACCGATTACCAGGGCTGCTGATAAGACAGTACTGCTGACCTTCCTGTACTGGGCCCAGGCCCCATCAGTTCAAAAGGGGGGCTCCTGCAGGGGGATCGTTTCTAATATCTGCTCCTGCCTGGGGCCCCCCTGTGTGCCCCCTCTCCCCATTCATTCATGATCCTCAGAATGAGCGAAAGCCTCTTTTGACTGATGTGTACGAAAACAAATTGTCAGAAAGAGCGAAAATCCGAAAGAACAAAAAACGATTCAAACCTACAAGTTTAATGAATCGATTACATTCGGATAATTTCCTTTTTTATATTTTCGTTCTTTCTGACTATTCGTTATCGCTGAATATAAAGAAATAATTGATGAATGCATTCGTATTTCTTTTGGATATATTCAGATTCATTTGATTTTCGGATGGGCAGTGTTAGTGTGTTATCTATGGCCAATGAGAATTGTCCCTTATTCCCTTGTGTGTTTTTCTGTGTCAGACTACATTCCAGGCCCTTGATGACGCATCCTTATATCGAAACGTCGGGTGGAGCTAAAGGACGTGTGATGCGGGACGCTGACTAGAGACATGGCGGCCATCTTATTGGTTTGAAACAATGTTTGTTTCTACATGCTTGGTGGTTCTTTCATCAATGTGAGTGTACCAGCCTTTTTAATTAATAAAACATCCCTTTTTTTTGGATGTCTGCGCAATGAGTCCTTTTTATTTCTTATACCTTCATGTGGATGCTGGAGTTATCCGGTGAAGTTTAAGAATAGAAGCAGTCTTTGGGTTCATTCTATCCGTGTGGAGAGGAATAGGCTAGATTATCAGTGGAGTGGATTGATTGATGCAGAGGGACTGCTGGGACAAGTAATCAGTACTTACATTGTGTGTACCCTACACACTGACGGTAAGGGTCAGTTGATTTGGGTGCTTGTGGTGGCTATTCTAAGTGCTCTATCTGGTTCTGGATGAAGAACTTCGGTTCAATCATCTTTCCAGTTTTTTTTTTTACCATAGATGGACTTTATTGTTTATTAATTTTCTTAAGCGCTACACCTTCTATCTTATATTTCATCCAGAGTCCAGACAGGGTGTGGTGGGCCGATTACGAATACAACCACCAATGTCTGAGCGAATGAAGGGTCCGAGCCCAAAGTAATGAATGCCGTATCATCCAAAGTTGCATCCAAAGTTACGAACTATCCAAAGTAACTAATGCTGCATCTAAACTAATCAACGGAAGGAATACAAATGCATCTGAAGTTACAAATGATCTGAAGTAACGAATGCCACATCTAAAGGAATGGAACAGAATGAATACGAATGCATCCAAAGTTATGAATGATCCAAAGTAATGAATGCTGACCATAATGAATAATCCGATAAACGAAAACAAAACACATTTTTCAGTAGTGCACATGTCTACTACCTGCTTCCCTCCTCTCCTGCCGGAAGCTGCTGCCGGCACACAGGAATCATTTCAGGATGGAGATCGGTATGTCATTTATGAGCCCCTTCCTTTCCTGAATGAACACAGTGAGCGATTGGTACTGATCACTCACTGCATCCAGTCATAACTGAAGCATAGTAAACTGTGTTTACTGCGCCTCAGTTTGTGAATGAACAGGAAGCGGCTCAGCACAGATCACTTCCCATTCCAGGCTGCAGAGAAAGGGAATCTCTGTCCTCAATCCCTTTCTCTGTCTTAAAAGTGAGACATCAGAGGTCTGTTTAGATCCCTGATATTTCACCAAAGCCCCCCAAAAGGGCAGTTAAAAAATTACATGTATATAAATAATAAATAAAAAAATAATATACCTGTATAAAAAAAAATATCTATTCTATCTATTATTTATCTATTTTTTTTTTTTAATGAAGGGTTCGTTCTCATGTGCTTTGCAGTCAGCATTTGGATTGATTTTCAGAGAAAATTTGCCAAGCGGTGAGGAGGCATCATGCCTCTTTTAACACACAGCAACTGCATGCTTCGCACACGGTTGTGGGCACTTGATTCACTTGACTGTTTTTTTTTTTTTCAACGAGAGTGTCATTTCTGCCATGGATGCAGAACATAGCATCGCGATCGTGGCATTTTAGCAAAAATATGATTCGTATTTTTCGGAGAGTGGGGTATATTGGGGCCCTGTCAGGTAGGCTGTACGGGGCCCTGAGATTTCTAACAGCAGCCCTGCTGATTACTAATAAAGTGCTGTAACCAACTCTGAATAGTGCTAGTCACAACAAATGATCAGCTTTTATACAAACAGCTATACTTATACCAGACACCAGGTTATAGATATACTATAAAACTAAATTCATTCTGTGCTTAAAGTGATATTAAAGCTTATTTTTTCAAAATAAAATAACAAACATGTCACACTTACCTGCTCTGTGCAATGGTTTTGCACAGAGTAGCCCCGATTCTCCTCTTCTGAGGTCCCCCGCCAGTGAGCCTGGCTCCTCCTCTTCAGTGAGCGCCCCCCATATGGAGCCGCTTTCTATGGTGGCACTCATGCAGGCTCGCCCCCAAGCCACCCCGCTTGCGCCTATTGACACAGACAGGGCAGCTCACCCCCCGCTCCCTTCTCACATGATTTGATTGACAGTAGTGGGAGCCAAATTAGTGAATTTCAAACATTTTTATACATGGTTAAGCAGTTTGTTGTCATTGTTAGCAATGGCCCTATCTTACGCATTTCTGGGGCAGTAACAATAAGTCCTCGTTCACACTGAACCGTGGTTTGAAATCGTGGGAGTTCAGCTGAACTCCCATAATTTCGAACCCGCATTTCAATGTGAGTTCGGGGGCGATTTGAAAGACATCTGTGGCGGTTCATGCACAGATGTCTTTTGAAATCGCCCATGAAGTCGCCAAAAGTAGTGCAGGAACTACTCTTGGAAATCAGTGCGATGCCGCACCAATTAGGACAGTGCAAATTTAGGACAGGCTGCGATTTGGCATTGCTTTTTTTAAATTCCGCCCCCCCTCCCCTGCTGCCTTCTGGGAGACACACAGCTCCCAGAAGACAGCGGGACCATTCAGAAGGCGCAGTGCGACTTGCGCATGCGCAGTAGGAAACGGGCTTCACTTCCTATTCCCCTTAGTGAAGATGCCAGCGTCTGCACCCGGAGCCAATTGATGAATCAGGTAGGGTTGCAGACATTGTGGGATACCTGAACAGGTATATGTCCTTATATGAAAAGTCAGCAGCTTCAGTATTTGTAGCTGCTGACTTTTATTTACCGTATTTATCGGCGTATAACACGCACTTTTTTCCCCTTAAAATCAGGGGAAAATCGTGGGTGCGTGTTATACGCCGATCCCCGCTATCTGTGATCTATCGGAGCGATCGCAGCCGACATTCACATAGCGTGTAGTTTTAAATATGGCGCTGCGGAGTTCGGAGGGGCTGAACGAGCGCCGCCAAGATACACATAGTCGAGTGTTCTCGGCTTTTTCCGGCGCCGCTCACAGTCACGCCCAGTCCCGCCATTGGACCTGTGTTATGTCCATCATAGGGCGGGAAAGAGCCGAGTACACTCGACTATGTGTGTGTATCTCGGCGGTGCTCGTTCAACTCCGCTGAGTCCCTCCGAACTCCGCGGCGCCATATTTAGAACTACATGCTATGTCTATGTCGGCAGTGATCTTTCAAGCGATCTGTCCAAGCATGTAATGGACACTGGGGGCAAGGCTGCACTGACCACTGGGGCAAAGCTGCACTGACATGGCTGCACTGACAAGGCTGCACTGGGGCAAAGCTGCACTGACAATTCTGCACTGGGGCAAAGCTGCACTGACAAGGCTGCAATGGACACTGGGCAAGGCTGCAGATGGACACGATAAGGCTGCATTGATGGGCATTTTAATGTAAGTTTTTTTTCCTTAAACTTCCCTCCTAAAAGTTTTTTTCCTTAAAATTCCCTCCTAAACTTGGGGTGCGTGTTATACGCCGATAAATACGGTAATTTTTTTTACAGGCTGGAACTCCGCTTTAAAGTAGAACTATAGGCAAAACTTTTTCCTGGTGCCTCCATGGCAGCATATCTGTGACAAGCTCCGCCTTGGCTCCTCCCTCAGAACCAGTGAATATTATAAAAGAAAAGGATTATGCACTCCCAGCATTCTCCTTTTTTTCCTCATACCTCATGGTCAGTGAATGGTGGTCGAATGTCCCTTACCTCTGCAGTCGGCAGCTTCCAGCTGGGTTCAAGCCTCTCCTGGGTGCAGTACCTATTTCCAAAAAAATCTTCTGTGTTTAAATTCTTCCAAAAAGATAGTGAGTAATCCTTCACCGAATGATATAATTACACCCCACGTGCTCTTGGTAGATAATCTGCTTACCAGAAAATAGTGACCTCATTTTCTGGGACGCTTACTGATGACGTAATAACGAAACGTACTTCGAGGCGGTACTTGGTCACGTTACTCCATGCACTTCCAGTCCCTTTGGTTGGATGGGACGGTGGAACGCACGCCAGCTACGGGGGCTAGCTGCGAGGCACCATCCGATACAGACAAGATTGCAGCCCCAGTGCCGGGTCAAGGCACTTTTCCATGTAAGCAGCCATTTGGCTTTTGTATTCTTATTACTTTTTAAAATAAAACAGGATTACGCTATTGGTTCCCATTATCTTTTTTACATATTTCACCTATGATCTCTGCGAAGGAGGGGTTTCTTATATCTTCAGCTTCTACCAATACAGCTAAAGCTTCTTCTGACTCGCTGTTTAATTAAAGGGGTCCCCATTTTCTGGCAAGCAGATTATCTACCAAGAGCACGTGGGGTGTAATTATATCATTAGGTGATGGATTACTCACTATCTTTTTGAAAAAATTAACACAGAAGATTTTTTTGGATTTCTTTGTGTCTTTTGGGACTTTTGACTTTTGTCAAAACAAAATTATCATAAATACCCTTTTTTTAATGGTAAATCACTCTTTGAGGTTACAGAAAGCCATTTCCCGCGTCACAGGAGGAAAGTCAGATATGATTCCCCAGAACTGCAGAATTAGATGTACCCGAGGATTCAGGGATGCTTACTTGCACGCACCCATACTACAACTATTAGAAGTATCTGAGATTTTCGGTCGACCAGGCCCATCTACAATTCCAGAGTCTCCCTTTCGGAACCTGCACTTCTCTCAGAGCCCTCACGAGGGCTCAGATCACTATCCAAGCTTCTTTATGAGAACTGGGTCTCAGTTCTTATCACTAACCAGATGATATCCTCCTTTTATCAAAAGATCCAGCCCTGCTAGTGGAATACAGGTGGATGAGCAAAAAACACAGTCACTTCCAGCGCTAATAGGTCTTCCAAGGTGTGGAGTAACGGATGTCAGATAAAATTGGTGGTGTGAAAGGTAAATATGGTATCTAAAACTGGGTGGATGCTGCCTTCCTCAGATGGGGTAATCCGAAAGGAACTACAAGAAAAACAGAAATGGAAGGCGGGCACACCTTGTGCGTTACCAAAGATAATTTAATAATAAATTTATTTATATAAAAGTGGGTACTCACAAAATGCAACTGACAAAAGGCCATAAAAACAATGCAGGGACATGCACAGAACACAGGGTACAGCTAATGCGTTTCGGGGGTGCACCCCCTTCCTCAGAGCTAGGCTGGATGCTGTGGCCTACACTATCAAGATATAGTTGGATGGTAAATCATCAAACGAGTCATCTTTTCTCCAATTTAGGCGCCTTATTCAACAACGCAAAAGGGATGGTGTCCCTGCCATCTCAGAAAGTGTGGGCGGTCATTCAGAAAGTAAGGAGACAAGGAGACATGAGGATATGGTCCTACATAACAGCCTCGAGCTAACTCAACTTAACCACTTGACGACCGCCTCACGCCGATGTACGTCGGCAAGGCGGCACGGACAGGCAAAATCACGTACATGTAAGTGATTTGCCTTCCGCGGGTGGGGGGTCCGATCGGACCCCCCCCCGGTGCCCGAGGCGGTCGTCTTTTGTCCAGCGGCGATCAGAGGTGAGGGGGAGACCATCCGTTCGTGGCCCCCCCCTCGCGATCGCCGCCGGCCAATCGAATCATTCCTTTGCTGCTGTATGCTAAACAGCAGCAAAGGAAATTATGTCATCTCTCCTCGGCTCGGTAATTTTCGTTCCGGCCCGAGGAGAGAAGACAAGTGAGTGAGTGCACAACACACACACATCACAGTAGAACATGCCAGGCACACAAAACACCCCGACCCCCCCCCCCCCCCCGATCGCCCCCCGATCCCCCCCCCAATCACCCCCCCCCCTGTCACAAACTGACACCAAGCAGTTTTTTTTTTTTTCCTGATTACTGCATAGTGTCAGTTTGTGACAGTTACAGTGTTGGGACAGTTAGTATTACCCCCCTTTAGGTCTAGGGTACCCCCCTAACCCCCCCTAATAAAGTTTTAACCCCTTGATCACCCCCTGTCACCAGTGTCGCTAAGAGATCATTTTTCTGATCGCTGTATTAGTGTCGCTGGTGACGCTAGTTAGGGACGTAAATATTTAGGTTCGCCGTCAGCGTTTTATAGCGTCAGGGACCCCCATATACTACCGAATAAATGTTTTAACCCCTTGATTGCCCCCTAGTTAACCCTTTCACCACTGATCACTGTATAAGTGTTACGGGTGACGCTGGTTAGTTCGTTTATTTTTTATAGTGTCAGGGCACCCGCCGTGTATTACCGAATAAAGGTTTAGCCCCCTGATCGCCCGGCGGTGATATGCGTCGCCCCAGGCAGCGTCAGATTAGCGCCAGTACCGCTAACACCCACGCACGCAGCATACGCCTCCCTTAGTGGTATAGTATCTGTACGGATCAATATCTGATCTGATCAGATCTATACTAGCGTCCCCAGCAGTTTAGGGTTCCCAAAAACGCAGTGTTAGCGGAATCAGCCCAGATACCTGCTAGCACCTGCGTTTTGCCCCTCCGCCCAGCCCAGCCCACCCAAGTGCAGTATCGATCGATCACTGACACTTACAAAACACTAAATGCATAACTGCAGCGTTCGCAGAGTCAGGCCTGATCCCTGTGATCGCTAACAGTTTTTTTGGTAGTATTTTGGTGAACTGGCAAGCACCAGCCCCAGGCAGCGTCAGATTAGCGCCAGTACCGCTAACACCCACGCACGCACCGTACACCACCCTTAGTGGTATAGTATCTGAATGGATCAATATCTGATCCGATCAGATCTATACTAGCGTCCCCAGCAGTTTAGGGTTCCCAAAAACGCAGTGTTATCGGGATCAGCCCAGATACCTGCTAGCACCTGCGTTTTGCCCCTCCGCCCGGCCCAGCCCAGCCCACCCAAGTGCAGTATCGATCGATCACTGTCACTTACAAAACACTAAACGCATAACTGCAGCGTTCGCAGAGTCAGGCCTGATCCCTGCGATCGCTAACAGTTTTTTTGGTAGCGTTTTGGTGAACTGGCAAGCACCAGCAGTAACACTTGGTGACGTGGCGAGTCCCATAAGTGCAGTTCAAGCTGGTGAGGTGGCAAGCACAAGTAGTGTCCCGCTGCCACCAAAAAGACAAACACAGGCCCGTCGTGCCCATAGTGCCCTTCCTGCTGCATTCACCAATCCTAATTGGGAACCCACCGCTTCTGCAGCGCCCGTACTTCCCCCATTCACATCCCCAACCAAATGCAGTCGGCTGCATTCGAGAGGCATTTTCTTTATGTCCTCCCGAGTACCCCTACCCAGCGAACCCCCCCAAAAAAGATGTCGTGTCTGCAGCAAGCGCAGATATAGGCGTGACACCCGCTATTATTGTCCCTCCTGTCCTGACAATCCTTGTCTTTGCATTGGTGAATGTTTTGAACGCTACTATGCACTAGTTGAGTATTAGCGTAGGGTACAGCATTGCACAGACTAGGCACACTTTCACAGGGTCTCCCAAGATGCCATCGCATTTTGAGAGACCCGAACCTGAAACCGGTTACAGTTATAAAAGTTACAGTTATAAAAGTTAGTTACAAAAAAAGTGTAAAAAAAAAAAAAAAAAAATATATAAAAAAAAAAAAAAAATAGTTGTCGTTTTATTGTCCTCTCTCTCTCTATTCTCTCTCTATTGTTCTGCTCTTTTTTACTGTATTCTATTCTGCAATGTTTTATTGTTATTATGTTTTATCATGTTTGCTTTTCAGGTATGCAATTTTTTATACTTTACCGTTTACTGTGCTTTATTGTTAACCATTTTTTTGTCTTCAGGTACGCCATTCACAACTTTGAGTGGTTATACCAGAATGATACCTGCAGGTTTAGGTATCATCTTGGTATCATTCTTTTCAGCCAGCGGTCGGCTTTCATGTAAAAGCAATCCTAGCGGCTAATTAGCCTCTAGACTGCTTTTACAAGCCGTGGGAGGGAATGCCCCCCCCCCACGTCTTCCGTGTTTTTCTCTGGCTCTCCTGTCTCAACAGGGAACCTGAAAATGCAGCCGGTGATTCAGCCAGCTGACCATAGAGCTGATCAGAGACCGGAGTGGCTCCAAACATCTCTATGGCCTAAGAAACCGGAAGCTACGAGCATTTTATGACTTAGATTTCGCCGGATGTAAATAGCGCCATTGGGAAATTGGGGAAGCATTTTATCACACCGATCTTGGTGTGGTCAGATGCTTTGAGGGCAGAGGAGAGATCTAGGGTCTAATAGACCCCAATTTTTTCAAAAAAGAGTACCTGTCACTACCTATTGCTATCATAGGGGATATTTACATTCCCCGAGATAACAATAAAAATGATAAAAAAAAATAAAAATGAAAGGAACAGTTTAAAAATAAGATAAAAAAGCAAAAAAATAATAAAGAAAAAAAAAAAAAAAAAAAGCACCCCTGTCGCCCCCTGCTCTCGCGCTAAGGCGAACGCAAGCGGCGGCCTGTCGTCAAACGTAAACAGCAATTGCACCATGCATGTGAGGTATCACCGCGAAGGTTAGATCGAGGGCAGTAATTTTTGCAGTAGACCTCCTCTGTAAATCTAAAGTGGTAACCTGTAAAGGCTTTTAAAGGCTTTTAAAAATTTATTTATTTTGTCGCCACTGCACGTTTGTGCGCAATTTTAAAGCATGTCATGTTTGGTATCCATGTACTCGGCCTAAGATCATCTTTTTTATTTCATCAAATATTTGGGCAATATAGTGTGTTTTAATGCATTAAAATTTAAAAAAGTGTGTTTTTTCCCCAAAAAATGCGTTTGAAAAATCGCTGCGCAAATACTGTGTGAAAAAAAAAATGAAACACCCACCATTTTAATCTGTAGGGCATTTGCTTTAAAAAAAATATATAATGTTTGGGGGTTCAAAGTAATTTTCTTGCAAAAAAAAAAATAACTTTTTCATGTAAACAATAAGTGTCAGAAAGGGCTTTGTCTTCAAGTGGTTAGAAGAGTGGGTGATGTGTGACATAAGCTTCTAAATGTTGTGCATAAAATGCCAGGACAGTTCAAAACCCCCCCAAATGACCCCATTTTGGAAAGTAGACACCCTAAGCTATTTGCTGAGAGGCATGTCGAGTCCATGGAATATTTTATATTGCGACACAAGATGCGGGAAAGAGACAATTTTTTTTTTTTTTGCACAAAATTGTCACTAAATGATATATTGCTCAAACATGCCATGGGAATATGTGAAATTACACCCCAAAATATATTCTGCTGCTTCTCCTGAGTACGGGGATACCACATGTGTGAGACTTTTTGGGAGCCTAGCCGCGTACGGAACCCCGAAAACCAAGCACCGCCTTCAGGCTTTCTAAGGGCGTGAATTTTTGATTTCTCTCTTGACTGCCTATCACAGTTTCGGAGGCCATGGAATGCCCAGGTGGCACAAAACCCCCCCAAATGACCCCATTTTGGAAAGTAGACACCCAAAGCTATTTGCTGAGAGGTATAGCGAGTATTTTGCAGACCTCACTTTTTGTCACAAAGTTCTGAAAATTGAAAAAAGAAAAAAAAAAAGTTTTTTCTTGTCTTTCTTCATTTTCAAAAACAAATGAGAGCTGCAAAATACTCACCATGCCTCTCAGCAAATAGCTTGGGGTGTCTACTTTCCAAAATGGGGTCATTTGGGGTGGTTTTGTGCCACCTGGGCATTCCATGGCCTCCGAAACTGTGATAGGCAGTGCAGAGTGAAATCAAAAATTTTCACCCTTAGAAATCCTGAAGGCGGTGATTGGTTTTCGGGGTCCCGTGCACGGCTAGGCTCCCAAAAAGTCCCACACATGTGGTATCCCCGTACTCAGGAGAAGTAGCTAAATGTATTTTGGGGTGCAATTCCACATATGCCCATGGCCTGTGTGAGCAATATATCATTTAGTGACAACTTTGTGCAAAAAAAAAATAAAATAAAAAAAATGTGTCACTTTCCCGCAACTTGTGTCAAAAGGTTCCCCTGATGAAGTCACGTGATTGGGTGACGTCACGCGTAGGGACGGGATAGGCACTGACACAGACCGGGTTTGACGAGCTCGCCGCTCGTAGGATATACATGTGATGTACATCTGCTCCATGTGAGTACATGCTGTTGACTTGAATAAAAGCATCATCTTGCTCAAAATACTACACTATCTGGCATCCCCTTTTTTGTTCCTCCATATGCTGACTCTGCTATTGTCGATGCTGGTACTGAGGGATTAAAGCACAGGGACCATCGGCTCCGGCCCCGGGGACCCCAAAGAGAGACCATCTCCTCCATTTACACTTTATGCGGTTGTCCCATTGCCGCAAGGTAAGGGGCCACTACCTATCTGCGTGTGTTTAAGCACGAAGAGGATAAACACCCTCTCTCTTTCGGCACCCCACCGATTATTTATTGCACATTTGGATTTTAAAAGGATCACTGAATATTTTCTTTGAGTCTGCACTGGCACATATGTTTTACTGGACTTGCAAAATAATTTGTTCTGGACTTCACGCAGCTATATTTCTAATGGCATTTTCTATTTGGGCCATATAGAGTGATGCCATACACTTATGTTGCACTGATGCGTTTTTTGCACAGTTTTCTGCACAATATTTATTCTATATAGTTTTCCACTTTGTGTCCATATATATTCACCCTGCAGGACTTGCACCTTTTTATCCACATATTTTATTTCTATTTTGTGTATATGCTATTTCTGTGATATTTATTATTTGTTACACAAGCTTTACGATTACATTTACGTGTCCATATATATTCACCCTGCAGGACTTGCACTTTTTTATCCACATATTTTATTTCTATTGTATGTATATGCTATTTCTGTGATATTTATTATTTGTTACACATGCTTTACGATTACATTTTATTGATACGGGTTGCACAGCGACACTATAGCACTTTAAAGTTCATCTGCACAGGTTTTACTAGCACTAGGTGTGCAAGAGGATTATATTTATTGGTTCCCTGCACACGCTACACTGATACAGGATAGATATTCACCCTTTTACATTGCTGGATTGTTTCACAGGATACTGTGCGGACAGACATACTACCTGCACACCCCTCCAATTATATTTTTTTCTTTACATTTTGCTTTTACCGCACACTATCATATAGTTACACTTTACTGGACCAGCGCAGCACTATTGATTTTCATTGTGTCAAAATATAAAATATTCCATGGACTCAATATGCCTCTCAGCAAATAGCTTGGGTTGTCTACTTTCCAAAATGGGGTCATTTGGGGTGGTTTTGTGCCACCTGGGCATTCCATGGCCTCCGAAACTGTGATAGGCAGTGCAGAGTGAAATCAAAAATTTTCACCCTTAGAAATCCTGAAGGCGGTGATTGGTTTTCGGGGTCCCGTGCACGGCTAGGCTCCCAAAAAGTCCCACACATGTGGTATCCCCATACTCAGGAGAAGTATCTAAATGTATTTTGGGGTGCAATTCCACATATGCCCATGGCCTGTGTGAGCAATATATCATTTAGTGACAACTTTGTGCAAAAAAAAAATAAAATAAAAAAAATGTGTCACTTTCCCGCAACTTGTGTCAAAATATAAAATATTCCATGGACTCAATATGCCTCTCAGCAAATAGCTAGGGTTGTCTACTTTCCAAAATGGGGTCATTTGGGGTGGTTTTGTGCCACCTGGGCATTCCATGGCCTCCGAAACTGTGATAGGCAGTGCAGAGTGAAATCAAAAATTTTCACCCTTAGAAATCCTGAAGGCGGTGATTGGTTTTCGGGGTCCCGTGCACGGCTAGGCTCCCAAAAAGTCCCACACATGTGGTATCCCCGTACTCAGGAGAAGTAGCTAAATGTATTTTGGGGTGCAATTCCACATATGCCCATGGCCTGTGTGAGCAATATATCATTTAGTGACAACTTTTTGTAAATATTTTTTTTTTTTTTGTCATTATTCAATCACTTGGGACAAAAAAAATAAATATTCAATGGGTTCAACATGCCTCTCAGCAATTTCCGTGGGGTGTCTACTTTCCAAAATGGGGTCATTTGGGGGGGTTTGTACTGTGCTGCCATTTTAGCACCTCAAGAAATGACATAGGCAGTCATAAACTAAAAGCTGTGTAAATTACAGAAAATGTACCCTAGTTTGTAGACGCTATAACTTTTGCGCAAACCAATAAATATACGCTTATTGACATTTTTTTTACCAAAGACATGTGGCCGAATACATTTTGGCCTAAATCTACGACTAAAATTGAGTTTATTGGATTTTTTTTATAACAAAAAGTAGAAAATATAATTTTTTTTCAAAATTTTCGATCTTTTTCCGTTTATAGCGCAAAAAATAAAAACCGCAGAGGTGATCAAATACCATCAAAAGAAAGCTATATTTGTGGGAAGAAAAGGACGCAAATTTAGTTTGGGTACAGCATTGCATGACTGCGCAATTAGCAGTTAAAGCGACGCAGTGCCAAATTGGAAAAAGACCTCTGGTCCTTAGGCAGCATAATGGTCCGGGGCTCAAGTGGTTAATAGGGATTTTTGTCTTTTTGTATCCAGATGGTCCCATGGATACCTTAGGCACCTTTTAGCTAGAATTCCTGAAGCAATGGAGAAAACCGTCTATCCCAGTCCATATATCAAACAAGTTTGATGCACAGGGGTCTGCACTAGTGGACAAAGAGGCAGATGTCTATAAAGCCTCGTCCATTAAGGCATGTCTTCTGGACCACAGTTACCACAGATGCCAATGCAATAGGCTAGGAGGCAAATTGCAACCAGATGTTGGTTCAAGAGAGGTGAGCTTTCAATGCGGCAGACATCATCGCCAAAATCCTGGAAATCCAGGCGGCTTATCTCGCATCGACAGCATTTACTCTCTCAGATCAAGGACAAATCAGTTCTGATTCGGATAGACAATCGAGCTGCAATATCATACATACGTCACCAAGGCGGAACCAACAACAGTTCCTTACTGAGGGAAGTGGAACCCGTCTTCATTTGGACAGAGGGGAATCTGAAGGACAGCTAGTATTTGTCACAGGTACAGCGGGGACGGAAAGTATTCAGACCCCCTTAAATTTTTCACTCTTTGTTATATTGCAGCCATTTGCTAAAATCATTTAAGTTAATTTTTTTTCCTCATTAATGTACACAGTACCCCATATTGACAGAAAAACACAGAATTGTTGACATTTTTGCAGATTTATTAAAAAAGAAAAACTGAAATATCACATGGTCCTAAGTATTCAGACCCTTTGCTCAGTATTTAGTAGAAGCACCCTTTTGATCTAATACAGCCATGAGTCTTTTTGGGAAAAATGCAACAAGTTTTTCACACCTGGATTTGTGGATCCTCTGCCATTCCTCCTTGCAGATCCTCTCCAGTTCTGTCAGGTTGGATGGTAAACGTTGGTGGACAGCCATTTTTAGGTCTCTCCAGAGATGCTCAATTAGGTTTAAGTCAGGGGTCTGGCTGGGCCATTCAAGAACAGTCACGGAGTTGTTGTGAAGCCACTCCTTCGTTTTTTTAGCTGTGTGCTTAGGGTCATTGTCTTGTTGGAAGGTAAACCTTCGGCCCAGTCCGAGGTCCTGAGCACTCTGGAGAAGGGTTTCATCCAGGATATCCCTGTACTTGGCCGCATTCATCTTTCCCTCGATTGCAACCAGTCGTCCTGTCCCTGCAGCTGAAAAACACCCCCACAGCATGATGCTGCCACCACCATGCTTCACTGTTGGGACTGTATTGGACAGGTGATGAGCAGTGGAAAAGCTGCCAACATAGAAGAGTGCACTCACACACCCCAATGGATAGGTGATTAAAATAAAATATGGTATGTGGCGCTAATCTATCCCTAAGTACCAAATGCCGGAAGGGCTCAACAATGCTGCACCAATCTGTATGAAATACAATCTTCCTATTGCAAATGCAAGTATGTAGCAGTAACTTAAAACAAATAACAAAAACCAAGGGCAGCCACAGATTGCTACCACACTATAGCATATACCTTCTTACTTCCAAGTGCGAAGTGCATATATGTTAAAATTACCACACGATAACCCAAACATCACAATATTAGCAAGTGCTTAAAAGATACACACATTAATAAAGTGCTCCGTGCAAGGTGCAGATCCTGTAGCGATTAATGATGTATGTAATGAAAAGTGACACAATGTGCAGAATTATCCTAAATAGCATAATATGTGACTGAAAATACAACCTAAAAATGCTCAAGTACAAGAAAATAAGCATGATTCCTCGTGCTATAAAATAATTAAGTGTATATTGCTCCTCTACAAAATAATACTCTTGTTATCAAAAATACAAAATAACCTGATGTGCAAAGTATATATGCGACTAAAGATGAGACTATAAGCCACGCATCAGTACACAGAGAGTGCCAATTGAGCAATATAATCATGCATGCATCTATGCGACTTAGGATGCGATTAAAAACCCCGCATTCACATATAGACAGTGCATTACATAAAAAGTAACAATGGTGCAATGAAATCCACACAAACGCTGTTCTCATGCAAAGTGATTCCTAATGTCCACACGAAAAAGTCTATTTATAAAGTGCAAATACAAGTGACTTGTGCTGAATTCTTCCACTTCAATTCTGGTGCACACACCAATAGTTTCCCCCAGCCTCTCACCTCCAGTGGCGGCCCCCAATGGGCCGGATCAAGCGGATGGATGGTGCTTTAGTAGAGAGGATGGGTTTCCTGCAGCGATTCACCTTGCCAGGAGGGTGTTTGTGGATCTGGAACTCTGTGTTAATCCCCGCCACTCACAACAATCCCAGAATGGTGATAAGGAATAGGGATGAGCTTCGAGTTTGAGTCGAACTTATGTTCGACTCGAACATTGGCTGTTCGCAAGTTCGCCGAACAGCGAACAATTTGGGGTGTTCGCTGCAAATTCGAATGCCGCGGAACACCCTTTAAAAGTCTATGGGAGAAATCAAAAGTGCTAATTTTAAAGGCTTATATGCAAGTTATTGTCATAAAAAGTGTTTGGGGACCTGGGTCCTGCCCCAGGGGACATGGATCAATGCAAAAAAAAGTTTTAAAAAGGACGTTTTTTCAGGAGCAGTGATTTTGATAATGCTTAAAGTCAAACAATAAAAGTGTAATATCCCTTTAAATTTCGTAGCTGGGGGGTGTCTATAGTATGCCTGTAAAGGGGCGCATGTTTCCTGTGTTTAGAACAGTCTGACAGCAAAATGACATTTCGAAGGAAAAAACCCATTTAAAACTACTCGCGGCTATTACATTGCCGCTCCGACAATACACATAGAAGTTCATTGATAAAAACGGCATGGGAATTCCCCACAGGGGAACCCCGGCCAAAATTTTAAAAAAAAATGACGTGGGGTTCCCCCTAAATTCCATACCAGACCCTTCAGGTCTGGTATGGATTTTAAGGAGAACCCCGCGCCAAAAAAAAAAAAACGGCGTGGGGTCCCCCCAAAAATCCATACCAGACCCTTATCCGAGCATGCAACCTGGCAGGCCGCAGGAAAAGAGGGGGGACGAGAGTGCGCCCCCCCTCCTGAACCGTACCAGGTCACATGCCCTCAACATTGGGAGGGTGCTTTGGGGTAGCCCCCCAAAACACCTTGTCCCCATGTTGATGAGGACAAGGGCCTCATCCCCACAACCCTGATGTTTGGGTTATCGTGTGGTAATTTTAACATATATGCACTTCGCACTTGGAAGTAAGAAGGTATATGCTATAGTGTGGTAGCAATCTGTGGCTGCCCTCGGTTTTTGTTATTTGTTTTAAGTTACTGCTACATACTTGCACTTGCAATATGAAGATTGTATTTCATACAGATTGGTGCAGCATTGTTGAGCCCTTCCGGCATTTTGGTACTTAGGGATAGATTAGTGCCACATACCATATTTTATTTTAATCACCCCCACAGCATGATGATGCCACCACCATGCTTCACTGTTGGGACTTTATTGGACCGGTAATGAGCAGTGTCTGGTTTTCTCCACACATACCGCTTAGAATTAAGGCCAAAAAGTTCTATCTTGGTCTCATCAGACCAGAGAATCTTATTTCTCACCATCTTGGAGTTCTTCAGGTGTTTTTTCAGCAAACTCCATGCGGGCTTTCATGTGTCTTGCACTGAGGAGAGGCTTCCGTCGGGCCACTCTGTCATACAGCCCCGACTGGTGGAGGGCTGCAGTGATGGTTGACTTTCTACAACTTTCTCCCATCTCCCGACTGCATCTCTGGAGCTCGGCCACAGTGATCTTTGGGTTCTTCTTTACCTCTCTCACCAAGGCTCTTCTCCCCCAATAGCTCAGTTTAGCCGGACGGCCAGCTCTTGGAAGGGTTCTGGTCGTCCCAAACGTCTTCCATTTAAGGATTATGGAGGCCACTGTGCTCTTAGTAACCTTAAGTGCAGCAGAATTTTTTTTGCAACCTTGGCCAGATCTGTGCCTTGCCACAATTCTGTCTCTGAGTTCTTCAGGCAGTTCCTTTGACCTCATGATTCTCATTTGCTCTGACATGCACTGTGAGCTGTAAGGTCTTATATAGACAGGTGTGTGGCTTTCCTAATCAAGTCCAATCAGTATAATCAAACGCAGCTGGACTCAAATGAAGGTGTAGAACCATCTCAAGGATGATCAGAAGAAATGGACAGCACCTGAGTTAAATATGAGTGTCACAGCAAAGGGTCTGAATACTTAGGACCATGTGATATTTCAGCTTTTCTTTGTAAAAAAAATCTGCAAAGATGTCAACAATTCTATGTTTTTCTGTCAATATGGGGTGCTGTGTGTACATTAATGAGGAAAAAAAATGAACTTAAATGATTTTAGCAAATGGCTGCAATATAAAAGAGTGAAAAATTTAAGGGGGTCTGAATATTTTCCGTCCCCACTATATGTGTGTGTGTGTAATATAAATTTTATTTTTATCCTCTCTTAATCAAGCTAGGGGCCCTTTTTAAATGGGTACTATCAAACCTGAAATTACATGCCCAGTTTATAAAAAGAGAGAAAAAGAAGTGCCTATATAGGGCTTACTAATTTACATGTACTTAAAATGATGGCCTTTATTTCAAATGATGCTCATTGTTGAGCACAAGGTAGTTAAAGAGGAGTTCCAGTCAAAAAAAAAAAAAAAAAAAATTAAAAGTCAGCAGCTACAAATACTGCAGCTGCTGACTTTTAATTGGACACTTACCTGTCCCTGGGTCCAGTGATGTGGGGGATCGAAGCCCCGCTCGTCTCCCCCTTGGCAGAGTATTGTGAGGGCATTGCAGAGTTTTGGCAGGGGGGAGAGAGAAACCGGCGTCATGACATGACGCCGGTTTGTTACAAGTGATCGCTCCGTCATTTGACGGAGCGATCACGTGGTAAACGGCCGCTGGGTGTACCAAGATGGCCGCCGCTCCGGAGCTAGGCCGAAGCCGCGGCCTTTCCTATGGCCGAGGCCACAGAGCGCTCCGTGGATCGCGTGTGTCCCAATCTGCGGAGGTTGATCTGCACAGATCAATGACGATCCGTTGCACCCCTACAGTCATGTAATACTGTACCCAAATTATTTTTTTGTCCTTTTTTTTTTTTCACACAAATAGAGCTTTCTTTTGGTGGTATTTGATCACCTCTGGGTTTTTTTATTTTTTGCGCTATAAATAAAAAAAATACAAATACCCCCCAAATGACCCCTTTTTTGAAAGTAGACATTCCAAGGTATTTAGTAAGATGCATGGTGAGGTTTTTGATGTTGTCATTTTTTCCCACAATTCTTTGCAAAATGAAGATTTTTTTTCCCCCCACAAAATTGTCATTGTAATAGGTTATTTCTCTCACATGGCATGTGTATACCACAAATAATGCCCCAAAATACATTCCGCTACTCCTCCTGAGTATGGGGATACCATATGTGTGGGACTTTTTCACTGCCTGGCCACATACAGAGGCCCAACATGCAGGGAGCACCGTCAGGTGTTCAAGGAGCATAAATTACACATCTAACTTGTTGACTACCTATTACCTTTTTTGAAGGCCCTGGAGCACCAGGACAATGACACGTGACACTGACGTGGCACTGATGACAGATGGCACTGATACGTGGCACTGATGACATTTGGCACTAATACGTGGCAATGACAGATGGCACTAATATGTGGCACTAATGACACGTGGCAGTGATGACAGATGGCACTAATACGTGGCACTGATGACAGATGGCACTAATACGTGGCACTGATGACAGATGGCACTAATACGTGGCACTGATGACAGGTGGCACTCGTGACACTGATGACAGATGGCACTGATGACAGATGGCACTGGGGAGGGATGGCACTGGCGACAGATGACAGTGGGGAGGAATGACACTGACGACTTTTTCCTTTTTTTTTTTACACCCTTACCGCTGCAGCGGTTCGCTCTCCCTCCTCACACGCTGTCTCTGTGTGAGGATGGAGAACCGGCGATGAGAGATGTAAACATATGAGATCATCTCTCATTGGCACCGCCGATCGCACTGTAAACGGCCGCTGTGATTGGCCGCTTACGGCGATCTGTGACTGGCTGTGTCCGAGGGACATGGCCAGCACAGAACTTCCCCCGATGCGCGCCCGCGGGAGTGCGCATCGCGGAAGTAAACAGCTGGACGTCCAGGGACGGGCACCCGGCAGGTAGCGTCCGCGCTGCAGCCGTCTTTCGGCTATAGCGCAGGCGCGAAGTGGTTAAAAAGTTTGAGGACCGGTGGACTAGAGCCTCGTTCCTGAGGCGGGATGCGGATTTAAACTTTACCTGAGGAGAAAAGTGTCAAAAAAATGCCACCGATAAATGGAAGAACAGAATAGATTTTTACTTATTATTGGAATAGCCTGTGTTATAATGGTATAAATTGCAATTATAATACAAATACATTTGGACAAAGCTACAGAAAAGCTAATAATGGAATGAATCACAGAGAAAGATGGATGACGACATACCAAAGATTGAGGATGTGAGAAAGAGGGGAAATGACGATACCATCCGTGAGGTACATTTTTTGATGTTAGGCCCCACTGACCTTTTATCATATGACGTCCACAGGAGCACTCTGTTATCCTGGGTGGGCGTCATATGACGTCCTCTGCTATTCGCCGCTCCTGCGGGCCCCCCGGGGGATGAGGCGTGTCCCTTGGACACAGCTCATCCCAAATTAGTGTAAAGAGCCGGTAGAAACCGTGACCGGCTGTGTTCAGTCAGCGCGCAGAGCGGTAATCGGGGGTGAGGCTTGTCACCCTGACACAGCCCATCCCTGATTGCGGTAAACAGGGCCGGACTGGCATATCGGGAAATTTCCCGTTAGGCCGCGTGCCCTAGGGCCGCTTTGATCTGTGGCGCTGGGTCTGTGTACTCTGATGGGCTGGTGACAGGTACCCGGGTACTCTGATGGGCTGGTGACGGGTACCCGGGTACTCTGATGGGCTGGTGATGGGTACCCGGCTACTCTGATGGGCTGGTGACGGGTACTCGGGTACTCTGATGGGCTGGTGACGGGTACTCGGGTACTCTGATGGGCTGGTGACGGGTACTCTGATGGGCTGGTGACGGGTACTCTGATGGGCTGGTGGCGGGTACTCGGGTACTCTGATGGGCTGGTGACGGGTACTCGGGTACTCTGATGGGCTGGTGACGGGTACTCTGATGAGCTGGTGACGGGTACTCGGGTACTCTGATGGGCTGGTGACGGGTACTCTGATGAGCTGGTGACGGGTACTCGGGTACTCTGATGGGCTGGTGACGGGTACTTTGATGGGAGGGCCGAGTTCCTCTTTATTAGGGATGGGGACAATCAGTGTGATTGGTGTGCACTGTAAGTGTTACCGTAATCTCATTGTCGGTGTGTGAGGTGGAGAACCCGGTAACAGCTCGTTTCAGCGGTTTGACATTGTGTGACCGGCTGTGATTGGACACAGCCAGTCACGTGGTAAAGAGACAATTTCATTGGACATTTACCACCAAGGCTGAACTGGGAATAAAAACCAGCCCTGGAAAAAATTTCATCCCAGGCTCAGCCCCATAGCATTATTATACCAGCCCAACATCATAACATCATTATTTTCCTGTTTATGAAAAGGAAAACCATGTATTTTAAGGCCCCTTTCACACGGGTGCGTCGGCAGTAAAGCGCCGCTATTTTTAGCCGCGCTTTACCGTCGTATTTGGCCCCTAGCGGGGCGCTTTTACCCCTCTGCTAGTGGCCGAGAAATTATTAAAACCACCGCAACGTGCCTCTGCAGTAGCGCTTTGCTGGCGGTAAAGCCGCGGTGCCCATTGATTTTAATGTGCAGGAGCGGCATACACACCGCTCCAAAGATGCTGCTAGCAGAACTTTTTTTAGCGTCCTGCCAGCGCACCGCTCCAGTGTGAAGGCCCTCGGGGCTCTCACACTGGAGAGACAGCAGCGGCTCTTTCAGGGCGCTTTGCAGGCGCTATTTTTAGGGCTGTAGCGCCTGCAAAGCGTCCCAGTGTGAAAGGGGTCTAAATCGCATTTAAAGAGTGTATTATATATACAGAAGACGGATATGAAAGCACATAGGGATTTATATACTGTATATATAAAAGCAAATTTCAGTTAAAAATGGTCAATCATCAAGTGGGACACCAGGCACTCTGGGAATGTAGGGGGGACTCTGGTGACCAGAGATCACCTGCCGCAGAAAGAATACACTAAGGGGGAAACCTTTATATCAGTGCCCCCTTACTAGGGCTGGGGAAAAAATAGATTCAAATCTTGAATCGAGTTGAGAGGTCAAATAGATTCAAAATGTAAGCAAATCGATTTAAAAAAAAAAAAAAATTTCACGGCGCCAGTCCTGAGGAGCTGCGGGCAGGAGTTTTTAGGTCAGGCTGCGGACTAGGCCGAAGCCGCGGCCTCGCCTAGAAATTCCTGCCCGCAGCTCCTTAGGACCGGCACGGTGGAAAGAAAAAACTCGATGTGAATCGAGGTTTTTTTTTTTTTTTTTAAATCTCCCAGCTCTTACATTATTGTATTCACTCCCCCCTTACATCAGTGACCCTCCTCAGACTGGCCTGGCGGCGCTGTCACTGACCTCCTCTCGGGTGCACCGTGCGGGCTGGTGGAGTGAACTTGCACAATGTTTAGGAGAAGGGATGAATGTGTGAATAGCTGACCAGTCTTGCAGGTAGAAGGCATGCTGTGTGCTACTGCAGCCGGCTTCCATTACTGCCTCTGTATATGTCACTACAGGGCCTGGAGCTGAGGGGCCAGTGAGACCACCTCTCCCTCCACCCGACAGATATCTGCCCAGCCTTTTTATACTGCACCCCCCACCTCCTAGGGGCTCTTTCACATAAATGGACAGTGGGGCGGCTGACCTGTGTTTTTTTATTGCTCCCTGCTTATGCACCCAAATCCTACCCATCCAGTCACAGCTGTGGCATTTTTACTTGAAGCAGCAGAGTTTTATTGGCAGAATTGCCTCTCAAACACACCCATTGAGTTCAATGGGTCCGCTCTGCAACTGCAAGCCAAATACTAGGTCAGTGTAGGAATCAGGTAGGTCAGTGTTGTGGTCAGTGTAGGAATCAGGTAGGTCAGTGTTGTGGTCAGTGTAGGAATCAGGTAGGTCAGTGTAGTGTACATAACACAAAAAGAAGGGAGAGGTACATTCAGACATATAATCACATTCCTAGTGACCAAACACCTGTTTGTATACGCGTTTTGGTTAAAAGGTGGAAAAATAGACATGCAATCACAGTGGAACTGATAGTGTATAAACAACTCATCACCACATAAGAGGAGGAATCGGCTTATGCTAGCGCTGCTCCCCTAGCTTCTATTTAACATCTTTAACAGTAGGCTCAAATAATGCTTAAAGGAGAAGTCCAGCCTGAGATTTTTAGGCTGGGCTTCTCCTCTGGGTCACAGGAGTGCAATTCGTTTTGCACTCCTGTGACCCGGTTTCAGCAGAGAGCTTTTGTTTAATGTATATTAGCCCGACATTGAAAGAACAATGACACTCTTTGAATCTAAGTGGCTGCCTACAGCTGCAATATCAGGCTAACGCACAATAAACAAATGCTTTTTCTATCTAAGGCACTAAAGTTGCATATAAACCCTGCTCCACTCTCAAGCACGACCCTCCGCTGACATTTCTTAAATAGGTAAGGGGCGGGCCACTCGGTGATGTCACAAGGTGACACCGCCCTCTCGTGACATCACAGACTGGTGTGCATGCTGGGGGGGGGGGTCCCTGAATGGCAGTTTGGAAATGTGGTCACCCTAACTGATGGGCACTGATGAGGTGGCACTGGTAGGCACTGATGAGGTGGCACTGATGAGGCGGTACTGATAGGCGGCACACTTGTCAGGATTTATTGCTGTCTGTGCCCCTGTTAAGGAGATTCATCCTCTCTATTTGTCCTGTTTACCATTATCATTGAAAGTGGAAGTAAAAGAAAATCCAAAATTTTGGGTTGTCCCCAAAAAAGTAATAGAGGGAGACTCTTCCAATGGGGACACTAGTTCTGGTGGCCTCGGGGTCCCCAAAGAATTCCCTTCACTTACAGGGATTTCTTCCCACTTCCTGTTTGGCTAAGGCACTGGTCCCCAACCTTTTTGGCACCAGGGACAGGCGCTGTTGAAGAAAATTGTGCCAAGGCCCAGGGTTGGGGCATATGCGGCTTTTCGCGGGCAATTTATCAGGGCAATGGCTGGTGTTGGCGCTTCAATCATCTCGGCACCATCATTGATAAGGTGTCAGGATGATTGAAGCGCATTATTTCTATTATTACATTGTAATATATAATGAAATAGTTCAACTCACCATAATGCAGAATGTGCCAGAGTGCCACTTGCCACGTCGCCTGCCACCAGATGCTTTTTGTCCCTTGCCACGTCACCTGCCACCAGATGCTTTTTGTCCCTTGCCACGTCACCTGCCACCAGATGCGGATTGTCACTTTCCACGTTGCCTGCCATCAGATGCTTTTTGTCCCTTGCCACGTCACCTGCCACCAGATGCGGATTGTCACTTGCCACGTCACCTGCCTTCATATGCAGCTTGTCACTTGCCACGTCGCTTGTTACCAGATTTTTTTGGGGTTTTCCAATTGGTGATCTTGATATATGACCCTTAGGGTGGGACCTGGGCCCCATACCCATTTTAAGGCCAATATCTACAAGATAAACCAGCCAAGTGGGGACTAGTAAAATTGCCAAGTCAGTTCCCTTAGACTGCAATGGTATTTGTTGTATAACTTTTGAACATGTTAGGCTCTTTAGTTGCCCCCCTGGACTGGGGGGTGTTTTGTCCCATATGTAATTTTGGTGCATGCTGGATGATGTGCTTAAAGTGGAGGTTCGCTGGAAAAAAAATATTAAAAGCCAGCAGCTACAAATACTGCAGTTGCTGACTTTTAATATATGGACACTTACCTGTCCAGGGAGCCCACGATGTTGGCAGCCGAAGCCGATCCGCCCTTCGGCTCTCAGCTGCTGCCGCCGCCATCCTCGGTAAGGGAATAAGGAAGTGAAGCCATGCTTCTTCACTTCCTGGTTCCCTACTGCGCATGCGCGAGTCGCGCTGCGCGTCCTCTCTGGTCCCTGCTGTGTTCTGTGTCTCGCAGAACACAGCGGTGGAGGAGAGCGTAGGTGGCGGAAGTGGCGTAGGTCACCGCAAGCTCCGCGGTGATCTATGCCAGGAAGTGGGAGCAAATACCTGTATTAGACAGGTATCTGCTCCCTTCTCCCCCCTGAAAGGTGCCAAATGTGACACCGGAGGGGGGAGGAATCCAAAAAGTGGAAGTTCCACTTTTGTGTGGAACTTCACTTTAATTTTGGACAGGGGGGTGGCTTATTTTGTGCTAGCTGCAGTTGGATTGTTCTGGGCATGCTCGGGGACTTTGGGTTTTTTTTTGGTGGTGCTTTTTGTGTGTGAACAGCACTTGGATGTTTCTGGGCATGCTCAGTGTGTTTTTTGGGTTAGTAATTTAAGGACATCCTTAACAAGTGTACCCAGTTTGAAGTTTAGTCTCTACATTGGGTGAACTTGCATTTTGTGTGTTTCATGTGTTTGCAATTGCCTCATTAGCACACAATCCTATGTTATATAAAGCTTGCAGATAGCAATCTTTACTTTGCCCTGAAAAGAGCCAAGATTGTGTGTGGGGGGCGCGCGGCAAGTACATTTGGGTGTCCTTATCGAGTTTCTAACACATGTATTTTGTTATGCTATTGCAAAACAGATGTGTTTTTATGCAATTTATTTGTTACTTTGGTTTGTTATTTTTTTTTTTTTTTTTGGGTGGTGGTTATTTTACCATGAAATCTTTTTTATGTTGGCAATTTTTGTTGTTTTTACGTTGTTCACTTTGAGTTAACTGTCTGTGCTGCATTTATTTTTAAAATTCTTTCTCAAGATGTTGTGCCTAATGTTGTTTTTTAATCCTTAACCGGTTCAATACCGGGCATTTTCACCCCCTTCCTTCCCAGACCAATTTTTAGTTTTCAGCGCTGTCGCACTTTAAACGTCAATTGCGCGGTCGTGCGATGCTGTACCCCAACAAAATTGACTTCCTTTTTTCCCAACAAATAGAGCTTTCTTTTGGTGGTATTTTATCACCTCTGCGGTTTTTATTTTTTGCGCTATAAACAAAAGAAGAGCGACAATTTTGAAAAAAACACATTATTTTATACTTTTTGCTATAATAAATATCCCCATTTTTTTTTAAAAAACATTTTTTTCCTCAGTTTAGGCCGATATGTATTCTTCTACATATGTTTGGTAAAAAAAAAATCGCAATAAGCGTATATTGATTGGTTTGCGCAAAAGTTATAGCGTCTACAAAATACAGGATAGATTTATGGCATTTTTAAAAAAGTTTTATTTATTTATTTTTTTACTAGTAATGGGGGCTATCTTACTGTCTTACTGTATAAATGTGACAGGCAGGAAAGGGGTTAACCACTAGGGGGACACGGGGGGGGGGGGGTTAAATGTGTTTCCTAGGGGAGTGATTCTAACTGTAGGGGGAGGGGACTCACAAGGGGAGGAGACCGATCGGTGTTCCTCTGTACTGGGAACACAGATCGGTCTCCTCTCACCTGACAGGACGTGGATCTGTGTGTTTACACGCACAGATCCACGTTCCTGCTCAGTTAACGGGCAATCGCGGGTGCTCGGCAGACATCGCGGCCACCGGGTCCCGAGCAACTCAGCGCGCGCGCCCCCTAGACGGCCGGGAAGCCCAGGACGTCATATGACGGCCACCCAGGATGGGAGATCCCAACTGCGGCCGTCATTTGACAATACGCGGGTATTAAAGAGGTTAGTAGATGTCTTTTTGTGGGTGCACTCCTTTTAACTCCTGTTAACTTACACTGCAAAAGGGTCAAACCTCAAACCTATTCTGTTAGTGTCTCAAATTAACATACATGTGTGTAATTTGCTTTCCTGACGCCTCCATGGCAGCACACACTGGGTTGTGACTCCGCCCCCACAACCTGACAGGATTGGTTAGCTATAAATTTGAAGGGGAGACACCCCGCTGCATTCTCTTTTTTATCCTCACCTGACAGATTGGGATAAGCAGCTTGCTCCTGTTGTCAAGATAAGAAAAAAGCCTCTTACCGCACTCGCCCCAGCAGGTTCAAGCCTCTCCTGTTTGGAAGTCCCTCCTGTACAGTCTCTAAAGGAGCTTCTATGGAGGGAACCCCCGGTCCGGTGGTCTCAGGGGGCGTCTGGACATCTGGCACAGTAAGCTTTAAAGAAGCTTCATATTTTTGCAGTGGTCTCCTTTTCCTTTTTGCCTGTACCTTGCCTGTAGCTTGCTTATGGTGTTTCTTCTGCTTAAGGGGCTTGCTGGCACTTGCTGTCCACCGCTGTAGGAACCGTCATGGCCGCCGAGGCCGCCTCCTCCACTCTGCAATTGGCCTCAGGACCTAGTTCTGCCTTGGGAAGGTAATGCCCTTCTCCAAGATGGCGCCGTGGCGCTCGGGACGCTCTGCGCATGCGCGGGAGCGTCATTTTGCCGCGGCGGCGGCGGCAGATTTAAAAACACAGGCATTTCTGTGTTTTTTGCTGAGCAGTATCACAGATACCTGAATGTTCACCGGCGTTCAACTGCTTTGCCAGAAAACGACTCAGCAAGACCAGGTAAGCCAATTTATTCGATTTAGCCTTTTTTAAAAAAAAAAATAATAATAATAATAAAAGAAAGAGTAAGATTTAAAAAAAAAAAAAAAAATGTTTTCCTTTCTCTTAATTTCCTTCAGTCTACACTGTCTACTATCACTATGGAGACCACTGCCCGCGCAGACCACCATCAGCAAACGAGGTAAGAGGCTATTCGTCATTGGTAAGTATTGAAGAAGGGGAGAGAAAAAAGAGAGCCAACCACTAACGCTGCGTTTTTGGCAGCCCCACCAGGTCAAGAGCCGCAAGTTCCAGGCGTGAGAGGACATCAAGCCATGGGTCAAGCAAGAAGTCCCGCAGAAGCCGCTCAAGATCCTCTTCTCGCCACCGAAGACATAGCCGCTCACGTCACAGCCGCTCAAGACGCAACCGCTCCCGTCACAGTCGGTCACACCGCAGACGGTCACCTTCATCGCACCGCCAAAGCCGCCACACCCGTCCTGCAGCAAACGCTTGCTGGGTATGCGGCGCACCAGCCTTGCCAGATAAACTAGTCTGCAGATCCTGCTTCAATGAGGCAGCAAAGGACAAAGAGCTAGACGCAGCAATGGCTACGGAGCTCATAAGAGAATCTGTGCGGGAATCCATAAGGGAGACAACAGCACCACTAATCGATAGGCCTACGCCTAGCACATCGGTGGCGGATGACAGCCAACCCCAGGCATCAGAACCCTCCTCAGGAGATGAGGAACAGGACATGTCAGCAGGTTTTGACTTTTCCCTGGTACAGCCTTTCGCAAAGTCAGTCAAAGAAGCGATAGGCTGGGAAGAAGATAAAGAGGAACCGCAGAAAGTCCGGAAATATTTCCCAAATTTAAGGAAAGAACCAGAGAATTTCCCCTTTATAGGTGAACTGGAGGATCTAATTAAAGATGAGTGGGAAAGATCTGATAAGCGGTCCAGTCTCACCAACAGACTGACAAAAATGTATCCTCTGAAGGAGTCAAAAGTCAAAACATTGATGAACGCTCCAGTAGTCGACTCCTCCTTGATGCGTCTTGCACGGCATGTCACTCTGCCTATTGAAGACGCAGTTTCCTTTCGGGATGTTCTGGATCGGAAATTGGATCTAGAATTGAAGAAAGCATACTCCACTGCTGGGGGCGCATGCAGACCAGCAATTACCACAGCAGCAGTGGCCAAAGCCATATCAGGTTGGGCAACCAAGGTGGAGAAGGATCTGCAAGACGGTACTGAAATAGATAAAATAATATCTTCTCTTCAGGAGATCAAGTTGGCAGGTGACTTCGTGGCAGAAGCCTCAGTGGATATTATAAGATCCTCGGCGAGATCAATGCTAGCATCAGTCACAGCAAGAAGGGCCTTGTGGCTGAAACCATGGATGGCCGATACTGCATCCAAAACAAACTGGTGCAGAATTCCATATGATGGCTCAAACCTGTTCGGGTCTAAATTGGACACTGCTATTTCAAAGGTAACAGGAGGGAAGTCGGGATTAATTCCCTCGGATAGAAAACCCAAGGCCCAAAAGGGTTCCTTCTTCAGGCGCAACCTTCCTGAGAAATATAGGGAAGCTAGAGCCTACCGTCCTGGTAGGGAGTTTAGAAGGGACTGGAAGAACACAAGACCTTCCTTCCTAAGGATGCAGAAGTCCAAGCCTACCCCGGTAGGGGAGCAGCAGAAGTCCTTTTGAAGGTTCGCCTGCCCACTCAGTACAGGTGGGCGCCAGGCTCAAGGACTTCGCACAGATTTGGTCAAGCCATATAGAGGACCAGTGGACTCTTTCCACGATCAAATTTGGACACAAGTGGAAATTTATGGGCAAAATTCCAAAAAATCACTTCCAATCAACAAGACTGCCATCTTCACTAGTCAAAAGGAAGTTACTATTAAAATATATAGTGGAATTGAAGGAGAAAGGGGCAATACTGGAGGTTCCGTCAGATCAAAAGGGGAGGGGGTTCTATTCCCCACTATTTCTGGTAAAGAAGAAGACCGGAGACTTACGTCCTGTATTGGATTTAAAAAATCTCAACAGGAACATAAAAACAGAGGCCTTCAAAATGGAGAGTCTGCAGTCTATACTTCTGGCAGTGAACCTGGGCGACTGGATGCTCTCAGTAGATTTATCAGACACTTATCTACATATTCCAATTCATCCCGCCTTTCAAAAATTCCTCCGATTTGCCATCAACAAAAGCCACTTCCAATTTCAGTGCCTTCCTTTCGGCATCTCGTCGGCTTCCAGGACATTTACCAAGGTCCTTCTACCCTTGGTTGCATTCCTCAGGGAAAAAGGTCTGCGAGTCCACCATTATTTGGACGACATCCTGCTCTTGGCAGAGGATCAAGAAACCTTGCTATGCCATCAGAAGATCTTACTCACGACTCTCCAAGACTTCGGCTGGCTAGTCAACTGGAAAAAGAGCAGCTTACAACCCACTCAGAACATGGTATTCTTGGGAGCAGATCTGAACACCAAATTGAACATGGTACAACTTCCTCAGGAAAAGATTCAGCCTCTAGTACAGAAGATGTGGAGATTACTATCAGCAAGGCATCTTCCAGCCAGAATCTGCTTAAGTGTGCTAGGGTCTATGGTTGCAACCCTGCCCATGGTGCAATGGTCACAATGGCACATGAGAATCCTCCAGAACTCCTTTCTGAGACAGTGGGATGGAGTATCGATGCGTCAGACCATTACCATCTCCAGACCAATGAAGCAATCAGTGTGGTGGTGGACACACTTGACCAACCTCAGGAAATACAAACTGATAGTTCCCCCAGATCCGATAATAGTCACCTCGGACGCCTGTCAGAGCGGCTGGGGAGCTCACTGTCAAGATCAAGCAGCGCAGGGCCGATGGCAGTTCCGGGGCCAGGATTTAGTATTGAATATACTGGAACTCAGAGCAGCTTTCCAGGCCCTCATGGCATTTGCACCAGTCCTCAGAGGGAAGAACGTGCTTATTCGGATGGACAACAAGGTGGCAGTGTCCTACATCCAGAGGCAAGGGGGTACCAAGAGTCTCACACTGATGGAGGAAGTCCACCCTATCTTGGAATGGGCACAGGCACACCTAGCAGATCTAAAAGCAATATATGTTCCTGCGGCACAGAACATGTTAGCCGATTACCTGAGTCGAGAAACTCTTTCGAACAACGAATGGTCCCTGAGTCTCCAGGCCTTTTCTCTTCTTACGGAGACATGGGGAGTACCAGAGATCGACTTAGCAGCTACTCCGGCGAATACGAAGTGTCGGAGGTTTCTGTCCAGAGCATCTTTCCCTTCAGCCGAGGGGATAGATTGTCTAATCCATCCCTGGAACTTCAAGTTGGGGTACATATTCCCGCCAACTCCGCTAATTGCGAGATTCCTGTCCAGGCTTTGGAGATCTTCAGCCACGGTAATCGCGATAATTCCTCTTTGGCCAAGAAGACCATGGTTCACGACACTATTGCAGCTCAGCCTTCAACCTCCAATCCCCCTTCCGGTAACTCCGGATCTGCTATTTCAAGGCCAATTCCTACATCCAGCTCCAGAGAAACTACATCTGACAGCATGGAAGTTGAAAGGGTTAGGTTAAGGGAACAAGGCTGCTCACAGGAAGTAATATCGACTTTGATGCAAGCCAGGAAGAGCACCACCAACACCACCTATACAAGAATTTGGAACCAATTCTTTAGAATGGCGCAGCAGAAGGGATGGGATCCTATTGCTCCAGAACCTTCTCAAATCCTAGAATTCCTCCAATCAGGAATCAACAAGGGTCTAAGTTCAAGTACCCTTAAGGTACAAGTATCTGCCTTGTCGGCCAAAACAGGCACCAGATGGGCATTACATCCGCTGGTTATCCAATTCCTGAGAGCCTGCCTGAAAATCAAACCTCCTAAGAAACCAGTTTTTCCATCATGGGATCTCTCAATAGTTCTTGAAGCCTTCACCAATCCTCCTTTTACTCCATCTGAATCAATATCTCTATGGGATCTGACTCTAAAACTATCCTTTCTCATTGCAATCACATCAGCAAAGAGGGTGTCTGAGATCCAAGCACTGATGGCATCAGAACCTTACTTGGTATTCTTTCCTGATAAGGTAGTATTAAGACCTTCAGACCACTTCATCCCGAAGGTAGCAACTTCCTTCCATTACAACCAAGATATTGTCTTACCATCCTTCACTAATGATCAGGGTGAACCTCATCCTCTGGATGTTAAAACTACCATCATTAGTTACCTGACGGCTACGAATTCTTTTAGAAAGACGGATACCCTCATGGTCATCCCACATGGAAACAGACGAGGTCAAGCGGCTACTTCACGTACTATCGCCTCCTGGCTAGTCAAGTCCATCAAGAAGGCATACTCCATGCGGCATATGGCAATTCCTGAAGGCATCAGGGCTCACTCGACCAGGGCAGTGGCTACCTCCTGGGCAGCGTATTGCAGGGTTTCACCGGAGACTATTTGCAAAGTAGCAACTTGGTCCTCCAGACATACGTTTATTTCTCACTATAGAGTAGATTCTGCTCATTTGGCTATGGCAGACTTCGGTAGATCCGTTGTTAGAGCCAATTCTTCCGCATTATAAGGAATAAATATTATTTTCTTGCACCCACCCGACTGGCGAGTTATTTCCCAGTGTGTGCTGCCATGGAGGCGTCAGGAAAACGGAAAATTGTATACTCACCTTTCCGTAATTTTCCTTTCCTGACGCCTCTCCATGGCAGCACAGATTCCCACCCCGTTTTTTGGTGATATATTTACAGAGAATGCAGCGGGGTGTCTCCCCTTCAAATTTATAGCTAACCAATCCTGTCAGGTTGTGGGGGCGGAGTCACAACCCAGTGTGTGCTGCCATGGAGAGGCGTCAGGAAAGGAAAATTACGGAAAGGTGAGTATACAATTTTCCGTTTTCCTTGCTTCTTTTCCAAGTCCTGTGTTTTTTTTTTTGTTTTTTGTTTTTTTCGTTTTTTTTTGGACCAATAAAATTTGTTTCAAATTCTTTGTTTTATGTGTGTTCTTTTCATGCAACTTATTTCCCAGCTGCAGCTTAACTAGGCTGATTGGCATTTTTTTTTTTTTTTTTTTTAGTTTTAAGTTACTTTCCTGGTGCCTTCATGGTGGCACATGCATGGATTGTGCGTATGCTGTCATGGATAGTGACCAGGAAAGTAACATTTCAGAGTGGTAAGTGTTCAATTTTCTTTTTGAGCAGTGGTTTCAGTCTCAGTCCTCAAGTACCCCCCGACAGAGATACAAAGCCATTGACTTTTATTTAAAGCACCTGTGCAAGATGAAGGAAAACCTGCAAACATGGCCTGTTGGGGGGTACTTGAGGACAGGGTTGAGAAGCACTGATTTAGAGCACTGAACTAAAATCAAGCTGAAGACAATCCTATTCTAATTGTGGACATTTGAGGGAAATCAAGATTTATTTTTTTTTAAAGGTTGGGCTTTGTGTCCCTTTTTCTTAAAATTGGCTTCGCTTCCTGTCACATAGCCAAACGGGAAGTGAGAGTAAAACCCTAATAATAATTTTCCTTGGAGACACACAGGTCAATGTAACTAGTGCCCCCATTATGCAAATTGCAATCTAGCACTTTGTTGTGTACACCCCAAATTATTAGGTTTTTTGGGGTTTATTAAAGGCAAATCCTTTCTGCAATACAAGTGTAGTTGATGAAAATCAGAGGGGTAGCACTGGTGATTTTATCATCCAATCATGTAGAGGCAAAGATGCTTTTTTTTTTTCTTTTCCTTGCATGTCCCCCTCGGATCTCCAGCAACTGCACTTCTAATGCCGCGTACACACGGTCGGACTTTTCGTCTACAAAAGTCCAACGGACGCTGACGGACTAAAGCTGGCTGGTAATCCGATCGTGTGTGGGCTTCTCCGGACTTTCAACATACTTTTTTAGCCTCAAATCCGACGTACTTTAGATTTGAAACATGCTTCAAATCTTTACTTCGTAACTACGACGGACCCCGAAATCCGCTCGTCTGTGTGCTAGTCCGACGGACAAAAAGCCACGCTAGGGCACCTATTGGCTACTGGCTATGAACTTCCTTATTTTAGTCCGGTGTACGTCATCACGTAAGAATTCGACGGACTTTTGTGTGATCGTGTGTAGGCAAGTCTGTTCGTTAGAAAGTCCGCCGCAAGTCCGTCGAAAGTCCGCCGAAAGTCTGCCGGAAGTCTGTCGGACAGGCTGTCTGACTTTTGTAGACGAAAAGTCCGACCGTGTGTACGCGGCATTAGTGCACTTGTAGTGCAAAGTGGATTTACCTTTTAGTAAATAAACCCCAAGATACATAATACTTTGGGACAGGGTTCGACAAACCCTGGGCGCCAGGTCGCATTTGTGACTAGAATTAGCGACCTGGGGCGGCACAGCTGGGGGTATCCTATCTCCGTGCGGACTCCGACCCAACCCCACCCCCCCGCGATCGCGTCGGGCCGCGCTGGCCGGTAATTGAGGCCGCAGCTTTGCGGCCTTCTTCGGTCCTTCTTCGGTCCTTCTGGAGTCCTTCTGGAATCTGGCGCCATCTTGTGGTGGCCGTTGATATTAGAACCAGCAATGCTAATGGAGGCAGCGCTGCGATACCTGCCTGTTTTCACTGCCCGCGCATTGCGGACGGTTTTAACCCTTTCTCGGCCGCTAGTGGGGGGTAAAAGCGCCCTGCTAGCGGCCGAAATGCGCTGCAAATCCGACGGTAAGCCGCCGCCATAAATAGCAGCGTTTTACCGCCGACACTATAGGCGGCACGGTGTGAAAGGGGTCTTAGAGCCCTTTCACACAACGGGGAGGGGCGTCAGCGGTAAAGCGGCGCTATTTTTAGCGCTGCTTTACCTTCGTTTTAGCGTCGCTATTTTAAGATTGGTTAACTTTCATATTGAAAATAAAGCTTTGTCGGTCGTTAAAAAAAACCTGGCTCCTAACTTTTTTACCTGGCTCCTAGATTCCAAACAAATTTGTCAAGCCCTGCTTTGGGATGTACATGGCATAATGCTAGAGTGCAATTTCCCGAATGGGGAAACTATTTGGATTGACCTGTGTGTCCCCAAGGACATACATTGGTAGGGTTTTACCCTCACTTCCTGTTTGGCTATGTGACAGGAAGTGAAGAATTTTGAATGAGAAATTGGCAAAATTTGGGAGGTGTCTTCACCCTATCGAGGGTGTAGACATCCCCCAAAACTTCTAATCCCTCTGCAGTCTATCCCCAAGCAAAAATAAAAGGATTTCAATGAGTTTAACTTTGCAAAGACACATTCCTAAGTTCAATTGTGATGCATGTTAATGGCCCATTTAGACCTTTAATAGAAAGTCATCAGTTGCCTTTGACTCTAAACATTATTTTTGGCCAGTCCTAGAAATCTGCATCTGTTTTTCTATTAACCACTTGGTGTCTGTGCTATAGCCAAACGACGGCCACAGAGTGGACCTGAATTTCTGGGAGGCTGTCATAGGACGGGCTTCCCGTATGCTCCCTGCAGAGCGCGCACTGAGACTCGGGTGATCACAGATCAAAGTAAGGGCCGATCCCGGCCCCTTACTACGCGATTAGCTGTCAGCCAATGACAGCTGATCACATGATGTAAACTAAAGCTCGGTAATTGTTTTTTTTCTCCTCACGCTGACAGCATGAGGATAAATATAAAAGATGATCACCGGCTTAGGTACAAGGGACATTGGTCCCGAAGAGGCAATTCTGTCTCATCTGTGCCCACCAGTGCCACCTATCAATGCCCACCAGTGGTCCCAAGCAGTGCTGCCTATCAGTGTAACCAATCAGTGCTGCCTCATCAGCGTACATCAATGAAGGAGAAAAATTACCTGTTTTCTAAATTTAATATCAAAATATACAAAATTTATAAAAATCTGTCTTTTCTTTTGTTTGAACAAAAGAAAAAAAACACACAGGTGATCAAATACCACCAAAAGAATGCTCTATTTGTGGGAACTTAAAAAAAAACAAAAAAAAACATTTGGCTAAGTATGACCGCGCAATTGTCATTCAAAATGGATCAGCGCTGAAAATTGGTCTGGACAGCAAGGGGGGGGGGGGGGGGGGGGGTTTAAGTGCCCAGTAAGCAAGTGGTTAATTTCCATGCCAAATATGGATTTCTGTAATAAAGACGTGTGACCGCTGTGTATACGGCATGTGCGTAAGCAAGTCGCACATATATGAACGGTACTCATTATAAATCATGGGGTACAACTTGTGATGCAACTTTTCAGTCCCAAGTGTCCTTAGGCTCTTTTTGCACTACTGCGAGTTGTGCGACTTGACACGTGAAGTCGCAGGACAAGTCAAAACACATGTATTTTAATGTTCCCCTGTTCTAATTGGTGCAACTCCAAAAAAAGTTCTTGCACTACTTTGTTCTGTGGAATTTTTTTTCTGTGAAATTCAAGACTCCAGGCACTGCGATCAGCTGCATTGGTACAGTGCGATTAGCTGTGGTTTGCCGTTTCCATAGCAACCCGACGGGGTACCGACTCGTATTGAACGGGGATCCGACTTGGATCCCCGCCAATGCCCAGCACTGTTTGGTAGGAATCTTGAGGGGGAACTCCACGCCAAATTTTAAATAAAAAACCGGGATGGGTTCCCCCCCAGGGGCATACCAGGCCCTTCGGTCTGCTATGGATCTTAAGGGGAACCCCTACACCAAAAAAAAACGGCGTGGGGTCCCCCCTCAAAATCCATACCAGACCCTTATCCGAGCACGCAGCCCGGTCGGTCAGGAAAGGGGTGGGGACGAGCGAGCACCCCCCTCCTGAACCGTACCAGGCCGCATTCCCTCAACATGGGGGGGTTGGTGCTTTGGGGTGAGGGGGGACCCCAAAGCACCTTGTCCCCATGTTGATGAAGACAAGGGCCTCTTCCCGACAACCCTGGCCGTTGGTTGTCAGGGCCTGCGGGCGGGGGGCTTACCAGATCCCGGCCCCCCACCCTTTGTGAATGAGTATGGGGTACATCGTACCCCTACCCATTCACCTAGGAAAAAAGTGTCAATTAAAAACACACAGTAGACATGTTTTTAAAGTCATTTATTAGGCAGTCTTCTTCCGACCTTGGGGGTCTCTCGGGCCTCTTCTCCCTCTCTCCTGTGTCGTCGCCGCGCGATGCCTTCTTCCTTCGGCCGGGCTCCTCCGCTATCTTCTGCTCTTTTGCCGCTCTTTTGCTAGCGGAGGAGCCCGGTCCTCTGAGACGTCTTCTTTCCTCTTCTCTTCCTGAGATGTTTACACAACGCTCCCTCTCGCTGTAATGCCGTGAGCGAGGTCTGTAACCACTTATTATATAGGCATGGGGCGTGGCCACTGGGTGATGTCACACACCTCGCAGACGGCAGTACAGCGGGAGAGAGCATTGTGCCAACATTGGAAGAAGAGGGGAGAAGACGGCGACGAAGGAGAACAAGACGACCGGGCCACCGCTAGCAAAAGAGCTGGAAGAAGATAGCGGGGGAGCTCGGCAGAAGAACCGGACAGCGGGAGAAGACCGGGCCACCGCTAGCAAAAGAGCGGCAAAAGAGCAGAAGGACCGGGGCAAAAAAGAACCAGACAGCGACAGAAGAACCGGACAGCGGGAGAAGACCGGGCCACCGCTGGCAAAAGAGCAGACAATAGCGGAAGAGCCCGGCAGGAGAGCCGGAGAGCGCGGAGAAGAACCGGAGAGCGCAGAAGAGACCCCCGAAATCAGAAGAAGGCCCCCGGAGCTGCCTAATAAATTACTTTAAAAACCTGTCTAGTGTGGTTTTTTTTTTTCTTGACACTTTTTTTCCTCCCAGGTGAATGGGTAGGGGTACCATGTACCCCATACTCATTCACATAGGATGGCCGGCCGACATCTGGGGGCCCCCTTATTAAAGGGGGCTCCCGGATTCTAATAAGCCCCCCGCCCGCAGACCCCAACAGCCAGGGTTGTCGGGAAAAGGCCCTTGTCCTCATCAACATGGGGACAAGGTGCTTTGGGGTGGGGGGGGCGGCCCCCTTCCCCAAAGCACCCATCCCCCCATGTTGAGGGCATGCGGCCTGGTACGGTTCAGGAGGGGGACGCTCGCTCGTCCCCACCCCCTTTCCTGACCGGCCGGGCTGCGTGCTCGGATAAGGGTCTGGTATGGATTTGGGGGGGGACCCCCCACGCCGTATTTTCGGCATAGGGGGTTCCCCTTAAAATCCATACCAGGGCGAAGGGCCTGGCATGCACCTGGAGGGGGAACCCATGCCAGTTTTTCTCACGCTGCTTTAATAGGAAGATGTGTTTTTCCTATTGCAGCAAGCGCGAGATGTACCTCACCGAGAACCAGCGCAATCCTATAGCGCTGGAAACATTCTCCCGTGTAGGTACTCCTGTGTGTGCGCTGGTTCACATGCTGGATTAAGGATCTATCCAGCGCACCAATTAAGGTCTGAACCAGCACAGTGCATTCATCTTAGTAAATGACCCCCATGGTTTTAAAGTGATACTAAAGGTTCAAGGTTTTTTTTTTTTTTTTTTTTAAAAACATGGTCATACTTCCCTCCACTGTGCAGTTTGTTTTGCACAGAGTGGCCTTCCCCTAAACCATAATGTAGAACAATTGTTGTTTTCAGGTCATTTGAGAGTTGTTTAGAGGCCCCCATGTTGCCACTCTTCAGAGGAGAGTCAAAGAGAACAACAACTTGCAATTGGCCACCTTAAATACCTTCTCTCATGATTGGATGCACCTGTCTATGAAGTTCAAGGCTTAATGAGCTCACCAAACCAATTGTGTGTTCCAATTAATCAGTGGTAAGTAGTTACAGGTATTCAAATCAACAACATGACAAGGGTGCCCAAATTTATGCACCTGTCAAATTTCATTTTGATGCATATTGCACATTTACTGTCAATCCAATAAACCTCATTTCACTACTGAAATATTACTGTGTCCTTCAGTTATTTGATAGATCAAAATGAAATTGCTGATCCAAACACCCAAATATTTATAAATGACAATCTTGGATGGTTATTTGTGACTTTTTACTTTTGGATTTTCTTTATACTTTGTTGTAATATATTTCTGTCATAATTGACATATAAATAATATTCTTATTGATTTTTTTTTTTGTATTGTTAGTTTTGTTGGGATGTGTATGCGCATGTATGTATGCATTATGTGTACGATTGTATAGTTAGATTATTGGTAATTAGTATATTATATTTGAATTATTATTGTATGAATTTATAGCGATGGGACATTGAATAGTTTATTATTAATTATGTAGAAGGGGTTGCTGTCACGTACCTTACAGCGGAGTCTGAAATGACGAGGGCGGCCTCTTGCACGGTCCCGGTCCTAGCGTCCCTGGAGGTTGAGACAGGGTTGCTAGGGCGGCGGAAGGGTGCAGGTGCCTGCTGGCAGGATCAGGAACCCAGAAGTCTTCGGAAGGAAGCTGAGGTGCTGATCCCTGGATGGATGCAAGAGAGGTCCAGCAGAGGAACTTGCAGGGTCAAGGCAGGCAGGAGTTGGCAACGTGCTGGCAACGAGGTACACAATCGGCAGGCAGAGACGTGGTCAGGGACTGGCGGAGGTTGGCAACAAACTGGCAGCGGGGTACCGAATCAGGAGACAGAGCCGTAGTCAAGAGTCCAAGCCGGGTTCAATACAGGAAGCAAGGCAGGCAGAGATGTAGGGGTGATCCGAGGGGGTAGTCAAGGCAAGCAGAGGTTCAAGATCAGGGTCAAGTAAACAAAGCAACAGCAAGGGTTCAGGAACGAGCTGAGACAATCCAGCATTGATGCTAGTCTGCTGATCGTTTAAATAGGGCGCCTTGCGCCGTGATTCGTTAGTGTGCGAGCGTGCACGCGCTGACGTGCCCTCGTTCGTACGATCGCATTACGTGCGTGCCTAGTCCGGGGCTCGCTCGTTCTTATCGTACGTCCGGCTGGCACCCTGGAACGAGCGTTAGTGACGGTTCTCTGACATTGTCCCCTCCTTACGGGCAGCCTCCGGATGCCCACCTGAGACCTCCTTTCCGGATGAGCACGATGAAAAGCTTGTATGAGTCTTGGGGCATGGAGGTTCGTTTCCGGTTCCCAGGAGTTTTCTTCTGGACCAAAACCCTTCCATTTAATTAAATATTGATTTTGTCCCCGCCTTCTCCTGCAATCTACAATGGTCTCAATTTCAAACTCTTCTTCCCTGTCTACCATTATGGCCTCTGGGGGCCCTCTTTCACGACCAGGAAAGGGATTGACCACATCAGGCTTCAACAAAGAGGTATGAAACACAGGGTGAATTTTAAATGAATCGGGAAGTTCGAGCTCATAAGCCACTGGATTAATTTTTCTCTTGACCGGAAAGGGTCCTAGGTATTTAGGTCCCAATTTCCTGGATGGACAGGTAAGTTTTAGATTCAAAGTTGACAGCCACACACAGGCCCGGACTGGGACAAAAAATAGGCCCGGGCATTTTGGATTGAGCAGCCCATGACATGTTAACCGGCCCCTTCCCGACTCTCCACCCTGACAGATCCCCTGAGAGAGGGGAGGGGGGAACCCAGCAGAGGTGTGGAGGGGGGGGGGTGCGACCAGGAAAGAGCATGGGGGTTGGAGAGCACAGGGAAGAACCTTGAGAACATGGGGTGGGGCGAGAGCACAGGGGAGAGGCAGAGAACACAGGGAGGAAGAGGAGAGCACAGGGGGGCAGCGGAGAGCCCAGTGAGGACAACGGAGAGCATGGGGGATGTGGACAGCACAGGAGGGCTGGCGGAGAGCATGGGGTGATGGGAAGACCGGAAGAGCACAGGGGGGAGTGGCGGAGAGCAGGGGGGGAGGTGGAGAGCATGGGGGGAGGTGGAGAGCATGGGGGGGAGGTGGAGAGCATGGGGGGAAGGTGGAGAGCATGAGGGGGAGGTGGAGAGCATGGGGGGGAGGTGGAGAGCATGGGGGGGAGGTGGAGAGCATGGGGGGGGGAGGTGGAGAGCATGGGGGGGAGGTGGAGTGCATGGGGGGGAGGTGGAGTGCATGGGGGGGAGGTGGAGTGCATGGGGGGGGAGGTGGAGCGCATGGGGGGGGAGGTGGAGCGCATGGGGGGGAGGTGGAGCGCATGGGGGGGAGGTGGAGCGTATGGGGGGGAGGTGGAGCGTATGGGGGGGGGTGGAGCGTATGGGGGGAGGTGGAGAGTATGGGGGGGAGGTGGAGAGTTTGAGGGGGTGGCAGAGAGCATGGGGGGGAGGTGGAGCGTATGGGAGGGAGGTGGAGCGTATGGGGGGGTGGCAGAGAGCATGGAGGGAGGTGGAGAGCATCGGGGGGAGGTGGAGAGTATGGGGGGGTGGCAGAGAGTATGGGGGGTGGCAGAGAGCATGGGGGGTGGCAGAGAGCATGGGGGGTGGCAGAGAGCATGGGGGGTGGCAGAGAGCATGGGGGGTGGCAGAGTGCATGGGGGGAGCTGGAGACTATGAGGGGGTGGCAGAGAGCATGGGGGGAGGTGGAGCGTATGGGGGGAGGTGGAGAGTATGGGGGGGTAGGTGGAGCGTATGGGGGGAGGTGGAGAGTATGGGGGGGAGGTGGAGCGTATGGGGGGGGAGGTGGAGCGTATGGGGGGGAGGAGGAGCGTATGGGGGAGGTGGAGAGTATGGGGGGTGGCGGAGAGCATGGGGGAAGGCGGAGAGCATGGGGGAAGGCAGAGAGCATGGGGGAAGGTGGAGAGCATGGGGGAAGGTGGAGAGCATGGGGGGGTGGCAGAGAGCATGGGGGGTGGCAGAGAGCATGGGGGGTGGCAGAGAGCATGGGGGGTGGCAGAGAGCATGGGGGGTGGCAGAGAGCATGGGGGGTGGCAGAGAGCATGGGGGAGGTGGAGAGTATGAGAGGGGGGGAGGTGGAGAGTATGAGAGGGTGGCAGAGAGCATGGGGGGAGGTGGAGAGTATGAGGGGGTGGCAGAGAGCATGGGGGGTGGCAGAGAGCATGGGGGGTGGCAGAGAGCATGGGGGGTGGCGGAGAGCATGGGGGGTGGCGGAGAGCATGGGGGGTGGCGGAGAGCATGGGGGGTGGCGGAGAGCATGGCGGGAGGTGGAGAGTATGGGGGGAGGTGGAGAGTATGGGGGGAGGTGGAGAGTATGGGGGGAGGTGGAGAGTATGGGGGAAGGTGGAGACTATGAGGGGGTGGCAGAGAGCATGGGGGGGAGGTGGAGCGTATGGGGGGAGGTGGAGAGTATGGGGGGTAGGTGGAGCGTATGGGGGGTAGGTGGAGAGCATGGGGGGTGGCGGAGAGCATGGGGGGTGGCAGAGAGCATGGGGGGTGGCAGAGAGCATGGGGGGTGGCAGAGAGCATGGGGGGTGGTAGAGAGCATGGGGGGTGGCAGAGAGCATGGGGGGTGGCAGAGAGCATGGGGGGGAGGTGGAGAGCATGTGGGGTGGCAGAGAGCATGGGGGGAGGTGGAGAGTATGAGGGGGTGGCAGAGAGCATGGGGGGAGGCGGAGAGTATCTGGGGGAGGTGGAGAGTATGGGGGGGTGGAGAGTATGGGGGGTGGAGAGTATGGGGGGTGGCAGAGAGCATGGGGGTGGCAGAGAGCATGGGGGTGGCAGAGAGCATGGGGGTGGCAGAGAGCATGGGGGTGGCAGAGAGCATGGGGGGTGGCAGAGAGCATGGGGGGTGGCAGAGAGCATGGGGGGAGGCAGAGAGCATGGGGGGAGGCAGACATCATGGGGGGAGGCAGACATCATGGGGGGAGGCAGACAGCATGGGGGGAGGCAGACAGCATGGGGGGAGGCAGACAGCATGGGGGGAGGCAGACAGCATGGGGGGAGGCAGACAGCATGGGGGGTGGCAGAGAGTATGGGGGGGAGGTGGAGAGTATGGGGGGGGGGTGGAGAGTATGGGGGTGGCAGAGAGCATGGGGGTGATGTGGAGAGCACGGGGTCAGCAGAGAGTATGGGTGCGGTGGAGAGCCCTGCGGGAGCAGCAGAGAGAAGCAGGATAGGAGGATCGGTGGGGGTGGCTGCATATAGAAGAATCATTTTCTCCATCTTCCTCCTGCAGTCTCGGAATGCCTGCTTCTCCTCTACCTCTCACAGGCATTCCGAGACTGCAGGAGGAAGATGGAGAAAATAATTGTTCTATATGCAGCCGCCCCCACCGATCCTCCTATCTAGTTCACAGGGGAGGCTGGACTTACGTTTTATGTTCCGGCACCTCTCGACATAACACAGGCTCCAAGGTGTCTGCTCTGGCTCCTCCCCCCGGAACTGACGGCTGACCTATACGTGCGGCCGTGCAGCCGTGGTGAGGCCGAAGGCGTCTCATTTAGCTCCTCCCCCCGGCGCCGATGGCTGAGCTCCGGGCGGCCGCGGAGAGGCTCAAGCCTTGGGCCATGCAAGGACTTGCAGCCTGGCGGCCCCAGCGGCCGCGGCCCACCGGGCAAATGCCCGGTTTGCCCTATGGCCAATCCGGGCCTGGCCACACACGATCACCAACCTTCAAATCTAGTTCTCCTCTCCTCTTCCTGTCAAAGAACCTCTTATTAACCTCTTGTGCTTTGGCAATGGTATCCTTTAACACTTGGTTATTGATAGCAAAGAAATTTAATCTGTCCTGAACTGCAGGCAAAGGAGAGTCCGGAATCAATGTAGGCAAGAAGGAAGGATGAAACCCGTAGTTGGAGAAGAAGGGTGATTGGTTGGTGGCGGTATGAGCAGAGTTGTTAAATGCAAATTCTGCCAGCGGCAGAAGTGAGGCCCAATCTTCTTGGGAGAAGGAGGTGAAGAAACGCAGATATTGCTCCAGCGTTTGGTTGGTACGCTCAGTCTGTCCGTTGGACTGGGGATGATAAGCCGAAGAAAAGTTGAGTTTGATGCCCAGCGCTTCGCACAGTGCTTTCCAAAATTTTGAAGTAAACTGTACTCCTCGATCCGAGACGATGTCACTAGGGATTCCATGCAGTCTAACAACCTCTTTAACGAAGACTTCAGCAGTTTCAGTTGCTGATGGGGTCCCTTTCATAGGGATGAAGTGTGACATCCTGGAGAGGCGGTCTACCACTACAAAAATAGATGAGAACCCCTCTGATGGAGGGAGCTCTACGATAAAGTCCATTGCGATTTTATCCCAGGGTCTCTCAGGAATGGGTAGAGGTCTCAATAGTCCCCACGCTTTGTTCTTGCTGTTCTTGTTCCTGAGACAGATTGAACATGAGCTAACATATTTCCTGCAGTCCTTTGCTAAATTAGGCCACCAGAAATGTCTCTGGATCAAATCCATGGTTTTGTATCCCCCAAAATGGCCGGCCAGTGGGTAGTCATGACACACCTGTAGGATGGTAGCACGTAAATTGTGTGGTATGAAAATTTTATTACCCCGCCAATAGAGCCCATCGTTCTCCTGAAGGTCTGTATCTGGAGACAGAGAGACTTCCCTGGATGCTTGACGGATCTGTGACATTAGGTCGGTTTGAATAAGTAGAAAATTTCCAGCCTGCAGGATAGTATCAGTTTGAGGTGGGACTTCAACTTCTGTAAACATACGCGATAACGCGTCAGGTTTCACATTCTTGGAGCCGGGCCGGTAGGTTATGTGGAAGTTAAAGCGTGAGAAGAAAAGAGCCCACCTTGCTTGTCTGGGCCTGAGGCGTTTGGCGGTCCTGAGGTATTCCAAATTTTTGTGATCCGTGAAGATCAGTATTGGGTGTGTTGCTCCTTCCAAGAGGTACCGCCACTCTTCTAAAGCCAATTTGATTGCCAATAGTTCTCGGTCCCCCACATCATAGTTCCTTTATGAAGGTCCCAACTTCTTTGAGAAGAAGGCCACAGGGTGCATTAGAGCCTTGGGTCCTTGGCGCTGGGACAGGATGGCCCCTACGGCGCTTTCTGAGGCGTCCACCTCCAGGATGTATGGAAGAGCGGGGTCAGGGTGCTTTAATAACGGAGCTGAGGTAAAAAGTCCCTTTAACTTGTCGAAAGCAGCTTGGGCTGCCTCTGTCCATTGAAAACGGTTCTGTTTCTTGGTGAGCTGGGTGATGGGCATGATGATACCGGAGAAGTTTTTAATGAATTTTCTGTAGAAGTTAGAGAAGCCGACGAACCGTTGTACCCCTTTCTTATCAGTGGGAGGTGGCCAGGACGTTATAGCTGCGACTTTTTGAGGATCCATTGCCATACCTCCTGTAGAAATCACCAGTCCGAGGAAGTGGATGGTCTGCCGTTCAAATTCGCATTTCTCGGCCTTGGCATAGAGTCCATTTTGTCTTAGCCTCAGAAGGACTTGTTTCACATGGACACGGTGAAGATCTAAGGAGGCTGAGAAAACTAGGATATCGTCTAGGTAGACGATCATGAATAGATCTAGAAAGTCTCTGAAAATATTATTCACAAAATGCTGGAAGGTTGCTGGAGCATTGCATAATCCGAAGGGCATGACGAGGTATTCAAAGTGGCCAAAACGAGTCCGGAAGGCCGTTTTCCACTCGTCTCCTTCCCTGATTCTGATCAGATTGTAAGCACCTCGTAAATCTAACTTGGTGAATATTCTTGCAGAGCGGAGTCTCTGGAGCAATTCTGGAATCAGAGGCAAGGGGTAGCGATTTTTAACGGTGATCCGGTTTAGCTCTCTGTAATCCACACATGGACGGAGCGAATGGTCTTTCTTTTCAACAAAGAATATTCCTGCCCCGGCTGGTGATGTTGAGTGACGGATGAACCCCTTCTTGAGGTTCTCATTCACATAGTCTTTTAGGACTGCGAGTTCAGGCTCTGACAGAGGAAAGATCCTCCCAAATGGGATTTCAGCCCCTGGTAAAAGTTCAATCGGGCAATCGTAGGCCCGGTGCGGGGGAAGAGTATCAGCTTTCTGCTTGTCGAAAACATCCAAGAAATCATGGTACACGGATGGGACGAGGTCTTGGAATTCGGATACTGGTTTGAGACACCCAATAACTGGAGCTGTGTGGTGGAGGACCTGGAGACAGTTCTTGAGACAGTAGGAGGACTGAAAGACTACCTGGCCGGTTGTCCAGTCTATCTGTGGGTTGTGTGCTTGCAACCATGGCATTCCTAAAATGATCGGAAAAAGTGGTGAGGATATAACGTCCAGGCACAACAGTTCTTGGTGATTGGGTAAGATGTTGGCAGGCAAAGGTTGGGTTTCTTGGATGATAGGCCCAGATTTGATATTGGACCCATCAGCTAATCGGATGAATAGTTTATGTTGCTTCGATCGCAGCGGAATGTTGTGTTGCAGGGCAAAGGCACGGTCAATGAAGCAACTGCAGGCACCGGAGTCAATTATGGCCTGGATCTGAAGCACCCCTTCTGGAAGCTGTAGAGAGACAGGAACAGCAATGTGAGTCGTTCTTGCTAGAGTTAATGCATATCGATCAAGAAGAGGTGAGTCACACTTACGGGTCTTGTTGGGACACATATTGGCGTAATGACCGGCTCCCCCGCAGTAGAGACAGAGATTATTCATACGACGGCGTTGTTTTTCTTCCGGAGTCAAGGGTGCACGAAGCAAACCCAACTGCATTGGTTCTGGAGGTTCAGTGGTAGAAGCAGATAGTGGGGGTGTGGAGGTAGGTAGGCGACTGGGTACCCTGGGTAGCATCCACATGGGCCGATACTGGCTGGTCCTTTCAGATCTTCGCTCCCTCAGCCGGCGATCGATCTGAATGGACAGTTGAATTAGTTCTTCGAGGGAATCAGGGATCCCCACACGAGCTAGTTCATCCTTGAGTGCCTCCGAAAGCCCTAAACGGAACTGAAAACGGAGAGCGGCGTCGTTCCAATGTGTGTCGGTACTCCACCGTTTAAAGTCTGTAACATAGTCCTCCACGGGCCTACGACCCTGCTGGAGGGTGTGGAGGCTGGCCTCTGCGGTGGTAGTACGCTGGGGATCATCATACAGTTTGGCCATTTCATCCAAAAAAGAGTCCATGGTACCCAGCAAGGGACTGGCTTGTTCCAGTAAATGATGAGCCCAGGTCTGAGGTTCTCCCTGCAGTAATGAAATGATGAACCCCACCTTGGTACTTTCCAAAGAAAAGGTGCGTGGCTGAAGCAAGAGGTACAAATGGCAGGCATTCCTGAAAGCACGGAATTTGCTGCGGTCACCCATAAATTTCTCCGGAGCAGGAACTCGTGGTTCTGGGGGTGGCACCACTACTGTGGGTGTAGAAACTGGAGTTGATGATGCAGGTGCTGTGGTCCGAGGTGCTGAGGTACTTGGAGAGAGAGACTCCACTCGCTGTTCAAGTCGTTGGTAGCCATCTTGCAGGCCCTGAGCTGCTTGAGTGAGATTTGCGATCTGTTGACACAGAGCGTCCATAGCTGAGGCCCCCCTTTCAGACTCCATTTCTGGCTGGATTGTACTGTCACGTACCTTACAGCGGAGTTTGAAATGACGAGGGCGCCTCTTGCACGGTCCCGGTCCTAGCGTCCCTGGAGGTTGAGACAGGGTTGCTAGGGCGGCGGAAGGGTGCAGGTGCCTGCTGGCAGGATCAGGAACCCAGAAGTCTTCGGAAGGAAGCTGAGGTGCTGATCCCTGGATGGATGCAAGAGAGGTCCAGCAGAGGAACTTGCAGGGTCAAGGCAGGCAGGAGTTGGCAACGTGCTGGCAACGAGGTACACAATCGGCAGGCAGAGACGTGGTCAGGGACTGGCGGAGGTTGGCAACAAACTGGCAGCGGGGTACCGAATCAGGAGACAGAGCCGTAGTCAAGAGTCCAAGCCGGGTTCAATACAGGAAGCAAGGCAGGCAGAGATGTAGGGGTGATCCGAGGGGGTAGTCAAGGCAAGCAGAGGTTCAAGATCAGGGTCAAGTAAACAAGGCAACAGCAAGGGTTCAGGAACGAGCTGAGACAATCCAGCATTGATGCTAGTCTGCTGATCGTTTAAATAGGGCGCCTTGCGCCGTGATTCGTTAGTGTGCGAGCGTGCACGCGCTGACGTGCCCTCGTTCGTACGATCGCATTACGTGCGTGCCTAGTCCGGGGCTCGCTCGTTCTTATCGTACGTCCGGCTGGCACCCTGGAACGAGCGTTAGTGACGGTTCTCTGACAGTTGCATTAGATAAGATGGTACTTCTTCCCACTCCTTTTCGGATATGTAAACTAAATTTATATTTATATTTCCTGACAGGAAAGTTCTCATGAACGGGACCCGCCCCCTCTACAGAGAGTGTCGTTCCTGTGGCGGGATTCCCCATTTTCTAACTCAGAAGACAAGACGACAAAATGGAACCTGTCACTCTAAGAGCGGCGTGCACAAGAAATTATAATTTTATATTTATTAGCAATTATTGTACAAACAAGGATCGACAACGCTTAAGTTTATCTGAAATGACATAAATCTGGATATGAAGATCGGAGATACATTGGAGGATATCCATAGATGCGTAAAAGACTTGGAGGAAACAGAAGAGCTTAATACAGACAAGACCATCCAAGAAGTGAGTCAAAAGGTTTTTTAATGTTTTGCTTCCCCACAGGCAGTGTGAATTTAGTCGATTTAAAACATTTTAGTCGGCTAAATGAATACTATTTTAGTCGACTAAAATACAACTAAAACAATTGAGATGACTAAAATACGACTAAAACTAAAAGCTATTTTAGTCAAAGGACTAAAATGAGACTAAAACTAAAATGCCATTTTAGTCAAAAGACTATAACTAAAACTAAATTGCAATTACTGAAATGTACTAGAGATTTAGTCAACTAAAACAATTGCAGAAGACTAAAATGGGACTAAAACTAAAATGCCATTTTATTCCTAAGACTAAAATTAACACTGCCCACCGGGCTATTATCATATGACGTCCACAGGAGCACTCTGTCATCCTGGGCGGGCGTCTTATGACGTCCTCTGCTATTCGCCGCTCCTGTGGGCCCCCGGGGCCCGCACCACTGGGATGAGGCGCGTCCCTTGAACACAGCTCATCCCAAATTGGTGTAAAGAGCCGGTAGAAATCGTCTCTTTACCATGTGACCGGCTGTGTCCAATCACAGCCGGTCACACGCACTAGCCTTGTGCACAACGCGCAGAGCGGCAATCGGGAGTGAGGCTTGACAACCCGACACAGCCCATCCCCGATCGTGGTAAACTGGGCCGGACTGGCGTATCGGGAAATTTCCCGGTAGGCCGCCTGCCCTAGGGCCGCTTTGATCTGTGGCGCTGGGTCTGTGTACCCGGGTACTCTGATGGGCTGGTGACAGGTACTCGGGTACTCTGATGGGCTGGTGACAGGTACTCGGGTACTCTGGGCTGGTGACAGGTACTCGGGTACTCTGATGGGCTGGTGACAGGTACCCTGGTACTCTGATGGGCTGGTGACAGGTACTCGGGTACTCTGATGGGCTGGTGACAGGTACTCTGATGTGCTGGTGACAGGTACTCGGGTACTCTGATGGGCTGGTGACAGGTACTCGGGTACTCTGATGGGCTGGTGACAGGTACTCGGGTACTCTGGGCTGGTGACAGGTACTCGGGTACTCTGATGGGCTGGTGACAGGTACCCGGGTACTCTGATGGGCTGGTGACAGGTACTCGGGTACTCTGATGGGCTGGTGACAGGTACTCTGATGGGCTGGTGACAGGTACTCGGGTACTCTGATGGGCTGGTGACAGGTACTCGGGTACTCTGATGGGCTGGTGACAGGTACTCGGGTACTCTGGGCTGGTGACAGGTACTCGGGTACTCTGATGGGCTGGTGACAGGTACCCTGGTACTCTGATGGGCTGGTGACAGGTACCCGGGTACTCTGATGGGCTGGTGACAGGTACTCGGGTACTCTGATGGGCTGGTGACAGGTACTCGGGTACTCTGATGGGCTGGTGACAGGTACTCGATTACTCTGATGGGCTGGTGACAGGTACTCGATTACTCTGATGGGCTGGTGACAGGTACTCGGGTACTCTGATGGGCTGGTGACAGGTACTCAGATGGGCTGGTGACAGGTACTCGGGTACTCTCATGGGCTGGTGACGGGTACTTTGATGGGAGGACCGAGGTCCTTTTTATTAGGAATGGGGACAATCTATGTGATTGGTGTGCACTGTAAGTGTTACCGCAATCTCCTTATCAGTGTGTGAGGTGGAGAACCCGGTAACAGCTCGTTGCCGTGGTTTGTTTACATTCTGTGACCGGCTGTGATTGGACACAGCCAGTTACGTGGTAAAAAGACAATTCCATTGGCCATTTACCACCAAGTCTGGACTGGTAATAAAAACCAGCCCTGGAAAAAAATGTCATACCAGCCCAACATCATAACATCATTATTTTCTTGTTCACGTGAAGGAAAACCATGTATTTTAAGGCCCCTTTCACACTGGGGCAGTGAATACGTCGGCGTTTTAAGGACGCAACTTTTTTTAGCTTAATGCCAGCGCACCGCTCCAGTTTGAAGGCCCTCGGGGCTCTCACACTGGAGAGACAGGAGCGGCTCTTTCAGGTCGTGTTGCAGGCGCTTTTTTTTTTTTTTTTGCTGTAGCGCCTGCAAAGCGTCCCAGTGTGAAAGGGGTCTAAAACACATTTAAAGAGTGTATTATATATACAGAAGACGGATATGAAAGCACATAGGGCTTTATATACAGTATATATAAAAGCAAATTCTAGTTAAAAGTGGTCAATCATCAAGAGGGACACCAGGGACTCTGGGAATGTAGGGGGGACTCTGGTGACCAGAGATCACCTTCCGCAGAAAGAAAACACTAAGGTAAGGGGAGGGTTACTGATATAAGGGGGAAACCTTTATATCAGTGCCCCTTACATTATTGTATTCACTCCCCCCTTACATCAGTGACCCCCTCAGACTGGCCTGGCGGAGCTGTCACTGAGCTCCTCTCAGGTGCACCGTGTGGGCTGGTGGAGTGAACTTGCACAATGTTTAGTCTGGTCTGAAGTTCGCTTTCCGCTGACATCACTGCCATCAGTCGGGGCACCGCGTCATCCCGACTTCCAAGTCTGTATCCGCCAGCTGCCTTGTTTGATGGCAGTCTCAGCAAGCCACTGAGACATCCGCTCCCCGCCCTCCACTGCTCAGCGCTTCAATGAGCACGGAAAAGTAGAGCAGAAGCAATGCTGAGTGATAGTCATCATCGCTCTGCTCAGGGAGGAGTGAGAACCGAGCCTTCGGTGGTGTTCGGTGGCTCGTTTCTCAGTGCAGAGACGCCGGGGGACAGATGCAGCATCAGTCTGAAGCTCCATCCACCTAGGTAAGTAAGAATAGAAAAAAAAAACTTTACTCCTCTTAACTTTTGAGGACACAGTGATAAGGCACTGGTGATATGGAAACCCTACAAGCAATCTGTATTGCATGCAAAATATGCCTGATCACCAGAAATACCTCTGCTATTAAGAATGGATTAGGGCAGCCCCGGGGCCCATGTGAGTTGCACACTCTGTACACTGGTTGGTTACCCAAGCAGGAGCCACACAGATGAGTGCACCACACATGGTTTCATGGTGCAGACATTCTACTGAGTGACCATGTTTTTAATATTCCTATGGTGTAATGTAGGGATTGTATGTATTTTTGTACCGTGTGAGCAAATAGATTCCCACAAATAGAGCTTTCTTTTGGTGGTATTTGATCACCTCTGCGGTTTTTATTTTTCGCGCTATAAACAAAAAAAGCGACAATTTTGAAAAAACTATATTTCTAACTTTTTGCTATAATAAATATCCCCAAAATGTTTTTTTAAAAAAATTTCTTCCTAAGCTTAGGCCAATTTATATTCTTCTACAATATCTTTGGTAAAAATTATGGGAAAGATTTATGGAATTTTTATGGCTTTTTTTTTTTTTTACTAGTAATGGTGGTGATCTGATTTTTAGCGGTACTGCAACATTGCGGCAGACAAATCGGACACTTTTGACATATTTTTGGGACCATTGACATTTATACAGCGATCAGTGCTATAAAAATGCCCCTCATTACTGTATAAATGTCACTGGCAGGGAAGGGGTTAACAATAGGGGGCGATCAAGGGATTAAATGTGTTCCCTAGTTAGTGTTTCTAACTGTATGGGACTGACTGGGGAGGAGACATATCATTGTTCCTACTTAGTAGGAACAACGATATGTCGCCTCTCCCCTGAAAGAACAGGGATATGTGTGTTTACACACACAAATCCCTGTTCCTGCTCTCGTGCACACGATCGCGGGTGGCCGGTGGCGATCGCGCCTGCTGGCCACAGGCATCGGGTTCCCTGCCTTGCAGCATGTGTGCCCGCTATCGCCCTTAAAAGGGTACAGACGTACCCAAACGGCGATTCGCGGGAACAAACCACTTTGCCGATGTATATTGGCGTGAGCTGGCCGGCAAGTGGTTAATAACCATTGAGTTGCCTATTGTGGGGGCTTTACCTCAAGGTGGTAACCACCTCTTCTTTTTTGTAGGTCAGTGTAGTGGTTAGTATAGGAATCAGGTAGGTCAGTGTAGTGGGCAGGTAGGTCAGTGTAGTGGTCAGTATAGGAATCAGGTAGGTCAGTCTAGTGGACAGGTAGGTCAGTGTAGTGGTCAGTATAGGAATCAGGTAGGTCAGTGTAGTGGACAGGTAGGTCAGTGTAGTGGTCAGTATAGGAATCAGGTAGGTCAGTGTAGTGGACAGGTAGGTCAGTGTAGTGGTCAGTATAGGAATCAGGTAGGTCAGTGTAGTGGATAGGTAGGTCAGTGTAGTGGACAGGTAGGTCAGTGTAGTGGTCAGTATAGGAATCGGGTAGGTCAGTGTAGTGGACAGGTAGGTCAGTGTAGTGGTCAGTATAGGAATCAGGTCAGTGTAGTGGACAGGTAGGTCAGTGTAGTGGACAGGTAGGTCAGTGTAGTGGTTAGTATAGGAATCAAGTAGGTCAGTGTAGTGGTCAGTATAGGAATCAGGTAGGTCAGTATAGAAATCAGGTAGGTTGGTGTAGGAATCAGGTAGTTGGGTGTAGTGGTCAGTGTCGTGGACAGGTAGGTAGGTGTAGTGGACGGGTAGGTCAGTGTATGTCCAATTTTTCTCCAGATCCCTCAGGTCATTTGTATTCCTTTTGTAGTGTAAAGTACGGGGTTTTTATACATTCAACTTTAGTGCTTTAGATATAAAGAGCTTTTGTTTAATGTATGTTAGCCTGACATTGAAAGAACAATGACACTCTTTGAATTTAAGTGGCTGCCTACAGCTGCAATATCAGGCTAACATACAATAAACAAATGCTTTTTCTATCTAAGGCACTAAAGTTGCATATAAACCCTGTTCCAAGCACGACCCTCCGCTGACACTGGCATTGTAAGCCGAGTGACATTTCTTAAATAGGTAAGGGGCGGGCCACTCAGTGATGACGCCCTCTTGTGACATCACCGACTGGTGTGCATGTTTGGGGGGGGGGGGAGATCCCTGAATGGAGGGGGTCCCTGAATTTGGAAATGTGGTCACCCTGATGGGCACTGATGAGGTGGCACTGATAGGCGGCACACTTGTCAGGATTTATTGCCGTCTGTGCCCCTGTTAATGGTAAACAGGACAAATAGAGAGGATGAATCTCCTTATCACTGAAAGTGGAAGTAAAAGAAAATCCCAAATTTTGGGTTGTCCCCAGAAAAGTAATAGAGGGAGAATCTTCCAATGGGGACACTAGTTCTGGTGGCCTCGGGGTCCCCAAATAATTCCCTTCACTTGCCTTTTTTTTACTCCCACTTCCTGTTTGGCTAAGGGACAGGCTAAGTGAAGGGAAATCTCTGCAATGGAACACAGATGGCGACAAAAAATCTGACAGGGGTTATAACCCTCTCTTACTCTATCCAAAATTAAAAAGAAAATTGCCCTTGGTTCTATTTTAAATACATTCATCTCATCCCTCGTGCCAAATTCCATTGAAGTCAATGATAGATGAATGTAAAAAACTGTAATGTCAATTGAAATTGTGTGATATCCAGAATTACATTTCTTGTTTTATATTCTGTTTGCTGACTAATAATAATTAATGTGTTTGTTATTTTTTTCATAGGGCTTGTGGATTGTTTGGTCAAGTATTTCTATTAATCAGGTAAGACAAATTTACATATCAATAATCCGAACAGTTACGATAATTGATGCCTTTGGAAGTTTTATTTTATTTTAAAGGCATTGTAAACTCTCATGTTTTTTCACCTTAATGCATCCTATATTCTCTCACTGTTAAACTAAACCTACCATCAAAACTATCATTTCATTGTCAGTGGGCAAACGTACAAAATTAGCAGGGGATGAAATGCTTTTTTTCCCCTCAGTGCGTGTGTGTAAAATCTCTTCTTGATGTGGAGCATCTGGTTTCTCCCCACGGGCCTTGCAGAATTTAGCACCAGCCATTTGTTTATGAGCTTATTTAACCACTTTGCCACCCAGGCAAATTCTGACATTTCTCTCCTACATATAAAAATCATCATTTTTTGCTAGAAAATTACATAGAACCCCCAAACAATATGTTTTTTTTTTTTTAGCAAAGACCCTAGAGAATGAAATGGCGGTTGTTGCAACTTTTTATCTCCCACAGTATTTGCGCAGCAATTTTTCGAACACGTTTTGTTTTTGGAAAAAAAAACAGTTTTGTGCTTTAAAAAAACAGTAAAGTTAGCCCAATTTTTTTGCATAATGTGAAACATGAAGCTACGCTGAGTAAATGGATACCTAACATGTCATGCTTCAAAATTGCACACGCTCGTGGAATGGCGCCAAACTTCGCTACTTAAAAATCCCCATTTTTACTGGTTACATGTTTTGAGTTACAGAGGAGGTCTAGGGCCAAAATTATTGCTCTCGCTCCAACGTTCGCGGCAATACCTTACATGTGTGGTTTGAACACTGTTTTCATATGTGGGCGGGACTTGCGTATGCGTTCACTTCTGCATGTGAGCACACGGGGACAGGGGCGCTTTAAACATTTTTTTTTCTTTATTGTTAATTTTACTTTATTTATTTTAGTTTGACACTTTTTTTCCCCAAAAAATTTTTCTGATCACTTTTATTCCTATTACAAGGAATGTAAACATCCCTTGTAATTTTAATATGGCATGACAGGTCCTCTTTACAGTGAGATATGGGGTCAATAAGACCCCACATCTCACCTCTAGGCTGGGAAGCCTGAAAAAAAAAAAAAAACGTTCCTAGCTTCCCAGCTGAGGCGGTGCCATTTTTTTTTAATGCAGAGGCCGGGCGTGATGTCATACCATCGCGCCCGGCCTCCGACGATCATAGAGACTCCAGCGACCATCTGGTCCGCCGGAAATCTCTGACAAACATCCGGGGCCAGCGGATCCTGTTTCCAACTCACTGATCGTAGCAGTGAGTCAGTAGAAGCACTGGAGGGCGGTGGGAGGGGATGTCCCCTCTCGCCTCCCGTAAGAACGATCAAGTGGCGGAACAGCCGATATCCTTCTTATGGTATAGGGAATCGCCGGCTCTAAAAGACGATATATGAATGATGCCTGCAGGCATCATTCAGATATCCCCCCGCTCAAATTCCAGGACGTCATATTACGACGTGCGGGTGGGAAGCGGTTAAAGCACTTTCATACTGAGATCCAAGGTAAAACGCGTCAACCTTTACAAGTTGATCTCAAGACCATATGAATTTCGGATTGAATA